>CM053596.1:202740954-202796897 GCA_028646575.1 Pseudocheirus occidentalis
GGTGTCCACTGCATTAACTATATGTATCAACTTTGTGACCATTATAATGACTTTTGGCTTTCTGGTTTTGGGACTTGTCCTTCTGGTTTTGGGACTCAGTGTTATGGTTTCTGAATAAAGACCTTGGTTCTGCCTTCCATGTGGAGAGTTTGCTATATTTTGTGATCCAAAACTACACCAACATATTCATAACCATCATGGGTGTTGTGAATATCTCATTATTGATACAGTAACTTACCCAACATCTTACCCAACACAAAGTAAGTGACTGTCAGGAGCCAGGAGAAAAATTCAGAATTTCTCAGTTAGCAGGTCTTTGCTTATAGCCATATCAGTTACAAGGCAGAAAAGCAATGAAGTGCTTTCAATGCCCGGGAGCTTCAGAAAATAAAGCAGCCACACTTACCTTTAACAATTTGCTTAGCACAAGCATTGTAAACCTGCTCTTGGCTTGTGTTGGGTGGTAGCACTCTGTCAAACACATAGGGCTTGCCTTGCTAAAATGAGGAAAGGAGAGAGAAGAGAGAACAGGAGAGACACATATTAGAAGATGAGAAAATATTCAGGCTAAACATCAATGCTAATTCAGTAGAATCCAATCCTCTAATCCAGTGGTTCTCAAACTGTGGGTCGCGACCCCTTTGGGGGTCAAACAACCCTTTCACAGGGGCCACAGGGGTCACCTAAGACCATTGAAAGCACATATTTCTGATGGTCTTAGGAACCAAGACACAGCTCCTCTATCCATCTCCAGGCAGGTTCACCCACATGCAGAGATGCCCACATATGAGTATTAAAGGGTCGAGGCATTAGGAAGGTTGAGAACCACTGCATCTGTCCATTTAGGACAGATCTATCATAGGAGCCAGCATGAAAGACTACACATGAGAATTCACATTCTAAATACATAAAATATTTAGCCCATCTGTTCACAGAAATCCAAACTTTTCTATTTTCAAGTCTTATTCTCCTTTCAGACAGGTACACCTGAGAAGCATCAAAGGCATGACTCCAAAGAGTATTTTTCTTTGTAAATGAAAGCCCTTACTGAGTAATGACAACTTTACCCTTTTCCTCTCAATGCTCTGAGTGACCAAACCCCACACAGAACCAAAACCAAATAAAATTTATCCTTAATGTACGGTGAACAGGACAACTATCCAGAGTCTGAAGTTTATTTAGGCCAATCAGAAAGTAATTACTCAGAAAAGTACTTTTTATAAGGAAAAAAAGATCTGAGGTGTCTAGGTGTAAAATCAATGTATAAACCATATCTCTCCCCCTCATCACCAAGGCAAAGCTGACATAATTTCTCTTCTTTTCTACATATAATCCTACAAACTACCATTTTGTATTTTCCCCATTCAAGACTGCCCATATTTTTTCACTTTAATTTGATTTTACCCCTATAAAACTGCATATTTATCTATTTGGAGGTGCGTTTCTGGGGGGTGGGAAATAGAAGATGGAAGAGAAGAAAACACTGTGATTTGTGCATCTCCTTGATCCTAGGGATGGTCCTGGGCCAGACATTTCCCTAGAAACAGCTCAATCTCTAGATCAGGGCAACAGTTAAGCACAGAATTAAAGGACAAGGCATGTTAGTTCTTGTAGACCTCTAGCTCTATTAGTGAGTTTTATGATTCCATCAGTGGCACAGAACTGCCAAGGGGTACCCACAAGTTTCTCACCATTGAACCATGTATTGACTCTACAGGACTGAATTTATTTAGCCAGTATGACTGAATTTTAGTTGTGAAAAAATAAACTGCGTCATATTTATGAGCTCCTTTTCAATATTTCACACTTTAGTATTCTCAGGATTCCTTAAGAACAATAGAATCATGTCTTTATAGAATGGTCAGGACCAAAGTCATGCCATTAAAAATCAGCAATATGACTTAAATTTTTATTGAGGGAAAGAACAATTTATCCTATTCAAACACCAATCAGCAGTAAAACTCCAATTCTTCCTCCTCCTCTTTATTAGGATGCAAAAAATCCCTAAATTAAAATATAATAAAAAGATCATAAGCACTGTTTAACTCTTTTTTTTTTTTTTGTAGATTAAGTCACATTGATTTCGTCAAATCGGCTTGTCTCTTCAAATGGTATTAGGTATATGCTATTCTCATTGCCAGGACTCAAGGTTTTCTATTTGGAATGATTTTAGGGATTCTGGAAAGGTTCTACTCTTCTCCCTCCCATTGACTGATGACAGGAATTTCAAGAGAGCTTTAGGACTTCAGCTTAAGGTTTTATTTCCTATTTAAAATATATCTCTGGAAGAGATGATACTTGAACTATTAACTGTAACTATACTACAATGTGGACTTTTTTTTTTCAGATCTTTGACCAAAATTCTTAAAGGTTAGAAAGTCACTGGTTGTATTGTATTTTGCAGGAAAAAATGGGCTTAGAATATAGAAAGGAATACATAACTGGGGTTCTAGGAAACTCTGCCTACTTTATGGTTAAGTATAGAACCAGTCCACTTCACAAGTCAGGTAAAAGTTTGACTTTCTGTGATTTGCACAATTGAAATGAATATTCTCAAGTACAAAATGTTAACCTGGATCTGAGGTTTCATTAGTATAGGGAACATTCCCTAAGAATGCATATCAATAAAATTTTTTAAAAAAGAATACACACCAACAATGATTTTGCAAAGTATAGTCTTAGAGAATTAGATATAGCTAAAGTGCCTTGCCCAGAGCAACACAACCAGTGTGTGTTAGTGGTGGGCCTTGAATTCAGGTTTTCTTGATTCTGAAGATGGTCTCTATCTGCTATACCACAATAACTTTCTCACCCCTAAATTATCTTAATTTATCAGCATTCCATATTCTTTCTGGCTTCACCTACTCATCAATTTAATAATAGAAAAATGAGGCAGAGAGTATAGTGAACAAATAGGTATTTGACTAACTATTTACTGAACACATTGGAAAGAAACAGAAATGCAGCTTATGGTTCATTTAAAACAAATCTGACATGTTTACAAATTTGATTATAATCACCAAGATGAATCATCTTGACCGCAACAATATTCTGGTTTGGGGGACAGGATCAAGGCAAAAATGCTAACCTATTAAATATTGTATAGAGGGGGAAAAAGATGTTCCTGTTAGATTTCTGGATCTTTTTTTTTTTTCAGAATTTACATTAGTAAGAAAGGAAGTCCAAATATATTCCCTGAGCTTCAGTCAAAAATGGTAGGCACCATTTGTCAAGTGCCAAAGAAGTAATACAGCAACTTCCTATAACCTGTTATTAACTGCCAAAAAGGAAACTGCTTAAGAATCATTACAACTCTATATTGAAAAAAGGCAGAAATTAGAAAATGAACACTTCCAAAATCTATCTTGTCAGTACTAAACATTAACAGAATAACAATGGAGCCAAAAATTAAAACTCCGTTGTTACATTTCCTTCCTTATCTTGAATTGGTAAGTAGGAGTTCATTTTAAGTGAATGTGAAAGTCTTACTTGACAGAATCCATTCAGGTATTTAATTTGGTTTTGGAAGAACTGAGGGACAGTGTAGTATAGTAAATAAAGAGCTAGCCAGGAAGATCTGGATTCAAATTCCTGGTGTCATTTGACACATTTTGACTGTGTGACCCCAGGCAAGTCATTTAACATTTCAGTGCTCTTAGCAACTCTTTTTTTTTTTTTTGGAAGGGGAGGGAAGGCAGGGCAATTGGAGTTAAGTGAATTGCCCAAGGTCACATGGCTGGTACATGTCAAGCGTCTGAGGCTGGATTTGAACTCAGGTCCTCCTGACTTTTGGGCCCATGCTCTATTCACTGTGCTACCTAGCTGCCCTTTAGAAATTCTCTTTAAGACAATCATAGAAACAGGGTCAAGCTATCAATAGAGGGAGTTTCCTGACAGATATTTCTTGCAGCAATGAAATCACAGATCTAATCCCTATTCTTTTTGAAGGGGGTGTCTTTGGCCAAGATCTAGTCAATAGCTGCCACAAATAACATTTTATTTGGGTAATATTATGGAAAGTTTCACTGACTGGTTGCAGGGGACTTTAAAGAAGGATTCTCTCTCATCTGGAATATGATGGGTTTCCCCTTATCACAGATCCAGCTTCAAAGTCACACTTTTTACACAAATAATAAAAAGAAAGAAGTCAGTGAAGAAAAAAGAAAAGTGTGTCAATCCTAGAAAATTCTGGGGTGGGAGGAAAGGGAAGTGTGACTGCTTCATGAAGATAGTAGATCTCATGTAACTAAAAATAAGGGACAATGAATTTTCCCTAAGGCAGTTAAGTTCCATAAAAGAACAGGAAGAAAGGTTTCTATTTGCCAAGCAAAAATGAACACTGTAGTCAGCATTCCAGAAATGTGCATCTGGATCAGATTTCTTCTATTGGTAACTGTTTATCTGAAAAAAAGCCAGCTCATCTTTTTTGATCAGCTCCTAGCATTCATTTTCAGCACCAACACCCACATATACTTTAAGGACAGCTCCACTGCAATGTTCTTACATGTTATTACGTGGCACTAACTAGCATCTTCCAGGATTTTAAATCGGGTCAACAGTTTCTTTTCTTAAGGTTTCCTGAAGTGATCCTACTGTTTAGCAAGGTGACATTTCCTTTAGTATGGCTTTATATTCTGATTTAGTACATGAACAAAACAAAGCTGCAACTTAAGTTGCTCAGTATCTAATAAAGTAAGTTTGATTTTAATCAACAATTGAAATATCAAATGTCTGATTTCAGTTAATGTTTTTCCCAACGGAAGTAATTTTTTCTTATTTGATAAAATTATAGGACCAAAGGATATAGAACTGGAAAGTGTCATAAAGATCATCTACTATGACCAATCCCTTCATTTTATAACTTGATGCATATTCTTTGAAACTCAAAATTTGATGTAGATGCTATTTTTTTAAAAGTATGTTGAACATCTAGAATTAGAAGCTTTAAAATTTTTCTTAGATCTTTCCTCTACACTCAGAAAGCTATAGGGTAACTTAGCTATTTCATTTACCCCAGTTAATCGAAGCATATACTTGTATGTCACTAGAAGGAAAGCTAATGGGGGAGGGAAATTTTTGGCATATTAGAGAGAATCATTACCAAGACATTTAAATGGTTTTGTTTAATTTTTAAAATGCATGTTTATCTTTTTAATTATACATGAAGTATATTAAGATTGCTGATACTGTTTTTATAGAACCATGTAATATTTCATGATAGGAACAATTTTATTTCTGTCTTTTGATACCAAATGACTACTATAGTATTTTGCATGGAAGGTACTTGCAAATTTTTCTTAAATTGATATGCTTGTTGAAAGCTTACATTTAAAATTAGACTTTTCAGTTTGATACAAGAAACTTAAGATAAATAAAAATCTTCAACTTTACTCTTCCTGCTTATTCATAAAGAAAGAGAAGCTTTCCTACTTTGTAAGCTTTCCATAAAACTCCTTGATTTGGAATGTATTAATTACTTCAAATAAAGAAAATATTCCTTCTGGGGTGGCTAAGTGGTGCAGTGAATAGAACACTGGCCCTGGAGGCAGGAGGACCTGAGTTCAAATCCAACCTCAAACACTTGACACTTACTAGCCATGTAACCTTGGGCAAGTCACTTAAATCCAATTGCCCTGCCTTCCCCCTCCAAAAAAGAATATATGTGTGTGTGTGTGTGTGTGTGTGTGTGTGTGTGTGTAATACACACACACAAATTCCTTCTTACCTGAAAAGGCAATTGCTGTCAAAGCTGGATTAGCATACCTCACTAGTCTCTGAAAAATCCACACATGTTAAGTCACTAGTATAAGTTTTTTAACTTTATGAATGCAAACATGTGTTTCTTTTTTTTTTTTGCTTTTTGGAGGGCAGTTGGGGTTAAGTGACTTGCCCAAGGTCACACGGCTAGTTTTTTGAGTTAAGTGTCTGAGACCGGATTTGAACTCAGGTACTCCTGACTTCAGGGCTGGTGCTCTATTCACTGCGCCACCTAGCCGCCCCAAACATGTGTTTCTTAAATGAGTCATTTTGGGTGTTGAAGTACATTAAATGGATATTATAGTGGTTGGTTGCTAAATGACCATTATGACCAATTCTTCTATACAGAATATAAGAACTGACCCTAGTCCTGAATACTAATAATATTGCTAATAAAATGAATTTGGGTTTTTTGTATACCTGTTGTAATCTATTTATAAAATATTTCTTGAAAGCTACAAGAATATATTGTTTCAAGTTGTGGTATGTGAGTGTAATGGAATACTATCGCGCTATAAGAAATGAGGAGCAGATGGACTTCATAAACTGATGCTGAGTGAGGGGAACAGAACCAGGAGAACATTGCACACAATTACAGAATCATTGCATCTATGATGACTAACTTTGATAGACTAGGGTTCTCTCAGACCCTCCAAAAGACTCGTGACAGGGGCGGCGAGATGGCGCAGTGAATAAGCACCGGCCCTGGAGTCAGGAGTACGTGAGTTCAAATCCGGCCTCAGACACTTGACACAAAAAGCTAGCCGTGTGACCTTGGGCAAGTCACTTAACCCCAACTGCCCTCCAAAAAAAAGCAAAAAAAAAAAAAAAAGACTCGTGACAGAAAAAGGCTATCCACCTCCAGAGAAAGAATTACAGAGTCTGAATGCAGACTGAAGCAAAAGACTTGATCTCTTCTCTTTTTTTTGTTTTTGTCGTTATTGTTGTTTTTGTCTTATTTTTTGTCTTTTTTGGAGATGGGAAAGGCACGGTAATTGGCGTTAAGTGTCACACAGTTAGCAAGTGTTAAGTATTTGAGGCTGCATTTGAACTCAAGTCCTCCTGACTCCCCGGCCCGTGCTCTGTTCACTGCACCACCTAGCTGCCACTTTTGTTTGGTTTCTTCTTTCTCGTTGTTCATTCCATTGGTTGTAATCTTTCTTTACAACTTGACTAATGTTTAATATGAAAGTATTTGTAGAACCTATATTGAATTGCATGCTGCCTTGGAGGGGAGGGAGGAGAAGAGGAAGGGGGAGACGATTTGGAACTCAACAGTTTGTAGAACTGAATGTTGCAAACTAAAACTAAATTAATTAACTTTTTAAAAGAATATATTGCTTTAAATAAAGAGGCACCATGATATAATAGAATGAGTGTAGGATTTAGAGTCAGAGAACTTGGGTTCAAATCCAAGAAATGCTACATTTGTGACCTTGGACAAATCACTTAAGTAATCTTAGCATCTGTTTCCCAGTGTGTAAAATGAAGGGGTTGGACTAGATGACCTGTAATGGCCCATAGAGTTCCACTAGACATTTCAATATTATAATCACTATTCCATGATTATATTTTTTATTTTTTGTTGTTGTTGTTCAGTCACGTTCAACTCTTTGTGACCCCATTTGGTTTTCTTGGCAAAGATACTGGAACGGTTAACCACTTCCTTCTCTGGATCATTTTACAGATGAAGAACTGAGGAACACAGGGTTAAGTGACTTTCCCAAGGTCACATAGCTAGTAAGTGTCAAATCTACTGAGCTCAGGAAGATGAGTCTTCTTGACTTCCTGACTCTAGCCACTGTGCCACCTAGCTGCATGTCCATTCAGATGCCATGTGGCTTAATGGAGAGGGTTGCCAATGTTAAACATTTTCCACACTTATTCTAATAAACATGATATTTAGATAACTCTTTTCTGGTTTTTCTCTCCAAATACCTTTAACCATGGAAACAGAAGCTCTATGTACAATACTGTAGGAAAAGAGTGCTGGGCATGGAATCTGAGTACCTGGCTGCAGAACCCAAATTTTTGCCTATTCTTCACATGACTTTAAGCAAGTCATTTAGACTTTCTGACCTGTTCCCTCATTTGTAAAATGAGGAGGCAGCTTAAATGATCTCTGAGCTCTCTTTCATCTCTAAATCTATGAATTTGTAAGCAGGAAGATCTGGATTGAAATCCTGACTAACACTTTTGAGCTGTGTAGACATTTTCTCCACTGACAAAAATCACAGATCTTTCACATATTTGCACTTCTTCAGTTCAAAGTAACATTTACACAGGTTAAAAAGTTAAATAAAACAAATCTTAAAAACAATTAAATTACTTGAATCCAACTTTAAAATTCTAAATGCAGTTTTATACACACTGGTTTCAAATGCCCAAGTTTTCAACCATGTGGCAAATTAATAAGAGCCCCCAAATACCTCATAATAATGATTTTTAAACTTCCATGGCTTTATGTTGATGCACCTAGCTAGCATGTCCACTTTAGAAGAAAGGTATGTTACCACAATGGATAAACAAATGAAGCTCTACTCAGATAATAATGTGGATTATTAAGGGTCAAATTCTCTGAGATTAAACATTAAATCATTCCTCAGGGGACACAGCTGGGTGTAGTAAACAAAGGTTGTGAGATCACCAAAGCAGCTAAGTAATTAGGGAAAGCTATGTGTCCATAAGAAGCTAAAATCCAGAGTTGTAGGGGATAAATGATCCAAAGAAGATAATGTCTTCAACAAAGATAATCTACCTTCTGCTAATTAAGAATTACTGAAGTGAGCAAACTCCTAAAACAAAAGGCTGAAACACCAAATCCAGATTGCTTCAAATAAAGGTTTGCACAGCTGATGGAAGGGAAATTCTGATTGCTACAATCACATACCAATTAATTAGTCTTGAAGATGGAAGAAAACCAAGAAGCAATTTAGTTCAAACCTCTAATTTTTTTAAATGAGGATTTGGAGGCACAGGGAAGTAAGGTTAAGCAACTTTGCCCACAGGTCACAAATGGTACAGCCAGGATTTGGACAGACAGCCTCTTACATCCAAGCACAGTGCTTTTCCACTATGCCATCTTGTCTCCTATTCATGCATGCCCTTCTCTTGATGAAAATGAAGTCTGCCTACTTTTATGGTATTGGCCTGATTTACAGTAATCCTTATCAGTGCATAGCTAAGATTGATAATAATTGTCAGCATTCATATGGTGCTTTAAAGGTTTGCAAAGTGCTTTACAAATATTATCTCATTTGAGTCTCACAACAACTCCACTGGGCCAACCTAGCTGCCTCCAGCTTGCTAGAAATCCTACACAAACAAGAAATGTTGCTTCTCTACACCTTTAGCCACATTTCTGAATAAAGGATTCTGAACATGGAATTCACATCAATCTCCGAACAGAGGGAAAAGTAAAGAAACAACATAGACAACCTTGCCAGTATGATTAAAACTATTCAGACCCTTGATTCAAATGCAACTCCAGAACTCAAAAGAGAGATTCTTTTTTCAACCTATAGAGCACTAGGGAGATGAAACATTTGAAGGGTCAGAAAATGGAAACTCTGCAGAAAAAGCGACACCCAGTTACAGGGGATTTTACTGTTTATGGCTCCTAAATATATGGAAAGGATCAAAAGAAACTTCTTCACCTTTTCAGTCCCATACATCTAGATACCAGGTTGCTGTGGAAATTTTCCTTTCCATTAATGTCACAAAATTAATTTGCCCTGAGGTGATTTGTACCATTTCATCTTTTAATGTTCTTGAAACCTCTCAAACCAACTTTAGAGATGTTTAATTCCAGATTAGTCCAGACTCCAAAGTGTTTCTTTGGTGCCTTGTGCTTTTAAAGCACTCCAAGACAATGTATTGATGTCTTCAGCATTAGGGCCCACAGAACTCCAGGGTACTTTAAGGTCTTCAGAGAATTCCTTTGAATTTAGACAAAAGATTCCAAGGACATTTATAGGAAAGCACAAAGCAAATCAAGTTCAGTTGTCATTATACAGAAGGCTCATATTTTGTGCTCTAGGTTCCAATTATGAAATTGGAATTCTTGTTCGAGTGTGGATTAGACTAGACGGCCTCCAGGGTCATCGCGACGCTGTGAACTGAGATTAATTATTTCTCAGGAGGGAAGGTTGAGAATCAGCATAGTAGTTAGTCTCCCTGGGCAATATAGTGTTGCCACAAAGAAGTCAGTCATTTGATCAAAGTTATTCTTTCATCTAGTAAGGACTAAAAAGCCTAAAAGTGCAATGAAAAGGATTTAGGCTACTATGGCTAAGTCTGTGATATAGGGCACACAGCTTCATCCAATTCAGCTGGAATGGGGAGAAGCAGGAGGGTGGGGGAGGAATGCCACCAGCCATAAAATAATCTGCCTCCAGCTGATCCTTTGTGTGAAGTGAATAGCCAGTATGGAAGCATCAGCTTCCTCTTCTCTCTTTGTTGTCTTCCTTCTCCTGACCCACATATAATTTCTTCCTTCTGACTTTCCACCAATAAATTCAGATAGCAATAGCTCCTAGATCTGACATTTCTTGACTCCTTTGAATCTCAGGCTTTGAATTTTTGTTAGTGTTTCTGCCTTTGATCTGTTGATGCCCCAAACCTGTACTATTTATTTCTAAGGGTATCCTCCTGAGGTTTATAGACTTTCTTAGATTGTTTATTTCCTAATTTCTTGTGCTAAGCCTAGCATAGGTTGGCCCTTCTTGAAGGGTTGGCTAGATACAACACAAAGTTTAAGGAATATTTTTTTCTTGTCAAATCTGTATACTGTATTTCCTGTAATGCTGTATTTCCTGAAGGTAGAGGACTGAACTAATTCTTTTCCTTCACAAGACCATTCGTATTGCCATCATCAAGTAAAGTGCCCATCTGCAAACCCTTCACAAAATTCCTCCAATTCCCTACCATGCCATGGTTATGGACTTGAACCCCTCAAGATTATGCCAAAGAAGCAATTGCACTGGCAGATCCTTCCAAGTTGTAAAGCCCTTGAGCATAGTGCAGGCAAAAGATTGTATGTCTGTCATGAAGTTCAAAGAGGTTTATCTACTAGACTAGAGGGTCAAGTACCAGGTAATAAAGTTTTCAGCTTATGAAGACAAACTACTAAAATGTGGGCAAAGTTTCAATCTCATCCATTGATGGAAAAAAACTACAACAAAACTACAGTTCTCTGAGGAGCTGAGATATGTTCCATGCACTCAAGATAAAAAGAGATGTATCATGGCTATATGGTCCCTGGACTCAACTGAGAAGATTATGATCTAGGTAAAGGGGAAAGACTTATATGTAAATGAGATTTAAAAAACTAATCATATAAAGCAGTATACATAATAAAACCTTATTGGCACCTTGATGGATCTGTGATTTCATTTGCTTTGATGTGCTGATGAAAACTCATCTATAACTTTATATTTGATGCAGAGTCTGCTCATCTAAGCCCATAAATCCTTTTCTGAACTGCTTCCCACTATGCTGGATCTCTTGACACTGCATAGATACCAATGAAACATGTAGGCTATGTCGTGGTCATACTGGGCTCCTGCCACATGACCAGCCCACCTCCTTTTTCCAGTCACAGCTCTCTCATGTGAATGACAAACATCATGGGAATTCAGAAGACATAAATCTCACTCTAGGTTAGGGCAATGAGGAAAGGTTCTACTGAGACAATGAGACCCGAATGAAAGGTAGGACTTAGAAATGTAGGGAAATCATGGCTGTTGTACAGATCAAATTTTGCTGCAAAGAATGGAAATTTTTAAACAAAAATCATAGAATCAGAGTTTTAGTACTGGAATTTATCATCATTGAAATGATGTTAGAGATCGATCTTTTTACAGCCAAAGGAAAAGGCTTAGGAAAGTGAAGAGACTTAGCCAAGATAACACATGCCTAATTAGCAATGAAGCTCAGAACAGACAAAACCCAGGTTTCATGAATTTGTCTAGCACTCTGTATTTTAAAGTATAAATTTGGTTTGGCTGAACATGAGAGTTCATTGAGGACTGAAATAATGTCTTCATCTTTATGCTGAGGACTGGGATGATGCTGTTTATAACTTTATGCTTTTCTGCCTACTTATCACATTATATTGCACATGACTAAATGCTTAATGACTAAATAAGAAGAAATGAACAAAAAATGCTCCAAAATGTTATCATTCTCAATTCAACACTAGATTACTATTATTCTCCTAGGGTTTCCCCCCCAAAACTCAAATGACTTCTCAATCTGTAATTTTAAACCAAAGAAAGAAAAAAAATGGGCTTTCTATTTAAAACAGCAACTATTCCACTTTTGAATTCAACTTTCAGAGAATGTAAAAGTTGGAAAGAATCCTAAATATCATGTACTTAATCTTCAAGCTAATGCATTAATCCTTCCTCCAACATTTCTGTCAAGTGTTTAACAAGCCTTTACTTGTTTCTGTGATGGGGTATTGAATTAACACTTCACAAGGAAACCCATTCCATTTTAACAGCTGTTATAGAATCCTTCCTTCCTAAATTTTCCTGAAACTTGCCTTCCTCCAATGTGCACTCTTTCCTCCCAACTTTGTGAGAAAGTTAAAGTGTTATTCCTTTAAAACGTCAAACTTTTAATAAGCTCCTACTATATATGTGTGACACAGATGAGAAAACTGATTTTCACAAAGTGTATAATAAGTATCATCAATATTCACCATCAATATTCAGCATGTTTGTGAATTAATGTAAGAGGAAGAATTCAAAGCCAAGTCTTGGTAGCCAGGAGCCAGGTGTTGTGGTAGATAGATCACTGGATTCTGAAGTCAGGATGACCTGTCTCAGACACTTACTAGGGTGACCCTGTCTTCAGTTTTCTCATCTGTAAAATGAGGGAGTTGGACTCAGTGACCTCTAATGTGTCTCCAACTCTACACCTATGATCCTGTGATCTAATTCCAGATGCAATGCTCGTTGCACTATATTGCCCTGTTCCTTAGAGTATGCCCAATTCCCCTTCCATGCGACAATCAGGCAGATATTTGAAGGCAGCTACCCTATCACCATTGAGTCTTTTCTCTAGCTGAATTATTGCTAAGGGGAGCAACCACTGGGCAGAAGAAAACTGTCCCATTGTGTCCAATGACCAATGACTCCTACCAACAGGGCACACAAAGCAGCCTAGCCGAAGAAGCAAGGCATCCTGAAAGAGAGGAAGCAGCATGTGCCAAGCATGTTAAAGCACCATCATCCCCTCCCTTCACCCTGCTGCAAAGAGCCCAGGACCCTGAACTTATGTAAGAGCCCTTAGAACAGCAGCTCCTTCCCATACCATTGGTGTTATTTCTACCCCACCCTTCTGCAAGCCCTGCAGCCATCATCCAGGGAAACCATCCTTATGTACACATAATCTGGCAATTGCCTCTCCCATGTAACTGCAGCCTCCACCTCCTCAGAAACCACATCTTAGGGGCAGCTAGATGGCGTAGTGGATAGCACCCCAACCCTGGAGCCAGGAGTGCGAGCATTCAAGTCCAGCCTCAGACACTTACTTAGCTGTGTGATCCAGGAGGGAGGGGGAGTACACATCTAGTGAAGACTTGGAAAGCAAGTTCCCATTAGCGAAGTCTTAGACACTGTCAAATGATGCAGTGTTAGAAAAAGATATGGTTTTAATCTGTAGAAATTACATTAAAGATTTGCATTACAATCTATGCGTGTTCTCACCCTGTTAGAATGTAAGCACCTATGGAGCCAAGGCTGTCTTGCTTTCCTAAATCAGTGATTTGCATGTTATATGTAATAATTTTAAAAATTCATTTCCAGACTAAATCTGTTTAGTTCCTTCAGTTGTTCTTCACTGGTGTCTAGACCCTTTAAGATCCTTCCTCTGGTTGCCTTCCTCAGGTCATATTGCAGGAACACCGGTCAATAACTTTTTAAAATGTGGCACTTATAACCAAACAAAACACTCCAGAAGAGATCTGAGTGCAACGTAGAGTGCAGTGAGTCCCTTCTGTCCTTTAT
Organism: Pseudocheirus occidentalis; assembly: GCA_028646575.1. Taxonomy (NCBI): domain Eukaryota; kingdom Metazoa; phylum Chordata; class Mammalia; order Diprotodontia; family Pseudocheiridae; genus Pseudocheirus; species Pseudocheirus occidentalis. Next base: position 202,754,727 of record CM053596.1, read on the forward strand.
ACTTGACACTATGCTTTTATTGCTGCAGCCTAAGAATGCAATAGCTTGTTTTGGCAATGTCACTTCAAAATACAGTATGGCTTCCCATTGCACTTTTGGTCTAAAACTCCTAGAGCAAAGGAGCTGCTTCAAAGTCACATCCCCCAATGAGAGCCATGGAAAGGAATCATTGCCATACACAGAGCTATCCTCAGGGCACAGGCACAGGGGCTGATAATTTCAGCCTGGTGCTTTGGAGCCCCATGGAGCTGAGAGTCAGGGAGTGAAGAGTTGCCTAGGGCTACTTGAAACAGCAGCAGGAAAGGAGTGTAGAGATATTGCTAACTGGCAGTGAAAAAAAATCCCTAAGGCACTCATACACAATCAATAAGTTAACTTTGTTGTACTCTACCTCGTACTGCCTATATCACAAAGCAGTTGTGAGGACTGTGGTTTACAAACCTTAGAGCCTTTTATAAATGTTGTAAGGTATATGGGGGCAGGGAGGAGCACTGAATTTAGACCTGGGATAAAGAGTATTAGATATTACTATTACTTCTGTGCTATAATCCTATTCTAGAGTTTTGCCATGGTTGAAGGATCTAGTTCATAGTTCTAGAGTCTGACAGGACCTCAAAGGTCAACTAGTCCAACCTTTTCATTTTACAGATGAAGAGACTAAGTCCTATCAACTTGTCCAAGGTCACACAGGGAGCAAGCATCAAAGGTAGGATTTGCACTGGAATGGTATTAAGGTAATGCACATTCTCAAAGGGTAGAACAATAAAGCAGAAAGTTGTGGCAGATTGTCCTAATTTGAAAGGTCTTTGAGAATGGGTTCAGTGATCAAGTGTGTATCTGTCATGGGAGGATCAGCCTAGCTAAATTCAGAGAGCTACATTACTAGAGGTTGGCCAACAGATGGTTCGTGTCTTTTGGCCACAGAACTTCATGAAACCCTGCTGGATTCTAATTTGCCTCAGCAGAGGAAACACCAAGAACAACGAAATCACAGATCCTTGACATATTAGAACATAATGATATCATTAATATTATTATTAAAATTAAAATAGGAACTGGGCATAGTTGGTTTGGACATTTATGAATTAATAAAAAACATTTATCAAATATGCTATGCAAAGCACTATGCTGGGAATACATTAGGAAAGCAAACCATCCTTGTTCTGAAAGAGCATACATTGTAATAGGGAAAGAAAACACATATAGATTTCAGCTGCAAGTCAGATGGAAAAGTCATGTGGTCCTTAGGGTACAGAGGCAAAGCAGATGGCAATACATCTTTTTTTAATGTAATTTCCACAGATAGAACATATCCATTTCTGACTGCGTCATTTGATAGTGTCTAAGACTTTGCTTGTGAGAGCTCTCTTTTCCATTCTAAATCTTCACTAGATGTGGTTTCTGAGAAGGCAGAGACTACAGAAGTGATAGAAGGAGAGAGACAGAGAGACAGAGACAGACAGAGAATAAAAGGGATTATCTGAGAGAGAATAAAAGAAGTTGTTTCAAATTTGGAGAAGGATACTTGTTGCCAGGCAGTCAGTTCCAGTCTCATACATGTTACTTTATTAGTACAAACAGTAGTGATTTTACTTTAAATAATAAAAATGGTGATATTTGCTATTAATATAAATTCCTCTTAACTGACTATCCCCTTGTGCAGTGATATTACTTCTCAACACCACTTCTTAGTTTGTTCAAGATTCAACTCAAATCCCACCTTCCACAGGAAGACCTTCTTGCACCTCTCTGCCCTCCCACCCAAACCCACTCCCAGCTGCTAATGCCTTCTCTTACATTGCCTTCCATTTACTTGGCATAAAGTGTATTATGCAATCTAACTGTGTACACAGTCTCCCTCATTAGGACATAAGCTTCTTGTGGGCAGGGTCTGCTTTTGCCTGATAGTTTTGTTGATTCTATTTGCTTAGCGCAGTGCCTGGTCCATGCTAAGTATTTAATAAATGCTTGTTGATCTACTGAATAGGAGTTTAGTCTCATCTAATTTTGCCAAAATCTGTTTCTCCATGATGGATTTTGGTCTTCCTTTTGGATATGTAGTGATAACATATACTTGGCTCTTCCCACAAGGTTGTAGATTTGTAACGGCGAATTTACTTTTTAAAAATCCTAAAAGTAGGCAATCCATAAACCTTAGGTGGAGGTGAACTAGAGGGAAACAATTAAGGTCAATTTAGAGATTGTGAGGGTTTTGACAATCTGAAATAACGTATCTAAAACATTAATAATAAAGCAGAGGTTTCTTATGTGAATGTGGAAGTCTATTTACAAAATAACTTGCCTAGCATGACATATTTTATTGAACCTACAGAATACTTTGCAAGAGAACTCTTACTACTTAGGGGAACATATGAGAGAGAGAGAGAAGAGCCAAAGGGCTGCAGTAAAAGGCTTTGATAGATTCCCTCCATGTTCTCTCTTGTATTAAATGACTCAAGCAGAACAACAGTGCCTGATTGATTATACACAGCACTACAAGGCATTGCTAGTGAGCTATAAAAAAAAGCATGGGATTTGGAATCAGGAAACCTAGGGTTTAATTTTTTTCTCCCACCCCCAAACTCCAACACTTGCTAGCTGTGATATTGCTTAACACCTCCAAACTTCAGTTTGCTCAATCTGTAAAATGATGATAATAGCACTTTGCATTATTTACTCACAAAGCAAGAGTGAAGGAGCATTTTTAGTCTCATAGTCCAGTATGATAAAAGATATTTTCACTATTTTTAATAATAAAAAGAAAATGAAAAGTTACACTGAAGGACTAACAAGGCTATCCTAGCTTTGTGAATGTGGAAGTCATGGACTGCACGCACCTTTCTAGCTTGAACCTCAAAATTCAAACTTAAAGTATTATCAGTGACATGATTACAATCATAGGTTCAAAAATGAGCAGCAAGGGGCCTTTGGAGGTCATCTAGTCCAATCTTTTCATTTGTTTCAGATAAGGGAACAAAAATCCAGAAAGTATAAGTTACTTCCCTTACATAAGAAAAATAATACATAGCATAGCTGGGATTTCAAATCAATTCTTCTGACTCCAAATCTTGAAGTCATTCCTCTAAGCCATGACACATCTGTTTGATTGTTATGTCACTAGGTTTACCAATTTTTCCATATTTGCATTTTCCTATAATATTCTATGATGCTGCTAATACCCAGGGATGGATTCCAGAATGTCTTAAGTTGAATGGCTGGCTGATTGTTGACCGGCTGATTGTTGACCCAGTACCTTGAGCATAATAGATGCTCAGTAAAGATTTATTGGTAATGATTCACACCAGCAAGAGGAACAGGAATCTAGAGAACCTGGCTGATAGGAAACAAAGACCAAGAATATAAGGACTGGAATGTTAACTATTTCTCCCACCACCATCACTAAGAGTGATGGTGTAGTATAAACACATTATCCTTTTCACCACCAGGTTCTTCCTTTCCAACTTAAAATTATAGCATAGCTGACTGGCCTGAAGATTGCTAAGCAAAAGACAACTTAATACTTAACATGGTAGCTTCCCACGATGCAACTCATTATATAGTTATACCTTCCACATTGCAGGGGTTAGGAATGTAGCATCCCTGCATTCTGTAAAATCTGGTTAAAGCCCTCCCTTGGTACCTGAAAAGAAGTCTGAATTTTTTTTTAAATTTTTCTTTTCTTTTCTGAGTGTTTACAGCACCTTATTGTAAAATTTGGGTTAAGCATTTGGTCATAGGCTATATTATGTAATACTATGCATATATTTTATGCATTTCTGAGTTTCTAAACTTTTTCTGTGCCATCTGCTGCCCCTTGTGTGTTGTCTGTTGCTTCTGCAAAATTCTCCCAAAATTCCCATTTAATTTCTTATACTGACCCATGATATAGTGAAACAACAATGGGCAAAATCATGATGTGGAAGGGATAACTATATAGATCAGGTTCCTCTGCTTAATCATCATTAAAATGGTACCCCAGGTTAGCAAAGCCTCGCAAAAGTGGCACATTTTGGTATCCTTAAACCATTTGGCCTGGTAAATAACAATAATCCAATTACTGATTAAAAAACCCCAGACTATCTGCAAGGCCACTGGCCACACTAATCCTGAAGGTCATCCACCATCATTCTGAGCCTCCCACTGCTTTTCCATGTTCCCAACCCCACTTTTTCATCTCCCCCTATCTGTACTATTGTCAAGGGATCTGGATACACGCGAGTTCCCTCAAACCAGGATGGATACTAGAAAGGTTCACCTCCTTTCTTCATACCTACATAGCACCCTTAGGAAGTTTCCTGTTATCTTCTGTAAGCAAAGCTGAAAATGACTAAAGTACAGTATCCAGTGAAACATGTTCATAAGGTAACAATTAGGTTCTACCAAAGTTAGCAGAGACTGACCTAACCCTAACGGCATACAGTATAAAAGAGAATAAATGGATTATGAAGGAGCTGATACCATGTCTTTGCCTTTCTTTGTATATCTAGTAGTATCTAGTAGAAGCCTAATAAATACTTGTTGGCTAACTGGTTGACCTTATAAGACTTGTTCCTAAAAGAATACCAAGTTAAAATACTCTTTTTCCTATCAAAGGAAAAAAATAAAAGCAAAACCCTACTGAGAGGTTATACAGACCTAGAATAGTTGATTGGCCAACTATGTCTAAAATCTAGACGGTTAAGAAAAAAAGACCCCTGAGTAAGGCATGTCAATGGTAACAATTCAAAAATGACAATAAAGAAAAATACTATCATAGGTCTAACAGGCATTTAATGAAGACTATTTGCAGTCTTGTTCCAAAGAATGAAATATGTGCCTCAAAAATATGGTGCTTATTTTTATATGTTCTGTATGCTTTTCATTTCATGCCAAAATAAAGGGAAATCCCTAGCTCATAATCCTTCGTCTCCTAAATCCCTAGCATTTCTAGCCATGGCAAATTTGCTACTGCAGTAATTATAAGTTGACTCCATCAGAATAAGTTAAGAATAAGGCTAATAAGACTCCATCAGAATAAGGCTAAGTTTGTAAGTCCAGCCTCAGTTGCAATATTAGAGAAAACAAACCTTAAGATGACGGGGGTAGTCTCTGTGTTTCATGCATTTCAAACAGATGCATAAAGAAGTATTGCTCTAGTTCCTTCAGCAGCCCTGGTTTTTTGCCAGGTGAGGTCCCAAGAGCAAACATTACATACCTAAGAGCAGGAAAAAAAAACACTTCCATGGAAGACAGTTTGTAGGTTTTATTTGGCCAAAAGGCAAATATCTAAGAAAATTCTAAATACTCTTGCTGGGACAGAGTGACCTAATCTCCACATTGCCATGAAGTTATTCAACCAGTTTACCTAAGGAAAAATCTCCCAGTCGTGATTACGCTCACAGATCCTCCAGGGAACAGAAGATTGGCTCAGCACCACCTGTTTTGTTCACTGATGACACATACTGAATCTTCTTCCTTATGAAGAAAAAGAAGGCTTTTTGTCCAATTCTAGGGAAGGAAGGAGTATATATACCTAACTAAAAATGAAATATAAATAGCACTTTCTGGATCCTGCTATATTATGAGTAATGATCACTCTTCAGAAATACTTCAGTGAAGATAGTTTCAATAATAACCCTATCTATAACCCTATCTACTTGCATAGAACCTTTGTATTTTTTCATAGGGATTGCACACAAGCACTTTGTATTTTTCCTGGGGTACACACACACACACACCCACACACACACACACACACGAGATCTCATTTGATACCACAGACTACAGATAGGTAAAGCTGAAATATTCCTCCTTTCATAATACAAGAACTGATTTTTTTTTAAATGGTGAAATGGTTTGCCTAACACCATACAGTACATCCCTCTTGACTCTAAACAAAGATACCAAATCTTCTGTTGTGGCATTTAAAGCTATTTATTTATTTTATTTTTAATTTATGGAATAAAACAAGCATTTCCATAACATAGTATAATAATAATAAAAAAAAGATTGCACATGAAATTGCAAATCTGTTATGTACAACTTGCTATTCCTTTTAAACATGTAATAAAATTATCTTGTAAATTTCTTTTTTCCCTTTTTTTCTCACCCCCCCCCGAGATGGTTACCATTAGACACAATTGTGCATATATATATAAAATCATTCTGTACATACTCCTGTTTATCAGTTCTTTCTCTGGATGTAGATAGCATCTTCCTTTATATGTCTTTTATAGTTAATATAAGTATTTATAATAGGCAAAGTGATTTATTCTCTCTATTTACAATGTGAGTCTTGTCAACCTTAATCCCATATTTCTTATTTTTCTTTTTTGTTATTCTGTGTCCCAGCCCAACTAACCTACTTACTGTTTCTCATATATACATTGCATCTTTCAGTTTGTCTCATGCCTGCAATGCACTCCCTCTTCAACCTAGAATCCCTAGTTTTCTCAGTTTGTGGGCTCCTACCCATCCCCTAAAAAAACTATTTTATATACATTTTGCATTTATTTATCTGTGGGAGAAGGTAATAAATGCTTATTGACTGACCATACATGTTGTTTTCTCCCAAACAGAATATAAAGTCCATGAAGGCAAGAACTATTTTTTTTAAGTCCATGATCCTAAGCACCTGGAAATTAGTAGTTAGTTGTAAACAAGAGTTTTGTTTTCCTGAATTTATCCACTTTTTCCACCCCAAATCTCCCTTTTAACTGTTTCTCTGAGTACCTATTTAGAATAACTGAATTTTTACTTTACATTATGGTCCATTAGAGAATTTAAGCTTGCATTTGCAATTAATATATGCAACTTGCTTGATCACAAAGTAAATAGCTGTAAGTTATGAAAAAAATGGAATTTTCTGGCTTCAAATCTACTTGTATTTTTAAATGATGCCCATGGAAAGGACCCATATATACAAAAATATTTTGGTATAGAACTAGAAACTGAGAGGGTGCCCATCAAGTGGTACATGGCTAAGGGTCAAGTCAGGCTGCTAACTTGGGTAGAACTGAATTGTTACTTTATGGATTTGTTTCATTGGACACTGTACTTTGGCAGTTTTCAATTTTGCCTACACAAGGTAACAGGAAATTGCCTAAGGGTGCTATGCAGGTGAGAGGAAAAAAGGTGAACCTAGGGATCTCATATCTATCCAGATCCCCTGATACTAGCATAGGTAGGGAAAATGAAAAAGTGGGGTTGGGAACATGGAAAAGCAGTAGGAGGCTCAAAATGGCAGTGGACAGACACCCTTCAGGGTTAGTGTGGCCAGTGATTTTGCAGATGGTCTGGGGTTTTTAATCAGTAGCTTGATTATTACTTGCTATTGGGTACCAGGTTCTAATGACTTCCTTAAAGTAATAATAACAACATACATTTAAAAAGAACTTTCAAGTTTACAAAATGTTGTCCTCATAACCACTCTGTAAGAGATATTGTGCCAATGTTGTTATCCTCATTATATCAGTGAGGGAACTGGGCACATGGCTTGTCCAGAGTCCCATAGCTTCAGAGGGTTAGAGCTGGGCTGGGAGCAAGAACTCTCAGTTCTTCACTTAAGTCTCTTTCTACTACTCCATCATGCTCGATACTCAAAGCCAAAAATCATTCTTTGGGTACCTCTTTTTTGCCCCAGCTTTCAAATGCGCATTTAATGGGAATTTCAATAGGAGAGAGTAAACCTCTTTTTTATTCATTCCCTTGTTGAGAAAAATACTGTGGTATTGTGGGGAAAGAACTGGGTTCAAATTCTGACTGTGCTTGCTGCCTGTGCTATCCTAGGAAAGTCAATTCATTTCTCTAGGTCTATGTCCTAGTTTGTAAAATGAAAAAGATATGATCTGGGGTGGCTAGGTGGTGCAGTGAATAGAGCATTAGCCCTGGAATCAGGAGGACCTAGGTTCAAATCCAGACTCTGACACTTGACACAAAATATAGCTGTGTGACTTTGGGCAAGTCACTTAACCCCAATTGTCCTACAAAAAAAAAAAAGATAAGATCTTCAAGATCCATTCCAGTTTGATTATGTAATAGACTCCCTACCATATCAATGGACCACACTGGAGGATGCCTCCCCTCCCAAAAAAATGGTCTTTAGGGCAACATTTTCCTTCCTTTATCCTCTTAAAGCTTTGCTCAGATGTTTCCTTCTTCAATCAACCAACAAACAAGCATTTATTTTCCACTATGAGTGAGGCATTGTGCTAAATGTTGGAGATACACATCCAAAGAACGAAATAATTGCCTCTCTAGGAACTCAGCATTTTAACAGAGGAGACAACAAATAAATGTGGGTGTGCATATACAGAATAAATACAAAGATAATAAATGCAAATAAATGCAGTGTAGTAGTACAAGGATTCTAGACCTGGGGTCTGGGAACTTGGTTTTTAAAAATATTAGATTTTTTTTTAAAGTTCAGGGACCCCAGGTTAAGAATCTTTGTGCTAGTCCTTTCCCTCCCTAACTACCTTGGTTCTATAAATACCTTATTGCTATATAATTAAGTTCTTTTGTTATCCTATATATTTTATTCTGTGCATTTAAAAACATTATTCTGAAAAAAAAGAATAAGGTTCACCAGACTGTCAAATGCATCCATAGTACAAAAAAGGTCAAGAACTTTTAGAATAGCATTTGGGCTTTGGGGAAGGAGGGCATAAGCCCTCCTTGGTTCTCAAGAGATTTTACTAACCGGGAATTGTTTTTTAAAAAAAGTGTGTGCTTATCAAGATTTCCTCAGCCTCAACTGAAGACTTAGCGGCAAAACACTTGGGCTCTGTCTCAACACATTTCTATTCTAAGACATCAACTGGGAAGCAAGAACACAACAAGAGAAGTCAATTGGCACAGAAGAGTGCCTTTTTTTAGGAAAAAATGTCATTTCAAATCAATCTAAAATAGCCCAGCAAGTGTTGGTTTAAATTGGGTCTCACAGCGTTACAACATGGGTAACCTTTATCACTCTGGTTTGCTTTCGTGGATATTTGAAACTAACTTCTGAAATTCTGGAAACTTTCCAGCTAAACCTCCATAAGCCCACTTTAAAGAGTTATTTCATATCATCAAAAAATTACCAAGAATTTTGGAAGCAAATCCCTAACTACACTTTGCTACCTTTCAGAGCAGAATGTCATTTCTGGTTCAGAAGCAATACCCTTGTTTACCACCTTAGAAAAGGCATGTTTGTTCTCTCCCTTGCCCATATTCTTCTGGTCTCATTAAATATTTACATATCTTCATGGACACTGACATAATCACTCTATCAGATCTCTGTCTCTGTCTCTGTTTCTGTCTCTCTGTCTCTCTGTCTGTCTGTCTCTCTCTCTCACACACACACACACACACACACACACTTTCCCCTATATCTTCTTGCATATCCATATGTATTTTTCCAATACCTAAACATTACTCACATGCAGATCTCTTGAATTAGAAGTCTCCCAGATACTAGTCACTAACTTGGAGTCACCGGTACAACACTGATATAGGGATTTTCACATGCCACTCATTGGCTAGCTTTTATTTCTTCACATAGGGAATTGACAATACTCTAAACCTGTGATTTATAGAAGTGAGCAATCTGAAATAGAAAAGAGAATCACTCCACTTGATTTTCCTACATATATGAAAATATATGCTCACATTTATATAGCATTTATATACAAAATATTTTTTAAGTAAGTAATGCATTCTCGTCTCTTTTTACAAACAAGGATCCCACAATTTGGGTGCCTTGCTTAGGGTCACATACCTAATAAGTGGTGGAGCCAATATTCAAAACTGTGTCTTCTGATAGCTCCTTCATTCTCAGAACCTACCTCAACTAATTATGGCCACTTAAGAGATATGGGACTGTTAATGATTTACCTGAGCAGCCTATAAATCCAGAAGTGAAGATAAAGTTGATCAGTATTTTAGGAAGTAGCTTTTCAGAGGAGAATATGAAGTGGGTGTGGGACTTCTTGTGCTATGACTACTATTATCCTTTGCCATTTTCATTAATTTCCTGTCTCATCTGAAACCAAAATATCTGAGCACACTGGGACAGAAGCAGGAAGTACAGGGTAGAAGGGCAAGAAAGAGTGAGTGAGCCTAGGATCTTTTCCCTATATCTACTCCAACAGTATAGCAATGACAAAGGGTGACAACTCTAAGCTATCTTACTAGGAAAGTCTCCTTTGGAAGTTAAAAGCTTCCAGATTTTGCCTCACAGTGGATTCTTTGTATTTGCAAATTATTAAATGATTTACAGATGAAGAAGTATTGAAAACTACTGTTCTAGATTAGCATTTAAGTTCCAATTACAAAGATACAACACAGCCCTACCACTCCTGCATCATGAAACTCCCTCCCACCCCCCCACCCCCAAATATCTGAGTTCAAATCCCGGCTCTTCCACTTACAGTATGAGCTTAAACAAAATAACTAATTGGGGGCAGCTAGGTGGCACAGTGAATAGATCACCATCCCTGTAGTCAGGAGGACATGAGTTCAAATCTGGCTTCAGACACTTGACACACTTACTAGCTATGTGACTTTGGAAAAGTCACTTAACCCCAATAGCCCTCCAAAAAAGCAAAAAAGAAAAACAAACTAATCTCTTCGGGCCTCAGTTTTCTATAACATAAGGAGGTTGGACTAGACTATCACTAAAGGTCCTTCCTACTTCTAAATTTTATGGTCCTATGACCTTCCATTTTTTAAAAAAAGCATTCTTCCACTATATTTATTCATCCTTATATGCAACACATATTATAAATTTTAAGTCAATGGGAAAAATCAGTTTATGTCAATAAAGTCACTGTCTGGTTCTTCATAGCATTCATTTTTTAGTTGGATGGCACCGAAAGCTTAGTAGATGTCTCCTAACTTTATTGGGAGTCCTAAGTCATTATTAGGAATATCTAAGAGCTGTGACTCAGAAACAGAGCCTAGAAAGCACCTGTTTGATCATATTGAGCCAAGGCAGAAAACACAAAGTTTCAGAAAATACCAAAGGGAAAATTAATCCTCCCAAGACTCATGCCTGAGAACATAGCAATAGAAGGGCACAGTGGCAAACTCATTAAATCCACAAAAATGACAATTCTAATGTGATTGACTCTCCAAGATTCCCATTAGATATCACCAACAGAACACAGAGCAAGGTCTAGGTGAACACTGAGGAAGAAGTTCATACTGGTTCCTGATCATGCTGTTTTTATTAGTCCTGAATGAACTACAGATCTGAAACAATTACTAAAGTGAGCTAGCAATTTGTTCCACACTTACTAAATTAATGCACAAAACCATCTTTAAAAAAAAAGGTTAAATAAGACACTGTCTTCCTGTTTCATGCAGCCATGTATTAGGGAGGGGGGGTAAATAAAAGAGAGGGTACAGCCTGCTGGCTAGAGAGTTAGCTGTGGAACTAGGAAGACCTTTCTGTTCAGATCTTACCTTTCACATTTATTGGTGCTGTGATCCTGGGCAAGTAAGTCATCTCACCTCTCAGTGGCATGAAACTAGTCATACTGAATTAGAAAATCACAAATTAACATTATTTATATTCTTATGGACTTTTATATATTTTGGAAAACATTTTACAATTACATTCTAATCTGGTTCAGGTCCACACTTCAGAGTTTTGTCCTTCATATACAGCTACTTGCTGTGAGTTTTACACCACCGAATACTGGTAACTTTCTATGAATATAAGCTGCAGAAGAGGCATTCACCTTCATTGGTAGATGGAGTCACTTCACTAGGGAGGAGGAGTTCACTGTATCAATGAAATCACAGGGTCACTCTCTAGCTTTAAAAACCAAAAAGTCAAAGGGAATTAACAAAAACATTATCACCCCAAAAATAAGCTCCAAAATGACCTCTAAAATAAGCTCTAACTTGGCCCTTACTTAGCACATGCCACATTGTGCTACATGAAGCATCTTTTAATAGAGCTACTCTGACTCTCTTACGAGGTTATCAGCCCATTAAGCTGAAGGATCATGTCTTATGTTGTTGCATTATCAGTCTCTAGCACAGTACTGTGCACATAATGGACCTTCAGTAAATGTGCTGATGAAGAAAATATCTTTATCTGTCTTTTGTTGTTCTTTAGTTGGTTCAGTTGTGCCTGACTCTGTGACCCCATTTGGGGGTTTCCTTAGCAGAGATATAAAAGTTTCCCATTTCCTTCTCCAGTTCAATTTACAAATGAGAAAACGGAGGCCAAAAGCTAAGTGACTTGTCCAGGATCACACAGCTAGTAAGTGTCTGAGGCTGGATTTGAACTCATGAAGATGAATCTTCCTAACTCCAGGTCCAGCTCTCACCTAGAAGTATTTAATAATACAGCTCTAGAGCAGATATTGGGTTTGCTGGACATTTCAAACTCCTTTCTGGTCTGATTATCACTCTGACATTAAAATAAACCCAACAGTCCCAGTTCAAAATCCACCCGTGTAAGTTACAGGTCATACGCGATCACAAAATATGTAATGGCATTGCAAGACTTAAAGCTTCCTATCAGAACAACCAACTGTAACTTCAGAGACCCACGAGGGAAGCCTGCCTCCTACTAGAGAGATGAGGAACCACAGGTGCGGTGTGAGGCGTACATTGTTAGACATGCCAGATGTGTTCATTTGTACTCTGTCACACGGGAAGGCTTTACTGGGGTGATGTGGTTGTTGAGAAGTATCAGTGAAAAAGGGGCATCCAGGAGATTATTTTTTTTTAATGAAATACAAGTAGTCGTTTGGAGGAAGGCAGATTGGCCAAGAGAATTCAAGAGCTGATTTCCAGCAAGGTGACGTAATATATAACACAAGGAGTAGAGTCAGGGAGACCTGAATTCAAATTCAGCTTCAGACACCCTCTAGACCTGAAGTGAAATCCAGCTCAGATATCTCCTAGCTGTGTGACCCCAGGCAAGTTATATAACCTCTGCCTCAGTTTCCTCAACTGTAAAATGGAGCTAATAACAGCACTTACCTCCCATTGTTGGTGTGAGGATCAAATGAGATCATATTTGGAACGTTTCTAAACACAGTGCCAGGTACATTGTAAATACTTAATAACTGCTTGATTTCTTCCCTTCCTCTAGTGATTGTAGGATAAGTTACTGTCAAAACCATTGGGAAGTAGACCTGCTCTAGCCATAGACACTACTGAATCCTGCTGAGATGGCACGGTTCAATGACAGGGTGGTACAGTAAGTAGAGCACTGGTCCTTGAATCAGTAGGACCTGAGTTCAAATCTAGCCTCAGACACTTAGCACTTACTAGCTATGTGACCTTGGGCAAGTCACTTAACCCCAATTGCCCTGCCTTCTCCCCTCCAAAAAAAAAAGACAATTCAAAGACAGGGGCCACTTTAAATGCCTCTAGATTGTAGAGGTTAGATCAAAAGCTCCCTCAGCCTCCAGGAGCTCAGAGATATGAGACAGTTACATTCCCCCTTCCCTCTCCCCTTTTCTCTCCTCACATAAGAATTCTCTTTACCGTGAACCCCAGGAAGCCAGTGGCCCCTGAGTCCATTCTTCCGCTACTGCCCCCAGTGCTCTAATTTCAGAAATAGCGGGCTAGGAAGTAACTACCATATAGAAAGCAGCAGGTGACTTTCTCCTTCCTTCCCCAATCCAATTCCCATCTCCCAAATTGTGCAAGTGATTTAAAGGCACAACCAGCTTATGTCCCAGAACAGGATCAACACTCATTTCTCCACTTTTGAAAGGAGAAACTAGATCCAGGAGAATGCCTAGTTACTATGGAGACAGACACTCAGGAAAAAGTAACATGGAAAGAGAGAAACAGAGACAGAGAATTGTTTCAAATCCCATCAATAAGTGAGGGAAGGCTAGTGTGACCCTAGTCAATCCCGCAGACTGGATTTTACCCTTCTTTCCCATGATTTTATACTTGGATGTTTTTGGCTTATAGACTTTAGAAAGGGCAAAATTTCTACAAGAAATATAAGATGTCTTCGGCTACATGAAGGTCACTTCTGCACGTTATTTTTTCGTAGTGAAAACAGTCTTTGTGAGGAAGACTGGCATGTATATCAATAGGGCTGACTATTTTCATTGAAATAGTATGCATAAATTTGTCCTTCTTTTCTGATATTAAAGGAGGCTGTAGTTGCTTTCTGTGTGCCCAATTAACAATGATTCAGGAAATAATTTCCATCAATGTTCCACTCTAAAGTCTTACAGTGAAACAGATGTGACCCTGGGTTCTAGTACACTGTGTCAATGGAATGGAAGAAAGTGTGACAGCTTTCTATCAGTCCCATTCTAGATGCAGGCAAGCCTAAGACATGTCCAGCTTCTATGCCCTATAGTCATAATTTTTAAATGGAAATTCATGAAAAAGGACACACACAAAAAGGGGAGGAGACAGGATTTGGATTTTTTTTAATAACAAATTTTCAACTCACTCTTTTCTGTGCAAATGACCTAATTACTAAAGAAAATTCAGCTTTCATGCATCGTCCCAATCTGTATTACACACAATGAGATTATTCAAATGTTCTTGTGTAACAGATTAGCTGTAATACTTCTTTAACTGCAAAACTTCTTAAATTTAAGGTTTCCTTTGAACTTGAAACTATCCTTTTCTCCCACTCCCAGTCAAAAAAAGAAAAAAATCCTGCTTTCTTCTTTCATCCTCTGGGGACTGACCAAACTGGAAAATTTCAAACAGAAATGCAGTGACAGACTGACTGTTTTGTCTGACAAAAGTCTGAGGCCTTGTTCTCTGTCTCTAGATTAGAATACAGTTTTCCTTAACATAGAGAATGGCCTCCCTGCCCTCATTATTCAAGAACATAGCTCCTGCAGTCCCCTTTTTAAAAAATGCTGTCTCCTTCAGGAAGCAAGCCAGGATTCAGTGGACACATTAAAGACTCACCTCTCCCTCCTCTCTATTTAGGAACTGCAAGATTTCCAGCAAGAAGGCATAAAGAGGTATTTCATCTTGGCCCAGTACCCTCCCCCAACACCTCAAAACAAGAACTACACTGAATAAAGCAATAAAAACGGCAATAATGGGATGAAATCTCATCAATCTTCTACAAGTAAATTTCTACAGAAAAAGTAAAGAAATAAGAGAAGGCTGCATCACCAGCTCTTGGCTACTCATTCTTTCCTGTGCTCTCTGCTGACCACCCCAAGTGCTGACCCCAAGCTCTGAGCTCCACATAGCTAGGGGTATGAGCAATCTGTCATTGCTTCTCAGTCTCCCCTCAGCATGATCCAGCCTGTTTCTACCACCCCTTACTAAAGGAAGGTCCTTGAATTCACCTAGACCCAGTGGTCTGGATGGGAGAGAGGCCCTTAAGTGCTGGTTTTGCTCCAATATTACCTAGTACAAAAGGAAACTGGGATCTGGGAAGGAGGCCAAGTAAAGGATAAGATAAGCCTCAAAGAGCTAGAAAGGCAGATTTTTTAAAAGGGGGGATAAAACTATACTTGGATGGGGGAGTAAGGAAAGAGAATTCTGGCAAGATGTCTGAACTAAAAGGTCACAAGAGCTATAACCAATAGCCTCTGAGACCAGACTCAACGTCCTTTCCACTGTATGACATTGCTTCCCTCAGTAAAGGATTTAAAGCAAATGACAGAGAAACTCTCTGGGGAAAAAAAGAATAGCAAAGTTGGAACTCAATTTAGTAATTGCCCTTTTTTCCATGGTACACAAAATTAAACAGATCATAATATCATTTTTTAATTCAAAAAAAACATTTAAAAGTTATAAAATGATTGACAATAACAGTTAGGTTCGCAATTTACAAATTGCTTTCTTCACAAAAAAAAATCCCATGAGATTTATGGAGCAGATATTATTATCCTTATTTGACATTTTGCTTTATTCTCCAGTATTTGGGGTCAATCATACTACCAGGAAAGGCCTGGATTGAAAGAGATACATTTTACTTCCAAAAAGCTACCCTTAAGAAAATGGAGCAATCTTAAGTGACAAAGCAGGGTTGGTTTTTTTTTTCTTCCTAATGGGTTCTGTAATCATATATCAGAGTGATTCATCTACCCTCCTCTAACTCTTCTCTGTCAATCTCAGAGACAATTATTCAGTAAAGGTAGAATAGGAACAGAATGTTCATTCTCTACACTGCAGATTAATCTCTCACCCCTCTTTTCCTACCTGTTTGACCTTAGGAAAGTTGTTTAATCTCTCTGAGCCTCAGCCTCCTTATCTATAAAATGAAGTTGGATTCATTGAGTTGTGAGGTGCCACCAGCTCTAAATCTATGATCCTGCTGAATTACACGTTATGAATCAGGAAAACATTTGGTAATCATTCTAGTCTAGTGCATAAGATGGAGGGATGTGGACTAAAGAAAAGTAGAATTAGGTCAATTCAAAATTGGTTGAATGATTTGATCTAAAGACTATCATTAATAGATTGAGGAAAGCTTGGAAAGAGATGTCTAGTGGAGCGACCCAGGAATGTGTGTGAGTGTGTGTGTGTGTGTGTGTGTGAGTGTGTGTGTGTGTGTGTATTCAACATTTAAACCAACGGCTCAAGGATAAAGGCACGAGTGACATATTCATCAAATTTACGAATGATACCAAAAGGGAGATTACTAACATTTGGATGGTAGTTACGATTCAGAGAGAGCTCAAAATCTTGAGTAATGGGTTGAATATGAGAAGATATTCTCATATTCTCAACTTAAATGATATAATTGTACACACACGTGGGTTAAAAAACCACCATCACAAATACAAGGTGCCATATGATGGCTAGACAACAGTTGGTCAGGAAAAGATACGAGGGACTGAGACAATGAAAAGCTCAATTTGAGTCAATAATGCAACATGGTCAACAAAAAAGCAAATATGATCTTAGACTGCACCAAGGGATGGTATAGCATCCAAGAAATGAGAATGCTGTCTCCTTGCGCTAATCAAACTAAATCTGGACTGCAGGCAGTTCTGCTAGAGTGGAACATATACATTGAGCTGTAAATAAACATAATAATAATAAACACAATAAAAATGTATACACTTAGCTGTGCAAAATTTCACAATAAAAACCAAAGAACTTATGGGGAAAATGGGGTTAGAAGCATGTCACCTAATATATCAATTGACTTGAAACAAATTCATGTTCTTGAAAAATTCCTTATAACAGAACTGACTGCTCTTTGTTCAATTCAGTTCAATTTCATTCAGTTCTGGGCACCTATTTTAGAAAGAATATAGACAATTTGATGGCTAACTAAGATAGGAAAGGACTATACTATACTGTCTGAGGACAGTGTGAAGGAAATGCAGGTGCTTTAGAAAAGACTTGGAAAAGCATGATGTTACCTTCAAGCATTTGAAGGACCATCATGAACAAAAGGGATTGATTACTCTTGTTCTGCTTTGTACCAAAGGGCAACACTAAGAGCAATGGGTAGAAAATCAAGAGGTAGATTATGACTGAAAATAAAGAAAAACTTCCTATCAAATCAGATTATTCAGGAGTAGAATTAGTTGCCTTGGATTTCTCCTCACTGTGCCTTCAAGCAAAAGCTGGATATGAACTGGTGTGGGATGCTGGAAAGAGGATCCTTGGTCAAGAACAGATTGGCCTAGGATGACCTTTGAGGTCCTTTTCAATACAGAAACTCTATAATTAGTCTTCTAGTGCACCATGGATATAGGTGGAAAAGAATGAATTAGAGCAGTAGGGAGTAATTTAGTCAATTAATACTAGTGGAGGAAGGTTTGACTGACAACCTTTCTAGAGAGTGAGAAGGGACCATAAAACCATGTAATCTATTTCATAAATCAGCCCCACAATCATTATCCTCTTATACTTAGCCTGCTACTTCTGAGAAAACCAAGAAAAATGCAAGAAGGCAACTCTAGCTCTCAAGGAGAAATCCCAGCTGAATGAAAGTCCAAACCCTAATGAGCTGGTGGTGGAGAAAGAATCTGCTTCAGGGTCTCTCAATCCATACTATCTATTCCAGTTGGCAGTCAATGTTTCTCATGGAGAGAAGAGAAGAAGGAAATGCAACATATACTCTTTCAACAAGTTTCCTAATTGTCTCAGACCCTGTTTCTTTCTCTGTAACAATACAAATACAAGGGGCACCTAGGTGGCCCAGTGAATAGAGCACCCTGGAGTCAGGAGGACCTGAGTTCAAATCTGACCTCAGACACTTAACACTTACTAGCCATGTGACCTTGGGCAAGTCACTTAACCCCAACTGCCCTGTTCTCCACCCTCCAAAAACAAACAAAACAAAACCAAAAAACCCCAATATAAATACAAATAGTAATAATAATAATAATCAAGATAATGATTTTTATAATGCTTTATGGCATTTTATTGTTCACAAAGTGATTTACACATATTATCTCATTTGTAAAAGGCCAGGGTAGGACTTGATGATGCCTAGGACCCTTCTAGCTCTAATAATCTTTGAATATACAAAATGAACTTAATTGGTTTCATTAATTCAATTGGTATAAAGCTGGTATTAATAAGCTTAAAAATAACCACATGAGCTGCTTAGCTTTGCTCTCTCCACAACCACACACCCCTTAATCCAACTAGTTATACCTCAGAAATGCACACTGATGGCCATGAATAATTGGCATCTTTTTTATATCTGAAGGCTAGGATGTTAACTACTATTACCATGTTGTGACAAAATAGCATGTCCAGCTGCTAGCCTTCATCTTTCTGACAGGCCCACGAAAGGAGAGTAGGAGTATTGGGGCAGAGATCAGGGGGTAGAAATGCTTTCAAAAGACTGCATCTGTAAGATTAAGTGAGGAAAACCAGTGACCCCCCCTTCCGGGTACCACGAGAAGTGTAGCTCATTGGGTGAAATGGGTGTGCCCTTGGGACTTTGGGTGCAAGTCAAATTACTGCAAGAAAAGTCATTATGTTCAGTGATAGAACTGGATATTAAAATGACTTCTATAGTAAATCCTCTTGTAAAGCAAAGGATCCTTTTCTAAAGCAGTCACTCCCTAACTTATTAGTTACAGAAATCCAGATTTCCCTAAAACGTGACTTGTTCAAAGAAAAAGTAATTCATAGAGGAATCCTTTTCCTCACCTTTCTCTATATAATTTTCATCCTTGATGCATACACAGAAAAATTAAATATGGAATTAAAGCAGAATAGAAGAGTTATAATTTGTAGTTCCTAAAAATCATGCCTACACATCACCTCCATGATCCACAAGGTTGGGAGTCTGGCGAGAAAAAATTCAATAGCCTGTTGCTTCACCCATTATTTTCACATTGTAACAAACAAAACAGGAGTAGGAGAGTAGTGAGAGGGGTCCATCGTGGAGAAAAAACTCAAGATTGAAGGGAAAACCTATTACTTTATCATAGCAGATACAGTACTAAGCCTAGAGTCAGGAAGACCTGAGTTCAAATCCAGCCTTAGGTACTTCCTGTGTTACCCTGGGCAAGTCACTTAAACTCTGTCTCCCTCAGTTTCCTTAACTGTAAAATGGGGCTAATATTAGTTCCTACTTTCCAGAGTTGTTGTGAAATTCAAATGAGAGAATATTTGTAAAGCACTTAGCGCAGTGCCTGGCATGTGGCAGATGCTTAATAAATGCTTCTTTCCTTCCTTTATTTCCCTTTACAGAATAAAACAACCCAACATTGTAAAGTATCACTTAACTCTGATAAACAGCCCACTGCCACAGAAGAAAGAAATAGAACCAAGCTAACATGCCCCAAAGTGAGCTGGGATAGGCAGTGTGGTACAGTAGAAAGAATATTAGCTTTGGAGCCAAAGAACCAGGATCTGAAATGGGCTCAACCACTTACTACCTAGGGCCAGCTAGGTGGTGCAGTGAAATTGAGCACTGGCCCTGGAGTCAGGAGGACCTGAGTTCAAATCCAGACTCAAACACTTAACATTTACTAGCTGTGTGACCTTGAGCAAGTCACTTAACCCCAATTGCCCTGCCTTCCCCTCTCCAAAAAGCAATACATACATACATATATATATATAAAAATACACAATTGTATATAATATGTATTTAAAATATAAATATATAATTATATATAAATATATCTATATTAAATATATGTAAAATTTTCTTTTGTATTCTCAGTGCTTAGTGCAGTGACTAGCACTTGACAAATGCTTGATGACTGATATACTGAAGGGTTAATTAGATGATAATATATATCAACCAATACCCCTTCTAGCTCTAAAGTCATGAACATATGAATACCTGAATTTCATGGGTGAGTTACTAATAAAGGCAAAAGCAATCCCTTAGGGTTAGAGGTTGGCAACCAAATGCTCAAAGACATCTCAGAAGCCCAGTAATCAATGAGTCTTAAGCTACCCAGAAATTTAAAGTATAGCAAATCTTAAAATAAGGGTCCTTGTGCTTAGGCACAATTAACACACTGTGCTAAGACAAGGAGGAAGTGGTTCAGCCTGTAATTAAACATAATTACTAGTATCCTCTAATTGGTTGGGGAAATAAGATTCTCTTGGTTGACAGGCTATAATTCTGATGCATAAGAGAGAATGCTGAAGCCCTAACTGACCTCAGCCTGTGGATCCTCGGCACACACATAGTTTAATAGCCAAATTAATTCTGCGATTAGTTCTGAGATGACTCAAAGGAGCTTTCAGCACTTAGCTGAGAATTATAAAATGCTACAACTAGAAGAGACCTTAGAGATCATCTACTCCAACATCCTCATTAACAGATTAGAAACATGGGCCCAAAGAGATGAAATGACTGGAATAGGATCACACAGTCAGTAAGAGATCTGGGAATAGAGTCTACATTTCTATCTCCTTCTCCAGGGCTTTTTCCACCATTTGCTGTTCATATATGTAGAAGGGGCATGAATGGAGCATGCTCAAATATGCCCTTCATGGTTCTAGTTGACCAACTTTGGGGTCCTGCTTGATGATTTGGGGACTCACAACGGAAGGTAAAAGAGTCCCCTATTTGACTGAAATACAGGAGCTGAGGAGTCCTTAGATATACAAAAAGAGGAATTGGAACATCTGCCTTTTCCTTTTCCTTGGCTGCAAAATGTGGGAAATAGCCCAACCTGTATCCCAAGAGTCACATGAGAGAAAGGGCAAGTTCCCCGTTTCCTGACTTGGCCTCCCATGCATCCTTGAGTAAATGACCACTTCAGTCCCTTATATGTTTGTCCTGATTTCAGGTGAAAGAATATCCCATGGTGAGTATGTCTAGCACAAGCAGAAATCCTGTGAGTTCCAAATATTGTGAAGGTCCCAGGAAGTCTGAGAATGCTAAAGATTTGATGAGCTTAAAATGGCAGTAGCTAATGGTAGGGCAAGGTCTGTATCAAAGAGGCCAGCCACTGGAAAAAGAACTGGCTCAGCCTATCCCTAGAGATGAGATTTAACTCCCAGCCTCCCAATGGACTGTAACAGTAGATTTAAGTTGAGTTACTGAGGTTTGTTTAAATTGTTCTGTTCATATGTGCTATGATTCCTTCTATATTTTTAGCATTTCTTTCTGTGTTGGAATAAACTACTTATTCCATACTTAATTCATAGTGAACAATGAATGTGGCTTTCAATCCTCTTCCTTTCTTTCCTTCTTTCCTTTTTCCTTTCCTTTTTTTTTTGGAGGACTGAAGCCCTAGACTTGAGCCATAAGAAAATTATTCCCAGAGATAGAAATCAAGCTCTCCCAGGACTGCACCTAATCCATAAAACATGATAGCTGGGTACAAAACAGGGAGGGACAAATAGACCCAACCCTTGTCAATCCCTGCAGTGTATCAAGGCTAGATATACATAATGCTTTACAACCATGGACATTGCATAGAGTTGGAAATGCTTAAAACCCATCTTTTTCCCTCCTCTTCAAGTAAAGAATTCACAGTTCTGTCTAAGAAGGGGGAAGGGATCTTCAAGATCTAAAGCCCGGAACTATTGGTATCTTTCCAGTTAGTGGCAAAGACAATAATGTGTTACAGTAATTAAGAAAGGAAGAGACCACTTCTGACTAGGAAGGTCAGAAAAGAATCCCCCAAGGAGATGTCATTTGAGCTGGATAAGTAATATGGATAGAATTTGGTAGAAGGGGGAGCAAAATGATTTCCAATGGGGAAAGGGCAATGGAAAAAAGCTTATACTGAGAACAGTGACTAAAGTGACTTGGCTGGAGTGCAATGTTCTTAAAGGGCAGCCATGAGAGAAAGACCTGGAAAGGTACCTTGTAATTGGTCTTCAGTGATGGGCAAAGGGATTTCAACTTTCACCTATAGGCAACAGAAAGCCAATCAAGCTTTCTGATAAAGGAACTGACATCATTTTCTTCCTTGTTTTAAGATTATTCTGGTGGAAGGTATTTGGGTTTGGATGAGAAGTAACTAGAGCAGTTTCCTAACTGAAGATCCAGAGATCCTCTGGGGTGTCCATGGATAGATTCCAGAGGGTCCATGAACTTCGATAAGAAAGAAAAAAATGCATCTATATTTCCAGTAACCCCTAACTGTAATTAAGCATTTCTTTCTATTATAAATGCAAACTATAAACCATGGTTGTATGAGGCTTCACCAGCCTGCCAAAGGGGTCCATGACATAAGAAAGGTTAAGAACCTCTTGAACTAGAGTTAAGTTAAACTGCTCTTAGAGTAGTATAAGTATGACATGTAAGGATCTAAACTAGTATGGAGGCAGCAGGACTGGGAAGGAATTGAGAGATTTGAAACACTTAAGATCTTGTTAAATGACTAGATATTAAAGGGAAGGGAAGAGGGAAGAGTTCAAAATGATTCTGAAAGCTGTGATATCATTGATATAAATGATGATGTCACAGAGAGAAGCCTGTTTGGAGAAAAAAAAATGAGTTTGCTTCTGAAAGTGGACAAGACTATGACAGAAGTGTCAAATCCCCTATCTGACCATATGCATTGCATTACACTCCAGAGCGCTGACTGAACCAGATTGAAATGTAATTGGGAAATAATAAATAAAAATACAATAAAATGTAGATATCACATTTTAAAACTATGTCAATATGCAACCCCATGAGGATCCTCATTTATGGATTAGGGACCCCCATTTCTATTCTGAGTTTGATACCACTGATCTAAAGGATAGCAGACACTGACATTTAGGAAAAAGTATATACTGGTCTTATGAAAATACAATTTTGCCGGCTGGGGAACTCCATAGGTGTGCTAAAAGCCTTCCACTAACACAAATCAATAATTCCTAGAGAGTCTTTCGAGGGATACAGAGGCTAACTGACTTGCCCAGGATCACACAGTTAAGAGTATCAGAGACAAGATTTAAACCAGGATCTTCCAGATTCAAAGTCCTGCATTCTAGCCATTACATGAAGCTCCCTCTCCTCTATAATTAGAAACCGTAGCTAAGACACGATTTCATCCCGGGCATCTCAAGAGAGATTATGGAATTAATGGGAGATGAACACTAAACATCCAGAAGTGAGTAAATGCAAAAAATCCTCTATCATGAGTCAATAAAAAATTATTTGGGGTTAATGCCTGGGGCCATTCTCCAGTCTGAGTCTCACATATCTAATGTTCAGAGACAATAAGCCTTAGACTACTTATCAGAGGCTAGATTACAAATAATAGCAACAATTTTCACATACATAATGTGAAACAATGCTTTAAAATTTATGAAATGTTTTCATCATAGCACCACCACTAAGTAGTGAAGGTACTATTACTTCCACTTTATAAATAAAGAATCTGAGACCAAATAGAATGATTTGCCCAGGGTGAAAGTGGCAGCTGAAACAGAACTAGGCTAAAGGAACCAGGGCTTCTCCCAGGGTTCTGAAATCGAAAAGGACATGCTTCTACTTTTGGTGGTCCAGCACCATTCCTTTCTGCTGTTTTCTGTGCTTTGTGGTCTCACCGGCCCTGTACCACAACATCATATGTTCTTCTCACTACAGCCAAGTGTTCAGGAAGATGAACAGACCAGCACGAGATGGTAAAAAGAGCACCAGACTCCAAATTACGGAGTCCTGAATTTTAGTCTCAGCTTTGCCAATAAATAAGTGTGTGATCTTGGGTAAGTAAGATCAGTTCTCAGGAAGAATCCCTCATCTTTAAAATGAGGGGGGTAGACTAGATGACCTCCCGGATTCCTTTCAGTTATGTTATTACATGATGCTATAACTTGGGCAAGACAACACAAATGAATGGCTCAGGGATGGCAGACATTCCAGCATCAATTAGGAGAGAAATGTCATTGTCATGACTATTACTGTTCAGTCATGTCTGACTCTGCATGACCCTGTATGGGATTTTCTTGGCAAAGATCCTGGAGTGGTTTGCCATTTCCTCCTCCAGTGGATTAAGGCAAACAGAGGTGAAGTGATTTTTGACCAGGGTTACACAAATAGGGAGTGTCAGAGGCTGACTTGGACTCAGGTCTCCCTGACGCTAGGCCCAGCACTCTAACCACTGAGCCATCTAGCTGTCTCTTACTACTATTAGCATTTATAATAATAGCTACCATTTCTATGCCATTTTAAGGTTTGCAAAGCAATGACTACTTGTTATCTCATCTATTTTAGCGGGGGCTTACACAGCCCCTCGTGGCACACTGCATAGGGTGTCCTAGAACTCAGCTGGAAACTACTCCTGGAGCCATGATATTTAATATCAGTATTATGAGAAGAAAACTCTCTGTACAGAAAGATTTCTCTGTCAGCCCAATAAGAATGCCAGAAACTATTAAGTTGCCACACCAGTTGCTATCCAGATAATTCATTTGAGTGGGAAAGATGTACTGAATAGCCCATTAATCTACTTGCCTGATATTTGTGCTAAAGATCACAGTGCATCAGTTACTTAGCTCTTCTACATGTATTTCTTTATCAAAATGATGGAATGAAGATTATACCACAAGTGTTCAATACTTGAGTAATTGAGCCCCTTCTATAGGATTAGCATCACACTTTTAGAGAAGGGAAGATAGGAAGATAAAATGGGGGGGGGGGAGAAGTACATAAATCTAAGACGTGCCTCACTCCTGAAAGTCTGTAGTCTATTTTGGGAGCCAAGTCCAACATAAGAAATAATGAAACAAGGTGCTAAATTGTGGAGCACATCAGGTTTTAAGGGCTATTTGCATACAACAGAAGAAAGAGCTCCTATAAGGTTGGAATAGTCTAGGAATGTATAATGGAAAAGGTATATCTTGATCAATAGGTGTGTGACCCTGGGCAGGTCATTTGGCCTCTCTCTCATCTGTGGGACAAGGGAGCCATACATGATGGTTCCTAAGGTCTCTTTCAGTTCTAAACTATGATTCTATAATTTGATTCTTGGGCTACAGAAATTCTGAACATTTGGCTGTCTCCCACATTTCAACTGCTTAGTTAGCATCCACAGCCTAAGATGCCCTTCACTCTGGATAATTTTTAATGAATGAATTTTGGTGTTTTTTTTTAACATTATCAATATTGCCAAATATAGCCACTCCCTCAATGGAACTTTCCCTCCCTTTTAACTAAGAAAAACAGTTAAATAAAACCAAACCACCCATATGCGTCTTCAATTTATGACTTCATGAAATATATAAAGGTTAAAAAAATTCCAAAGGTACTCATTTGAAAGCCAAAGTCAAGAAACCATCCTAATAATACTAAGTCAACTTGATGTCAACAGTCTTCTGCATAAGCCTGGTGCAGAAACCAAGGACACAGAGCCATCCCCACAGGCTTCCTTCATCAGAACCCTAGTTAGGAATTCTTTCACTTGAATAGAATTTGACAGTGGCACAAAGGCCAGTTGGGAGTGAAAGTTTAGTAGCAACAGGGTAACAGAAGAAAATCTCCCTGCAGGATGACCTGTGCCAGCAATACACAGCCATGCCTCCAAAGCGACTGGGAGGGGAAAGTGGACCTAAGAATAGGGGCAATCACACTAACAGGACTGGGAGTGGGGAGAGGTTGGGGGGATTGGAGTGAGGTGTGGGGTATGGAAAAGAAGGTAAATTTGTGCCACCAATACTCAGTTTGGGGAGAGGAAAGCAGTCCCTGAGGAGCACAAGTCAGGGGGAGTGTCAAAGGAGCAAGCATCTGCCTAAGCTCTGGATCAAAGCTCCAGTGGCCTTGCCCCAGTTACTATTACTACAACCATCCCATTTTATCTTAGAAGATGACATTCCCTCATCAAAGTCTTACTTAAAGAAATGGTATAAGAAAACCCAGTTCCTTATTGCAAGAATTCTAAGGTCTCTCTACAAAATCCTCCCCCCTTCTCCCTCCAAAGCTTCAGAACATACTAGAACACCCTTGACCTGTATCTCCTAAGCCAGAAGAGAAATAAATAGTGGCTACTGCTAAGAAGTGAGGAAAAGAAGAGAAGAAAAACCTTATGGATAATGGCTTTGCCCAAGTATAGGAAAGTAACTGAAATAAAACCAACTATCACATAGTCTTTTTGTTGGTTCTGCAAAGTATTTCTCCCAAAAAGTAAATTTATCATGAAAACAAAATAAAGTAGTAGTAGCAGTGGTAGCTGCTGCTGTTGTTGCTACTGCAAGTACTACTACTACTACTACTACTACTACTACTACTACTACCACCACTACCACTACCACTACCACTACTACTACCATTACCACTACCACTACTACCACTACCACTACTACTACTACCACTACCACAACTACTACTATCACTACAACTACAACTACTACTACCACCACCACCATCACCACCACCACCACCACCACCACCACCACTACTGCTACTACTGCTGCTGCTGCTGCTGCTACTCCTACTACTTCTACTCCTCTTCCTCCTCCTCCTCCTCCTCTTCCTCCTCTTCCTACTACTACCCCCACTATTCCCAAACATAAAAGCTTACATTTGCAATATGCTTTATGCTTCACCATGAAACCTGTTAGCACGTAAGTACTTACATACTGCGTCCCATTCTAACTACATGCTTTGAGCCCAAAAGTCCCAGAAAAGCCAACAGCTGACAGTGTATATGCCCCAAATATCAGTCACAACCAGGACTTCTGACAGCATCACTTCTCCAGCACAAGAGGCACTTGGGATGTGTCCATTGGCCACACCCATCATCTCATTGCCATCTGGGTAGGAGTTGGCACAAATTCCCCAGGCTCCTGCTAAACAACTGAAGCACAGTAATGGATTTGTATGATACTTTTCAGACCACATTTGTGTCCAGGAAAGAAAATTCAAGGAAAATTTGTTTATATATATTTATTACTATGTAAATATTCAGAAGTCAAGGAAACAAATACATTTTGAACCCGAGGCAGCTATACACAGAGAGAAAAGAAAGGAATGCAAAGCTAACGATAACCTCATGCTGGCACCAAGTTAACAATCCCATTTTTAGAGAAATGCTTCCATTCTCCCATCTAATTTTACATCTACATTTGCTTCTGTTTGTAACAAGACATGTCAGATAAAGACAGGGCCAGAAACTAGACATCTGATTTCATTACTTCAAGAGGCAATGTAGAAATCACCGTCTACTTATGCAGGTCAGTACCTTCTCTGAATTGTATAGTCTAAAAATTGCCTAGAGTATAGAGAGATTAACTAATTTGCTCAGGGTCCTTTATGTCTGAGGCAGAATTTGAAACCAGGCTGTCCTAACTTTAAGATTTGCTTTCTTTTTGTTTTCTTTTTGGAGGGAAGAAGGCAGGGCAATTAGGGTTAAGTGATTTGCCCAAGGTGACACGGCTCTATTCACCTTGCCACCTAGCCACCCTTAAGATTTGCTCTCTAATCCATGCTGGCTCTCACATATACCTCTAAATCAAAACATTGTCAAATTCTTCAATTAAATAAGTTAAAGGACAGGGGTATGTTAATATCAAACTCAACTAACCATTCCCACACAGCCTTTGAGAGTAAAGTTCTAAGGAGACTGAAATTCAAAGAAGGAATAGTGGGGTTCAGGGATACAGAATTCTATAAACCTATCAGTACTAGACCCTGTGAGACAGGCAGAAGAAATATGAGCTAGTCCTGCTCCCAAGGAGTTTACAATCAAGTTGTGAATTATGTGAAACATTGTTTCACAAATGCATGAAGTAAAGTTGGTTTCATACACAGTCTTCATTAAGTCCATATAGTCTTTCAAGTTTTAAATATATTAAACTTTAAATATTATAACTTGGAGCATGAAAGAAAATCTATCATTTTTCTAGTACATTTTCTTCTCACAGCTGATAAGAACTTTTACTCCGACCACTAATACCTGTTCATATACACATACACATATATATTCAACATATACATATGCACAGTTCATGGAATAAAAAGACCACGGATTTAGAGCTGAAAAGGGAATCTAGAGGTTATCTAATCCAATCTACTCAATTTACAGATGAGGCCACTGAGGCCCAGAGAGATTAAATGGCTTGCCCCAGGCAGATAGGTAGATAGCATACACTTTATTCAGTTAACAATATATATTTTTCTTGATCACAGAAGCTACAGTAAGAATACGCTGTATACAACTACATAGTACACTCTCTAAAGCATCAATGCATTTGTTTTAAAATGTCATTCACAGACTAATTCAATCACTCTACAAATAAATAAAGACATCTGCAAGGACTTTGTGAAGGTTGTGTATACTAATGTGATGATACTGGCAAAAGCTGTAACATGAGTCATAACAGGGAAGAGGGCATTATAAAGACACTAACTGTGTAGGAGGGGCAATTAATTTTATCAACCTGAAGAGTAACAAAACTAAAATTTCATGGTGAACCTAACCTAACCACGTCACCCCAAAATACAATATTCGGGTACCCCTTAGTTAGAATCAGTAAAGAAATTCATAACATAACTCATAGAGGAGACACTCACTCAAGGTTCATCTCATGAAACAAAGATGTAATGTGAAACCAGTTTAAACTTCAGTTAGAAAAGTTGGTTCAACTCTAATGCATTGTTGGTGGAGCTGTGAACTGATACAACCATTCTGGAGGGCAATCTGGAACTATGCCCAAAGGGCTATAAATAATTGCATACCCTTTGACCCAGTAATACCACTCTTGGGGTTATATCCCAAAGAGATCACAGAAGTGGGAAAAGGACTTAAATGTACAAAAATATTTATTGCAGCTCTCTTGGAGGTGGCAAAGAACTGGAAACTTAGGGGATGCCCATCAATTGGGGAATGGCTGAACAAGTTATGGTATATGAATGTGATGGAATACTGTTGTGCTATAAGAAATGGGAAGGCGATGGACTTCATAATTACCTGGAGAGGCTTATATGAACTGATGCTAAGTGAGAAGAGCAGAACCAGGAAAAATTTGTACATAATCACAGACACATCATATGTGTGATGACCAATTTTGAAAAACTGGACTCTTCTCAGCAATGCACAGTTAAAAGACAACTCTACAAGTCTCAGGATGGAAAGAGAAATCTATACTCAGAGAAAGCTCTAGAAAGACCAGAGTTTAAATGAGACTGAAGCAACACATGCTATTGTTCTTTTCCATGTTTGGTTTTGTTTCTTTTTTTTTTCTTTTTCTCATTTGGTTACAACACTTCTATACAACCAGACTACTGTACAGTGTGAAAGTGTTTGGAGATCCCATACATGATTGTACGCCACCATGTGGGGGGGAGAGGAGAGAGGGGAGAAAATCTGAAACTCAAGTGATTCTGTAACTGAATCTTGTAAACTAAAAGTAAATAAACATATCAATAAATAAAAAAAAGAAAAGTTGGTTCAAAATAACCTATTCTATGTAAACAATAGTGACCCTTAAAAAAACAAACTAAACACCTAAAGTAACTTTTAAAAGAGGTAACTCTCTAAAGTGGGTTGTTATAGCGTTGCTAAGAAGAATCAGTCAAGAAGTATGGACTGTACAATCTGTGCAATCACTTCATATGTGTTTGAGACAGAGCTTACATTTAATGTATTTTTTAAGCAGACTTGGCAATAAGAAGCAATGTCAAAGAAGTTATTTAAGAGATACAGCTTTTGGGGCGGCTAGGTGGCGCAGTGAATAGAGCACCGGCCCTGAAGTCAGGAAGACCTGAGTTCAAATCCGGCCTCAGACATTTAACACAAAAACTAGCTGTGTGACCTTGGGCAAGTCACTTAACCCCAACTGCCCTCCAAAAAGCAACAACAAAAAAAAAAAAGATGCAGCTTTGGAAAAAGGAAGTGGTAGTAGCCCCAGTGAGAGATAATTAAGTGACAGCCCAAGTGCATATAGAGGTTATCTACATGCCAACAGATCTAGAAAAAGTCTCCTAGCATGTTGGGTACACTTCTTTCAGAGGATGTATGGGAGAAGACATGGAAAAGAGATACATAGAATGACTTCTGTTGAAAGAATCATCCTGTTCAATCATCATGTTAAATTACCAATCTCAAAGTAATCCAGAATTCTTCTCTCTCCTCCACTGGCTATGGTTCAGTTACCAGGCCTTATGACCCACCACTTCTTTCCTATTCATCTCTTTCTTTCCCTCCACACATGACCACCACTCTAGTTCAATCCCTCACCACCATCACCACCTGTCAGGTTTATCGTAATATCTTGCTTGCTGGTTTCACTCTTCAACTTTCTCCATACAATGATTAAAATATTTTTTTTCTAAGTACCAGAAGCACTTACTAACGCAATAAGGATTTCACTCTACATCCTGAAAAAATGTCAATGGTCCCTAATTGCCTCTAGGATAAAATATCAACACTTCACTTTGATACTTGAAGTCATTCATCATAAGACTATAGATTACATGTTTAGGGTTTTTTTCCACACTGTTGTTCTTCACCTACTACATGTTCCAGCCATACTGGCCTACATGCAATTCCCTGAATCTGACATTCCAGTTCTCACCTCCTCCATTATCCATGGGCCAGATGCACATTCTTCTCACCTCTGGCTCTCTCAGTCCTCACTGTCCATCAAGACTGAGCTCATAAACTCATACATGAGCCTCCTACATGAAGCCTTTCCTCATTCCCCCTAATTCTTAGTGATCTCCCCAAATTATCTTGTATGTATTTTTCAGGCTGCCTGCATTCCCCATCAGCACAGTAAGCTCCTTGAGGACAGAAACTGTTTTTTTTTTTACTTTGTTGCTTAACACAATAAATTTGAATAAATGTGTAGTTAATTAAAGACCTGGATGGTTTTCCATTTATGCCAAAGGATAGTGTATCCATATCCATGAGGCAACAGATTCACTGAAATACTAAAGGATTGTTTTAGAAGGGATATTAGCTGTTTTAGTATCTCATACAAAAATTTCAGCTATAATACTAAGTCTTTTCAGAAGGTGATTAGAACTAGAAAGTAGAGGTATTTAATGCTGTATATAATAGTTACTATGGAAATCACTGAATATAGCATTCCGTTTCCACATTAAATACTGCTAAATTTGAAGAATTTTAGTCAAGTAATTGGGAAGCTTTCTTCTGATCAGAAAAATAGATTCACAGGTTTCCATGTGACAAAATTAGAGATGTCCTTGGGGCTATAATCTTTTTCTTTGGCTCCTCCATATGGAAGAAAAAGACTAGGAACCTGATGTTCAAAACCTGATTACCAACCAACCAATCTAAAGTCATTCTTGAGATTAGGGCAAAGGAACAGATAAGACTCCCATTCCTAAGAGATAGCCAAGTTTCTGGCCAGACTGTGATTCAAACTTGAGAGGCTCTGCCCCACCCCCAATCAGAAGCAGCACTGAGATGATCTGACAATTGAGGCTCTAAATTAAATTTAACAGAGTTAAGGGAGAAAAAAGACACCAGAAGCTGGGGGAGATGACTCCAGACTTCCAAAAAGGTTCTGACACAAGATAGGCCCAAGGCAGAGAATTTAGAATTGGAAGGTACCTTCAAAGTCATCAAGTTCAACCCCTTATTTATAGATGGAAAATTGGCAGCCCTGAAAGGTTGGGTGATTTGCTGGAAACTGTACAGCAGTAACAACTGACTGAAGTTCTTCCATCTTCAAATCCAGTATACTTTCCACTACACCACAAATGCCTCCCTGGGGTAGGAGGGAAAGATCGGAAAGCCTGGATGTTCAGGATATCTATGGAAAGCAAGGCACCACTACGTACCTCAAAACAATTTAGCCTAACTGACATAATACAATTACCTTATGGGGAAGTAATCAATATTCTTGAATGTTGGATTTAACTAAATTCAACTACAAAGTGGCAGAATATAAGTCCTTCTTAGACCGCAGAAAAAAAGAACTGCACAGAATCTCAGAACTGGAAGCCCCCTCAGAGGCCAGGCCATGTCATCTCAAAAGACCAACCTCTGGCAATGCATTTCACTTTTAGGCAACTCTATCATTAGGAAGTAAGAGATTTTTCATTCTATTGGCCCCAAGGCTGCTTCTTCCAACTCTTGCAAAGCTGCTTCTTCCAACTCTTGCTTCCAGTTCTGCTTACTGGGGCCAAAGAGAACAACTTTGAGAGAGCTATCATATAACCCTGTTAGCATGGGGGGGAGGGGGAGATGTTTAATCACTTGCTCTCTGAAAAGCCCAATATATACTTTTAGTTTTACTTTACATTGTTACATTTTGCATTATTAACATTTTCTCCATCATTTTCTTAATATGAGACAATCATCAAAACAATTAAATCAAGCCCTAATTAAGTTATAGCATTTCTCAGTTCAGCTCACCCTGAAAGTTTAACCCGAAGAGCTGGCTCTAACACAACACTGTCTGCCAGTATTCTCTTCTCCAGGCTGAACATCCCCAGTTCCTTTCCCCTTTCCATGCCCATCCTAGTCTCCCTATTTTGGATGCACTCCAGTCGACCAATGTTCTTTGTTCTGTATGGGACACAAAACTGAACGATGAGGCAAAGTACATCAGGAGACCACCACTCGTTCACAATACTGTGCTTTATTAATGCAGTAAAAGATCACGTTAGGGTTTGGGGCTTCCATGTCACACTACTGACTCATAACTGAGGTTTCTGGGAACTAGTAAAAATAGCTAGCATTTACATAGAGCTTTAAGGTTCACAAAGTGATTTACATATGTTATCTCATTTGAGCCTCACCAAAATCCTGTGAAGTAAGAGTTATTATCACCATTTTATAGATGACAACACTGAGACTGAGAAAAGTTAAGTTCCTTGCCCAGGGACACACAGCTACTAAGTGTCTACAATAGAATTCACACGGAGACCTTCCTGACTCCAAGTCTATCCTCAATCCCCTGTACCAGGGGTGTGGACCCTGTGGCCTCAATGTCACATGTACTTCTAAATCCATAAGTGTGGCCTTTGGACTGAATCCAAATTTTAAATTTAATTTTAAAATTTGCATTCAGCCAAAAGGTCAAAAATTTGATTTTAAATTTAATTTTAAAATTTGGTTTTTAGGATTTTAGGATTAAGGATTTAGAAGGCCACCTGTGGCCTTAAGGCTGTAGGGTCCCCCACCCCTATACCTGTACCATGTAGGTGGGAAAAAGTTGTTTCACTCTTTTATTTAGATGGCAGAAGAAAGATCACTCTGTGAGTGAAGAAAAGAAGCCAAGATGGTTATACCTCATGACATCATACTGCATTATAGGTTGCCTCCTCTTCACTTTTCCACTTCTGTCAGATGAGTGACAAAAACCACAAGACAGAAGCAGTCCTTCCTTCACTGGCTTTTGGAACAAATTCTTCCCAAGGCATTTTTATCAGCCCATCGTTATTCGGTGTCTTGATAATGTATTCAGAGCCTTATAAACATTCTAATCAAAGTCAATATGTGAAATTGAGTCAAAATAATTCAAATGAGCTATGAATATATTCATGTAGTAACTCCCCCCATCCCCTTCCCCTGATGAAACTGCAACTCTTTCACGTTTCAGCAGACAGTCTTTATGAGTTGCTGAGGCAAAAAAAAAAAAAAGCCACAACAAATAAACACAATGGACTTTTCCAGCCTTCGGAACCCGGGGCTGCCTCCATCTCACTCTCCTCCATGCCTCTAGAATTTTGACTCCTCTGTCCAGGTTAGAAAAGAAAACCAATGGCGAAATGCCAAGAAAATCTTCCTCATTGTATTCACTACTTCAAAATAAATGGATTGTGTATTGGAAGAGCAGAAAAGATGAAGTAAAGAAGGGTGTTTCAATAGTTTTTAACCTATCTGCAGCATTTGATACTGTTAACCACCTTCTCCTCCTGGATACTGTCTCTTCTTTGGATTGTCATGACATTTCTCTCTTGGTTCTCCCATTCACCTGACCATTCCTCAGTTTCCTTTACTGTTTGATCATCCGTATTATACCCTCCCCATTGGGGGTGTGTCACAAAGTTTTGTTCTGGGCCGTCTTCTTTTTCCTCTCTACATTCTCTCACATCAGTTCCCATTACTTTAAGTCAAGTACAGTGCCAGGCACATAGAAGGTGCGTTATAAATATGCACTGCTCTATGATATGCAAATGACTTCCAGATCTCTCTTCTGAGACCTAGACCATTTCAAATTGGATGTCCCAAAAGCTTATCAGACTCCCCATGTTCAAAATACAACTCACTTGTCTTTCTCTTCTGAATTCCATTTCTTTTGTCAAGGGCACCCACATTCTTCCAGTTAACCAGGTTCAAAACCTAATTTTATCTTTGACTCTTTAGTCACTTGTACTTTCAAACTACCCCTTTAGGGAGGCTAGGTGGCACAATGGATAGAGCTCCAGGCCTACATTCACAAAGACTCATCTTCCTGAGGGCAAATCTGAACTCAGACACTTACTAGCTGTGGGACCCTGGGCATGTCACTTAACTCTGCCTCAGTTTCCTCATCTGTAAAATGGGCTGGAGAAGGAAATGGCAAACCATTCCAGTGACTTTGCCAAGAAAAGCCCAAATGGAGTCATGAAGAGTCAGAAAGTCCAGAAAAATGATAACAATAATAAATGTCCCTTTAACTGAACATCCAGTACGCTAGTACAGGTCTTATCATCTCTTACTGTACTAGTGCATTAATAGCCTGACTAACATTTTGAAAAACTATATTTCAACATAATTGGTTTCCTTTATAATCTGATATATTCTATTTTACTCATTTGAAAACATTTGTCTGAGAAAGGTTCTGTATGTTTCACCGTACTGCCAAAGGGATCCATGATAGAGAAAAAAAATCCCTAATCTAACCCAAGGAAACCTAGAGAAAGAAGTGACATCTCCAAGGTAATAAAGTCCTTAGAGGCTAGATTCAGATCCTTGTCCTTTGACTCCAAATCCACTGCTAATGCCCTAACTCTTGTCTCAGGACAGACTACAAAACTTTAGTGTGTATAGTCTGCTCTTAGATTATGTCATGAAGCATTTAGGTGGTGCAATGGAAGTAGTTCTTGGCTCAGAGTCAGAAAGCCCTGAGTTCAAATCTTGCCTCAGACTTACTAGCTGTGTGACCCTGGGCAAGTCATTTAACTTCTGTTTGCTTCAGCTTCCCCAGTGACAAAATAGAGATAATAATATTACCTGCCTCCCAGAGTAGCCAAATAAGACCATATTTGTACAGCACTTACCACAGTGCTTGGCATATATACTTAATAAATGATGGTTCCCTTCCTTCCATGACTGATTTATGAAACAGAATATCTTAAATACATAATTTTCTTCTTTTTAAAAGTGAGGTAATTATTTATGTGTGGAATATATTCATTAAATGTAAATTTTCCTTCTGGCCAGGGGATATTTGGTTAATACAGAATTGTGAGCTGTGAAATATTATTGCTTTTCTCCTCTTGTATTTCTGCTCTAGTTCTGATAAATATATTTTTAATGAGACAAAAATTTTTGGGGGGTTGGGTAAGAGGAATTATGTAAGTGCTACAGTCAAAGCAATGCTGCTCTGTGTATTTGGGCACCAGAAGATAACACCATCTGACTGGAGCCCACCACAAAAACCCACCTCTGGCAAACCCTGCCGGATTATTTCTTTCTTAGGGCCATGGCTCCCTATGGCTTCAGTTAATCACAGAAAGCTGTTAGACCCAATGTTTGCCACAAATGGGAGGTCCCAGCATGTCTCTGGATATAAGAAGAAAAAAAAGAGAAACAAATCTAAGACAGCAGCCCTTCAATTTAAAGACCTGCCAGCCATATCATTGGTTCCTCTGTGATAAAGCACTCAAGACTTCAGTTAAATGCAAATTCTAACTTGGAATGACACATTAAACCATTAGCAACCATTATCACCTTAGGTCAAGTTCATTATCACTAGAAAGCTGGCAAAGAGGAGCCCCGAAAGGAATGGACAAAGAATAATTGAGCTTTGATGGGGGGCAGGCAGGGAAGGAGAGGATGCAGAAGGGTTGAGGCACCAACCCACATCATCACCACCTACAACAACCCCCAAGGAAAATGGACACACTTGGCACCCAGTTCCTGAGATTGGCAAGGAAGATACCAAAAGAAAGCAGAGATTAACAGAAAGACTATGAAAAACCCTTTTTCCTTTACAATTTAGCCTGGGGCTCAATAAAATTAACCTTGACTAAGTGCAATGACTTCTAGAGAAACTCCCATTGCCAAGAATACCCAACAGGACCTTCTCCAAAGTATCTTTCAAAAACTTGGATTTGAGTCTGTTGAGCTGCCTATTTTATTCTACAGTTATCTATTCTCCCTAACCCTTTGTGGTTCCAGTGTTTCCATGTTTATTAACCCTCCCATTACCTCAGGAACACTGAATTTGGAATCCAAAGACCTGGGTTTAAATCTCAGTTGTACTATTAGTACCCTGCATGACCCTGGGACAGTCACTTACCCCTCTCTAGGTTTCTGGTCCTCACTTTTAAAATAAAAGGGTAGATGGGAAGACTTCTAAGATCCCGACTAGCTCTAAATATATGATTCTTCCCACTCCACCCCTTATTGTGACTATGGGCATATAAAATTAAGAAGCCCCTAAATTTAAAAAGAAATTGAGTCAGGGTGCAATAAACAATATTTAAATGCATATATTTAAATTTAATGTATCCATTTAAATATAAATATTTCAATAGAGAAAAATAAATAATACATGTGAACAAGAAAGCAGCCCGAGGAGGATTTTAGCCTGCATCTCCTTTTACATACAAACTAATCTGAAGTGTCAGATTACCACAGAGGATTCGAGGAGAGAAATAGCTGACAACCACATGACAAAGGCATCTGAAATACACAAAGGCCAATGAAGAGTATACACATGCCCATGCCAAATGAATTAGCTGACATTAAACACAGTCCTCAGATTCTTAGAACTAATGGTGCCAATTATTTAATCACCAAGGGTCCATATGGGTATGCTACTAGAATCTCACCAAAAATCTGTTTCTGTTTGTTTTTTCTTAACTTTATTTTTGAAAAGTCCAGAGTTGAGCACTTTTGCTTGCCAATCAGCAGACTCCATCTTGTCCATCTGGACATGGCCATTTTCTATAAAGAGATGGTAACAAATTCAAATGAAACACAACGGTCCATTGGACTTCAGACCCGACAGTGGCATCTCCCAGCTAGCTCACATCTTAACTCAAATCCAATTCAGATGTTACTTAATAAAGATTTATTAAGTGCCTACCATGTGTAGGGCAGCATAGAGAGCTGTCCTCCAAGGCAAGAAGTTCTGCCTCTGACACTTATTGGCTATATGGAAACTCTAAGATGGGAAGTTGTAGAGAAGATGCCATTCTGCTTTGGGAGAAGGAGTTTCCTGTCTATACCAATAAAATCATAAGTTGAGTCCTCCAAAAAGGAATATATGTGGGAGGAAGCTGATAAGGTAGACAAAGTACTGAGCCTAAAGTGAGGAAGCCCTGTCTTCAATTCCTACCTTGATACATTAGCTGGATTCTCACCAGCAGCTCCCCAAGACTTCACAGAGCATTGACAAATAGGCTTGGGGTAGGGATGGAGTGGGATGAGAGGGGTGACCATAAAAAATAAGACAGTTTCTCAGACCACATGTAATCAGTCTTAATAAGAAATTTATCTCTCCTATTATATAGGTATTTCTAGCACTCAAAATCCAGACACATATAGACTATATAATCCATATGGCCAGAAGAAAGTGTCCTTCCTGCCCTCTCCCTCCTTTTTCCACAGTTATCTACATCTCCCCCCTCCAAGTTTATTTAGTTTTGATGCACCCAAAATCTTGCTAGAAAAATGAGAGCCTTACACCAAAACTCTCCTAGAAATAGCTTCAGAGTATTAGTGAGAGTAGGGAATTGTGTGGTTCAGAGGTGAAAGCAGGCACACATACGTTGTCGTGCCATTTGCTGAGGCAGGGAAGGATTCCCTGGGATTATTTCACCAACAATAGTGAAAACAAGTAATAGGTGACTGACTGCACTAGCACTTCTTTCTGGCTGTTTAGGGAAGGGAGACAACCTACACAGTGGTCAAAGAGTGCCATGAAAGCAAATGAAGGGAGTTCAACAGAAAGACCAGCTGAAGCTCAGAGGAGCAATGCAGTCACTGTGCCTAGGGTATTTGGTCCCGGGCATTTCTTCTACTTGCTTAATCAAGTATTCTTCATGGGATATAGGAAGGAGCAGAAATCAGGGGTATTTGGGCCAGGAACCATACAAAGTCTACACCAGAATTAGAGAAGCCAGCAAGACGAATGTGGTGGTCAGCTCCAGTCTGACACTGTCTATCAGATCTGTACTAGCTGAGCTTATTTCTGACTTCTGGGCCAGAGAGAAGGATGCCTGGTAACAAACAGCCTTTGGGCATCAGAGAACAAAGATGAGACTTAAAGAAGTCTTCTGTGTGCTACTGACAGAGCTCTATTGTTGATTTCTTCTACTGAAACTATTTCCATCCCATTAGCAATTCCAAAAGACTTTTCACAGGAGCCCCTGCACTGTATGGTGACAAGTAAGTCCCATCTAGCTCTGTGGCTGCCATACATGCCGGGCTGTTAGCACAGCGATGGCTTTCATAGCTCATGTTCATTCTTAGGGGCAGAAAAATATCCAAGAATAGTTTTTAATCAGTCTGGGAATCCCTGAAGCTTCCTTTTCCTTTCAGCTTAGGAAGGAAGGAAAGAAACATTTATAGAGCACCTACTATGTGTACATGCTTAGCACTGAGCTAAGTACTTTATAAATAAAATCTCATTTATCTGGAGTGCCTTATAGACAGAACAAAATGCAAGCAAATGTATGAGATAACTTGGGAGGAGGATTGCAAACTGATTGGCAATTTTCTGGCCTGGTCTCTGTTTTATTCTTATGATGTAATTAACATTTAGACAACACAAATTGCTTTACATTTTATTTATCTCATGTGATCCTCACAACAACCCTTTAAAATAGATGTTTATTATCCAACTTTATAGAGGGGGAAATTGAGGCTGAGAGATAAGTGACTTGACCAGGGTCACACTGCTAACAAGTGAATTTGAATTCCTTCCTCAGAGTGCAGGGCTCCATACACTGTGTCTCCTAGCTGTCAAGCATCAGACCAGTTGTTTTGGTTGTTTCAGCTTTGGTAACCCCACTTCAGAGCAGCTTTCTAGAGGGCAGGAGCCACACTGACAAGGGGATAGGGACAGCAAAGTAGCTGGGAAGGCAAAAAGATAGAAACTGGGTTGTAGAAAGGAGTCTTGGCATTCTGATCTCATTTTGTTCAGCAATTCCATCAAGCGCAGCCAAGAGAGGTAATAACTATTGGGATGGATCTTTCCATAAACAAGCAAGAAATTGTTTTTGCACTTCAAAGATTGTCTTCAAGATGTTTGTTATTTTACTAAAATTCATGAGCTCTACTACTTCACACAAAGTTTAATTTCTCCTTGACATATACTGGGAGGTAGAGTGTACTCAGAGTGAGAGGCGGGGACCCAGATTTTAGCTTCTACTCTACTATTAACTGAGCGACTCAGTCATCTTGAATAAGCCGCGTTCTCCTCCGAACTGCAGATTACTCCGTGTAAAATAAGGGGATAAGACTAGACAGTATTTCCGCTCTTTCCTTCATTATAAACTTCATTCTACACTTCTAAATTGTGGATTTCTCAGTTTGTTTTTTTTGCTTAAAGTGAATTCTGTCATCATGACATAAAGTGCAATCCAAAAAGAGCTAAATTATAAATTTAAATGATTCAAACTCAGCCCTGTAGTTTCTTTTCTGAAAAGGAAATGCATGCTATTTAATTATCTTAATTGCCTTGTGATTAGAATCAGCGGGAAATTTTCTCTCAGATTCTTGGTTCCCTGGCATTTTCTCAGTAACTGGCCTATAGAAATACAGTACCATTATAACCTGCAACTTTATTACTTTAATTTCCAAAGAATGACGGTTCTATTTCTTCTCCTCTCTTACCAGATGAGTTCAGATGGAATTGTGAGAAATCAACAGTATACTTTCAAAGTATATGCACTTCAAAAAACTAAAGGTTTGTGGATTAAGAAATACAATTTTTAAAAACAGTGAATTCCTCCATTCCTTATAAAGAAGCACATGGCAAAGTTGATAGGCAGCTGACGTCTGAGGCAAGAAGATGTGGCTCTTAACTTTGACTCTTATTGGCTATGTGACCTGGGTAAGTCACTTAACCTCTGAGTGCTCTAGTCCAGAGATGTCAAATTCAAATAGAAATGGGGGCCCACTAATCCATAGATAAGCATCCCTAAAGGTCACAGGTTGACTTAATTTTCAAATGTAACATTATCTGTTTTTGTTATATTTTTATTATGTTGAATATTTCTCAGTTACATTTTAATCTGTATCACTGGCACTAAGGAGTGTTGTGGAATGCAGATAGTCCACTGAAGAGTATGTATCCCCTCTCCTCTAAGCAGTTAAGATAATAGGTTGCTGAGAAGGCGCTAAACTGCCTTGGTAGCAGGAATTTCTTCATCCCCAAAGTTCCCTAGGTCAGTACTGTCAGAGTCCCTGCCTCTAGATTTTTAGTTTGTTTTGTCGTTGGCAGGAAATGAAGGGCTTGGGAGTTTGGTGTTATTTTCAACAGTGCTACCAATTGAAGAGTATAAACTTTTGAAGAGAAAGGTAGAACTGGAAAGCAAACAGATAATAAGATGATGCTGGGGAATATAATTTCAATTTCTGGATACAATTTCATATATATGAATGATAGATTTTTTGATAAAGGATTGTAAAAAGACATTTAAATGTCTCTCAGATTTAAAAATCTAATCAAGAGATCTTCAAACTGAAAATAGAAGGAATAGGAAAAGAAACTGTCCATATACAGCCACCAAGCCAGATACTACAGAGGATAGCTAGAAAAAATGCAGGAACAATAATAGTGGAGTAGATCAGTAATTCACAGGACTTCCTGGTAAGGAAGAGGAAGAGTAATAGAATTTGTGGCCTCATGTCTACACATAATGTACACAGAGTATAGGTAATAAATAAGGTAAACTAGAAATACTGACAAGAGGAAATATTATTTACCTCAGGGGCAAGAGTGGGACTTATGAAATTGTGGCTCATGACTAATATAAAAATTTTTTTTGCTTTTTGGAGGGCAATTGGGATTACGTGACTTGCCCAAAGTCACACAGCTAGTTCCTGTGTTGTGTTTAAGGCTGGATTTGAACTCAGGTCCTCCTGACTCCAGGGCCAGTGGTCTATTCACTGTGCCACCTAGCCGCCCCTAATATAATTTTTAAGTTATTAATAGCATCTCATGTTTGTATGGTGCTTTAAAATTTGTCAAAATAATGTACATACATGTGTAAATCTAGCTTTAATTGACCCTCTCACAGAAATTCAATATACTATTGCTACAATTTAAAGGAAGACTAGAATCTTAGAGAGTAACAGTTAAAACTTTCACAGCTAAGACAGTCTATGAGGTACAGAGACAAAGTGAAAAGGGAATTTCCTTTCTGAGAGACTGTGTGAGTCAAAAATACTCAAAAAGAGTCTGAAGAGATTAACTTTTATTCTATGAAGAAAACATCCCAAGAAGAGACTTGAAGTCTCACCCTGAACAAGCTGAAAAGAAAGATTGTTCTGTGTCTCAGGAGAAGTTAACAGTTGCAGATTATGACTGTAAAGACCTAGCTGGGAGTGATACATCGTTGAAATAGTTAAATATATCTTTGTATTGTTTTCATTGTATTACAAATAACACTGATGTTTATCTAAGCCTATTGGATCAGGGTTTGATATTGAGTTTGTGGGGTGCGGGGTATGGAGAAGGGGAAGAGGAAGAGAGGGATAGAAACAGAAAGAGAGAGAGAGGGAG
>CM053596.1:202797397-202820509 GCA_028646575.1 Pseudocheirus occidentalis
GAGAGAGAGAGAGAGAGAGAGAGAGAGAGAGAGAGAGAGAGAGAGAGGAGCAAAAGTTTATGAGAAAAAAAGGTTTTGCTGGTTTGTTTCCAAACTGAAACTGTAGTTCAAGAAAATAATAGCTACTTGGCAGCACTATTATGAGGATCAAATGAGGTAAAAATATAAATCACTTTATAAACCTTAAAATGTTATATAAATGTTAGTTATTAAGAGTGTATTTCTATGTGTATGAGGAAATATAAGAACGTGCCCTTTGACTGGATCAAAGTATCATAGATTAAGAGGTGGAAGACTTTTAAGGCCACTGAGCTTAACCTCTCATTTTGTGCATGGGGATTGAGGTACAGAAAAGCAAAGCAACTTGGCCAGGATCACAGTGATAGATAGTATATGGTTGAGGTGGGATTTAAACAGCTCGTCCCAACTTCGAGTCTAGCTAGTGTCCTATCTACTATGCTATGCTATGTCTAACGGGTCAGAACCTAGGGTGTGACTTAATAAGGACATGATCCTCTAGCAGAGTGGGGGCAGCATGCCTGTCAACCCAAACACCATACATAGCACACCTGACTTCCAGTTAGGCTACCTGTGGAAGTGTTACATGGAAGCACAGACCTTATTTGAAAGGAACCAATTTGATAAAAGGGATGTGGTGCATCATTTTCCAGATGATATGCTCACCATTAAGAACATCCACAAACTGGGAGAGGCAAGTGTTATGAAGAGCATTTGGGTAAGGATTGGTGGCAAATACTACAGATGACACAACCAGAAGGAGAAACTGGATGGTGAGTACCAGAAACAGAATACAAAAGTGGCATGGTACAGAATTGAGGAGGTGCTTTAAAAATCTGGTCATTTGCTTCTGAAAGCAGAACAGCTTTGACTTTTTTTTACCTTTTTTTTTTAAACATTTTTTGACTCATCTAAATGTTAATTTCATTTTTTAAGAAAGTAAAGAAAGTACTGAGGAAAACTGCTATCCTTAACCAGATCCAAAACAATAAGGAAAAACTATGATGGAAACCTTGAGAGGAAGTGAACATCTTAGAGTTCATGACAGCTAGGTAGGGGAAAGTCAGAGGTAGTTTGGTGTAAAACCCAAATTTAGGGAGAGATGTCAAAGTTTAAAAAAAAAGTAGTGGTAGGATACCATGTCCCAAAATTCTACAAGGGAAGCCAATCAAAGAGGAATAGAATGCCCTCAAGAATAAAATTCTGATGACACAAACACAAATTATTGTGATGAGACAGAAAGGAGGGGACTGACGACTCATAGAAGCTCATAAGCACCTTACCTCTTGCCACTAAGTCTGCTCACACTAAGCATCTGTTTAGCTTCTCCCAAAACAGTCTTTCTTCATGCAGAGATGGAAGAGGCTTAGAATTATGCCACTGAAATGTACAAATCCAACAACCATCATAATTGGGATTATTCTTTGGAGATCAGCACTAATACCCCAAATCACTTAACTTCTCTAGAGAGTTACATAGATGGGATATATTTAGTTCTGCCTGGCCCTAAATTCCTCTGTGTACTTATAATTCAAGACACATTTCATAACACAGAATTAGCTCGGAAAGTCTATACCTCCAGGTCCCTTTGCCCTCCCCCTTGCTCTTTCACATTCATAAGACTACAGATTTGCAATTGGAAGATTTCTTAGAGGCCAGCTAAGCCAACCCTCAAACTTTACAGATCAGAAAACTGAAATACAAAGAAGTGTGTATGTGGTTCGTAATGGGCTTTGAACTACTCCCCCTGACTTCAGGTCTAGCACTCTATCCACTATACCAAACTGCTCCTACTCTTCAGCCACTGCGTACATACTTTGTGACCAGTCTCTCTTCTCTTGTACCCTCCCCCTCTTCACTGTTCATGCACTCAACCACTTCACACTGTTAGAAACTCACCCAGGGACTAGATCTCATGCTGCCATGTCAACATGCCATCAACAGCATCGAGAGAATGTCTTGATGCTCTTTCATACCCTAAGGATAATTAATGATGGGTGACAGCTGCAAGAATGCTGAGATTTCCTAGCATATTGTCTGACTATTCGGAGGGTTCTTAACCTTAACCTTAACTGTAACCTTAACCTTAACCTTAACCAGTCATCATCCAAAGAGACCAAATATGTAAACAAATATACCCAACAAGCACAGGGAACTCACTTCATGGACATGAGTCGTAGAGACTTCGTGGGACATGACTTACTGAGGTTTAATTTGTTTAGGACATACAGCTGACAGAAGCAAGGCAAAGTCATTGAGAACAAATACAAACGTGTAGCAAGAATATTAAGAAGTAGAAAGAGGGGCGGCTAGGTGGCACAGTGAATAGAGCACCGGTCGTGGAGTCAGGAGGGCCTGGGTTCAAATCCAGCCTCAGACGCTTAACACAAAACCTAGCCGTGTGACCTTGGGAAAGTTGCTTAACCCCAACTGCCCTCCAAAGAGAAAAAAAAGAAGTGGAAAGAGCTTAGACTGGCAGGGGGAATTCTATGGACAAAAAAGAGACCTTAAAAAAATCTACATTGGGGATAAGAGGAAGACTAAGGAAGAGTTT
The DNA here is from genome assembly GCA_028646575.1 of Pseudocheirus occidentalis. Taxonomy (NCBI): domain Eukaryota; kingdom Metazoa; phylum Chordata; class Mammalia; order Diprotodontia; family Pseudocheiridae; genus Pseudocheirus; species Pseudocheirus occidentalis. The sequence continues at coordinate 202,799,970 of CM053596.1, forward strand.
ACCGCTCAGAGTGGTAGAATAATGATAATGGAGAGAAGGCAAAACTACTCAACTGTTACTGTTAGGTTTTTTTTTCTTGACCAATTAGAACAACCCTTGGATAGAAAGACCTGAGTTCAAATGTGGATGACCATGGGGAAGTTGCATAATTTGTTTGCCTCAGTTTCCTCAACTGTAAAATCAGATAGTAGTACTTACCGCCAAGGGTTATTATGAGGGTCAAGTGAGATCACATTTGCTTCACAAAGTATCTGGTACACAGTTGGCATAGGCACCATATCAATACTCATTCCCTTCCACTCCACCTTCATATACAAATAGACATATATAGACATATATGTGTATGTGCATGTGTAAGTGTGTCTATATACCTTCAGAGAGATAGGTAACTTTTTTGACCTCAGAATCAGAATCTTAAAAGATTCTAAATCAATGGGCTGAATCTAATATAGTGAAATGTATAGTGAAAAGGTAAAAAGTGCTCTGTTCATGAATCTAGACCTGGAAAAGGTTTTAAAGGTCCTTTCCATCTTGTAGTCCAACCTCTTCATTCTGGGTGAATACGAACTCTGTTCCCTTGAGGTTGTTAATAGATGGATCATTTGTAAGTGCTTACTGTGTGCTGAGCACTAGAGATACAAATACAAGTAAGGAAGATAATGCCTGCCCTCAAGAAGCTTACGTTCTAAGAAGGGAAGGTAACAAGTAAAAGGCAGATAAACTAAGGTTCAGATATGGATGAAAAGATGAGCATGAGGACCAGAAGGCAGGTGATGGTGGTGTGGACATGGCAGAGAAATATGTGGCACAGTTCTTAGATGATCCATGAATTTGGCAGCCAGAAGTGGGGAACCTGGGACCTCAAGGCTACATGTGGCCTTGGGTGTAGGTCTTTGGGTGTAGCATTTTGACTGAGTCCAAGTTTTCCAGAACAAATCCTTTTATTAAGGGGATTTGTTTGGATTCAGAGAAGCTTGAATTCAGTCAAAGGGTCACACTTGAGGACCTAGAGTGCCACATGTGGCCTCAAGGCTGCTGATTCTCCACTCCTGACTGCTAGCCTCTGTCACCTTTTTGTTATCCACCTTTGTTCTAGAGTTTGGAGCTATTTTGAATAGATAGAAAGACAGATACGCACATACTGACAAGGATAAACAGTACAATTATATACAGTTCACCATTGCTATTATTGATTTAATGATGTTTTTGTTTTGATTAATAACAATAAATTATAATAATATCAATGTATTACATTAATAATATTGTATATTATAATTGTTTATTATTCCCTCAAATCCCAGCTCCCACACTGGTCACTTGTATGATCTTGGATATTCATTGGATTTCTCTTGACCTTAGTTCCTCATCTCAGTTTTCTCTCATCAAAAAGAATGAAATTGACTAGATGACCTCTCAGGTCCCTTCCAGTGCAAGAGCTATGATTTTCAGGTTTGGAGAATGACTGACCTGGATATTGAGGGGAAGGTAAAGAAACTGTTAACTCTAATCTTGGAGTCACAGGGAAAATAATTTTGGTTGTCTTTTATCTTTATTGTCTTCATATGTAAAAGGTGAATGTCTATAACAACAACAGAAAAACCCAAAAGGCTTAGTATGTCTTCACACCTGCACACTACTCTAAAGTACAGTCAAAGCAATTCCTATTGACATAGCCCTTTATTCGTTTATATGTTTTAGAGTGTTTTGCACCCATCATTTCACCTGATCTTCAGAATAGCCTTTGGAGACACATGGGATTATTAATCTCCTTTTTACAGATGAGACAAGTGAGGCTCAAAGAGAAATTTGACTTAGCCAAGGGCACACAGCTAGTATATGGTCAAAAGATCATAGATTTAGGGATGAAAAATACACTCAGATGTTATTGCTCAACCGCCTTATTTTACAGATGAGAAAAGTGAGGTCGAGGGAGGTTAAGTAACTTGCCTAAAGCAACACAGAACAGAGGCAGAGGTAGGATTTGAATAAAGATTCTCGAGTTATAGAGTTCTTGCCAGTGCACCATGCTCCTAGGACTCAAGTCTAGCTCTTTAAACTTCAAATCCAGTATTCTAATAGACATGTATTTTTGAATATCATGCATAATAAAATATTATTGCTGCATTCAGATGTTCACACATGTAAAGGCTTCCTCTAAATGGTCAATGGGCTAAAGAAATACAAGGTTCATACATGGGCATCTATACAAGAATCACCTTTGTATGCTAAATGACAAGAGTGGTTTAGGAATATAAATATAAAACTGCCTTCAATCTAATCGGCCCCCAGTCACTCACACTAATGATAGATCCAAAATAGTGATCATACTTTCTTTCCTCAGGAGGGAAAATCAAATCCTATATGAATTTTTACTGGTCCAATGGCTGGGTCTTACAAATATTTTCATTATAACATTTCAATATGATAAAATAACTTGGACATCTTATTAAACTAAACCTCATCCAGAATTTATTGTAATTAAATTCAGTACTTTGTAATAGGATTTGATATACTAAGGCACAGAGTGATAACTATCTGCAAAGGTAGGGGGAGTCCTCACACCAATGAAACCCCAGATCTTCTAAGTATTCCATATGCAGAATTATTTGCTGCCATGGTATATAATCTATACCTATATAACTTTGCCCCTCCATCTCTTCTCCAGCACCAAAAAAAAAAAAGGGAAAGGAAGAAAGTCACAGGATTTTGTCTCCCATATGCTTCGAAGGAGGTGGGGAAGTCCTTTCTATGAATTCCTTCAAAGCCAGATGTCTGTCAGTATATAAACACCTGGTAAGCAGAAAGAAAAATTGCTATTAAACATAAGCAGGGACACCTCTGACACCTTATGTGTTTACATGGTCTGGGTTAAATGCACAGCTGGACTCCCAAATCAAGTAGGAACATGCGGTTTCTCCTTTAGACATAGTTATGTAAAAGAGGATTTCAAATACATTATTTTTTTAAAGCCAAAAGATCTTAAAACATTTTTTCCTGTAGCAAGATGCATATAGCTTTACTGGCATCTAATTTATTTTATAAGGGTTAGAATAAGGTAAGGACTGTGAATGCAAAGGCACCATACAAAGACTAGCAGGCCATTTTTTCCAATTTTATTTTATTAAATTTGTTTATCTACTTCTAGTTTACAACATTCCGTTCTATAATCCCTTCAGTTCCAAATTCCACCACCACCCCCATGGTAACATACAATCAAATATAGGTTCTATAAATATCTTCACATTAAGTATCAGACAGGCTGTAAAGAAGAATTATAACCAATGAGGTAAAAAACAAGAAAGAAGGAATAAAACAAAACTAAATACGAAAGAGAGAGTAAATAGTTTGCTTCAATCTGCATTCAAACCCTGTAGTTCTTTTCTCTGGATGTGGAGATCCCTTTCTATTATGAAGTCTTTTGGAGTTGTCTTATAGCCTTGCATTGCTGAGAACAGCCCAGTCTATCAAAGTTAGTCGTCACACATACGATGTGCCTGTGATTGTGTACAATGTTCTCCTGGTTTTGTTCTCCTCACTCAGCATCTGTTTATATAAGTGTCTCCAGGTTATGCTCCTCGCTTCTTATAGCACAATAGTATTGCTTTACATTCATATACCACAGCTTGTTTAGCCATTCCCCAATTGATGGGCATCCCCTTCATTTCTAGTTCTTAGCCACCACAAAAAGAGCTGCTATAAACATTTTTGTACAAATGGGTCTTCCTCCCACTTGTGGGATTTCTTTAGGATACAACCCTATGATACAGCAATACAAGTGGTATTGCTGGGTCAAAGGATATGCACTTTGTTACAGGCCCTTGGGCATAGTTCCAAATTGCTCTCCAGAATGGTTGGATCAGTTTACAACTCCACCAACAATGCATTAGTGATCCAATTTTCCTACATCTTCTCCAGCATTTATAATTTTTCTGTTTTGTCATCTTAGTCACTCTGACCAGTAAGGTGTGGTACCTCAGAGTTGTTTTGATTTGCATTTCTCTAATCAATAGTGATTTAGGGAATTTTTTCATATGTCTATAGATCTTTAATTTCTTCCTCTGAAAACTAGCAGGCCATTTAACATGCTGCTTTAGATATACATTCAAGGCTAATGTCAAAGAAATGATGGAAGTGGGACAGAAAGATGTAATAATTGACAGAAACATCTCTGGGAATCAGGAAGTCCTCTGAGTGACCCTGGGTAAGTCATTTAAAGTCATTTAAAGTCTCTGGACTTCAGTTCTTTTATATGAAAAATGTAGGGGTTGGACTCAGTGATCTCAAACTATGATCCTACCACTTTTCAATTAAAGACCAAGGCAGGAAAAAAGGGAGGAAATCAAAGGAGAAAAAAAGAAAACCTTTCATCTGTAAACTTTGGGTAAGACAAAAGTTAGATCTATCTCTTCTGAGATATAAGGAGAATTTTTTGCCTGAGTTTTATCAGTGTTTGTCAGGACTAATGATTTTTTAAATTTTAATATCAGGGATACTGCTATACATCTCTGGCATACAAGTGAGACCATTGATGAACTTAGTGACCTGAGAAGAAGCTTATCACTAATGAAAGTGGGGCCATCGTCACTGGACCATCTAGGGACAACTCCACTGTCCTAATTACTTGGTAAAGAAAGTGGAGTAATATGTCTGCTACCTAACATTCTGCCAAGTGGAACTTATATTTAACTGGAATTTTTGGAGGGGTATCTACAATATGGCAAAAATGAATCTATAGTAATTGTATCCTAAACATTTACAGAATGGGGAAGTTTTCCTAGAAAATGATACTTTCTGAAATTCAAAGTGAAATCTTACTCTACTTCTTACCCTCAATTCTAGAGCAGGAAACTGAATTTTCTGCAGATAAAAGTAAACAACAGAAAAGAATATTAATCCTGCCTGGATTCTGTGTCCCCAAGGGAGGGTTTTTAATATTATATAAAATAGATTTGGGCAAGATGGATGTAGAAGCAGTGTGACAAAGTGAATGGAGGGCCAGCCTCAGAATCAGGAAACACTGAGTTCAAAAGTCCTTCCTTTGATACATATTAGCTTTATAACCACAGACAAAATCATTGAATCTCTGAGAGCTCCCCAGACAACTCTGAAGGGCAATTTACAAATGAGCTGGTTTGTCTGCATCCGTGTTTGTAACTCTCCTACCAAGAGTAACCTGCTCTGAAGAAAACACAACTTCAGCCCCACTCAAAAACAAAAACAGAAGCCAAAATTGTTTTCCCCCCTAAAACATCTGGCTCACTAAGCATAGAGCTAATGTCCTCCCACCCCATCAAAAGCTTTTCCACAGCCGTGGGATTCCAAAGATAAAGGGTTTATTTACATAGGATAAAGCTCTTTCCAGCAACTTCTGGATAAAAGAAAAGGTTAAATTCTACAGGGGCAGCCCTGGAGTCAGGACGACATGAGTGCAAATCCGGCCTCAGACACTTGACACAAAAATTAGCCATGTGACTTTGGGCAAGTCACTTAACCCCAATTGCCCTCCAAAAAGCAAAAAAAAAAAAAATTCTACAGTGAAGCGTCAGTGGTGAGAGTATTTTATCATATGCTAATTCCTTGAAAGTTTGTAATCCATGTATATAGCATTATCTCTAGACTATTCTCTACATGAAATACAAGAGATTTACTATCCTAATACTTAAGATTTTGAAGTCATTGGCTCACAGCAGTTGAGTAGAATTCATTTGGGGTGATTGATGTCATAGCTTTGTTGCATAGCACAACCAGCCACAAAACTATGAAAAGAGTCCAGTTATCACAGTCTTCCTGGGAGATAATATATCAATAACCTGAAAAAAAAGTGTTGCTAGTTGAAGCATAGGAGAGCACACTTAAGGAAAAATGTTTAAGCCGGAGTATTTCTGAAAATGCCAAGGACACTAAGTAATGAGCCTACTCAAAAGTGGCTGATTTCCTCTGGCTAACATACAATGCCCCCTGGATCAAAACCCTCCCACCATCTATCCAGACTTATTTCCTTCATTCTACTCAGGTCAGCTTCCTTATTTCTTAAAATAACTTGTACTTGTAGAGTGTTTTACAGTTTACAAAATGATTTCATGAACACTAACATTTCATGAACATGGGAATCCTATAACAATCCCATGTGGTAGAACAAAACAGGTGCTATGACATAATCTGTAAAATGAGGAAGAACCTTATAGTTCCAAAATATTCTGAAGTCTACAATTCCCATTTAAAGATAAGTAACTTGAAACTCAGAGGTAATTTAGAATCATATCAATTTATGTCTGAAAGGAAGCTTAGAGATTATAAGTAGTCCATGCCCTTCATTAATGATGTGACCTCATACTGATTTTCCCTTCTCTTAACAGAATTTGTATTTCCTGTCCTCCTGTTACAATATTATATAATTTCTTGTTCTCCAAATTACCTAAAACATACATATTCATACTTCATTATATATGCTTTGTTTCCCATCTCCATGTTTTTGAGTTAGCTGTCCTCCATGCAAGGAATGCTCTCCCTCCCTCCTCACTTCTACTTCTGGTGTGTCCCTGGTTTTCTTCAGCCTTCAGCTCAAACGCTACCTTCTACAGGAGATCTTCCCTTGTTTCCTCAGCTATTAGAGCATTCCTCTCTTCAGGTCACCTTGTACCTTTCAGTATAGCTTATACCATAAAAATGAAGAGGGTCATCATAAAATGAGAAGGTTTAGGCTAGGGGTGTGTGAGACCCCCAAATACCAATACACTGGGTCCTGCCAAATGAATTCAACTCATCTTCTCTCAGCCAAAGAAAAGCAAAGTTTATTAAAAGTTTGCCATATTGGGTTTGCCATAAAAGTTTGCCGTAAGGAGCCTCGGTATCTGTGACACTTGCATTGGACAAGCAGCCTTGTACTGGACACAGAGCAGGTCTGTGATAGAAAATTCTATCTATCTATACATGTGTATATGTTGTCTCCTCCATTTGCATGGAAGCCCCAAGAGGACAAAGACAATTTCATCTTGGTCCTTGTCCCCAGAGCTTTGCACAGTGGCTGGCACGTAGTAGATCCTTACTACACATTTGTTGGTTGATTGACTGTTGAATAATAGTAAAACAGGCTAAAACCATAAGTTGCAAAGAATGTACTCCTCTGCAACAGTAAAGGAAATTCCCCACTAAAAGCTTCTTCCCAATGAATCTATGGCAAATAAATAACAAATAATTAGATGGATAGATGAATAATTACCATCATCATCATATAATGCTACTGTGGATGACAGTCTCTACTTCACTAAGGGACATCCAATAGCAGAAGAATTCTGAGGACACAGAAGCATATCAATAATCTTAGAAAGTCTATATAGTTCAGAACAGTAAAACTTCAGGAATTCTGTAGATTGTATGAGATTGTACCATTGTGTCACTGCTCAGTCAAACCTGGTTTGACCCAAGCTACAGTCATAATGTTTGGGTCTTTTTTAACCACACTTCTACTTGTTCAAGTTCACAACCTCGAAGTTATCCATCCTCTCCTTCACCCACCTATCTAATCAGTTGCTAAGTCTTGTCAGTTCTGCCACAACAAGAACTCTCTCTCCTCCTCCTCCTTCTCCTTTTCATCATCATCATCATCGTCGTTGTCATCATCATCATCATCTTCTCTCTCTGTCTGTCTCTCTGTCTGTCTGTCTCTCTCTCTCTCTCCCTCTCTCCCTCTCTCTCTCTCTCTCTCCCTCTCCCTTTCCCTCTCTCTCTCTCTCCCCCTCTCCCTCTCTCTCTCTCTCTCTCTCTCTCTCTGTCTCTCTCTCTGTCTCTCTCTGTCTCTCTCTCTCTGTCTCTCTCTCTCTGTCTCTCTCTCATCCTTGTCTCTCCACTGACATAACCACACCACATCACCTTAGTTCAGGCCCTCATTATTTCCCACTTGGATTATAATACCCTCTTAATTGCTCTCCCTTCTTCTGGTATCTTCCCTCTCTCTAATTCATCCTCCACATAGCTACAAATAAATATTCCTAAAATGTAAATATAATCCCATTACTTCCTTGTACAAAAATCTCCAGTGGTTGCTTATTCCTTTTAGGACAAAAATACAAATTTTTCTCTATGGATTTTTAAGCCTTACCCCTTTGAGTGCCAGTCTATAATTTTGTTCACATTATTTTCCAACACCCACAAGTTCACATTTCAGTCAATCTGGCCTGCTTGCTACACCCTGACTCAGCACTCTATCTCCTGCCCCTTCATTCTTTGTACAGGCCACCCTCCCCACCTGAAATTCATTCTCTCCTCTGGATCTTAAAATGATCTGGTCTGATATTCCCTATTGACATTATAACATCTGAGAATTTTTTGTTGTTCTTGTTTCTTTGTTTTAAAACAGGCTTAAGAAAGTATTTTAAAATAAAAGCATCTCCTTCCTTTTTGTTTGAGAAATGTTTTTGGATTAGTATATCCTACAAAAAGAAAAAGAAAAGCAAGTAAGAAAAATTACCTTCATTCCTACCTAACCATTCTTTAGCAAAAAAAAATTCAGACCTTTTAAAGTTCAGTTCAGGTGTCACCTGCTATGAGAAGCATTTCTTGATCCCAATAATTATTAGCGCTTTCTCCCTACTCAAAGTATCTTATAATTATTTATTTGTGTATATCTATTCCCCAGTAGATTGTAAACTCCTTGAGGGCAAGGACAATTTCTTATTTTCACTTTATATCTCCAGTACTTAGCATATAGTACTATTTTATAAATGATATCCAGTCCACAAGTAAGGACTGATACAGGTTTTAACAGAATTAAAACCAAAATAAATTGTTTCTTTTAATGCTCTGCCAGAGCATTAACCAGTCTTCCTAGGAACAGAAAGAAGAAGAGGTAAGCACTAACAAGCAAAAGGACAGCTAGAAGTCAGGTAACAAAAGGAAAGAGAAAAAAATAAAGAAGGGAAGTACAGGCGGTTCTAAGAATACGAATGTTCTCCTTCTATCACCATAAAGAGAGATGATCCTGCATGATTCATCCAGAGATAAGAGTAAAAGCTTTCATAACTCCAATTTTTCTTTTAAATTAATGAAACTTTAGCTTGAAGATTAAGGCAAAATTTCTGTCTATGAAAAAACAAAACCTATTTGGTAGGAAACAGCAACTTATATGCAAAGGAGATTATTACTTGTGATGAAGAAAAATACATTCTGACCTCTCGTGAAATTTTAAATTCATAAAAGGATGTCAGGAGGTACCAACTTGTAGCACTGGGAACTTTTGATCAACTCTTAATGTACTTCATCCCATGGAATCCTTTTTTTCCTTTTCTCTCCCTCAGTCAATTAATCAATAAAAAATAGTTGCTGACTATGTGCAAGGGACAGTGCTAGGGATCTAAAAAGAGGCAAAAAAAACCCAGCCCCTGCACTCAAGGAGCTTACAATCTAACAGGGGAGACAGCAACATGCAAACAAATATCTACAAAGCAAGTTACATAAAAGATAAATAGGGGATTTTTTTTGTCTTTTTGGAGGGGGGAAGGCAGGGCAATTGGGGTTAAGTGCCCCAATTGCCCAAGGTCACACGAATAGTAATAGTTAAGTGTCTGAGGCCACATTTGAATTCAGGTCATTCTGACTCCAAGGCTGGTGCTCCAGTCACTGAACCACCTAGCTGTCCTGGTAGGAGATAATTAATAGAGGAAAGGCATTAAAAGTAAGTGGGATTGGGGAAGACTTCCAGTAAAAGAGAATATTGAAGAGCTAGGATTTTAGTTGGGACTTAAAGGAAGCCAGGGAGGTCGAGTGAAGTTTTGAAGGAAGAACATTCCAGGCATGGGGGACAACCAGAGAAAATGTCAGAAGCTAAGAGATGGAATGTCCTGAGAAATGGACGGTGTCCCATTTGCAGAATGATCAGAACCCCAGCATCACTGGGCCAAAGAGTACATAGTGGAAAGTAAGGTATAAGATTGTAAAGATGGGGTAGGGAGTGTTGGTTGTTTATGAAGAGCTTTGAATGCCAAAGTATTTTGTATTTGATCCTGGAGACAATAGGGAGCCACTGGAGTTTATTGAGTAGGAAGATGGTGACACGAAAAGACTTGTGCTTTAGGAAAATCTCTTTAGTGGCTGAAAGGAAAGATGGATTAGAGTAGGTGGAAACATGAAACAGGCACACTCACCAGCAGGATAGTATAACAGTCCAGATTTGAGGGGGCAAGGACCTTCACCAGAGTGGGGGCAGTGTCAGAGGTGAGAAGAGGACATATTCAAAAGATTCTGCAAAGGTTAAATTCGATAGGCCTTAGCAATAGACCAGAAATAGTGGATGGAGATAAAGTGAGGAATTCAGAAGTCCTAGGTTGCAAGTCTAAGGGACAGGGAAGATAGAACTGTCCCCTCCCAATAACAAGAAGTCTGTTTTGGACAAACTGAGTTTAAGATGCATATTGGACATCCAGCAGTTCAAGATGTCTGAAAGGCAGCTGGAGATGCAAGGCCCGAGTCAGCAGAGCAGCTGGGGCAGGCTAAATAGAGTTGAGAATCGTCAACACAGACACAGTAATCAAATTCATGGGAGCTGATAAAATCAGCAAGTTAAGTAGTATGAGGGAGAAGAAAAGAGGGCCTAAGACAAAACCCTGAGGGAAACCTACACTTAGAGGATGTGATCTGGAAGAGGATCCTTAGTGGTAAAAACCACAGAGAGGCGGTGAGAATGAGGATAGGGAAAAGGCCACTGGATTTGACAACTAAGATCATTGCTAATTTTGGAGAGAGCAGTTTCAGTGGAATGATAACATCAGATTATGAAGATTTAAGAGAAGGGTGAGATGAAAGTGGAGGCATCTGTTATAGACAGCCTGTTTTGAGGAGTTTAGCCACAAGGTCAGATGAGATATTGGACAATAGTGAAAGGCTCAAGTGAAGGTTTTCCCCCCAAATGAAGAAGACATAGGCATGTTTGCAGGCAGTAGGGAAAGTGCTAATAAACACAAAATGATTAAAAATAAATGATAGAGTGGGGATGACAGAGGAGCCAATCTGTTGGAGGAGATGGGAAGGAATGGGATCATTTGAACAAGTAAAGGGGTTACCTTTAATAAGAAGTAAGGACATTTCATCATGTGAGACAAGAGTGAAGGGCGAGATAGTGGCAGAAGGCATTTGAGAGTTAGATGAGGAAGGGAGTTCACAGTGAATGGCCTCAATTTCTTTTTCTGTAAAATATGGGGCAAGGTTCTCAGCTGAGAGAGTGGGGGTAGAAGGAGCAATGGGAGATATGATGGTTTAGAAAATGAATTGTTTAGAATGAAATAGTTTAGAAAAGCTACTGTTTGAGATAAGTGAGGTTTAATAGGATTCCCTAGCAGCAATGAGGGCCCAGTTGAGGCTGAATAACAAAAATTTGTGGTGGACCCAGTCAGACCAGTTGCATAATTTTCTCCATCTTAATTCAACAGAATGTGTGTAGGACTGAAGGCAGTGAATACTGGGAGTGATCCAAGGCTGAGACTTGGCTTTCTCCCTCCCTCCCTCCTTCTCTTTCTCTCTCCCTCCCTTCCTCCCTATCTCTTTCCTTTCTTCCCTCCCTTTCCTTTCCTCATCTTTCACTTCTTTATTCTATTTCTTTGACCCTTTTTATGTCCCTCTTCCTCCTTTTCTCTACTTTGGGCCTGTCGGTAAGCATGATCTCAGACTACAGAGCTTGATGATTTATGGACTATGCCATACAACCCCCTCTTCCTCGCTCCTTCCATGTAAAAGGAGGAAGGATTAATTCCTGTCCTATATTATCTTGTATCTGGGAACAGAACTAGACCTTCTCAGAGAGCATGCATCTTGTGTCCTTGAGTGGCATAATACTGCTTGGGGATGTGGCGTGTGTGATCACCTGAACAAATATCCCATTAATCTCTAATTTTTGCATTTTTTCTGGGAAGCAGAAATGAAAAAAGGAGAGTAAAGAAGGTTGAAACAACGATCTACCACTTCTGGAAAAGATGCCCAACGAGGTAGCATTCTGGGAAGCTTCCTCCCCTGCTTTGTGAAGGGAGTTCATCCCTATTTAGAATTCCTATAGTAAAATGTTTCCAACTCTTATTATTACTCAGCATAATCATGGTATGTATCCCGGCAAGAATATCCCTTTGCCCCTGCCCCTTCATTTTACAAGTGAGCAGAGTAAAACAAGGTATCCAAGATTATGTCCTAAGGCAGGTGCAAAGCAAAATGTGTTAAACAGAAAAACAAAAAAAAACCCATCAGTACTAAGATATGGGGTGGCAACCTGGCACAGACAAGAGGTATGGCTATAGACTGTGGAAAACCTGAATCCAGTGACTACCTCTGATACCCACTGGTTGTGTCACCTGGGCAGCATCCCCAAGTGGAGCTCAAATACTGAGTTCTAAGTACATTTTTATTCTAGATGGGTGAACAAAGTTTCCGTGCTGGGAGGAATTTTCAGTACTAATGAAATCACAGGTTTAGACAATGAGATAATAAAGACAATAATGAGATAATAAGACTGTAAAGGGGCTTTCTATATTTTGGACCAGAAAATTTGGGAAGAGACAGTAGGAATGAGTGGATGGAGGAGGCATAGGTGCAGTGACAGTGGATACTTTACCTAATGAAATAAATCAAAAATGATTAGAATCATGGAATATTAGATTTAGAAGGGATCTTCGAAGTCACCTAAGCTAACTTCTTAATTTTATAAATGAGGTAATCAAGATCAAGAGATGTGGAGCAACTTCCCTTCCCAAATAAGTCCGCGGTAGAGTTGGGTGGTTTGTTCAGATCTCTGACCTCTTAATCCAGTCACTACATCCCAATTATATCACCATCTTTGTGTGGCCTGATACTGCTTGGGGATGTGGTGTGTGATCACCTGAACAAACATCCCCTGCTAGATTCACAAAGAGGGCATTTAACAGTCGCCTGCCTGTGGATGTAATAGGCTCTACCTCTCTCTTGAAATCCAGCCCTATGCTGTGCCTTCCACACGGTGTCCATGGAAACATCGCCACCCACCAGTCAGCATCTATACACACATGTATAACACCACCCCTATGCAACTGATAAATGAGATTAGAAAGAAGTTAACCTATTAACTCGGGATCACATAAATTGGAGAGAAAGCAAGAAAACAAAACAAAACAACACGTCAAGACATCTGAAGATGAATCCTAGGCCAATTCTGTTTCCAGTCTACAAGTTATCAACCCAAATGACTCATCTTTCTTTCCCTTTTAAAAATCATTTTGCTCATTTTGCTCGGGAATGGGGGAGAGGCAATGAGTTTGAACATTGCTTACAAGGTCAGATTATTTTGATGTACTATTTGGTTGTGCTGGATTTTTCCTTCTGCTTTCCCATTTTTAAAAAATTATTTGTTATAAATGGGTGGCTGTTTGGGGGTGGCAGAGATACAAGGAAAAAAATCAGGCTACATAAAAATAAAAAAATCAGCACAAACTTTTTTTTATTAATTCAGATCACTGACATGCACAATGATGAGGGAATGACTACACACATTATGACCTAGGGATGTAATAGAACATTACTATGCCACAAGAAACGATGATTACATTGAAGACAAAGAAGAAATGGAAAATTATATGAATTGATGTGAACTGATTGAACCAGGGAAATAATATATACTATGATTGTAACAATGTAAATGGAAAAAAAGCAATCAAAACAAAAAAAACCAATAAAACAGAAGATTTGACCAAGTATGACCTCAAAGGAAAAAAAAGAAAATATGCCTTGATCCCATCTTTGCAGAAATGGGGGACATTGCCTCTACTGGTAGACCTGACTGATGTGTTGTTTAATTTTGCTGAACTGCTTTGTCTCTCCTATTTTTATTTAGAAGGAATGACTCTCTGAGAAGGGAAGGAGGAAGGAATATATTCAGAAATAAACTTGATGTAAAAACAAAAGATATTAATTTTTTTTTAAATTTTAACATCAATTCACTGCCCACTAAGGCAACAGAAAACATAGCCAAGGTGCTGGGAGTAGAATGAAAGGGAGAGAAATAGAAATGAGAATTCAGACACAAAATCTCCTCCCCAAATAAAGACCTTCCACCTCCACTGAGAAGGCAGGCTTTCCAAAAGAGAAATCCCTCCTCCCAAGACAAAGAATAGCAGCAACCTGTTTCCAGCAGCAAAGCAGTTGGTTTCCTTGGATTTCAAAAACAAAGCCGCAGTCCTCCACTGCAGCATCCAATTTAATGGAATACTTTTATTCTGCAGTGTGGAAGAAACCTCATTATAAGGCTCAGGCATTGAGACAGAATCCATTTGCAGTAGAAGGGGTTAGGCATTCACCTTGCATTAGCAGAAAGATGGCAACAGAAGGTAAGCAGCAGATTTGCAATCACCGAGGAGCTTTTTGCCTCGAAATTAAAAACAGCATGGGGACACAGCTCCAACACAGCCCAGCCTGGTCTTACCAAGGAGCCAGCAACCGCTAGACAGAAGGAGCAAGACAGAAGGAAAAGATGGAAGGCCTTCAGTCAAAGATCTGCTTTTAGAATTTATTGATTTGTAGCCTTTTAGAGAAAAATCAGACAGCAGGGAAGGTACAGGGGCATTATCGAAAGACAATATGTGTGTCACTTTTCAGTGCTGAGAATGTCACCCACTTCAAACAAATTACTAATCTGCTGCTGCAAATTGCTTGGACTTGATTGCATGTAGCTCAGATGGGGTCCTTTCACCGAGCAGCTCTCAGTAGGCATCTTGTGGGGATAACTAGAGAGAGGAGGGTGAGGTCCAGAGACAGAGGGCCCCTGGATGCTCTCAATCACAGCCCCATACCAGGTTTTCTTGTTCTTGTAAATCTTAACATACTGTGAAATTCACAACAATTCTTTTTCATTGCAACAAAAGACTGCATCTATAAATGCTTGCTTTTACAACTTACTAAAAACTTGCATATATTCTTCTAATCTTTTTTCCCTTGCTCCACCCCCCATCTTTCTCTTGCTCCCACCCCATTAGATTTAGTTCTACTTCCCCTTAAGTCTTTGTTTATTCTTCTTTTATGTATTGTTCTTTGTATTATAATCATTTGTACATTTGTCAGTCAAACCTGGATTTTAATTCCTCCATGTTAAGAGAGTTCCGTCTCACTAATATTTGCATCACCCCTAGAGTATGCATTTGGCACAGTAGGTGCTTAACAAATGCTGACTAAACAAATGAAAAGCCCACAACTAAATGACATCATTTAAATATTGGGGTGAATCTGAAGTTACAAAATAAAAACGGATGCTTCTCTATGAAATGACACCTTTTACAACATATGAAAGATGTCTTTTTATCTGCAATTTCCCACAGACATATACCATAGACCACTTGGGAATTTTTTTATTTTTATAATTTGCCATTTCTTTGTTAAGAAAAACAGTTATTTAGAATTTGAAATAGTAAAATCTTTTCTCTTGAGTCAGAAAATGTTCCTTGGAGAAATATATCCTCCAAAATAAGAAAAGATAAAGAAAGGGAGGAAAGAACAAAGGAAAGAAGAAAAACCCTTCATTTCTACCAAACCATTCTGTAGGGAAAAAAAGCCATATTAAGAGGCAATTAGGTAAAAACATGAGACTCCAACTGTAATTTATCATTCTGGGATAAGATTACATCTGGGGGTGGGTTTTTTTTTTAATACTCCAATAGATAATTGGTAGGTTGTTTTCTTTAATTGTACAAGGAACTCGATTTCATTAATAGGGTACACATTTCCCTTCCAAATTCTACTTTTTACAAATACTACATAAATGATCATCTCAAAGAATGTGCCAGGATTTCAATATAAAAATGAGAAGCTATATGTTCGAGTTCAAGGAAGAAAATAAATGTACTTAGAAGTATTAGGTGTCAGACACACAACACAGGGAGAAAGTCACACCTCACTTCCTCAGAGAATAGAGTAACCTACTTTTTACTCATGAGACAGACTGAGACCTGTAAATGGGAGCATTATCCTGTGTAAGGGAGAATAACAGAAGGAAAAGACTATTTGTCTTAAAATAATCACTTTTAAATAACTATCAACATAGGAGCAGTCTATCCAGATCCATGGGTATAAGGTCTTAAAAGATAGTAGTACTATCACCATCATTATTTTTTGCCTACCATTAAGAACCTTAGAAGATCTACTGTGAAAAAAATTTAATGAGCTTTTTCTCCACCTCACTTTCAACCAATGATAAAAAAAGAAGTCAACTAAGAGAAAAGAAAAAAAACCAAGTACATGCTGCTTTTTGAGAATTAAAGCAATGTGCCCTCTTTAAGGCATGTGTCCCATGAAATTCATTTTTTTCATAATTTTTTTAACTTATTTTTAAATGAAAAGGTATACCACCCTTCTATTAGGGAGGAGTTTGGGAGCACATGAAATGATGAGCTCACATAGAAATATCTCAAAATATAATACAGACAGTTTCCAGCTCAGGGAAGAGCTACACTCAATATATTTAATAGGAAGTCATTTGTTTGAGACTCAATACATTTCCTATAAAAAATTATATTAAATACGGTGATTAGATTCCCAGACCAGTCAAAAAAGCCCCATTTGACCCATAATGTACTTCATGTATTCTGTTAATAGTATTTCAGAACCTAAAGGCCGTATATAATAATAATAATAATAACAAAGCTAATATTTATCTAGCACTTTAAAGTTTGTACATTGCTTACACTATTTTCTCATTCAATTTCCTCAATACTCCTAAAAGGTAGGTGTTCTTATTATACCCATTTTACATATAAGGAAACTGAGTCTGTGAAAAGCTAGGTGATTTGCACAGATTATGCACTAGTAAGCAGCACTCTATGGATAATTAAGGGCATCAGCCTCATGGGATTATATATTTAGAGCTGGAATAGTCCTTAGACATCATCTCATCTAAACTCCTCATGTAACAGAAAAGAGAACTGCTGTCCAGAGATGTTAAATAACTTTGGTAGTAAGTAGGTCGGGGGGCCAAGAACATCATGTCTTCTTTTCTCTGCAGTAGGAGAAATCATTTTGCATTTACCCCATCTTTCCCACCAGCAGTTAGGTGGGGGGAAAGTTACTCTCTAAGCAATGAAGTGGTGCTTCTAAAGTAGGGGAGGAAATGAGTGTGGAGAAAAGAAAATGAGATGGTGAGCTAGAACCGCCGGACACTTAGGCAGGCTTCCTACCACACCTTTTCTTTTTACCTGAAAACCTCAGATATTACACAATTGCTTTCCTTTCTGCTGGAAGAGAATGGAGCCTTGAAGCTTCTCATCTACTTAAGACTAAAGTTTTGTGTTTTGTGTTTTGTTTTTTAATTCTAGTAACAATCGCAAACTGATGGGGGTGGGGGATAGGTTAAAAGGCTTCTCTCCTTTGCCAACCCTCTTCTTTTTTTAAATGTTATTAAGAAAGTTGCACCAAAGTATGAATTGGGGCCACTGGGTCTACCAAGAACAAAAGAAAAATTTATCTACATTTTAAAGAAAGGAGGATTCAAAATCTCACGGTAAATTTGATCAAAAGGGCAGGAGCTTGACAGCAATGGGGGGACTGAACCTTGGTAGGGAAATCAGTGAGGGGCTGAGGGTACTGTTGGTTGAGGAGAGGACGAAAGATGGCATTGAATCTGAATATCTCAGCCATCTCAGGCCCCACCCCAAACTGATTCTGAGCTGAGATTAGAAGAAGGGGAGGGGTGAGAGCACCATAGAATGGGTGAGAGCACCATAGAATGACCTAGCACAGACTTGCCCAATACAAGCATCACAGATACCTAGGCTCTTTCAGAGTCCACCCACATGGCGAACTTCCAATAAACTTTACTTTTCTTTGGCTGAGAAAAAAAAAAAGAAGAAGGGGAGGGGAGGAGAGAGGAAGAGGAAGAGGAAGGATGTTGAATTCAGAAAGAAGCAAGCTGAAGGGGAAGAGAAGGAAGGAAGATGGTAGATAGGTGGACAGATGGATGGGTGGATGGATGGATGGATAGATAGACAGATAGATAGACAGACAGACAGACGGATGGATGGGTGGATGGGTGGATGGATAGAGAGAGAGAGAGAAAGAGAGAGATAAGAGAGATGGGTGGGTGGACAGATGGATGGATGGATGAATAGATAGACAGACAGACAAATAGATAGATAGATAGACAGACAGACAGACAGAGAGATATAGATATATATGAGTGGCATGTAATCAATCCATTAACATCTAGTAAACACTGTGTTGCTAGGCACTGTGTTAGGTGCAATGGGGATACAAAGCATGCATATACACATAAAATAAATATATAAGTACAACACAAACACACAAGTAAACAATCATTTTAGAGGGGAAGGCACTAGCAGCTGAAATTTAGGAAAGATCTCACACAAAAAAGTGATATGAGCTGAGGGAAGTAGTAGCTAAGCCAACCTACACTACATTTTGATAAGTACAATACCAACCAAATATGGAGTGATGCTAAGATAGCAGGTCAGAATATAAACCAATTATTCCAAATTCCTGACATTTACATAAGCCAACTGAAGCATCAGCAACAGGAAAAGCCATTAAGGTGCTTTATTTAGCTTTTCTAGAAGACATCCCCAGCACCTGCTCTATGTTATCAGGAGAGATAGCCGAGATGTGACTATTGTAAAGGGAGGCATGTTAGGAATCTTGATTAGCGATGATCACTCAGCATGTGTTTCTACAGCAACAAATCATACCACATTAGATGAATCTATCACAGCAAAGCTTCCCCTTTGTTTCAAGGTCGATATATACATTTGTCTCCTTGCATGCAATAGCTGGTAGGGCAGTGGGGAGGAAGGATGCAAGAAAGAAATTCTCTCTAGGGAGTTTTCAGAGATGGTTATTTCTATCCCTGTTCATTACCCTAAAGAATATATATGAGCTATTGACCATTAACACAAAATGGAGAAAGAGCTTCCAACGCATTCATGCCATGTTCTCTTTTGACTAAGATGCTTAATCTCTCTCTGCTATTCAGAAGACGTTGAGTTTTTGATCATCTTCTTCTACCAGTTACATCCAGCAGCAGGGTACTAAATGAGACAAAAGGTAGCCTTTAGGATTTGCCAAAGGCTTGCTGCCAAAGCAGAAAACCCCATCGATCCTATAGATCTCTGCATTATTTATGTAAAAGGGAGCAAATGCTTTTTCCTTCAATTGTATTTGGGTATAAATTGTTAAAGTTTTAGAAGTTCGTAATACATTTCCCTCCCTTCCTAGTTACCACATCGATAGTAGGCGGGTGAGAGAAGAAAAGCAGACAATGAAGAAGCCTCAAAGCCAAATTGTTTCAGGATGATGGCCACCTTTAAAGCACTGCCTCTGAAGCCCAAAGAATGCCAGTGGCAGCCATGGATAGACAACAGAGACAAGGCTTTGAGGATATGCAGTGTTCCACATGATGTGCTTGTTCTTTTAAGCCGCGACCAGCATATATAGAAGACCATTACAATGGCATCCAGTAGGAAGTTGTAACGGTCTCATGTATACCAAAATATCTGTAGCAGTATTTTTATGGAAGCAAAATATTCCCCCCCAAAATAGATAAAGATTTGATTTGAACTAAACATTGACTAAGGCAATTGTGGTACACAGATGTCATGAAAGATTGCCATCATAATTAATGACAAATATCAACAATTCTGAGGAGCAAGGGAAGACTTATATAAACATAGAGAGCAAAGTACGCAAAACCAGGAAAACAATATACACAATGACAACAATGGAAATAGAAAAAAAGAAAAGAAAAAGAAAAACAGAATGCTATATATTTATAATGGTCAAGCTTAGCCTCAGAGAAGAGTTGGGAAAGTGAATCTTCCCTCCATTAAAGAAGTAAAAATTTACGAGCATGGGGGTACTGCACATACAACTGGACATCGTCAATATATTGGTTTGTTTTGCTGAACTGTCTTTTTTTCCTCTTTCTTTTTTTAATCTGTGATAGAAGAGGTGCCTCTATAGTGAGGGGAGAGAGGTATATTTGGAAATGAATGTGCCCTGAAAACAAAAGATAATAAGAAAAATAAGAAAAAATAAAGACATCTAACATCTGGGGGGATGGAGTTCCTTTCTTAATTTCACAAATATTGCTAAAGGGTTTACTATGTGTACAATGCTGTGCTGGATGTATAAGACATGACCATTGTTCTCAAAAATCTTGTTATCTAATAGGGAAAGAGAAGGCATATAAACAAATAAATATGATATAGGATGGCATGTGGTAAGTGCCATCTGAATAAGTACTTTAAGAATTAAGAAATGGGAGAGTCACTTGAGTGATAGGAGGAAGTATGGCGCAGTGGCAAGAGCACTGACTCTGGAATCAGAGGACCTGGGTTCAAATCCTGACTCTGAAGCATACAATGTGTGGCCTTAGATAAATCACTAAACTTCGCTCTCCCTTGATTTCCTCATCTATAAAATGGGATATATTTGGGCCAGATAATGTCTGAAGTCCTTCAAGTTCTAGTTCATTATCCCATAATAAGTGAAGTCTCCATGGAGGAAGATAATCTTGATAGGTAGGACTTCAAAAAGTA
>CM053596.1:202829566-202848791 GCA_028646575.1 Pseudocheirus occidentalis
TATACAGTGGGATCATTGTTTTGGGCAGGGTGGTTAGGGGAAAGATTGGGAGAAAATTCATAACTCAAAATCTTGTGAAAATGAATGATATAAACTAAAAATAAACAAAAGTTAATTAGAAAAAAGAAAGCAAAATTTCAAACTATATACATCACCAAAAGAGAAATGAGATATCACAGACAGAGTACTTGGGTTCAAATCCTTCATAGCTGCAAGTTACTTAACCCCTGTGTCTCAGACAACTTCTTATCTATTAATTCTATAATGTCCATGGATCGATCGTGACCTCTCTCAGAGGATAAAATTCTTGCTCCGGAGTTCTCACAATGAGAAGTCTCTTATTATTCCATAACTATAAAATAAAAGTTCCTTATTATAGAATTACAAGATACTTTATGTGCTGAAGAGAAAATATAGGTGAAAACTGGACTCAGTGAGTAATTATTAAGTACTTGCAATGTGCCAGGTTTGGGGGATAGAAAACCAACAAGCAGAGAGATGTTGAAGAAATCCAATAAAGGACACTTGGTGATGAAATATTCATTCAATTCAACGAACATTTATTAAGCACCTATTACATGCCATGCTCTGTGCTAAGTACAAAGGATACAAAAAGAAGCAAAAGCTGTCCTGCTCTCAATCTAGTGAATATGGGAAATGAGAGAGGCAGAGAGGCCAGGATGACTCCTGGCCCTTCAGGGAGCTCACATTCTATGACTAGGATACATCATAGTCAACAGTCAATTAATAAACATTTATTAAGTATCTATTATGTACTAAGAACTGAAGATACAAAAAAGACCAGAGACACACCTTGTCCTTGAGGAGCCCACAGTCTTATGGGAAACAACATAAAAATAGCTACATACAACAGAATACATCCTGAATAAATTGGAGATCCACAGAGGGAAAGCGCTAGGATTAGGGGGCTCAGGAAAGGCTTCCTACAGAAGGTGAGATTTTAGCTGAGATTTGATAGAAGCAGGAGAAGCCAAGAGATTGAATTGAGGAGGTAGAGTATACTAGGCATGAGGGGGCAACCAGTGAAAATGCCCAGTCAGGACAGGGCATGGCTTTTTCCAAAAAGTCCTGTGTCAGTGTACTTGGGGAAGTGGGGAAGGATGTGTAAAGGGCAAGAAGGCAGGAAAGGGTGGGAGGGCAGGTTATAATGGACTTTCAAAGCCAAACATAGGATTTCATCATATTCACTAAGAAGTACATGCAAGATGTATATGAAATAAATATACAGCAATTTGGAGGCTAGGGATGAGAAAACTAACAGCTTGGGGCAGTCAGGGGAGGCTTCACAAAAGAGATGGTACTTGAACTGAGCCTTGAGGTTCCAAGCTGAGTCAGGGGTTCACAAAGCAGAGCAAGGAGGAAAGCATTCCATGCATGGGGGACAAAAACATAAAGGCAAGAGATGGAATGTTGTTTGGGGGGGGCGAGGTGCAAGTAGACTAGCTTGCTGGAACACAGGGGGTGATCTGGGAGTACTATGTAATCGTTCTGCGCTGATCAACTGGAGTCACATTTGAGGTTCTTTAAATGGCAAATAGAGGAACTTATATTTTATTTCAAGGGCAAAGGGAAACCACGAACCCTTCTTAAGCAAGGGTTAATGCCAGATTTCTATCTTAGGAGTATAAATTTGGCAGCTGTTTGGAAAGTGGATCAGAGTTGGGGGGGAAGCAGATGAAGGGAGGGAGAAGGTTTTTTTGAGAGTCAGCCTAAGAGGTGATGAGCGTCTCACCTAGGGTGGTTATGGTGTGAGTAGAGAGAAAAGAAGGGTGGGAGAGATGCCGAGGAGGTGAAATAAAGGAGACTTGGCAAGTAAATGGATATGGGGGAGAGTGTGGTCTGGTGGTTAAGGGCAAGTGAAAAAGTGACTCCTAGGCTACAAACCTGAGTAACTGAAAGAACAGCAGAGTGCTTGACAAAGATAGAGAATTTAGGAGAAGGAGTGGAAGTTAAGGGAGACTTTGGAAGGAACATATTGCTTCACTCTCCAGCTTTCTAATCAAAGCAGAGAAGCAGCTGGAGGGAGTTGAGTACCTAAAACCGAGTCAATCAACATGGTGATGAAATTTCAGGGGATGTGCTTATTCTAACTGAGGCCTGATGAACCAAGAAGACCATTTATGGGAAACGGAGTTATCATTAGAGATGTAAATGGTGTATGGGATCCAAAGAATACAAGTCAGCCAGTGAGGCTGGATGGTAAAGCTAGATGGAGGGGAGGAAAGTATAAGAAGACTGTCAGGGTAGGAAGAGCATGTTAAGAGCTGTGGAGCATGTTAAATCCTGGAGTTTCAGAGTGGGCTACATATTAGTCCTAGCTCACAGCTTCCAACTCCCATCTTTTCACTGGCTCTCCCCAGCCTGAAATGCTCTTCCTCATCTCTGTATCCTGGCTTCCCTGGCTTTTGTTGTTATTGTTGTTTGTTTTTTGGAAGAGGAAAGGAGGGGCAATTGGAGTTAAGTGACTTGCCCAAGGTCACACAGCTAGCAAGTGTGAAGTGTCTGAGGCTGGATTCCAACTCAGGTCCTCCTGACTCCAGGGCCAGTGCTCTGTTCGGGGTGCCAGCTAGCCACCCCCTCCCTGGCTTTTTTTAAGATTCAGCTTGTATCTCCCCTTTAACAAAAGGCCTTTACTGGCCCTCCCCCATGCTAGGGCCTTTCCTCTAAGACAGACTCCCATTTACACATGTATATCTTGCATATACACAGTTACCTTCTTGTAACCTCCTCTAAAAACTGTTTTACTTTTTTTTTTGTAACCCCAGCACTTAGCACAATAACTGTCGGTGTTCAATAGTTTCAGTTGTGTCGTCCTCTTTGTGACCTCATTTCAGGTTTTCTTGGCAAGGACACTGGAGTGATTTGCCATTACCTTCTCCAACTCATTCTGCAGAGGATGAGACTGAGGCAAACAGGGTTAATGTGACTTGCCCAGTGCCACACAACTACTAAGTATCTGAGGCTGGATTTGAACTCAGGTCCTCCTGACTCCAGGCCCAGCGCTCTATTCACCGAGGCCCCTAGCCGCCAGAACAGTAGTAAATGTTCCATAAATTCTTGTTGACTGAGGACTGACTGAGAGCCCCTGGAGATTGTGTGTGTGTGTGTGTGTGTGTGTGTGTGTGTGTGTGTGTGTGACATTATCAGATGTACAGTCTAGAAAAAAATCAGCTTGGTGTCTGAGTGGAGGATGGAGTGGAGGGGAAAGAGACTGGAGACAGGACGACCAGGCAGAAGGCTATGTCAGAAGGCCAGGCAAAGGTGGTAAGAGCCTGAACTAGGGTTGTGGCAGTAGGGGGTATGAGTGGAGAGGAAGGTACATATATGAAAAACGTTATGAAGGCACAAATGAGAAGATTTGCCAATAGACTGTAGAGCGAGACTAGATGTAAGGTAAGAATAAGGAGTCCGGTGGGACACCAAGGTTGAAAGCTGGGGTGATTGGGAGGATGATTGTGATCTCACCAGGGAAATAGGGAAATAAGGAAGTTGGTTGGGGGGTGAGGCAGGGTAGAAGTTGAGGACGTATTGAATTTGAGGTACCTATGGGACACCCAATTCAAGATGTATAAGAAACAGTTGGAGATGCAAGAGAGAGATCGGGGCAGGCTATATTAGTTAGGAGTCATCTGTATTGAACCCATGAGAACTGATGAAATTACTAAGTAAGACCATACAGAGAAAAAAGAGGAGACCCAGGAAGGAGCCTTGAGGTCACCCATGGTGGAAGGTGTAATATGGAAGAAGAGGTGATGAAATAGCAAATGAGATAATAAATGTAAAGCACTTTACAAACTTTGAAGTCCTTTATAAATGCTAGTTCTTTTTATTATTAAGCAGAAAACAGATAGATCCAGGGGTTCCCCAGTTTCTCCCACAGCACACAATAGTTTTCCCTAAAAGGCAACAGAGTTGTCCCTGGGATTTCAGGGGCCACTGCCTCCTTGGAGATAGCTTCCTGGTCACCTAAAAGCATAGAAAGTCCTACCCAGTGGGGTCACCACCTTAGTGAACGTGGAGGAGCCGCATCCAGAGAAGCAAGCTTCGTTGCACACAGTTTCCCTGTTTGTGCAAAGCAAACTTTTGTGAGCTGTTCAGTGACTTAATGAGTGACTAATTTGTCCCAGTATTAGACCTTTACTGACAGGGTGCTAACTTCAGCCTCCCTGACCCTCCCCCCAACAAAAGGAGCCTGAGAAGGGGGCAGAGGGAACACAGAACCACAAAAAAACTAGAGAAATGAGAGTGCCTGGAAGAAGGCAGAGATTGACAGTGTGAAATGCTACTGCAGAACTGTTAGGAAGGATCAAGACTGAGAAAGGGCCGCTTTTTAACTTTGGAGAAGGCAATTTCAGGTCAGAAGCCAGAGTGTGGAGGGTTTAGATTATAGATGGCTTTTGCAAGGAGTTTAGCCTTGGAGGGGAGGAGAGGTACAGGACGAGCTAGCGAGGATGGTCAGATCACTTGAGAGTTTTTTAAGGTGGGGGAGACATGGGCATGTTTTTAGGGAGTAGGAAAAGAGCCAGTAGTTTGGGAAATATGATAGTCAGACAGACAAACAGACAGAGACAGAGACAGAGACAGAAAAACAGTCTGACAGACAGACAGAGGGAGGCAGAGAATAATAGTGGGGGCAATTTGATGAAGAAAAACCACTTCTTCCTCTGAGACTAAAAGGAAGAAATAGTAGAAGATGATGTCTGAGTGATTTGAGATGAAAAAGAAGGGGTAAAACTCTCTGAGATTAGTCTTAGTTTTTTCATCAATGCAATTTTCAGTGAAGTGAAACATGAGGTCTTCAGGTGAGGGGTGTAGGGTTATAGGATTGTGGTGAGAAATTTAAGAAGGGATGATAAGGTGTGAAATAGTTACTGTGGAAAGTGGGATAATGAAACTAGGGAGGGGAGGGGAGGGGAGGGAAGGAAAATAAGAAAAGGTTACAGATGTTGTACCAAATTGCTCTAGGCCATGGATGGGGAACCTGTGGCCTTGAGGCCACATGTGACCCTCTAGGTTCTAGATTTAGTCTGTGAAGTTTAGATTAAGTCAAAGGGCTACACTTGAGGACCTAGAGGGCCACAGGTCCCCCACCCCTGGCCTAGGTTATTTGACTTGTTTCCCCTTCCCCCTTATCTTGATTTACCTTATCTTCTATCACTTTGGTTTATCACCATCTTTAAAATCTAATTTTGCATGCACAGTAGGTACTTAAAATAAATGCTTGAATGTTTAATGAATTTCTGCCTTTGGAGCCTTCTGTTTCTCTGCCCATCACTAGGTTACAAGCACATGACACTTTTAATTCTGTTTTGGCTATGCTAGCATCTCTATTAGGGCCCAGATAAGTCCCTTGTTCCTGCCTTTCAGGACCTATGGAGACTGAGATCAGGATGCCATTGTCTGTGTCTTCCCATTGCACAGGCCACAGCTTGATGGTAGCCCAGAAGAGTCCTTGTCACCGTGTGCCATTGAACAACATTCCCACTAGTTGAATAGCTATGGACTCAGTGGCCGGACTTTAGGTCCAGTCCTTGAGATCTCCAGTAGCTCCCCTGCCCCTCTAGGTATCAGGGCTGAAGTCTCCCCGACTATGGCCATGGCAGTGGGAGGGACTTCAGGAATGGTACCAAGTACAATATTAACTAATAAGCAAAGAAGGTAAAGAATCATAGGACAATAGACTGAGAACTAGAAGGGACCATATGAAGCAGCTAGCTCAAACTTCTTGTTTTACAGATGAGGAAACTGAGGCCCATAAAGATTGAGGGACTTACTCAAGGTCAGACAGATAGAAAGTAGCAGAGCAGGATTCAAAATCAGATCTTGTGACTCCAAATTCAGTAGTCATTCTTTTGTAACACCCTGCCTCCCTAGGACTGAAATATTTAGTTATGCCATGTACAAATAAATATATATAGGGTGGCTAGGTGGCCCAGTGAATAGCGCACTGGCCCTAGAATCAGGAGGACCTGAGTTCAAATCCGACCTCAGACACTTAACACTTACTAACTGTTTGACCTTGGGCAAGTCACTCAACCCCAATTGCCTTTCCCACAACCCCCCCCAATAAATAAATAAATAAATGAAATATGTGCATGTATAACCACAATATATAGTATATTTGCATATAAATGCATACACTTGACATGTGTGAATATATGTACAAACACATACATAGATTTGCATGTTGTGTGAGTGTATTGTGCACATGTACAAACACCACAAACTTGCATGCATGTATAAATGTATATGTGTATAAACGCACATGTGCTTACATATGTATATGTATTTCTACATGGTATGATCAGTTGTATATATAATATATGTTTATCTTAGTACATATGCCTAACCACATTCTAAAACCAAACAGAAATCATCTCAGATTCGATATAACCTGCTCTTTTTCTCCCCTCCATAAATATAGATAACCTAGCATTATATGTACAATAATATAGCAGATTTATATGCACCCACATTGATTTCTGTCTCTCCTAAGGAGCAATGCTCAAAAGTAAGATGTTTTTGTGGTTTCGATGGCTCAATGAGGGTGTTTTGTGCAAGAGCCTCTAATTCGCTGAATGATGTCTACAAGGGAACTCAATTAGTGCGTGGTTACTTGTTGTGGATTGGATGTGTTGTTGCTGCATTTGGATAAGTTGCAGGTCAGATCATGTTTTTAAAAACGTATTCTAAAATTACACACTAACAGCCTGATGCAATTGGGAGAACTTTTGAGGTGGGTAAGGACAAATCCTTTCCCTCTACACTAGCTCTCTAAAAGGATTTCACTCTATTTTGCCTTTATTCTGTGTCCATAGAGTTCAAGTTTCCACTGTACAGGATATTTAAGAGGAAGTGACAAGAAGCATTACTAAAGGCATTTTAAACATAGCTCTAATGTCCACCTGCCTTTCCCTTGAAGTTATTGTAGCTTGCAGGGACACCCTGCCTAGTTTCCTGCAATGACATGAGAACAGTAACTCTTGAAGACAGACAGCATCACAGCAGCTGGATTCCCTGGGATTCTGAGGGCCTCTGGCTGCACAATGGTTCCTGTTATGGGACCATCTGGGAAGTAACACATTGCCAGGAAAAGCACTTTGCTTCTACAAAATGGCAAATTTGGGAGAGAATAATTATAGGAGATCAAACAATCTTCCCTTTGTTGGACTGGCTGCTCCTCACCTGACCACCCCTGTGTCTAAAAAATAAAAATCTTTCCATCAAGATCACCTTTCACTCCCTTATGCCCTCACTGAATTCCCTTCTTTATGTTCTTCAATCCCAACTTCCTGTCCTTTCTTTCACTCTGACCTCTCTGCTCTCACTACCATCGTCCCCTTCCACTCTTCATCAAATTCCCTCTTCATCAAGTGATCTTCTGTCTTATTTCTTTATTCCTTCTCTTCCTCTTGTGACTTTTCTGTCATTTCTTATAATCTGTCAAACTTCCTATTCCCTTCCTATCCAATTAATCTCTTTTCCTTCTGAAACTTAACTGATGAAGAGGTATTATAATGGAGAACGAGAACCATGTGTCTCTTGCTTTCCTGTCTTAGTACACGTCTAGGGTATCATCTTACCCTGGGCAGAATTGTGTCCACCTATGTATTTACCTGGCAGCCCTAGTGAAAATGGTATCTGGTAACAATTACTTCAATCTTCAATCATCTTTACAACCTGATTCCTTTTCCGGTCTTCTCATAGCTAACTTCCCTCCCCATACTCTGGCCCAGCCTGACCCTGCTGGCATACTTGGTGTTATACACTTAGACAATGCTCTCTACCTCTTGTCTCTGGTCTTTTCACTGACTGTCTGCCACATAACGAATGTACTGATGAGGTGTAGGCTCTGGGACCCCTCCCCCCTTTTTGAGCTCTCCTTGATTCTTTGAGGTACAGGCTCTGGGAAAGTAAACCTTCCCAGGAAAGACATTTGCCTGAGGTCATGAGCCTTGAGATGCGGCTCTGCCCAAGTCTTTAGCTCACTTTGTTCCAAGTTTCCCACCCTTGAATTGGCCTGGCCCACCATTGTCTATGGTCTCCAGGTAGCCTCCAGCAACTTCCCACCCTGAACCACTCATTACTGGAGTCTGATCTCATCTGACTCCTCCTGAAGACCCTCCCCAATCTCCTCCTCTGGACCACCCCTAGATTCCTCCCACAACCTTATTGTATATAGAATCCCATCTTCCCTCCAAGTGTGTGAGAGCGCCATGGAATAGCTTGGCATAGACTTGCTCAGTGAGAGCACCATGAGATAGCTTAGTATAGGCTTGCTCTATGAGAGTACCTTTAAATGGCCTAGCACCCCACGTGGTGAACTTGAACTTTCAATAAACTTTACTTTTTCCTTGGCTGAGAAGACTTGAGTGGAATTCTTTCAGCAGGACCCAGCATGTTGGTATTTTGGGGGTCTCAGGCAGCCCTAACCATCTTTGGGCTCCTCTTCAGTACCACCTTCCTTCCACCACCACACTCCTCCACCTTGTTTAATTCTGGTCTTAGTTCCAGCTTTATCTTCTGCATGGAACCTCTCTTGATCTTCCCAGCCCGGACTGCCCTCTATTCCCAAACTACCTTGCTTTCCTTTTACATCTGTTCCTTATATATTTATCTATGTGTCGATGTGACAGTTAGATAGAGCAGGGTATCAGGAAGACCTGAGTTCAAATGTAGCCTCAGACACTAGCTGTGTGACCCTAGACAAGTCACTCCAACCCCTGTTTGCCTTAATCTCTTGGAGGAGGACATGGCAAACCACTCCAGCATCCTTGCCAAGAAAACTCCATGGGCAGTACAAGGTGTCCTATGGCCCATGGGGTCACAGAGTCAGAGGTGACTGAACAACACAGACATGCCATCTTCCCCCTCCAAAGAATGATAACTCCATGAAAGCAGGTGCCATTTCACTATGGTCTTGGTTCCCCAGCATTCAGCACAGTGCCTGTCACAGAGTAAGTACTTAATATATGGTTAATTGATTGAGTCCTATCACATCTTTGCTTCATGAAAACAGAAATGACAAAAAGCATTTTGAAAGTTCAATGGAAATTAATCAACAACAAGGATTTGTTAAGTTCCAACCATGTGACTAGCCCTTTGAATGCAGACAAAAATGACATCATCCCTGCCTCAAGGAGCTTCTACTTCCTTGAGCAGCTGGTGGCATAGTAAATAGACGGCTGGGCCTGAGTTTGAATTCATACCTAATTATTAAATGCACCCTATGGGCTAAGCCATGGGGATACAAAGGGAAAAGACAGCCCCTCCTCTCCAGGAATTTACAATCCAATGGCGCGTCACAATATGTAAACAACTATATACAAAGCAAACGGTTATACAGAATAAATGTGAAATAATGGAAAGAGGGAAAGCCCTAGAATGCCTCTAGGAGAAGGTGGGATTTTAGCTGGGACTTAACAGATGCCAGGGAGTTCATTCCTCAGAGCAGAGAAAGGAGAACCTTCCAGGTGTGGGGGATGGCCAGAAAGAATGCCCAGAGCCCAGGGATGGACTGTCTTGTTCTCAGAAGAGCCAGAAGGCCAGTGTCACTGGGCCGAAGGGTATGTGGTGAAGTGTAAGGTATAAGAAGACTGGAAAGGTAGGAGGGAGGGAGGTTATGAAGATTATTGAGTGCCAGGGCATTTTGTTTTTGCTCCTGGAGGAAATAGGAAATCAGTAGAGTTTATTGAGTGGGTGGGTGACATGATTAGTACTGCATTGTAGACAAATCACTTTAGTGGCTAGTTGGAGAACAGATTGGGTTAGGGATTGACTTGGGGTAGACAGATCCACCAGTAGGTTATTGCAATAGTCTCAGCATGAGTTGATGATGGCCTACATCAGAGTGGTGTCACTGTTAGAAGGGAGAGGGGGAATATGTGAGAGAGATGTTGCCCAGGTGAAATCGACAGGCTTTAACAAGAGCTTGGATATGGGGGATGACAGAGAGTGTGGAATCCAGGATGACCCCTGGGTTGTGAGCCTGGGGGACTGGGAAGATAGTGTTGCCCTCCTGCAGTAAGAGGGAAGGTAGGAGGTAGGGAGAGTTAGGAAAAATACTGAGTTTAAGATGTGTGTTGGACATCCAGCTTGAGAAGTCTGAAAGGCAGTTGGAAATGCAACATTAAAGGTCAGCAGAGAGACTGGGGCAGGAAATGTAGATTTGAGAACCATCAGGATAGAGAAATGGCAATTAAATCCATGGCAGCTGATGAGATCACCAAGTGAAGTGGTAGAGAGGGAGAAGAGAGCTCAGAAAGAGAACCCCAAGGGCTACCTACAGTGAGAGGGTGTGATCTGGAGGAGAAGCCAGCAAAGGAGACCAAGAAGGAGCAGTCAGATAAGTAGGAGGAAAACCAGGATGGAATGGTGTCCCAAAACCTAGAGAGAAGAGGGTATCCAGGAGAAGAGAGTGATCAATAGCATTAAAGGCAGTGGAGAGGTCAAAGAGAATGAGGACTGAAAAACGGCCATTGGATTTGGCAATTGAGAGATCATTAGTAACTTTGGAGAGAGCAGCTTCATCGGAGTAAGGTGAGGAGAGAACGTCGAGGCACCTATGGGAGACAGGCTTTTGGAGGAGTTTAGCTACAAAGGGCAAAAGAGAAATGGGAATGATCCGTTAGCAGGGGTGGGAAGGACCAAGGGAGAGTTTTTTTTCAGGACAGGGGAAGCATCCTGTTCCTTTTTATTCTCCACCTCACCACCTAGCTGGTATCCCACCAGTGCTGACACACAAGCCTTCCTTAGAAGTTGCTTAGGTCCTTCTACTTCCTGCAACTTCACAGCAACCCCCTTCCAACTTATCTGGGTCTGTTTTTTAAACAACAGAAGGGCTGACCTCTCTCTCTCTCTCTCTCTCTCTCTCTCTCTTTCTTTGTCCCTCACAGGCATTACTTATTCAGTGGGGGAAGATTGTCATTGACAACACAGGTAAAGAAAGAACTAAGAATTTTGTAAAAAGAATAGTGGGATGGGAATGGAAAAACCTTGGGAGAGAGTAGGCTCTAATAGGCAGAAAATTAGGGAAATCACAGACTTAACCTTTCAGAAAACTCTGCTTAAAATTTTGGCTCATTCTTTCCAATCCACCCACTTTTCGAGTCCCATTTTTGCTACAGGAAGGATACTTCCATACCAGCCCCCAAACCCTGGGGAACAAGGCTGAGGTGGTAATGTTTTCTCCGTACCACTTAATCCTCACTAAAAAATCCAATATTTTGCTTATAGCTAAAGTGCCTAGATACAATTTGCTCTCTGCTCTATAACACCAACAAAAATAAAAGATAATTTTTTTTTGCCTCAGGGGAACCTGTGTGAGCTATCTTAGTACAGGACCAGTGAGATATTTTTAGAAGTTATACCAATACCTCTGGGCATAAGCTCCACAAAAAGGTTCTTTCTATAAGTGAAACAAAGGTTAAAAGCTCTGCGAGCAAGGGAATGCTATAGGGAATAAGGAGAGAAGTGTAGCTAGAGGGATTGTAAAGTCTTTAGGATAGAAAGTTATTTGAAAAATAGAATAATGGACCATTGTCTTTATGTTCTCAAATGTCTAACTATGGTAAAAGAGCTGAGAGGGCTTCAATCTCAAGGACTGTGTAAATAATGCGTTGATTTGGTTCAATTTAATTAAAACTTAAATTAAATTGCAGAAATGAATTCAATAAGAAAACTGAGCTACCAGGCTAGGTGGGGAAGGGATGAAGTTCTGAAGGGCTTGTCCCTTTTTCTTTTGCCACTATCAATAGGCACTTTGTAAAAAAGACCTCTTCTCTGTTCTCTACAAGTGGAAGGAGGCTCCTACAGCTGAGCAAACCCTGGTGGGGAATGTCGAGGCTTCCTGATTTGGTCCCTATGTTAGAATAACATCTTTTGTCATGACAGACAGAGCCTTTTGAGGCAAGGCCATGCATCTCCTTCAGTATCAGTAGCTGAATAGCTCTTTAGGGTTTATATAGTGCATACTTCCAAAAAGGATTTGAGGCAATTTATAAAATTAACCACAGTATGAAACAGAAAAATAAAAACAGAACAAAACCAATTAAAAGGAGTAAAGAGATAAACGTTGCTGAGAAACTCAGATAAAACGAATCCTGGAGTTTAGCACTGAATTAAACTCTGATTTCCTGGCAATTGATAAAAGGAGAAACATAGTCAGTCAAGAAGCATTTCAATCAATCAATCCATAAATGTTAAGTGCTGCCACTGTGCTATGTAAGGGGCTTCAGAGGTCTCCTCAGACAACTCATACTCAGAAAAAGAACCTTCATTTCTTTCATACTCAACTTGTAGTCATTTAACCTTTGCTAGCTAACCTTGGGTGAGGAGGAATGCCTACTTCCAAAGGCAACTTGTTCCACCTTTGGATAACTAATTGCTTGAAAGTTTATCTATACATTTATAGATGTATATGTTCCCCAGGCTGGAGTCGAACTCAGGTCTTCCTGACTCCAGGGCTGGTGCTCTATCCACTATACCAACTAGCTGCCCCGTTTATCTATACATTAAATCTAAATTGTCTCCTTAGTAACTTCCACCCATCATGCCTACTTCAGCCCTCTCAGACACAAACCAAGTCTGTTTGGGATGAAAAATACCCTTCATCCTTAATTTAGTGAAAAATAAATAAATAAACACAGAGATCTCTTAGGATAAGAACAGGAGTTTATTCTCTTCCCTGGGAGAAGAGGGCATGACTCATCATGGAGAACAGGCAAGTTACAAAGGACAGAGCAAGAACTTGTAACTTAACTTAGTCAAGCCCCCTTCCCAACTGTCTCCTCTCTCACTGGTGGAGAGGCACACTTCACCAAATTCTTCCCCAACTGGGACAGCAAGAAAGGAAAGGGGGGAAGGTCCCACCAAGGCAGGAAAACAGACAAAGGAAGATAAAAGTGATTGACAGCAGCAATGGGGGGGGGAGGGAAAGTTAACAACTCCAAATGGAGAAGTTTTCACTCATCCCATACAAGTCCAATATCTCTTTCAAATACTCATAGATAGCTATCCTGTGCCATCTCCTTCCCCTCCAGTCCCACCCTTTTACTTCTCCAGGCTAACCATCTCCACAATTCCAGACAGTTCCAGTTTTCAAGGAGCTCACAGTCTAATGAGAGAGACAACGTGCAAATAACTATGTAGCAAGGAGATGCAGGATCAATTGGAAATAATCAACAGAAGGAAGGCACTAGAATTGCAGGCAATCAGGAGAAGCTCGGTTGACCTCCTCTGAATGTTTTCCAGATTAATGTCTATCTTAAAATATAGTGTGCAGAACTGAGCACAATACTATAGGGGTGGTCTGACCAGGGCAGAGCAGGACTGTTACTTCACCATTCTTAGAAATTAAGATTCTCTTAACACTCCAAGTTTACATTAGCTTTTTTGGCTTCCATCTTATACTGCTGACTCATGGAATTTATAGTTCCCTAAAATCCCTACATGTCTTTGAGATGAATTGTCATCATGACATATTTCTACCATCTTGTTCTTATGAAGCATATTTTTTTTTTTTTGGTGTTTTTGGAGGGGGGGAAGGCAGGGCAATTGAGATTAAGCAACTTGCCCAAGGTCACACAGCTCATAAGTGTTAAGTGTCTGAGGTCACATTTGAACTCAGGTCCTTCTGACTCCAGCGGTGGTACTCTATTCACTGTGCCACCCAGCTGCCCCATGAAGGATCTGTCTTAAATGCAAGTATAAAACTTTGCTGTTACTCTTTTTTCAGTTGTGTCCAACTCTTCATGACCCCATTCGGAGTTTTCCTCAGCAAAGATTCTGAAGTGATTTGCCATTGCCTTGTCTAGCTCATTTTATAGATGAATGCTGCGGCTAGCACAGACTGGGGGGCCAAGACCTCAGAAAGTCTTGGCCTACTACAGATGAAGAACTGAGGTAGACAGGGTGAAGTGACTTACCCAGGGTCATACAGCTAGGAAGTGTCCAAGGCCAGATTTGAATTCACAAAGATGAGTCTTCCTGACTCTAACTAGGCCTGGCATTCTATCCACTGTGCCGCCTAGCTGCTGCTTTACTTCTGTGACTCTGTCATGATCTTTTTAGGTCCTAGCTCTTTTATCCAATATGTTAGTTATCCTTCCTAAAATCTATAGATTTGGTAAGTGGCATGCTGTCCATACTTTTATCCAAGTCATTGATAAAAATGTTAGACAGCATAGGAACAAGCACAGACCCTGAGACACCTCGATGGGAGATCTATCTTCAAGTTTTTATAGAACTTTCAGTGTTTGCTCTTTGAATCTGGCCATTTATCCAGTTCCAAATCCATCTGATCATATCATCTAGGTCACCTCTCCATCTTTTCCACAAGAATAGCCAGTTTTGGGGGCAGCTAGGCGGCTGAGTGAATAGAGCACTGGCCCTGGAGTCAGGAAGACCTGAGTTCAAATTTGACCTCAGATACTTGATACTTTAGCTGTGTGACTTTGAGTAAGTCACTTAGCCCCATTTGCCCTGCCTTCCTCCCTCCAAAAAGAAAAAAAAAAAAGGAAAAAAAAAAGAATAGCCAGCTTTGTTAAAATCTAGGCAAACTATATCTACAGAATTTCCAATCTACTAGTTAGGCAACCCTGTGAAAAAGAGAAATGGTGGAGCAGCAAGGTGGCTCAGTGAACAAAGCACCAGCCCTGGAGTCAGAAGAACCTGAGTTCAAATTTGACCTCAGACCCTTCACACTTAACTAGCTTGGGTGACCTTGGGCAAGTGACTTAACCCCAAATGCCTTGCCTTCCCCCCACCAAAAAAAAAAATGGAGTTAGTCTAGCATGACCTGTTCTTGATGAAGCTTGTGGTAATCACTGCTTTCTTATCTATACATTCATTAACCATTCCTTTAATAACATGTCTAATAATTTTCCCAGGGATTGAAGTTAAGCTAATTATCATCTTGTTTGAAGATTGTATTTTCTTCCCTTTTTTGAAAATCAGGAAATGTGTCCCCCAGTACTATAGTACGTCTTCTGTTTTCCAGGTCTTTAAAATAGCACTGATTTCAGTACAGTAACAACATTTGCCAGCTTTTTCAGTACCCAAAGATATAGTTCATCTGGGCCATGTGACTTTAATTCATCAAAAGTAGCTAAGGACACTCCATCTCATCACTTATTCTGGGCATCAGCTCCCTCTAGACCAGTGGTTCTCAACCTTCCTAATGTCCTGACTCTTTAATACTTGTATGTGAGCGTATCTGCATGTGGGGGGACCCTGGAGACTGATTGAGGAGTGGTGTCTCAGTTCCTAAGACCATCAGAAATGTGTGTTTTCCAATGGTTTTAGGCGACCCATTCAACCCCCAAAGGGGCCGTGACCCACAGGTTGAGGACTGCTGCTCTAGATCATCTTTTGGTTCCATTTTTTCCCAGTTCAAAGATCATTCTTCTTGGAAGAGAAAGCAGAAGTAATTTAAGAATTAAACAGTTCTGTCTTCCCTCTTTTCCTTGTTATATTTGTCCCATTCACCCCACTAGTAATCCTGTCCCTTCTTTGCCCCCCCGTTTTGTTCAAATATAACTTTTTTAAAAATGATTTGTCCTTTTAGCTGTCTTTTCCAACCTTAGATTGGTCTGAGCTTCAGAACTCCTAAAACTATTCTAACAAGATTATTTAGTGCTGCTGTATTCATCTTCCAGAACCTTAACTTATTTCTGTCTTCTGTATATAACCTTTTAAAATCTAGGTTGATGAGTTCTCAATGGATCTCCAATGTTCTCTTCTGAGAACTTCCATTTTTCCTCATCAGAATTGTGTTCTTTTATTCTTCAGAATTTCATTCTTGAGAGTTTCCCATCTGTCCTGGGATGATTTTCCCTATAGAATTTCAGTCCTTTCTCTGGGTCATTTGAAATCTGCTCTTCTAAAATCTAGGGTACACATCAGAATAGGCTTGGTTTTTCTCTCCCTCCCCTCCCCCACATTGTAGGAGATAGTGATTACTAACCTCAAGATTTCTATGACTTCTATCTCAACAACCAGTTTCTTTGTATTTCTGAGAATCAGATACAGAATAGAATTCCCTCTTATCAGTTCTATCTTTAGAAGAATGATTTTATCATTAAGACAAGTCAAGCAGTTGTCTGATACTCTGCTTTTTGACAATTATCTATCCATCAGATGTCTGGATAATTGAAGTCCTTCAGCATTGCTCTGTCATGTTTCTGTAGCAAGTGTGTGATGTTTCCTGAAATCCTCACCTACTTTTTCTTTTCCCCAGGGGCTCTTTCTTTAGTCTCTGATGGCAAAACTACTTTTTTTTCCCCCTTCATTGGTCTTTACTCAGATGCTCTCCACTGTGCTTCTTCCTTCTAATTCTTGGGTTTTGTCATATGAGGGTATTTCCTTATGTAATGCTACTCTCCTCTCTTTTACTTGGCCAATTTCTTTTGAATAAAGTACACCTATCTAGTCATATTACAGTCATGGATCTCATCTAACCAAATTTTAGTTATACCTGTGATATTATGTTTGACTTCTTCCCGTGAGACTTCTAGTTAATATTTCTTAATGGCTCAACATTTGACATTTAAGACTGGATTTTACTAATGGATCTTCTTTCATTATTCTCCTTCAAGCTTTGGGGTGTCTCAGTGGTATGTTGAACTTGGAATTAGGAAGATCTGAATTTGAGTCTTGTCTCAGACATTTACTATCTGTGTGACTCTGGGCAAATCACTTAACCCTTTTTCCTGAGTCTGTTTCTTCATTGGTAAAATGGGGATAATAATAGTATCTACCATTCAGGTTTGTTGGAAGGACCAAATAAAACATTATATGTAAAGCACCTTTTTAAATCCTAAGACATTATTTAACTGTGGGCTATTATTACATTGTAGTTTCCCCCTCTGGTATGTAGCTTGGTGGACATACTTGGGAAGTTTTATCCCTATCTTTTTTAGTTTAAAGCTTTTTTTTTTTAAATTAGATTTGTAAGATGACGGACAAACACATTCTTAAAGCATTTCTACTCTATCCCTGGCCAAGAGCTTGTCATCCCTATATTTTTAAGCCATTGTCCAGCATTGCAAATGCTGTTCTCAGATACTGTCACAACTAGCTGTTCACCTCCCAAATCAGCTTTTCTCTTCTGTATTCTTTGCCTTCAATGGGCAACAGCAATGAAAACATGCCATCAGTGCAACTATGATTTTCAGTTTTTTGCCCAAGACTTCCCAGTCTTCAAAATATATTCACTGTCTTCAGTAAATTCTTATTTCTTGTCTGACATGAGAAAACCAATTGATTCTGAAAAAAGAAATGTTCTCATTTCAATTCCACAAACATTTATTCAATTGCCACCTTGGGCTAGGTCCTGAAAGAAAAAAAAAAGTCTCTGCCCTCAAGAAGTGTACTTTTTCAATTAATTTTTTCAATTAAATTTTTTTTTTTTACAAAATTTTGATTTCCAAATTTTCTCACTCCCTAGCTCCTTGACCTCCCTTTCCCCTCCTTAAGACAATTTGATACAGGTTATATACGTACAATCATGTAAAACATATTTTCATAGTAGTCATGTTGTGAAAGTAGAAATAGAACAAAAGGGGAAAAAACAAGAAAAAAAACTGAAAATAGTGTGCTTCAATCTGCATACATACTCCATTAGTTCTCTCTCTGGATATGCATACAATTTTCCATCGTGGGTCTTTTGGAATTGTTGGACATCATTGTATTGCTGAGAACTAAATTATGGTTGATCATTGCACAATAGCTTCCTTTCTACTGTAGAGATACAATGAATAACCAATGAAGTAAACATAAAGTAATAAATATAAAATTAAACATAAAGTAATACAATGTAATTTCAAAAGGCAGGGAGCACATGAACTGGGGTGGATGGGAAAGGCTTCTTCACTTAAAGGTAACTAGGGACTGAAAGAGGCAGTACCAGACCCCAGTTTCAGGGAAACTTGCAGAAGTAGGAGTTGGGAGAGGAGCAAGCCAGTTTGACTGGAAAAAGAATGTATGAAAGGAAATAGGAGGAAATACAACTGTAAAAGATAGGTCAGAACTAGATTATGGAAGGCTTTAAATGCCAGGCTGAGAATTTTGTATTTTATCCAA
This sequence comes from Pseudocheirus occidentalis, assembly GCA_028646575.1. Lineage (NCBI taxonomy): Eukaryota > Metazoa > Chordata > Mammalia > Diprotodontia > Pseudocheiridae > Pseudocheirus > Pseudocheirus occidentalis. The sequence goes on from CM053596.1 coordinate 202,847,669, forward strand.
AGGGCAAGGGGAAATGACTTGGTCAGATATGTTTTAAGAATATCAAGATGACAGCTGTGTGACATAGACCAGTTGCAACTGTCCAGACCAGAAGTGATGAAGGTTTAAAGTATTCTGGTGTCTATGTGAGTAGAGAGAAAAGGAGTAATGGGAGGGATTGTGGAGATAGACTTGATAACAAGTTGGATGTAGGCAAGGAGCAGGGGGACAGTGAAGAAAGGGAAGACTCAAGAGTAATTTTAAGAGTATAAATCTAAGTGACTGGAAGAATGGTGGTATCCCTGAGAAACAATAGTGAATTTTGGAGGAGGGGCAGATTAGGGGGGAAAATATGATAAGTTCTGTTCTGGACGTTGTGAGTTTCAAATGGACATTAAGCAACACAGGGAGCAATGTCTTTAATTATGATTTTTGTGAGAGATGAAGAAGTGTTGTTCCCTGGGACATTTCTCATGTCACAAATTTGACTCAAAGAAGGTACTTGTACAAATATTTCTGATTATCTAACTTGTAGAAAAGACTTGAGGAATATATAGTTAAGACCTTTTTCACACAGTTGTCAAGCTGATAGTCCTAAAGCACAGGGCTGGCCATGCTTGATCATCTGATCAGGTTTCAATGGCTCCCTACTACCTTTTTAAGATAAAATTCAAACTCCTTTGGTTGGCTCTTCAAAAACCTTCAGTTGGGGTGTGGCTTTGTGGCTCAGTGAATAGAGCACCAGCCCTGGAGTCAGAAGGACCTGAGTTCAAATTTGCCTTCAGACACTTGACACTTACTAGCCACCAGACACTAACTGACTTTGGGCAAGTCACTTAACCCCAATTGCCCTGCTGAAAAAAAAAAATCCAAAAAATAAAGAACCTTTAGCTGGGCTATTACCTACCTTTCCAGACTTATTGCACATTACTTTTTCATGTACTCTATGTTCCAGCCAAAAGGACTTAATTGTTATTCTAATTATGTGACATTTCATCTCCTCCAAAGCTCAAGTAATGCCAAATCTGCTGGATATTATTTTTCAAGAGCTTCAATTTCATTATTGCCTTCGTCTTTAGAGGTACTCCATGGGCAGATTTATAATGGATTAAAAATCAAAATTTGGACACTTGATAGATCAAAC
>CM053596.1:202848891-202879217 GCA_028646575.1 Pseudocheirus occidentalis
GATTTGAACTCAGGTACTCCTGACTCCAGGGCCGGTGCTCTATTCACTGTGCCACCTAGCCGCCCCTATAAAAAGCATTTTTAATACCTTCTAGAAATCATGAGGTAATGGATTCGTAAGGATTGAGGAACATTAGAAATGCAGATATATATTTCTCAGAATCCTCTGCATTTACAAAAAAGTTTTAGTGATGCCCTTTTGCCTTTATACAACTCTGATTTATTTAAAAAAAAATAAAACATTTATTTATCCATATTTGTAGCATTTATGGAATTATTCTGGGGAGCTAGGTGTTGCAGTGGATAGAGCAAAGGGCTTGGAGTCAGAAAGATCTGAGTTCAGATTTGATCTCAGGTACTTACTAGCTATGTGACTATGGGCAAGTCACTTAACTATGTTTGCCTCAATTTCCTGTAAATTCCAGCTCAGTAAAATGAGCTGGAGAAGTAAATGGCAAACCACTCCAGTACCTTTGCCAAACAAACAAACAAACAAACAAACCAAACCCCCCCCCCAAAAAAAACAATAAATGAGGTCATGAAGAATAGGACACAACTGAACAACAACAGAAGAAATTATTGATTATAATAAACTAATTATGATTTAATATGTCCCTCCCACTGCTCCCCTTTGTATGGCAGAAGGACGTCATCATTTTTTCCAGATATTTTATCCTTGCTTCACCATCACCCTGTGAGCTTACCCTTGTAACAAAAAACAGCTAAACAAAACCAGCTGACATGGCTACTACATCTGACACCATTGGCAATACCCGTGGTCGCCTACCTCTCAAAGAAACAGAAAGAGGTATGTTTCTTTAATTCTTTTCCGTGGCCAAGATTGGTCAGTACAATCATGTCATTCCATTTTGTTTTTAGTATTGTTTTCATTGACATTATTATATGCATTATGTATATTATTTTCCTGGTTCTGCTTACTTCACTCCACATCAGTTCATACAAATCTCATGTTTCTCTGAATTCCTCAATTTGTCATTTCAAAGGGTACAAAAATAATCCACTATATTCATATTTCAGACTTTGCTTAGCCATTTTATAGCTTTTTGCTAGTATTAAAAGGACTATTATATATTATATAGCATTATACTATCCCATATATTACATATATTACACATTGTCTGATATAGGTACATTGTAATATATATACATAATGTGTCTTACATATGTTAGATACAATATTAGGTGATGTTATCTATTTTAGATACTATCATACACACATATATAGACATATATAAGCTTGCTTTCTGTCTTTGACTTGGAAAATTCTCAGCAGTAGGTCTCAGGGGTAAAGGTATAGGGGTAAAATATAGTTTAGTGGCTTTTCGTGGATAATTCTAAATTATCTAGGATGGTTGGACCAAGTTTTATCCTCTCATTGATCCAGTGTTAATTACTATTGATTTGGTGATCTCCTCTTATTCTGAACCTGTTAGGGCATGCTGAAACAACTCCATTTGCTAATCATTAACCTTGGCATACAGTTTTGAGGGAGTATTCAGTAGGCTAATTATGATCTATAGGACACAGAATTTCTTTTTTTTTCAAGATGGGATAGACCACACTGTGAGCCCATCCGAGAGGAGCTTTATTTGTGGAGTTAATCAGTCATACATAAACTGGAAAGACGTGGGTCCTACTAAATAAGATCAGGGTTTTAAACAATTCCGTTGTCAAGAAATCTCCTGGGTCCTTTTCCATGTTAGGTGATGATTTAGAGTGGGTGGAACTGATGGAGGGGACCCCAGAATGCTTAAAATATGGAAAAGTCAACAGAGATCTATTGTGAAGTTGAAAGAACTAACTTGTCCAGTCATCAACGGAGATTTGTGCTCCTCAGACTTTTCTTAGAGAAGCCACACCTGCAATAACAAATATGCAGGAACTATTGCTACTAAAACCTGAACCCAAAGTCTTCCAAATGGATTCTATGGTCCAATGGCAAACATGGCGGAGTGGAAGGAGCAATGGATCTGAGGGTCGGAAGGCCTCGATTCTAGTCCTTGCTCTATCACTTATTAAGCACAGGATCATGAACTAATTTCTTAACCCTCCTAATCTGTAGTTTCTTCATTTATAAAATGATGATTCTGAGGTCCTTCTCAACTCTAAGGTTATGATCCTGGACACACAGAGCCGAAGAGGGATCATAAAGGTCATATAATCTAACCCCCACATTTCTGAATATGTGGAAAGTGAAGGCCAGTGAAGATGAGTGCCATGTCTGAGGTTCCACATAGTCAGGATTTGAACACTTATCCCATATCCAGAGTTCTTTCTACCAAACCACAATAAAGGGCTAGGTAAAAGTAAGACAACCCTTAACAGAAGAGTTGCTTTGAAAAAGATTCGAATTTATTGAATCTTTGGGTGACTTTAGCTGAATCTCATTCACAGTGCTAGTTCAATAACTTTGTCAGGATTTTTTTTTTTTTGCTTTCTTGCAATCTTTAGACTCAAATAAGAAATAAGATGGCCAGTCCTCTGATTGTCTGAGTACAAGGTTGTCAAAGCTGGTTTCAGTCTGTCTACAGACTGTTGATATATAGTTAGAGGAGGAATCTCTGCCAGAAGGCAGCATAAGCGGACTATCATAAATTCTTTAGACCTCAGAAAAGCAATCAAGGAATTTGGAGGGAGCTTTAGCCTGTCTTAACCTTCTTACCCCTACGATCTTACCATTCCCATTATATATATAGTCATGCTCAGGGGCAATGATACTAAGGGTCATATTAACTGTAGAGGAAAATTATCACTTTCAACCCAGCCTAGAATAGCTATCTCAAGGACAGAGATGAGCAATGAGAGGCTTATTATTAAATAGCCAGTAACTCTGGCCTCTTGGATAGCGTGGTAAGAGAAATTTCCCCTAGTCTTATCCCAAGGGCTACTGTTTCACATTATAAGATTGTGATGATAAATGAATTTGACCAGATATTTTCTCTCTTGATTTAAACAGTAATCCTGGGAGGAATGACCCAAAGGGAGGTAATCTTTCTAATCCAAGTTTCCTAAGGTTGAAGTTTTGGCAGAACTATGGATGGTGCTGGTCCAAATCTCCTGAATTCATTATGTTAGCTGATGAAAACTTGGAAAATATAACTGTGCAAAGGCAGTCAAATTGGTTGCAGTCACCTGAGGGATCAGTATGCATTTTAATAGGAGCAATAAATAGATATGCTAAGGCCTACCAGGCCTTGTCAGGAAGATGGATCAGGTAGGGAAGAATGTTTTTGTTATATGTACCAGGGTAGCTCAGAGGCTGATCCTCTGATGCTAATTATGGTCAATAGAGCTAATCCACCCCCTATTTACTGCCCTTCCAAGATGACCCTTTCCATAGAGAATAAAGTAGCAGTCACTCTGAAGAACTATCCAGATGCAACCAATTTAAGGAGAGCTAAATGGCTAACCAGTCATTAAAAACGTGTGTGCCCTCATCAAGCTGCAAAGCAAACTGTATGAATTCTCTGTGGAACTCAGCCCCTCAAGTTCTCCTAGTATGGAACTCTTTGACTTGACCCTTAGACCATGTCTCTTTGCTCTGCTTTCCCAGACTCTGATCTTAGTGCTGATTCCTCTTTTGATTCCATCCATCTTCTGTGTTTGACCTCTCTTGGTTTTGCAGAACAATTCTTATGTTTTAGATCATGCCTTGAATGGGAAGCTTCCAACCATGGCCTTTCCTTTGCTCCCAGGCCTAGGGGAATTCAGCCTATGCCCCAGAGGACATGCAACCCCACTATGATGCAGGTCTTATATCCCTCCTCACCCAGGGGTGGGGCTAGCTGGTATAGTATAATACTCTGACTATTACCAACATTGCTTTGCTGAATGAGAAAAAGGCTGTAAAGCCTTGGCAACGATTGAATTAATTTTTTTCTAAAAGGCAAATCTCTTGTTAGTTGAATTAAATTTAGCAAGTATATTAAAAGTGCCTTATAGAATTTCTAGTCTAACAACTTACTATATACTTTGTATGTATGGAGGGGGTATTTAATTTTATTACTACTTTTTGTTTTTACATTGTACATCACAGTCTTCTCTAAATAAATGTCTCCCCTCTCATAGGACCTCTTTTTTTTTTTTTTTTTTTTTTTGCTTTTTGGAGGGCAGTTGGGGTTAAATGACTTGCCTAAAGTCACAGGGCTAGTTTTTGTGTCAAGTGTCTGAGGCTGGATTTGAACTCTGGTCCTCCTGACTCCAGGGCCGGTGCTCTATTCACTGCACCACCTAGCCACCCCAGGACCTACCTTGTAACAACAACAACAACGAATTAATACTAGCTACCATTTGTTTGGCACTTACTACATGCCAAGCACCATGCTAAGGACTTCACAAGCTGCTTTCTCATTCAATCCTCACAACAATCCTGGGAAGTAGGGATTATTAGGATGCCCATTTTATAGATGAAGAAACTGAGGCAAACAGAAGTTAAGTGATTTCCCCAGGACAATGCAAGTACATGAAGTTGGATTTGAACTTCGGTCTTCTTGACTCCAGTTCCAGTGTCTCTCTGCTGTGCCACCCAGTCATTTTAAACAAAGTTAAACAAAAACAAAAACGATGGGTGCAGTGACCGACCCTGAATAGATATTTTGCCACCTGGTCCTCTGGAACCCAGGACTGGCTACTACACAGTTACTCAGAACTCAGCTTCCTTTCTATCAATTAATAAATAATCCTTTATAACTTATAACATGATCATAATTGTGTTGTTCTAGTTCTGCTTCTTTCCTCATTGTTCATATAAATCTTCCTGTTTTTTTGAATTTTTCTTCATATCCATCCATTTGTAGGGTACAACAATAAAGCATTATATCCCTCTAAAATTTATTCCCAGCTAAAATTTCCTATAGTCATTGAGCACCTACTTTGCTTCTAGTTTTCTACTGTCACAAAAATGCTGCTATGCATATTTTGGTGTGTAGTGGGCCTTTCTGTCTTTGATCCCCTTGAGGATGTAAGCTCAATAGTGAGATTAGTAGGTATGAATAGTTTAGGGACTTTGATCACGTAATTTTAAGTTATTTTCAGACTGTCTAACTGACTGTCTTTTGTCTGTTAACAGGTGATAAAACAGTAGAGGAAGATTAGAGAATCAGGATTTTTGCATCTGCTCCTCTATCCCACCATTTTCCAGGACAGGATGTTTAGACTTTGGGTAATATATTAAAAAATCCACATAAGGTCAGTAAAATACACCTCTTTTGTCTTATAGGTTTGGGGATTTCGTAATTCCATAATTACTTAATTACTAACACTCACAGGGGTTGGCCAGGCTCAACTAATTTCTCCTTGGTAGTAAAGGAATTTATTGGTCCCCTAATCCAGTTCCTGAAAAGTCTTTGATAAAGAGACAATCAAATGCACAAACTTGGTTATAATCTCTGGGTGGAGAGGGTGGTGAGGGTGAAGTTCAATGTCTGGGTTCAAATCAGTTGAAAGGAAACTGGGAGGGAAATCATACTGAAGGGCAAGCTGGTGTTACTTCCATTGTGGCTTGTGAGTTCCGTGGTTTAGACTTCCAGGGGAACAACTCCCTCTACCAAGGGAAGTTCTGACCTTCTTGGCATCTGATAGTGATGGAGAGTTGACTAGGACCCTGCAAGATTAAGTGGTTTATCCAGAGTCATATGTCCTAGGTAAGACTTGAGGTCAACTCTCTATCAACAAGTGCAGAATTAGCTTGGGAAAATGGAATTTTGCCTTCCGGGTGCATAGAAGTCTCCACCAGAATTAACTACCATCTGTGTGCCTTGTTTCATTTTCCTCCAGGGGAACGGGTTGCAATTACCTTTTGGGGATTTAACCTCCTCCCTGGACGACTGCATTTGAAATAGCAGTCTTTCTCTGGGTCTCCAAATCCTAAGCCTCCAACTGATTTTGCTCCAGATGTAGTTAGACTGATCACAAGTATGTGAGTTTGCCCTATATGGACACCCCAAATGCAACTCCCCATTTGGATGTCGAACTTTATATTCAATGGAGGTGGATGAGATATTTACAAGGATTTTTAACCTGAGGCCCATACATTTTTTAAAAAAGGTTTTGATAGCTATTTCAATGTATGTTTCCTTTGTAATCTTATATAATTTATTTTATGCATTTAAAAACATTATTTTGAGAAATCCACACAGGCTTCAGTGACACAAAAAAAGATTAGGAATCCCTGGTATTCATCAGCCTAGTGTAAAGGTAATTTTAATAACATAGAGAAACAACTGCTACATTTATAAGTCAGATGATATGGGGTACATGAAAGGAGAATATACCCCCACAGGCTCTGGCCTAGGAATTGCAGAGGAATTGTATTTGGTCTATTTGAGCCTCAGTGTCTTAATATGCAATATAGGGGTGATACTGTACCATATAATTCTCTGGGTTGTTGAGAGGGTCATTTGAGAATCATATAAAATGCATATTGTAGCAATAAAATGCTGTACAAATGTGTTGTTATTAATAGTAATGAGACAGCTGTGATTAATAATAATGCCGGAATACACAACAGACTCCTTTTCTCTTAACTAATTAAATGAGACTGTTAGAAGAGACAGCAGGCTGTAGTGGTTAGCATGCTGAACTTGGAGTCAGGAAGATCCTCATTCAAATCCTGTCTTGGGGACCTTCTAACTATATGACCCGAGGCAAATCGCTTAATATATGTTACCTTAGTTTATATCTGTAAAATGGATTAACAATAGCACCTACTCCCAGGATTGTTTCAAGGATCAAATGAGATATTTGTAAACTATTTTGTAAACCTTAAAGTCCCACATAAGTGCTAGCCATTATTATTATTTGAATTTGATTAGGCTCATTTATTTATCCCTTCACCTTAGACACTTAAGAAACAATTCAGTCTGGACCTCCTCCTCACCGGTCCAGTACTCCCTCCATCTGTACCATCCTGGCCTTTGGGAATTCATTTTCTCCTCACCTTCACCTTGCAGAACGCTTAGCTTCTCCAAAGCATGGATCAGGCGCTTTTTCCTGACCTCTCCCCGGACTCCACTCATAAGAGCACTTTCCCCCTCTTGAAATTACTTCGCTTTACTTGTATATACTTTGCATTTTACTTACTTGTGTTCCTGTTGTTCTCCTTCCTTTCTCCACCTCTGTGCCCTGCCTCTATCCCTCCTACCCCTCATCCCCATCCCAGTGTGTAAGCTCTTTGAGCTCTTTGTTTTCACTTTTATCTCTGTCTCCAAGCCTAACACAATGCCTTGCATATATAGGCATTGAATAAATGTATAGGTTGGTTGGGAAATTTGGCCTGATGTCAGAAAATAATGCCAATTAGAGGACGTGGTTTTAAATTCATGAATGTCTCCTTATAAAGTCTGAAAGTACTTCCATTGTGACTTGTGAGTTCAGTGGTTTAGACTTACAGGGGAACAACTCCTTCTACCAAGGGAAGTTCTGACCTTCTTGGCATCTGATAGTGATGGAGAGTTGACTAGGACCCTGCAAGATTAAGTGGTTTATCCAGAGTCATATGTCCTAGGTAAGACTTGAGGTCAACTCTATATAAAAACCAATACTTCTAGTGGTTTTCTTGAGTTATTTTTGGAGCTGGGGGCATTACTGATCTCTTGGGGAATACTTTGAGGCCATAACTGAGCTAAAGTCCCAGGAGATGTGATGGACAGGGCAGGATTTCCACCTTCCCCAAAGGACTGTCTTTCAGAAAAGTCTCCTGAGATGGAAATCAGTGGCTTGTCTTTGGTGTTAAAAGCCACTATGTAGTTAAGTGGGAGAAAATAGGCACCTAGCCTCCTTTTTCAGCATAGGGGCTATCCACCAGGCTGACACCCTCCTTCATTTCTGATGACACTTGCAGTTCCTTTCCAATTAAAAAAAAAAAAGATCGAAATAGGACCAAAACCGGAGAGAAATAAAATAATAAAACATCTGATAAGACACAAAGGATTGCTAAGGGGCAGGCAATGCTCTTGGTCTAAACTAAAGGAAGCTTAAAACTGCCAGCAGGCGCCCTGGGGCAGCTGAGAAGATGAATGGGAATGTCTTCACTGAGAAGTGCCTAAGGAGCTGGGCACCTACCTTGGCACGGGGCCCCAGTTGGAAAGCACGAGGTGGAAAATCCTGCGGCTCCTGCCTCAGGCCAGAAATAGGTGTGTTATCAGGCACCTAGTGAGGAGAGAACCACTGATCTGGGAAGATTAGTTGCCTCTTCATCATCAGCCATTCTGCAGCAGGCTGATGGAGCAAAAGTCAAACAAGCTGCCTTTTTAGTCCCAACTAGCTCATCGTTCACTATCCTAACCAACTGATTGCTTACAGTCTTGTATTAGGAGAGACATGAAAAGGAGAGAGTGACTGGAATGGATAAGAAACAGAGACCATTACAAGAGGGAAAATCATAATTGATGAAGAGGATGCAATCTAGTCCCTGGTGAACACAGTATTTCTGAGAACGTGGAAAGTGAGCTCCCTAAAGAGATGGGCACCGTAGTTTTGCTTTTTCTTTTAGGTCACTAGTGAAGTAATAGAATGCCGGACTTGCAGCTGGGAAAAAAGGGAAGACCAATGAAGACCAGAGTTCAAATCTTGCCTCAAACATTTACTAGCCTAGGACCCCCAGTGCAAATCACTTAATTTCTCTCAGTCATATGCTCTTCATATCTGTAAAACATGAGTCATAATAGGACCTGTTTCACAGAGCTGTGGGGAATCCAATGAGATCCTATATGTAAAGCACTTTGTAAACCTTAAAGGGTTATAAAAATGCTGGCTACTATAATTACTACTATTATTAATCCACAGCACTTAGAATAATGCCTGGGGGGCCATTATGTGGTGCAGTGAATAGAGCACTGGCCCTGGAGTCAGGAGGACCTGAGTTCAAATATGACCTTAGATGCTTATTAGCTATGTGACTCTGTTAGGGCAAGTCACCTAACCTCTGTTTACCTTAATCCACTAGAGAGAGAAATGGCAGACCATTCCAAGAAAACCCCATGAACAACTTCGGCAGGCTATGGCCCACAACGTCATGAAGAGTTGGATATGACCAAATGACTCGGCAATGAGAATATACTGTCATATATTGTTCTGTTTCTTTTTGTTTGTTTTAAAATGTTTTGTTTATTTTTAACATTATTTGCTTTTAAAATTTTAAATTCCAAGTTCTCTCCCTCCCTCTCATCCCCTTCCACATCCACTGAGAAGGTGTAACAGCAATACTCCTGCTGTGGAGGTGTAAGACCAATAACACCAGCACACAGGAGGGCTGCTAGCACAGGTTCTTTTATCTATTTTTTTTATAAAGGAATGCAACTCAAAAGGGGTCAACAATTTTACTTTAATCAAACATAAATATCATTTACTTAGTTCAGAAGGAAAAGTCAGCAACCTGAACTTCAGAGAAGACACAAACAGAAGTTATAAGCAGAAATAATAGCATAAAGACCAACAGACAGGGCTTCTAAATGTCTGACCAAATAATACATCTGTCACAGATCAACAGACAGATACAGCTCTCTGACCATTACGTACATACATAGTTACCAGAGAGAGAAGTACCAACATCTGGGTTTTTAAAGCCAGGGGAGGGGCTCCTTAAGGGCTACACAGAGTCTCATCTGGACAAACATTCTTCCCATGAATGAGCCCCAAAGCAAAATGCTAACTTCAGAGTGTGTGTATACATATGTGTGTATGTGTTTATGTACGTATGTGTGTCCATATATATAAAAACATACATACACTTACACACACATATACATACACATACACATACACATACACATACCCATATACATATATATATTTCTTCAGGGTCAGAAGGCATCACTACCCCTGTGACCCACTGCCTAATTACAAAGTAACAGAAGGTGTGGGCCTTCCTGGAAAACAATCCTCCCCTAATCAAGCCTCTCTTGTGTCCAGCTCCACATAAAGCCTATTAATGGATGGAAAAGAGCTTCAACTGCCATTAACATACAGAAGGCAACATGATGTCAGTTATACGTATGAAATCATGCAAAACATTTCCATATTAGTCATATTTCAAAAAAAGCAAGAAAAAAGTAAGAAAATCATATTTCAGTTTGCACTCAAGAACATCAGGGCCCTTTTTCTGGAGGGAGGTAGTATTTTTTCATCACGAGCCCTTTGGAATTGTCTTGGCTCATTGTACTGATCAACGTAACCAAGTCCTTCAAAGCTGATCATCATTAAAACATCATACTGTAGGGGCGGCTAGGTGGCGCAGTGAATAGAGCACCGGCCCTGGAGTCAGGAGTACCTGAGTTCAAATCCGGCCTCAGACACTTAACACAAAAAACTAGCCGTGTGACCTTGGGCAAGTCACTTAACCCCAACTGCCCTCCAAAAAGCAAAAACAAAAAAAAAACATCATACTGTGTGCGATAATTGTTCTTCCTTTAGTTTGCATCAGTTCATATAGGTCTTTCCATGTTTTTCTGAAACCATCCTTCTCTTCATTTCTTGTAGCAAAATAGTACTAGATTATAATGTTATACCACAACTTGCTCAGCAATACCCCAATTAATTAGCATCCCCTCAATTTCCAATTCTTGCTGCCACAAAAAGAGCTGTCATAAATATTTGTGTACATATAGGTCCTTTTCCCTCTTTGGTCTCTTTGTGTTACATACCTAATAGTGGTATTGCTGGGTCAAAGGATATGCACAGTTTTATAGTTCTTTGGGTCTAGTTGCAAATTGTTCTTCAGAATGGTTGGACCAGTTCTCTATGCCAGCAGTTCATTAACAAACCTATTTCTTCCTCATCCCCTCTAGCCTTTATAATTTCTGGTAGGTGTGAGGTTGTAACTCTGAGTTGTTTTAATTTGCCTTCCTCTAAATAGAGATTTAGAGCATTTTTTCATATAACTATAGACAGCTTTGATTTCTTCCTCTGAAAATTGCCTGTTTATATCCTTTGACCATTTACCAATTGGGAAATGATTCATTTTTATAAATGCGACGCAGTTCTATACTTAGTATATATTTAAGAATTGAGGCCTTTGTCAGAGAAACTTGTAAAAATAATTGATATTGCTTTACTATCTATGGAACTTTTTTAGCAAAATGTAGTTCTTCTGATTATCCTTCTTAACTGGGTCTGTATTTGCTTTTGCTTTGTCTGAGATCTTGTCTTTTTTTTTTTAGTTTAACTGAAGCATATTAGATCCTGTTCTAGCTCCAAGCATTCCCAGATTATACTTTGAGATAACACAGAGAGTGAAGTTCTACATGTAGAGTGAGGACTGTTGTTACCCCATGCATAAGTAAAGACTCCAAGTGTTGAGAGAAGCCCACATATGGCAAGGGTTGTCACTATGGCTCAAAGGGAGACAAAATAGACATCTCTAGCCTCTTCTCTTCCCATTCTCCTCCAAAGGAGACTTTCATTCCTTCTAGAAGGAGAAGCAGGAGGTTAAGGCCAGAGGCTACCACTCTGTTCCTCAGAAAGAGGGATTATAGGGTGAGAATTATATCTATCTGCTCTCTTAAATGTTATGAGTCTATGGGATATGATCAGGTTTGAGGTTCTGATTGCTTTGTTATTTTGGAGGTAGAATAGAAACCCCAAGCTCTATGATCAAGGTTTGACCCCTTTCCACCTAATGCTAATTCCACAATGAATACACATAGCAAAGAAACCCCATTTATCCAAATCTGTAGCAAAACAGAAGTCAGAGAAGGTATACATAGGAGGATTTATACTAGACTATAGAATGAAGGAATTTTCTCACTGGCAATATAACTCATCTCACCCAAGAGAGAATCCTTCATCTCACCCAGGGTTCCTCAAAGTCTCTAGAATAGCAAGCTGGATTTAGGGGACATGTCTTCTCCCATGTCTTCCAGAGTCTTTTCCTTCAGCAACCTGAAAAAATATTGACCTTTTCCATGACCTTTTCCTGCTTCTCTCTTGAAAAAGGAAGCCCAAAGTGACCAAAGCAAATTGATGCTTGATGAGTCTGGAAGAGGACTGGTACTTGAAGAGTCCCACTGGTGAAACCTGTAAATTTCTCACCTCTTCCTAACTCTGCCCTGCCCCTCACTCAAAGCAGAGACTGCATCTCTACCAATTAGGAGAGAGTCCCATGTCAATGGGCTTTGGGACAGGGGTTACATTCTTCCCTTGGGCTGGAATTCTTTGTAGTCCCTTGAAAGTTCAGCTGAGGCAGGTCCAAAATATATTACCATACAACATAAACACAAGCATCAGTGCTTTAAAATAAAGGTGATTTCCCTGGCATCAAATGTAACCAAAACTTTGGTACCATTGAAACTGAAATTAAAGAAATGCACATTAACAATAAACACAGTAGGGTTGGCACCATACAGAGCATCATCTATGAAGATACTAGAGTGACAATATGATTAACTACATACAGGAGATAACACATAGTTCAAAAGTGTTTGCATATTCATAGTACCTAGCAATCAATCAAAAGCAAGAAGCATGGCTAATTAAGATAGCAAAACTAGCTAGTTATATCAGCAACACTATAAACAGGCCTATCTATAAATTACAACCTAACCAAAAGCTAAGCACACATAGCTACTAGACTTTCTGCAAACAATTTGGGTGTTGGCACTATTACCTAGTTCAATCATCAACAGTTAATGACCTGACATGCTACTATGGGAACTGGAGTACATCATATGGACATTTTCTCTATTGATGAAATGCTATGATGCAAAGAAGGTACAGCTAAATGGAAGGAAACCTCACATTTCCCCTCAAAGGGATTCTTATCACATGTCTAAAAGAATCATAATTAATCCTTTTGCTTTATAGTCCTCATGATGCACATAATTAGTCAACAAGGTTTTATTAAGTGCCTACCACATGCCAAGTACTGGGTATACAAATACAAAGACAGAACAATCTCTATTCACAAGAAGCTTACGTGAATAAACACAATGCCATGTAAATAATTGCAGCTTATATTATAGTCAATATTGTTTGCAGAAGATAAAGAAATAGGATTGTTCCACAGACAACTTGGCAAGTCCTCCTGTCTTAGTCAACAAGTACCTCAATACTAGGTGATTTCGATGCAAATGTGGGAATGGAGAGGGACAAAACTTTGCTGAAAAATATTATTTAGAAAAGACAGTATGATTTATAGCAGGTTCTTTAGTAGTGGAAAAGGATTGGAAATTGAGGGGATGCCCATTAAGTGGGAAATGGCTAAACAAATTATGGTATAAGCTTGGGATGGAATACTTTTGTGCTATTATGAGAAATGATGAACAGAATGCTCTCAGAAAAACCTGAAAAGACTTACATGAACTGATGCAAAGTGAACAAAACCAGAACAGTGCACGCAGTAACAGCCATCTTGTATCAGCTGTGAATGACTTAGCTATTCTCAGCAATACAACAATCCAAGATAATTCCAAAGGACTTAGGGTGAAAAATGCTATCCATCTCTAGAGAAAGAATTGATGGATTCTGGATGCAGATCAAAGATTTTCTTTTAAACTTTACTTTTTCTTGGTTTTTTTTTAGTCTGTTTTCTTTCAAAACATGATGAATATGAAAATATGTTTTGCTTGACTATGCATGTATAACAGATATCAAATTACTTGCCTTCTCAATGAGAGTGAAGAAGAAGGGAGATGAAAGAGAATTTGGAACTCAAAATTTTTAAAAATTAATGTTAAAAATTATTTTTACATATAATTGGGGATAAAGAAAATATTAACTAAAATATATAATCCTAAAATTCTTTCAAAAAGGAATGAAGGAAATAAGAAAGGAGGAAAGAAAAAACAGTATGGATAGAGAGCTTCCTCTGAGTCGGGAAGGCCTAAGTTCAAGTGCTTCCTCTGACACATTCTGGCTATGTGACCCTCAGCTTCCTGGCTGCATTACAGAAGATATAAAATTATGAGGATAACTGTACTACGATTGCACAAAACAGCAAACTGCAGTTGAGAAATGGAAAGATTAGCTCAAGACCTGGCTATGTGACACTTTCTCAGAATTTGTAGAGAAAGCTAGAAGGAAGACCATGAACACTCTTGACGCGGAGCAGATTTGTCAGTGGGTGTATAGTGATCTATTTTCATCATCAATGATAGTGGAATCACTCCAGGGAACCATACTCCTCAGGCAGATTAGATTTTTTAAAAATGAAGTCAAGGAAAGCAGGCAGAATTGATGATTCCTAAGGTCCCTTCTGACTTTAAATTTCTTGTCCCAGAATCCTACATTTGACCTTATCTGCAGCTCTGCTTGGTTTAAAGTCCACAGGAATATATTGCTCTTCCCTGGATAAGCTGAAGCCTCATGCTGTTTAACAGCTTTGGATGCTCAAAAGCTTCCCAACTCCCTCAGCCTTCTCTTCCCTCTGATTGGAGCAGTGGAAAGTGGAGGAGTAAACTCCTCACAAAGTTCCCTTTATAGAGGGCTGGATGGACCTAGACTGACTCCATTCTCCATCTGTACTCAACTTGGTTTGAACTCCAAGGAAAACAGTGCCTCCTCATGGCACCCTCTCCCCTTTGCCAGCTTCCTTTAATGTGTTGTCTCCCCCATTGGATTGTAAGCTGCTTGAGGGCAGGAACTGTCTTTCTTTTTTTATTGTATCCTGGGTACTTAGTACAATGCCTGGCACATAGTAGGAGCATAATAAATGTTTTTTGAATTTGAATGTAGGGGAAATAAGAAATAACAAAAGACAGCCTAAGTGATAATAAACTGCTGCCCACAATTTAATAAAAGAAGAAAAGAAAGAGCTATTGAGTGAAAATCCTATGGATTCTTAGAAAATATGAACAGGAACTGTACAAGATGAGAAGATGTGGAGAAGTTATCTGTGTTGATAAACTCATAGATTCACCAATTTATCAAGTGAAAAATGAGATTATATCATTTTCCTTCTTATGAATCCTTTTCAGTGAGAAATAATAAATCTTTGGTTTATTCCAATGGACCAGAAGATAATTACTTCCTTGGTAGGCTGCTATGGCTTTTCCATTTAATGAATCTGAAAGTTTTTGCATAGAGGGCAGTAAAAGGATTCCAAAGTGTAATCATTGGGCAGTCTTAACTAGGCATTATTGAGCCAGGGCAAATTCATCTGTGAGAGGACAGCCTATTCCATTGTGGGGAAACATCACAGTTCTGGCATATCTTGATCAAATGAGATAAAGCATGGTAGACCTGTAACTAGCAATTTTAATGCCTGGGGCAAACTTTGCCAACAAAACAACAGCCCATGTTCAGTCCAGAAATTTGCCTAGGTCTAGACCAACTTTTAAAGACTAATTCCGTTGGGAGAGGGGAAAGATTCTAGCATATTACTTCTTTGATGGGAGAAAGAGACCCTGGGATACTTTCCCCCGTGGGAGGAGAGCCCAGGATATCTCCCAAGGCTCCTATGGAAAAGGGGGAAGGGAGAAGAAGGCAGTCAGTTGGTCAATAAATATTCATTAAGCTCCTACTATGTGCCAGGAATTGTGCTAAGTGCTAGGGACACAAAGGCAAAAGCCAGTCTCTACACTTAAGAAGCTCATGAGCTAATGGAGATGACATAATAACAATTAATATTATTAACAACAATAGCTAACAATTTCAAAGCATCTACGTGCTATGCTAAGTACTTCGTAATAGTATATTATTTTAACCTTACAACCACCCTGGGAGGTAGGCACTATTATTATCCCCATTTTATGGATAAGGAATAAACAGAGGCAAACAGGGTAAGTTATATGCATGCAAACAACTATGTACATGCAAACAAAGATATATTGGAAACAATCAATAGAAAGAAGGCAATAGAATTGAGGAGGGCACTTGAGGTAGAAAATGGGATTATTTTTAAAGGAAGCCAGGAGGCGATAAAGAAGGAGAGCCCATCTGGAGGCATTTGTAACATCCAGGGGAAATATTCAGCTGGGAGATTCAGTTTCTTGTTCAAGAAACAATAATAAGACTGATGTCCCCAAATTTCAGAGTATATCTTGGGGTGATGGGGTGGGAAGAGAGTGTAGAAGACTAGAAAGGGCAGGGGCAGGTTACTGAAGGCTTTGAATTCCAAACAGAGGTTTTACATTTGATCCTAGAAGCGAAAAGGAGCCACTGGAGTTTGTGAGGAAGAGGGTGATGTGGACCTCATTTTGGTGATTGAGAGAACAGACTGCGGTAGGGAGAGACTCAAGGCAGGGAGTCCAACCAGCAGTCTACTCTGCGTCCAAATGTGAGGTGATGAGGACCTGTCCAGGGTGCTGATGGTGTCAGAGAAGAGAAGGAGGCAAATAGGAAAGATGTTATGAAGGTCAACTAGACAGGCTTGGATAATGGATTGATATGGGGAGGTGTGTGTATATGAGAGAGTAACCAGTCAGGAACAGCATCCAGAAATCAGGACACCAGATCTACCATACACATACACACATACACATACATGCACGCACACACACAGGCACACGTGCACACACACAGGCACACGTGCACACACACGCACACCCTTGACCTTGGGGAAGTCACTTAACCTCTGTTTGTTCAGCTCTAAAAAAGGGGTAGTAACAGCATCTGCCTCCCAGAGTTGTGAGGACCAAACGGGATTAACATTTGTAAAGCGCTTAATACTGTGCTTAGCACATAATGGTACTCAATTAATCTTTGCTCCGTTTCTTTTCCCTTTTCCTTTCTGTATCTCTCCTCTCTTTTCTTTTTATCCTTCTGTCTCAACTACCCAATTAAGAAAGATTTGGGAGGATGAACAAAAAGATTGCTAAGTGATCTTGAGAGCTCAGGTAAGATCAGAAGTATATGTATGTGTGTATGTATTTTATTATATGTATATAATATATACATGTATTTGTATATATCTATGCCTACACGCATGCATATACGTGTATGTGTGTGTATGTATACGATGGATTCGGTGTCCTGATTTTTATTATCTTTATTTTGCAGTCAAGGAAACTGAGGCAGAATGAAGGTATGGGACTTGTCAAGGGACTAGGTCTGACTGTGGATGAACCCAGTGTCCTAGAAAGGAAAAATACTAGCTAGAAGGGAGAAGTTGCAGCCCTCAAGATAAATTACATGAATAGGACGTGCATGTGTGCGTGCGTGCGTGTGTGTGTGCATGCATATGTGCATGTGTGTGTATATGGCAGATTGGGCGTCCTGATTTCTTTTTATTTATTTATTTGTTTGTTTGTTTGTTTTGAACATTTTTTAAAAATTTATTTGTCCTGATTTTTTTTTTAGCTCTACAGTAGGAACAGCGAAGGCAGGGGGAGCTCCCCATCATCTATTTCTATTTCTCCTCCCTCTTCTGCTCTTTCTTTTCTAACCATCCACTCCAATCTCTCTTGCTTATTTCTTGCTTTTCCCACTTTCCTTCCTTTCACTATATGGAGAAGAATATTTTTTAAAAATATATTTGTTACATTTATGGAATAAAATGTTTTTCCTGTTCTTACTTTAAAACTAGAGCAATTAGGTGGCACGGTGGATAGAGCGTCAGGCGTAGACTTAGGAAGACTCATCTTCCAGGGTTCAAATCTGGCCTCAGGTACTTCCTAGCTGTGTGATCCTTCCAAAGTCACTTAATTCTGCTTGCCTCAGTTTCTCATCTATAAGAATGACCTGGAGAAGGAAAAGGCAAACCACTCCAATATCTTTGACAAGAAAAGCCCTAACGGGGTCATGAAGAGTCAGACATGACTGAAACAGCTGAAGAAAGGGTCAAAATTAAGTTAGCCTTTATTTGAGACACTGTCAAAGACACCCATAACTGTCAGGTCCTGATTCCATGGATGGTGAAGGAAGAAAAACCATAGGCCTGGCTTGCTAAAAGGTGCCTGCTCCTGCTGAGTTAGTTGGTGTGCAATTAATGTCCATCCTGCTCCCCGGTTGTTAATCTGCTTCATTCAGCTGTACCCACCCTCTGACTCTGACTGCAGCTTCTTCCTTCTGTTAGGGTTGGCTGACTCTGGACTCAGACTGCCTTCTCATTCTCAGTTATAATAGTTTGGGTTTTTTTTGGAGGGGAGAGGGCAGGGCAATTGGGGTTGACTTGCCCAAGGTCACACGGCTAGTAAGTGTTACCTGTCTGAAGCAGGATTTGAACTCAGGTCCTCCTGACTCCAGGGCTGGTGCTCTATTCACTGCGCCACCTAGCCGCCCCTCTGCCTTTTCATTCTCTTGTTCTTAGTGGGTACTCAGCTAGTTTCTGCTGCTCACCCTGCCAGCCCACCCCTCCAGTCCCAGGGCCGCTCCTGTTCATGTAATTTATCTTGTGGGCTGCAGCTTCTCCCTTCTGGCTAGTATTTCTCCTTTCCAGGTTGTGAAGGTTGGGGTCACTTAGCACAGTGCCTGGTACATTGCAGATGTCTTAATAAATGCTTCTCTCCTTCAGTCCTTTTCTTTCTTCTTCTAGCTTTTGTGGAATCTGTGGCGTACAGCACAATCTCTTCAGACCCCGAAGCACCAGCTGAGATTACTACAAGAACTAAATCAAGTTGCTTTTTACTTCGGAGTGGTTCTTAATTGATTTTTTTTTGGTCTGAGTTGATAACCCTTGTTA
The DNA here is from genome assembly GCA_028646575.1 of Pseudocheirus occidentalis. Taxonomy (NCBI): domain Eukaryota; kingdom Metazoa; phylum Chordata; class Mammalia; order Diprotodontia; family Pseudocheiridae; genus Pseudocheirus; species Pseudocheirus occidentalis. The sequence continues at coordinate 202,867,465 of CM053596.1, forward strand.
GAATAAAGTCTTCTACTCTTGTGTTTGCAGGATCTTTTAATCAAACATCAGGACTAATTACACATACAGTCCAGATGGATTTGCATACTGAGAATTGAATGGCCTTGAAACTGAGAATTCACTCACTGGCTCTAGATCAGGAGTTGGCAAATTACAGCCTTGGAGGGTTTCAAAGACGTATGTTGTTAGGTACATGTGTTGTTTGTCATTAGGTTGTTATGTTTGTATGTGGTTGTGAGGTGACAGTACAGGAACCCCCAAATAAACCCAGGATAATTATGAAGTGTTTTACGTGTGTTACCTCATTTGTGACTCACCAATCCTATGATAAAGGTACTTCAGGTATTAAACATTTTACAGGTGAGGTACAGAGAGGTTAAGTAAGTTGCCTGTGTTCATACAGCTAGAGATGAAATTTGAACTCAGGGCTTCCTGACTCCAGGTCCAGCACTCACTTTACTCTACCTCCACTTCTAGGTGAATCATTCCATCTCTCTAGACTCCAATCCATTCATTCAACAGACATTAGTGCCTTTTAGTTACATGGCTAATCTGCCTAATCTATGCTTTTTTTATTTTGGAAGGAGGGATGCAAGGCAGTTGGGGTTAAGTGACTTGCCCAAGATCACATGGCTAGTAAGTGTTAAGTGTCTGAGGTCACATTTGAACTCAGGTCCTCCTGACTCCAGGGCCAGTGCTCTATTCACTGGACCACCAAGCTGCACCCAAAAGACATACATTTAAATCCCACCTGATGCTACTTGTGCCTGGGTGCCCCCAGATGGGCAGGTCTTGTTACCTCCTTGGGCCTCAAATGCCTCAAATGTACAATTAGAAGCTAGGCCTAGATGGCTCTTGAGAGCCCTTCTGTACCTAGGAAGCTGATGCCTTCCAGGTATGGTACAGCTGCAAGTGATGGGGTGCTTGTACTTGGACCCCAGTTCCAAGATTACATTTCTCCCCAGCTTCAAAACGCTATCCCTGACAGTTTTCTCCCCAGCCCAAGGACACCTTGATCAGCAATAACTCATGAGTGGACCCTGGTAAGACAAACTACCTTTCCCCACAATTATGAATGAGTGGATCCCAGTAAAACAAACTATCTTTTCCTATCACAAGAGCAAGCTGGCCTCTGAAGAAATTCTCTTGTAAAAACAGGACTATCTTGTAACCACAGAATTATCATGTATTGATTCCCAAAGTTATCTTTATACAATCCAGAGGTCAAGCTATACAGAACTTTCAAAGCTATCTTGCTACAGACATAACAGACCAAAACTACACGCCTGAGAAAACCCTTTCCCTGGTTTCCAGTAGTGAATGACGCTGTGACCAAGGTTGTAACTTATCGTCTAAGTACCATATCTGCCAGATAATGCACTACTTTTCCTTTATAAACTTTAGTATCATTCCTGTGAAGTGGCAAGTTCCTCAAGGAGTTCTGCCCGCCATATTGGTGTTACAATAAACCTTTGCCACCTTGCTTTAAATAATGCTTGAGCCCCTGAATTCATTCCAGATGACACTCTCCTGTAGTTCAGTCCTTGTGTGGGGGGAGGGGGAGAGGGAGGGGTGTCTGTGAACCCCTTAAACTGCATCACAAGGAGATTAGCTGGAGAATATACAAAGCACACCAAATAAACTGGCAATATGATAAAGATATATAGGCAGTCTAGGTTGACTGCTGCATATGGCGCAAGGTGGAAAGAGTAAGGTATGAGAAGGTTGAAACTTTAAACTTGTTCCTGATTGTAAAGAGCCTTGGTTTTCACACAATTTACTTTAATCAGTATAGTTTTCAGAAAAGTTATGTTTGACTATATAATAAAGGAAGCATTGTCTGGAGGAGAGTGGGAAAACCTCTTGAAGGAGTTGAGGTTAATGTCTCTAATAAATAAATGGAGCTTATTTATCTAGTGGTACACACACACACACACACACACACTAGCCGTGTGACCCCTTGGGCAAGTCACTTAACCCCAACTGCCCTCCAAAAAAAAAAGAAAAGAAAAAGATAAAAAAAAAGCCCGAAAGATTCTCTGCCCCATGAACTGTGGAATCTGACTGTGAGTGGCCCCTTCATTCCTACTTCCAGCCTGGGCAAAAAAGACCCAGTCTGTCTCTGCCTCTGTTTCTCTTTTTGTCTCTGTGTCTGTCTGTCTGTCCCTCTGTCTCCACATGTGTATATTCTCTTCCCTGAGGAAGACCCAGGGCCTCCTCACCCTCCTCATCCCTCTAGTCTATTCACCCCAGAATATTCCTCCACATTGCTGAGTTCCTCCCAGAACCTCTATTTTATGGAAGGGCCCAGGCCTGCCTGCCTTCATACACTTTATACAAACACACACACAAACACACACACACACACTATATATATATATTATACATTATATAATAAAAATATATAATATATAATGCATTTTATATATACACACCAAATATGTGTGCTTATATTTTTATATATACACATGCAAATACACATTACATATACATGCATATGTATATAGATATACATTTGGTCTCCATTGTAATATTATATATTTTATTTTAGGCTTTTAAAAAAATTATTCTGGGAAGGAATACATAGGTTTTACCAAACTGCCAAAAGGATTCATGACTCAAAAAAAGGTACTATAAGATTCACAGGCGTACCTACGGCCTATATTGTTGTTGTTCCTTCACGTGTAACTTTGTGACCCCATTTGGGATTTTTTGGCAAAAATGTTGGAGTTGTTTGCCATTTTCTTCTCCAGCTTATTTGATGGATAAGGAAACTGAGGCAAACAGGGTGAAGTGACTTGCCCAGGGTCACACAGCTAGTAAGTGTCTGAGGTCAGATTTGAATTTACAAAGATGAGTCTTCCTAACTCCAGGCCTGGTGTAATATTCACTGTACATCTAGCTACCCTGCCTGCTGCTTATATGTCTTTAAAATACTGTCAGTTTATTTGGTGTATTTAATGGATTCCCTGGGAAACTGCTAAACATAGGTATTCTTCTAGAAGTTATAACATACTATGCCATACCCTCCCCCTTCTTCCCTTGTGAATTCCTACCCTTCCTTTAAATCCCAGCTCAAATATCACCTTTATGAAGCCTTCCCAGATATAACCTGATTATAATGAATGTTCCTCCCTTAAAAAAACAAACTAGAATCCCAGAATCTCAGAGTTGGGAAAGGCCAGCTAGTCCAACCACAACCATGCTAGAAGAATAATCTATTCTCCATTGTACCTGACCATCAAACATCTAGCCTTTGGAGGATTAGATTATAAATCAAAAGGTGACTTGTGACATAAAAGGAAAAGTTCTCTCTTGAGGAACCCTTTATGGCAAACCTGACAAGAGCTGAACTTGAGTTGAGTATGGAGGAAAAAGAGAGGAATTCCAAGCCTGGTGAGCAGCGTGAGCAACATCACAAAGCTGAAAGAACCCAGTGCATGTTTGAGGAGAGAGCAGTAACATCGGGACGGCGTGTGGAAGGTGTGTTTAGGGGAGTATCCCAGAATTCCAGATTCTAGGGATTGGAAATCACTTCATACTAGAGACTATCCAGTCCTACCCTCATCTGAATAAAAACCCACTCCACAGTAGACCTGATCCCATCCTGCTTCTGCCTGAAAGTCTCCACAGAGGCAAAACCATTCTCAGGCAGCCCCTTCCACGCAGGACAGTTGTTAGGAAGGTTTTTCCTGGCATCAAACTTAAATCTGCCTCTCTTTCCCATCTATCAATTGTTCCTCCTCCTTCCCTTTGGGGCAAGGCTGTGCTGGAGTCAGCTCCTACTGGTTTGCCAAATAATTGTTAAATTTTCTGTGGTTTGCACCTTGGAAAGTGATAAAGTGCTACACGCGAGAGTTTGATTTGTTGTTTTGTTCACTGGCTAGGCTTAAGAAGGTGATGGGAGAAAATGTTAATAATGCTTGTGTCTTGTCCTTCATTTTTGAAGAGGTCTGGCCCTTGACATCAAGGAGATGACTTGGATTTGAGTGAGGGAGGACAGTGCAAGGTCACCAACCTCTCTTTCTCCTCCAGAGCCATCCGGGTCCAGTGACCAGATTTTTATCAGGATGACTGGAGATGGCTCAGCACACACTGGGAGAACTTTGTTCTTTTAGGCTAAGGTCTTTTCACATGCTCCCTTCGAGTGAGGTAACACCCATTCAGTGAATAGGCCTCTTTAAGAAGTGAGTCAAGGTTTGGCCCCTTCAACCAGAAAAAAAAAATCTAGCTGGAAGGGGAAGACCCATCGGGGTTGCTGTTCCAAAGAGAAACAGTTATCATTGATTAAACTTAAAAGTATATGGTGTATGGGATGGCTAGGTGGCACAGTGAATAGAGGCCCTGGAGTCAGGAGGACCTGAGTTCAAATCCGGCCTCAGACACTTAACACTTGCTAGCTGTGTGACCTTGGGCAAGTCACTTAACTCCAAATGCCCTACTTTCCCCCCTCCAAAAAAGGAAAAAAAGTGTATGGTGTGTATATATATTCTGCCCCCCCGCCATTGGGTTTTTAAAACCAGCACATGCTTGTGTAGAGCACAATCAGAAGAAGTGTAATCTTTCTGCATAACGGAACAATATAACACAACATAACGTAACAACCTTTCAAATACTTGAAAATGACAACCATGTCCCCTGTGAAATTCAGCTAAACATCTCTAGTACCTTTAACAAATCCACAAAGAGTACGATTCTGAGGGCCCTGAGCATTCTGATCTCTCTGCTCTTTATTCTCTTAAGTTTAACAACGTCCTTCTTAAAATGTGGTGCCCAGAAGTAAACACAAGCGTCTGAACCATGTAAGGCAGTTAGGTGGTATGGTGGATAGAGTTCTACACCTGGAGTCAAAAAGCCTTGAGTTCAAATCTTACTTCAGACAGTCAGTAGCTGCGTAACCCTCAGCAGGTCTCCCATCTTCTGTATCCTTATCTGTAAAATAAGGATAGTATTAGTACCTACCTCATAGGCATGTTGTGAGATGCAAATAAAATTTATATGTATGCATATATGTTTATATATACATATATGTTACAATATGTGTTGCACTTTGCAAAATACAAAGTGCCACAAAAATGCTAACTATAATAATTATTATTTTTGACCAGGGCAGAGTACAAAGGGACTATCACCTCCCTCATCCTCAAACAGTTTGAGTCTCTAAATGCATCTTAAGATGACTTTAGCTTTTTTTTTTTGCTACCATATCATACTGTTAACTTCTATTAAATTTACAATCCACTAAAATTCCCATATCATTTTCCCTGAACTACTATTTAGCCATGCCTCCCCCACTCTGCAGCAGTTCAGTTGATTTTGGACCCATTATGTTTATTGTTATTAAATTCCGTCTTGTTAGATGTCCCAGGTTCCAATGTGTTAACTATCTGTCCTAACTTTATATCATCTCCAAATAAGCCCGCTGTCTATGCTGATTCCAAGCCACTGATAAAAATGTGAACTATCTCAGCTCTAAACACAGATCCTGGGACTTATACTGGAGATTTCCCTCTATAGAGACATTCAATGCTTTAGTGACTATTCTGTGTCCAGTCATTCAACCAGTTTCAAATCCTAATTGTACTATGTGCAGCCCACATCTTTCCATCTCATCCACAAGAATAGCATGAGAAACTCGATCAAAATCCTTTGCTAAAATCTAGGTAAAATTTACCTATTGCATTCCCCTGACCTACCAATCTAATAGGCTTGTGCCACAACTTTCTGCCTGTACCAGGGCATCAGGCTGCTTTGTGGTCCGTTATTATGGTGCCTAATCAAGCATAGCCCTCTTAGGCCTTCTCCATTTTCTAGACAGGGGAGGCCTTTTGGCACACTACAAATCATGTTGCATGATCGGCAGTCTGCTCTGCCCAGACTATAGTTGGCATATGGCCACTTTAGGTATATCACCTAGTTTTTAACTAGAGTAACCCAAGACAAAAGAGCAAGATCTTGGTTTGAATTATGGGGGCCATTGTTCTAATTCTTCCCTTTGCTTTGGCTGTGGAGACCTGAGAAAAATTTGCCCTCCTTTCTAAGGTGTGCCCTCTTCTCTGGGCTTCCCTCCTCCCACCCAGGCAGATGATAAAAGCCTCCAAGGAAGTGCCTTTGTGAAGATTTATTCTGTATTAAACATTGGGTGGTGGCTGAAATGCTTTTGACATGAGTCTTTATCACCAATGGGAAGACATTAAGTCTCCATCGAGGAGACACTTTTTTTCCATTTAAAAGCATAATTTTAGAGACGCCTGTGAGAGCATGTTGTGAAATAAGTACTTTGGTGTGGGATGCTCACTGAACAAGAGAGCTGCAAAAAGATGTGTATTTTCTCTCTGGCAACAGGAATATGAAGAAAGAGTTAGCAACAGAGAGCAGGAAGGGAGAAGTGAAATCCATATGAGAATGTGCTTCTCCCCCAACTTTGTCTAACAAAGAAATACTTCAGAAACCTATTTGAACCAGTGAGGTTAATAGCACCTATAAGATCCCTATACAGGGAGCTCAAAAGAGCTCCCTTTAAGGGCAGCTACATGGCAGGAGGTAGAAGTGGTAGGGAATAGTACTCATAAGACAAAAATCAGAATTTTGATCCAAAAGGGACTTTAGAGATCATCCTGTCCAGCCTCCTCATTTTTCAGATGAATAAAGTGAAGCACAGAGAAGTTAAAGGATTTATCCAAGGTTACATAGACACTTAGCTAGGATTTGAACCTCAGTCCTCTGATTCCAAATCTAATGCTCTTTTTTAATTGATAAATTCTCACTTTAACTCAGAAAGGAAATATAAACACCCAAACAAACAAAAAAGGAGCATATTTTCCACAGTTAAACAAAACTGTAAGATGGATTACAACTGATACTACATCCAATAATATAGTTTCATAATTTATCTTTAAAAAAAAGGAAGACTGAGCACTTTGATTTTGATAATACGCACCATGGTGGTCCCCACATTTAATGGTTTGATGTCATTTGCTTTTGTCTTCATTTACACAGATGTAGTTGGCATGTATAACTTGGCCTCCGATACTCGTTATCAGTCACTAGTGACCCTGGGTAAGTCACTGCACTGTTGCCTGCCTCAGTTTCCTCATCTATAAAATGGGATAATAAGAGTACCTACCCAGGTATGTTGTGAGGACCAAATGAGACTAAACAAGATCAGATTTTTCAAGCACTTGGCACAGTCTGACACATAGTAAATGTTATATACATTTTTATTATTATTATTATTATTATGATAACTGAATGAGAAAATATCCATGAAATATTTGCAGGTCTTAAAGCACTGTATAAATGCTAGTTCTACTTCCTCTAGAAATCAACCAGTGTGGGAAATCTTTCTTTAAGATTTATCCAGAAGACCCATATGTACAAAAATATTTATTGCAGCTCTCTTTGTGGTACCAAAAAATTGGAAATTAAGGGGATGTCCATCAATTGGGGAATGGCTAAACAAGTTGTGGTATATGAACGTAATGGAATACTATTGTGCTAATAAGAAATGAGGAGCAGATGGTCTTCATATTCACCTGGAGAGGCTTATACAAACGGATGCTAAGTGAGAAGAGGAGAACCAGGAGAAATTTGTACACGATGACAGACACAACATATGTGTGATGACCAACTTTGATAAACTTGACTCTTCTCAGCAACACAAGGTTAAAAGACAAATCTAAAAAACTCAGGATGGAAGGAGATGTCTACATTCAGAGAAAGATCTAGAAAGAAGAGCTTAAATGCAGACTGAAGCAAACTATGTGCTCTCTTTCTTTTCCATGTTTGGTTTTGTTTCCTTTTTCCCATTGTTCATTCCATCAGTTACAACCCTTCTATACAACCAGACTAATGTCTATTGTGAAAGTATTTGTGGATTCTATACTTGATTGCATGCCACCATGGTCAGGGACAGGGGGAAGGAGGGGAGAAAATTTGAAACTCAAAGGATTGTGGAACTGAATCTTGTAAACTAAAAGTAATCAACCAAATGAATAAAAAAAAAATTTTTTTTGAATATCTACCCAGGCCAAGATCTAATCAGAGAGTAAAAAATAATTCTAAGTTTGGGTTAATGGGTATATTCCTACTCATTGTGTTTGCTCAGACAAGTGTGGGGAAAGGTTGATTCTACCTATTATCAAGATAGGTGAGATGGAAATTGATGTCTCTTTGACCAAGACTGAGTGACCTAAGTCATATATCCCAAGATCTTAATTTTAATATAGTCTATACCTCTCATTGCATTAACCAATCTAAGTCAATTGCCATCCCACAGGAACACTTACTCTTTGAAGGACATATAAACTGTGATCTCATAGCTAGTAGGGGTCTTTTGTCTAAGAGAGATGGCCAAATGACCATTCTTTTATTAGTAATATGTTGGCCTCATTAACAAAATGACTAAATTGCACAAAAACTGTGTATCTCAAACCTTTTTAATGATCACAATGGTAAAAAGGTAAGAACAATTTTTTATATCTTTGCCAATCTGATGAGTGTAAGATGATTGCAGAATTGTCCTTTCAATTAATTTTTTGAATACTCTTTTAGGTAGTTATTGACAACTTGTGCTCCTCCTTTTGGAAAATGTTCATGAAGCTCAAAATGGGTACATGTTTACACATAAAGGGTGATATATCATAAATAAATAAGGCCAGAGCATGAAAAAAAACATACCTGTCAGATCTATGGATTGGGGAAGAGCTCAAGACCATGCAAGATATAGAAAGTTTCACAGGAGGTAGAATAGATACTTTTTAAAATTACATTATTAAAAATGTTTGCACAAAAAAAAACAAATGCAGCCAAAATTAGTAGAAAAGTTAGGAAATGGGAAAATTTTTTAGCAAATTTCTCTGATACAGGTCTCATTTATCAAGTATATAAGGAACTGAGCAATGTATAAATATGAACCATTCCCCAACTGATAAATGGTCAAGGGACAGCATTAGACAATTTTCAGAAGAAGAAATCAAAGCTATCAATAGTCATATTAGAAAAATGATCTAAACCAGTAATAAAGGGAGAAATGCACATTGAAACAACCCTGAGGTACTTTCTCACACTCATCAGATAGGCTAAGATGACAAAAAGATGGAAAATGATGAATGTTAGAGGGGATGTCAGAGAACAGGTGCACTAAAGAAATGGAGCTATCAATTAGTCCAACCATTCTAGAGAACAATTTAAAACTATGCCCAAAGGACTGCAAAACTATGATCCTGTGACCTGCTAGGTCTATATTGCAAAGAGACCCCCCCCCCCCAAAAGGGAAAAGGATTTGTTTGTACAAAAATATTTATAGCAGCTCTTTTTTTGGTGACAAAGAATTGGTAATTGAGGGAATGCCCATCAACAGTACTATTTAACCTGACCGAACAAGTTGTATATATATGATTGTGATGCGATACTATTGTAGTATAATAAATGATAATAAGCAGGATAGTTTCAGAAAAACCTGGGAAGATGTATATGAACTCATGGAAAGTGAAGTGAGTGAAGAGAATCAGGAGAATGTTTTACACAGTAACAGAATATTATAAGTATAATCAATTATGAAAGACTTAGCTACTCTGATCAAGACAATGATCCAAAACAATATCAAAGGATCCATGATGAAAAATACTATCTTGAACTTTGAGTGCAGATTGAAGCATACTTTTTACAAACTTAATTTTTTGTTTTATTTTTTGTCTGTGTTTTCTTTTGCAGCATTGCTAATATGGAAATATGTTTTACATGACTTCATATGTATAATTGATATAAAATTGCTTGCCTTCTCAAGGAGGGGAAAGGAGAGAAGAAGGGAGAGAATTTAGAACTCAAACATTTTTAAATGATTTAAAATTTTCTGTATGTAATTGGGAAATGTTTAATAAAATAAAGTATATGCACACATACACACATACATATGTGCATGCATACATGCATACATATATATGTATATATGAAATGATGAAAGGGACTGTTTTGGAAAAGCCTGAGAAGACACATGAACTGGAGTAAAGTGAAATGAGCAGAACCGGGGGAACAATGTATGTAGGAATAGCACTATTTAAAAATAATCAACTTTGAAAAAGTAACTGTTTAATACAATGATGCACTACAATTCCAAGGGATTCTCGATGAAAAATGCTATGTACTTCCAGATAGAAAACCGATAGACTCAGAATGCAGAATAAAGCATATATATATATTGAGGAACATGGCAAATGAAGAAATATGTTTTATATAACTTCATATGTATAATGAGTATTGTATTTCTTGCTTTCAAAATGGATGGGAATGGAGAGAGGGAGAGAATTTAGAACTTAAAATAAAAATAAAATTGGAAAAAAAACTATGTCCTTTGACCACTTATCTATTAAACAATGAATATTTTCTTATGAATTTGTATAAATTGTCTTTATATTCTGAGTGTCACATCCTATAAAATGTTTAATAAAAATATTTTCCTAGTTCAAAGCTTTTCTTCCTATTCTAGTTGTATTGCTTCTATTTGTTTTTAAAAGCTTTTAATTTTTATATAATTGAAGTCACCTGTTTATTCTTTTAATTTTTTACATCATAACTATTAAAGAATTCTTCTACTAACTAGACTTGTGAAAGATATAAATTTCCACAGTGCTCTTTCCAGTACATCATATTGCCTCTACAAGATGTCCAGTGACTACTCAACCAGTATATTAAAAAACAAAACAAAATCTAAAACTCTTTTTAGAACCATATTACTCATTTGAAATAGGGCTTCCTTCCTGCAGTTGTCAGCATCAACTCAAAGGACTTGATTTACCAACTTCTCCACTTTCTATCAGGAACTCTCTTAGATTTGGTCTCCACTGAATTTCATGCTGCGCCCAGGAGAAGCTGTTGACTTAAAATTTCATCTTCATTGTTGTCTAACTCAGTTTTGGACACTCAACACCCTCTCAACTCGCTAGGTCTCCTCTCCCTTCTGATTGGAGCTCACAAAACTTTATAGAGGGCTAGGATCTAAACTTCCCAGCTAACTCTCCACTTCCTATCATCAGCTATGCTTGGTTTGGACTCCACAGAACATCACCCTCTCCCCCAATACCAGGTACCTCTGGTGGCCACTCCACACTCTTTTCAGACTATAAATTCTTTGAGTACAGGAACTGTCTTTCTTCTTCTCATTTGTGTCTCTAACACTTAGCACAGTGCTGGACACATGGTAGGTACTTAATTAATGTCAACTGAAAGAATTACTGAACTGAATTTTTTAAAGGCTCCTTGCCAAAAGGGGATTATGTCATGAAAGAAATGTAAGAGTGAAAAAGATCAGCTGATCACATAAAGAAAGCAATGAATGACCAGTAAACAGCCTATCTTCATACTTGTCCAAAGAAAGCAAGGAGGACCCCCTACATGTTGGGTAGACCCTTTTAAAATAGATTTATAAGAGGACAAGGACAAGAGTTGGACAGGATGAGTAGGCAGACTTGGGCATTATTGTTGTCGTGACTGTCCTTCATTTTCACAGAGGACCATGGCATCAGGGAAATGATGATATGACTTGCAATTATTAGTGTGTGAGGGGAGAACACACATTAATTAAGCATCTACTGTATATCAAGCACGGTGCTGAACACTTTATAAATATCTCATTTGACCCACAGTAATCCTGTACATATATTACATTTACTTATGTAAGTCTATATAATGAATGGCTACAAAATGTCAACTCACATTCTCCAAAGAACTGAAAATGAGTAGAGTCTATAAAGATC
>CM053596.1:202887080-202927132 GCA_028646575.1 Pseudocheirus occidentalis
TAATAGCCCCATCTCCTAGGGTTGTTACTGAGGATTAAATTATATAATTGTAAAACATTTAGTATAATGCTGGCACATAATAAATGCTATATAAATATTAACTATTATTCTCCCAGCTCGCCATCTCCATTCTCCATTTGCTAGCATCACTAGCCATCTTTAACCTCATGGTTCAACAAATGCTGCTACCAGTCTAAAATCCCTTACTTCCCTTGACTTTCTACTGTTTCTGTTCTGATCACCCTAGCCAAAGAGGTGATTATTTCCTATCATTTAATTTCTCGGAGTTCCCAGGCATTTCTTGAAAATGTCAAAACATTGGTCTAAACTTATTCATCATAAATTAACCTCAGTTAGACTATCAAGGCTGTCTGACAATCTTTTTATTCAGCTCCTATTTACTCATTTTTTTTTTGGTACCTTCCCCAATAGTTTCTATCCTAGCCCTTTTCCAGTCTCCTTAAGATCCCAACCTTCTTCTGCCACCATATTCTTACTAAATGACCTCCCTTCCTACTTTCAGATTGAGTAGCTTCTACTCCTGTCCTCCCCATCTCAAAACTGTTCTGTGTCTTATACCTTCCCTCCTGTCTCAGAGAGATCCTTTCCTTGCCAAGGTTAACCCCTCCATCTTCTCCCTTAATCCCATCCCCTCATACTTTCTCTAGTATCCTACTCTGTCCATCGTCCCTTCAGCCTCACACATCTTTGGTTTTTCCTTCTTCAGTAGATTCCTTCCCCTCTGCCCAAACTCCCATCTTCCAGTCCTTTCAGGACCATAGAATGGTAATTCCCCTGGATCAGGTGACTTGAATCCATCAAGAGCAGGTAGATGCTCTTCTATGATCTCCTTTCTTATCTTGGCTATTAACTCCTTATTAGTCATTTTTGCCTTGTCATTCTTAATATAAAAGTCATTTTCTTTCAAAGGGAAAACAGGAACAAAATGGGCATGCAGCAGCCTTGCCTTCTCTCTGTTGTCAGTTGTCATCCTATCCCCTCCAAGTAAAGGCCCTGTTCCTTCTCTGATCCTCCTTTTATCACCTTCTGCTCAATTTAGCATAAAAACCAACTAAACAAATACCTTTTTGTTGTCTTTAGTATCCCTTCATTCTGAGGTTTAGAGTTTCTTATACTATTTTTGTAGAACTATGACACACTCATATTCATTCTTTGTTATCTAGCCTTGTTTCTATCTTTTGTATGTTTCTTTCTAAAATCCAAGTTGGCTACAAATTGGCTTCTGAGCTCCCTTTGAATCTATATTAGTCTCTTCACACAAATCCCATTTCCTCCCCCGCATTGGAGTTACTTCACTTTGTGTCTAGAATTTCATTCTTGAGCATTACCCAATCTGGTAATGGGCTGACTTCCCCTGGAGCATTTTAGTACAGGAGGTCTTACCTATTTTTTTCTCTGAACTTTAGGAATCTACTTTCTCAAGCTTTAGAGTTCATGTCAGAGTAGGCCCAGATTTCCTCTACTCTATCACAAAACCTAGAATGGAGCCATCACTTTCTCCTAAGGTTCCTTGTCCACTCCCAGAAACCAATTCCTCTCTTATATTCTTTCCTTCTTTCTCTTCTTTGTCCAATTCTCTCCTTAACACTCTAATTGTTCCTTTGCCCCTTTCCCCTTCTAATCCTCTTAATGCAGGTGCTCTTAATGTAGGCATCGCCAAAGGCTCTATCCTTAATCCTCTTCTATCCTAAACACTTTCTCCTTTGGTCTCCTCATCCATCCTAATAGCTTCAAGTATCTCCTCTGTGTGGATAATTTCTCCAGTCCAGGCCCTCATTACATTTTCCCTGAACAGGGAACAGCAACAGCCTTCTAATGGGTTTACTTCTTTCTAGTTTCTCCCCCTTCCAAGCTATCTTTCACAGCCATGTCAGATTAATCTTTCTAATGTACAGATCCAATCACTTTGCTCCCCTCTTCAAAAATCTTCAGTAGCCACCCATTACTTTCTAAATAAAGTTAAACTCTAATTTAGTACTCAACGTGCTCTTTATCCAATGTACTTTTATGTAGATTTTTCTCTTACTATACTATTCTATGCTTCAGCCAAACTGGACTGCTCATTGTGCCCCCAAATATTTCCCATGACTTTTCACCTCCATCCTTTTATCCTACTCCTAGAATCCTCCTCTATCCTAAAGTTCTCTCTCTCATGTCTACTTGTTGAAATCCTATTGGTATTGCCTCATTCCCCTCCCCCCCTTTTTTTTTCTTTAAGCTTTCTCCTCCTCGGATTTTCAGATAAAAATTTAGTGAGTTTGGGGGAAGGGAAGGAGAGAATTTTAGAGAGAGGGATTTCTCTATTCCATAAATCCTCAGGAACTGAAAATGATGACTTGTAGAAGAAAGTTATCATGAGCACCCTGTGCTTTCCCAGGTAAACTTGACAGTTCAATCCCTGGCTGCCTTCTTCTTTGTCTCATCTGGGCCTTTTCTGAGCACAAGTGACAGGCTAGAACCCATACAATGGACAGTTCTAAGCCTTGTGGGTTACCTTGTGACTAATCTAAAATTCAAGAGCTTTAAAATTTCAGAGTCAGGCACTGCTCTTAGTCTCTAGAGGGAAATAGATTTCTTCAATAATCATGCTTCTTGCAGAAGAATCACCCTGTGGCTGGAGGATTAAAGCCATACCATGAGAGACCAGAGATTTGGACCTTGCCAACCTTTTATTATGATGCCATGAGTTCCTCAGATAGTGCAAGTCTGAGGTGAATGTTCAGCAATTCCTCAAAGCCTCTTTACCTTCTTGGTTGAGTTTAATGAGTGAAAAGGCTATTTTAATATTTTACATCCTCTGTATTTGTTCCTGAGCTCCTGTGAGTTCTTGCATCTGGGCATTTTACTACGTGGAGGAATTAAAGGTTGCTCCATACCTGAAATCAGAAAGAAAAAAAAAACAAACAAAAAACCACTCATTCTTCAAAACCAGTTCCAATACAACAATTTTAAATGCTACACCCCTCCCTGCCCCCACCACTTCCTCAGAGAGGAGCCTAAAGGAGCAGAATATGACACATACTGTCAGACTTAGTCGCTGTTCATTGTTTTTGCTTAACTGATTTTCTTTGTTATAAGGGGAGGCTCATTGGGTAGGTGGAGAGGTGGTAGCATATCTGGAAATGTCTGTGGCATATTAAAAAAAGGCATCAGAAATGATAATTTTAAAAATCAACTACTAAGTTTTCCAAGAAGACCTCTTAGGAGAACCAATTTTATTTTGGGGGGGGGGAAAGGGAAGGAGAAGACTTTGGCCCTTCCTTCCCTCCACCTTTGGCCAGAGAAAAACTTTATATAATCCAAGGAATCCAAGTGTTGGACTTCCCATTCTTCCCTTGGTCCTAAACAGCACCCCTGGATCAGTTTAGAGCAGTACTGAATTTGGGGGCAAGGAAAGACTGGGTATAGATACACAAGGAACCAGTTAAGAAACTACAAAGTGCCTTTGAGTACCCATACACAGACCTGAAAGAGATATTTGGTAACCAGGAGATGTGAGTAACTCCTTCGCCACATGTACTCTCCAGACTTAAAGCTACTTTCCCCTGACCTCTCTGCCACAGACTCAGTGAGATATTTTGTTGCAAATGTTCTTCCTGTGAGGCCTTAGTAAATACTGCTCTCTAAAAGCTAAATAACTATGACTAAAATGATTCTCAGCTACAACCTTGGAGAAAGAAAAAAGCATACCAGTGAGGGTTTGAGCCAACAGCATTAGTTAAAGAATAAATCCTTGCTCCTCAAGGGTATCTCTAGAACTCTGAGAAGGTAGGGATATAGCCTTGTTGTGGGACCCAAGATTTATATAAGAGTGGGAGCTTAGGGGTGGCTAGGTGGTACAGTGAATAGAGCATCAGCCCTGGAGTCAGGAGGACTCGAGTTCAAATCCAGCCTCAGACATTTGATGAATTTGCTAACCCTGTGACTTTGGGCAAGTCACTTAACCCTAATTGCCCAGCAAAAAAAAAAAAAGAGCAGGAGCTTAAATACAGATCCTCAGAACCAATATGGGCTACGTAAGTCTTTTATTATTATTTTTATCAATGGAAAGAGTGACAATCCTATTTATCCATTCTTCATACTCTTTCCTTTCTCCACTCCTTGTTGCCTACATTATAGCCATGATCCTTGTTCTCCTACCACTGGTATCTTGGAAGTCAGTCAATAAGCATTTAAATACCTACTATATGCCAGGCACTGTGGAAAGCACTGGGAATAACACAAAGGAAAGTCAAATTCATCTCTAGTTCTCAAGGAGCTCATTGTCTATTGGGGGAGACAGCGTGCAAACAATTACATACAAATTACATGCAGGATACATTGGAGGTATTGGAATCAATAAAGGGAAGGCACCGGCACTAAGGGGGATTTGGAAAGGCATATAAGTGCTTAATAAATGCTTTCTCTGACTATCTACCTATCATCCCTCACTTTTTGAAGGCACCAATAGTGCTGCCATCCAAGTGAATGGATATAGCTGAGTGGACAAAGACATTTGACCTGCCATTCTGTCATTCTTCTCATCAATGACAGAACAAAGTCAGTCAGCTATCATAGACAGGATCCTGTAGAGACCCCACCTCATGTCACCCTGATACCACTGTTGAAACCCTCCCCATCTTTCAAGACCCAGATCAAAGGGATACAGGCGATCAGTGTTATCAGAGTATATCTCTATACCCACACAAATACATGCTCCCCTGTCATCCCCACTGTCCAATCACATAACTTAGTTGTCAGAGGCTCCAGGAGGTTGAGGCAATAGCGAAGGCATCTGGGGAGCTTTGGGTAATCTCATAATCTATGTCTGTATAGATGCTTGGGATGCATTAACACCTCTACTTTCTACATTCCATATGTGCAAACACTGACCTTTAGTTTGAAGTTATAGTCACTATGTGTAAAGTCTGTGACCATTGATGGCTTTTCCTCTCAACCTCACAGGTTGCTCTTTTTAAAATATGAGTCACCCTGCCACTGTCTAGTATGAGCCAAAATGGTCCATCTGATTCTGGTGTTTCCAGAAAAATAGGACAACATCATACCTAACTTCTAAATCACCTTTTAGTACAAAATCTATTTTCCTCAAAAATGGTTACAACTTTTCAAAGGAAATAGATTAAAATGAATGTATCCCCTTTAATTTTCCTCTGCAGGTCCTCCTTACCTCTCCTGCCTCAGTTCCACTTCCTTTATGTATAACCAACTTACTTGGAAATACTTCTGGTGATGGCATTTTAGCATTCTTCACAAACGAAAATGAGCAATTCACTTTGTCGGCAAAACATATTCAATCCTTGGGTGAATTTATCATTTACTAATCAATTATTCCCTTTGGGTATAGCCCATGAAGCCATTCAAGTGACTTCCCTTGTGAATTATTCTCCAGACTGAGCAATGTGGTGCAGGAGAAATGTTCCTAGAATGGGAGCCAGGCATAGACCTGGGTTCAAATACCACTCCCTGGCACTTGCTATGTGACTATGTGTGGCAAATCAATTAACTTCTTGGAGCCCTGATTTTCCCTTTCATGAAACTGGAATGCTACCCTTAGAATCTAGTCCAACAGGCTATTTTAAGGATCAAGTAAAGATAAAGTCTCATTATGTAGCTTAGCAGCTACATAAATGTTGGTTGTTACCTTAAGAAAGTGAGAATGAATCAGAAACTGCCTCCATCCTGTGGAGGGTCATTTTTAAGCTCTAGTTCTCATATCCTCAATGAGTATAACCCTGGGCCATATGTCATAGTTAACAGTTTCCTACATAGTATAATTTCAGAAACACTGAAAGGCTCCTTGCCCCAAAATAGACCTCCCCTTCCCCAAAAATTTTACCACCATACTCCTTTCTCTGGATTGTCTCCATAAAGTATCTGTGAAAAACTCAAATATATTATCTGGAATGAATAAAACAGAAAACTATATTATGAGGAGAGATCAGAAGATCAGAAAGCAGGTCATAGAAAATAACAGTTTTGATGTGGGGGATTCTAGATTTTCTGTATGGGGTGGGTTTGTAGTCGATGCTTTGGGGAGCACCCTAAGAGAGCCAGCAATCAGAACAAAGATTCCTGAGAGTGGGATCGCAGGAGAGCTATCCAAAGAGCAAAGAAAGCCATGAAGCAAGGAACTGGGGGAAAGTATCAGAGACGAATTTCATCAATTTCACAATTTTATTCTTAGATTCATAGATGAGAAAAATTTTATAGCTAGAAGAGGTTTTCTTATAAAAATTCAATTTCGTTTTATTTTCAGTTCCAAATCATTTTTCTTTACCTTCCCGCTACTTCTTCCCTACCTATTGAAAAGGCAAGAAGGATAAAACACATTATAAATACATATAGTCATGCAAAATAAATTCCCACATTAGCCATTTTCCAAAAAAAAAGAAAAAGAAAAGAAAAGAAAAAATGTGCTTCAATCCGTCCATTAACTCTTCCTCTATAGGGGATAGTATGTTTCACTTTGGGTCCTTTGAAATTATTGTTGGTCCTTGTGTTGATCAGAGTTAAGTCTTTCAAAGTAGTCTATCTTTACAATATTATTGTTATTGTGTAAATTGTCTCCCTGTTCTGCTCACTATACTTTGTATCAATGTTCACACAAGTCTTAATAGGTTTCTCTGAAACCATTCCCTTCAGAATCATTTCTTACTATGCAATAGTATTCCATCCCAATCATATACCATAACTTGTCCAGTCATTCCTCAAATCACAGGCATCCCCTTGGTTCCCAGCTTCTTGTCACTACAGAAAGACCTGCTTTAAATACTTTTTGCACAGATAGGTCCTTTCCGGGAGAGATCTTTGAAGTAAAATAAAAGCTCTCCATTTCACAGATGAAAAAGCTGAGGCCCAGACAGGTGAAGGCAACAGGCAAAAGGCCAGACACAAGAACGCACAACCAGTAAGTGGTAGAGCAAGGATTAGAACCCAGGTTTCCTGACCTTCAAGCTGGTGCTAGCTGCCATTCCATTTTCTTCCTATGTTTGTAAAGTTCATTTTCTTCATATTGATTGACCCCATATATTGTTGTGGGGAAAGCACATTGTAAACCTGAAGGCACTATAGAAATGTAAACTTTTATAGATAAAGAACTATGTATGGGCAGCTAGATGGCACAGGGAATAGAGCACCGGCCCTGGAGTTAGGAGGACCTGAGTTCAAATCCCAGGCCTCAGACACTTGACACACTTATTAGCCGTGTGACTTTGGGCAAGTCACTTAACCCCAATTGCCATCCAAAAAGCAAAAAAAAAAAAAAAAAAAAAAGAACTATATACACAGAGACACATATAATTAGTCTATGGGCTCCCAACTTCTCTTATACTCTACCTTGAATGACAACCCTTCCAGGGCCAAAATATGAACCACATAATGAAGTGAAACTGGAGGACATAGCTGATTTTTAAAAATTACGTATTTTTTTAATCCTTTCTAAGCCTAGGGACCCCCTGAAATCTATCCACTGAATCCTTAGGGGTCTGTGGACCCAGGTTAAGAACTCCTTCTCTAGTAGGAGGAAGTCACCATCACTACCAAGGGATAAACCCACTAATCAATCAAGGGTCTTGATTTGATAGCAGTTTAGTTTGGGGCTATAGAGTGACATGTATATATATGGCAGCCTGATAAAAGATCAAATGCTAGATTTGGAATCAATGGAACTACATTCAAATTGTGCCTCTGCTACTCACTTCCAGGTGACCTTGGTTTTTGTTTTATTTTTTATTTATTTTATTTATTTATTATAAAATAAATATTTATTTATTATTTTTGTTTTATTGTTCCTTGATGTCTCATTAAGTCATTGGCTTCCACTTGTCCATTTCTGATTTGCAAGTAATTATTTCCTTCTGTGAGCTTTTGTTCCTCCTTTTCCATTTGACCAAGTTTGCTTTTTAAGGAGTTCTCTTCAGTGAATAGTTGGTCAATTCTGCTTTCCAAGGCATTCTTCTCCTTATTAGATTTTTATACCACTTTTATTATTTGTCCTCTACTATTTTCTAAGGTGTCATTTTCTTAAGTATTTTGTGTGTATGTGCGTGCTTCCTTTACCAAGTTTTGATTCTTTTTTCATGATTTTCTTGCATCACTCTTATTTCTCTTCCCAATTTTTCCTCTATCTCTCTTACTTGATTTTTAAAATCCTTTTTAACTCTTCACGTGAGACCAATACATATTTTTCTTTGAGGCTTTCGATGTAGCAGTTTTGACTTTATTGTCTTCTGAGTGTGTATTTTAATCTTCCTTGTCACCATAGTAATTTTGTATAGACAGATTTTTTTTTCTGTCATTTGGTCATTTTTCCAGCCTATTTCTTGACTTTTAATTCTATGATAAAGTATAACTCTGCTTTCAGACTGTAGGGTGCACTTTCCCAAGCTTCAGATTTTTTGTGCAGCTGTTTTCAGAGCCAGTTCTTGGGGTCTGTAAGATTTCAGTTCTTTCAAGATCTAAGGAGAGATATGTTTACTACTCTCTTGGTCTGTGCTCTGATCTATGACTGACCATAAACACTCTTTTCTGCCCTTAAAATGTGATGAGGATTCCTGTTCCACTGTAGCCACAAGCTCTTGTGAATTAGTGCTCCTCATCACCCTTAAACTGCCATGCAGGACTGTGATCCTGATACTAGCATGAGCAATGCAGCAGAGTTCTGCCCTCAGTGCCAGCCAGGCACCCAGTGCCACAGTAATCTCCTTCTGACTAGTTGTCTGACCCCCTTACTGCATCTAAGCTGAGAGCTCTGGAAACAGTCACTTCTGCTCCTGGTTCAGTCTCTTCCAAGGCCTACTCCTGGTTTAGTGGGGCCCAGACTATGCTGGTGTGGCCTGCAATGGACTGAGCTCTACTATCATCCTGGTGCAACAGACCTTTCTTTGCCAACTTTCTAAGTTATCTTGGGTTAGAAAATTGTTTCACCCTGTCCTTTTTTGGGTTCTGCTTCTCCAGAATTTGTTTTGAGGCATTATTGCAAAGTATTTGGTGGGGAATTCGAAGAGAGCTCAGGTGGGTCCCTTGCCTTTTCTCTGCCACATTGGTTCCCCCATGTCACCTTGGACAATAACTGTTTCTCTGGTGCTCAATATTCTCATTTGTCAGATGGAGTCAAATTAGATGATCTATTTAGAGCCTCCTGACTCAAAACCATATGATACTAGACTTTTTCCAAATTCATTCATTCTACCTATCTTTGTTTGATTTCAAGATAATCAATTAAATGAAACAAATCAAGCTGAGTAGACAAAAATAATTGCAGTGTTTTTTCCTTCATTTGATTTAAATACAAAAACAGAAAATAGCTGTTTGTGGTAATATTATTCAAAAAAGAACTCAAGAGTGAATGACAATGCTTGGGAAAGTAGATCAAAAAGGATTTTTTAATAAGTCATCTTGGGAAATAGAAATTAACTACACTGAATTTTGTCTCTCTCTGAGTGGTGCTGCTACAATGATTTTAGTGATGTACAAGAGGGTATAATGGTAATGGGAATTTGAAGATCTTCCCAGCCACTTAATAGGCTGAATGTAATTACATGGAACCTGTGGTGGGAGGAGTTTGCCAAATGGGTGGAGCAGAGCCCAGAGGAAGCTGGGAGTCAGAGAAGCTAGAACAGAGAGAGGAGAGAGGATGCAGGCAAACAGACAACTAGTATTGTGAGAGTGTGTTTGTGGGAAGGCTTTAGGATGGTGTTGATTCCTTCAGTGATAAGGTATATTAACTTCTTTATTGCTATGATGGATTCAGTTTTCTGGGATCTGGCTTTCTGGTGTCTGAATAAATGTTTTGCTTCTGTTTTATATATGGAGAGTCTGTTATATTTTGTGATTCAGAATTACACTGGCATATTCACAGCCACTGTCAGTGCTGTGAACATTGTGTTAGTGCTACATTTGGCAACGAGGATGAGATTACAAAGTACAATGTCTCTATTTGTTCCAGGATCTGTGGCCATAACAATCTCTTGTTGAGATTGTTTTTCTGTGTGTATTATTCAGTTTCCCACCCTCAGTCTACATGCCTCTGCACTGAGTCCAACAGATATGTACTAGTAGCGTCAAACCAATCAGATACATACATGTAAGCTCTAGCCAATTAGATCCTGAGTAGAAATGTATATAAAGAGAGCCAATGTTGAGAAAGCAGGCATTAAAGGAGCCAGCACTGAGAGAATGACCTAGGGGTGGATGGTGTGGTATTTTCTGCTACCCTTTAAGGATGTGTTATTCTAGGGAAGACCCTAATCTGGGACCCCCTGATTGTGTAAAAAAGTACTTTAGGGGAATGCTACAGAATGCAATGATATATGCTATGTCCTATATGACATACTGAGTGTTATGATAGAGAGAGAGAGAGAATGACACGTGTTGCTTAAGGATGTTGATATGAATGGTATGCTTTATTGAACAATGTTTAGTTTATTGCTGAATAAAAAATAGAGTTCATTATACTATGTGATTAAACTCTTAAAATTATTCACAGCAGTAGTCCTCAGGTGTGCTACCATAATAATATAGTGCCAACATGATATTCACAGTACTGACAGTGACTATGAATATGCTGGAGTAATTCTGAGTCACAAAATATAACAGACTCTCCATATAGGAGACAGAAGCAAAACATTTATTCAGACACCAGAAAGCCAGATCCCAACACCAGAAAACTGAATCCATCATAGCAATAAAGAAGTTAATATACCTTATCACTGTAGGAATCAACACCATCCTAAAGCCTTCCCACAAACATACTCTCACAATACTAGTTGTCTGCTTGCCTGCATCTTCTCTCCTCTCTCTGTTCTAGCTTCTCTGACTCCCAGCTTCCTCTGGGCTCTGCTCTACCCATTTGGCAAACTCCTCCCACCACAGGCTCTATGTGATTATGTCCAGCCTATTAAGTAGCAGGGAAGATCTCCAAAATTTCATTACCATTATAGAGGGGTGTGTCTAGAGGTAATTAGATGGTATAATGCAGGGGTGAGGAAGCTGTGGCCTTCTAAGTCCTTGGGTTGCAGCCTTTGGACTGAGTCAAGTTTTACAGGACAAATTCTTTTACTAAAGAGACTTGTTCTGTGAAGTTTGGATTCAGTGAAAGGGCCACACTTGAGGACCTATGGTATAGTGGATAGAGTACTGGGACTGAAGTTAGAAAGACTCGAGGTCACATCTAACTGTAGAAACTTACTACCTGTGTGAACCCTGAATCAGTCACTTAATCTCTGTCTGCTTCAGTTTCCTCATTTGTAAAATAGAGATAATAATAGGGCCTACATTGCAGAGTTTTGTGAGGATTAAATGAGATAATACTGATAAGGATGTATATAAACACTAGCTATTGGGAAATCTAACTTCATCTGATTTGAGAAGGATCAAATGTCTTGCAAGTTTTTACTGGGTTGTAAGCTCCTGGAGGTAGGGCAGGTTGTTAGGACTAAATCAATACACTATTTATTAAGTAATAAAGATGTTATTATTATTAATATAATAATATTAATATATTATTACATATTATTGTATAATACATATATTTATTAAATAAATAATAAACAAACAAATAGTACTTATCTTTGTACTGAAGCTCTGCACATAGTAGGCATTTGGTAGAAGTTGGATGAATGAATTTTGCCTTTAAATTCTCTTTAAAGTGGAACAGAATTTCAACTGACAGGACAAATCGGTTTTCACTCCTTGGTGATATATAAATGGACTGAGCTGTTCTGTTCAGAGAGCTAGGTCCTCAGGAATCTCATGTTTGTCAATGAGTGGGAAAGGGGATTTCAAATAGATTTTTCATGGAAGACATAGGAAGACTAAGTAAGTATAAATACATTTTTCCTTGCTTGTGTTTCTCTTCTAAGTACCATGCTCTTTTGTTTCAAAGCCATTCTTCATTTTGGCTCACAGTAGGCTCTTAATAAATCCTTGCTTGCTTGATTCATTTATTATTGCTCTGCAGGTCAAGCCAAATGAAAAGTAAAGAAAGTTTAAAGTATATGTAGACCAGAGTTTATAGCTTGTGGTAAAATTTAAATGGCTTAATGTAATGTGGAACAATTGCAGCCAAGGATGAAGTTGCTTTTTCCTCAGTCTCCACAGAGTGAGGCTGTTCATCTAGATTTGTTAGTCTAAACACCACTATGTGATGAACTTCTTTATAAGTGCAAAAACAAAACTCATGGGATCATAGATTTAGAGCTAGAAGGAAACTTAGAGGCCATCATGTCCAACTCTCATTTTACAGATTAAGAAATAGAGGCACAGAAAGGTTAAATATCTTATCCAGGGTCACTCAGCATTTGAGGCATATTTTCAACCCAGGTATTCCTGATTCCAAGTGCAGTTGGGGTTATTCACCAGTCCATGTTCCATGAATTTTCTGTGCACCTTGCTAAGTGGCAACTGAATATGACTAGCTACTTTGGACAGTTCAGTCAATCCAAATACTTTGTTAACACCTGTTGTGCTTGATTCCAAGAAGAGAAGCAGACACATTTTTCTTAGCAGGGTAACTACTCCCTTCTTTCTAAAAAGTTGATTTAATATGATAAATGGCTTAGTAGTGAAGAGTTGTCCCCTAAAAAATATCATTTTCAATAGGTTCAAGCTTTGGCTGCCTCTCTAGAGAAGGAAAAAAAAAAGGTTACAAACAGAATATGTTTCAGCCATCAATACATATAACTAGTCCCTTTGGTGAATGTGAAAAAGAAATGGTTGAGACCAGATAACATGTTTAATTCTGCGAATTAGCCACTAAGGAGATTTAGAAGCTACTAGGATAATATGGTATGGCTTTTTTTTTCTTTCCTTCTTCCTTTTTTCCTTTCTTTTTCTTCTCTATTTTCTTTTCTTTCTTTTTTCTTTTTCCCTTTCTTTTTTCTTTTTCTCTTTCTCTTTCTTTCTTTCTTTCTTTCTTTCTTTCTTTCTCTTTTTTCTTTTTTTTACAAAACCCCCATTGAATCAACTGGACAGAAGTTCCATTCACTTCAATGGGAGTTTTCAGGCAAAAGGAGAAAGGAGGATTTCATAACCTTTAAAAAAGCCTCAGAACCCATTCATAGATTTCCTAGCATTCTCTGCACTTTTCCTGTGGTCAGGATATGAAGACTGTCTCTTCACTATCTTTATTGTTCCTCTTGGGGACTATCCTTACAGCTGAGTTCCCTGAACCACATACATATCTTTTGAGGTATAGATGTGAATCCATTTGAATATTTCCTGAAAGGGAAAACTGGGCACCAACCCCAGTGACGGACCTAAAGGGAGAAGCAGATGGGCCCAGAAACATAGAATAACTCAATTAAGAACACAGGACTGTCTTCTCTCTCCCTGTTTAATTATACTTTCTTGTGTCCTTATGCATAACATTCTTGCAAGTCAGTCACACTACTGCTCTAATCCAACAGAGAGCTCAAATATAAGAGTATTCCTCTGCATTCAAAATGCAAAAAGATTGTCTCTGAATATTCTCTCAAGCCCTTTCCAGTACCACTCCTTTCCTTATTCCCTAACTGCCTTCCTTTCCAATGTAGTATTTTATTTTTCTGCAATATTTATCAGTCATTTTAAAATTTTAACCCTAATACTCTCCTGTAATTATTAGGATTAGATTCCAACACCTGGCCAGGAGTCCCCCAAAATCCCTGTTTTCTGCTCAGTGAGTGACTTGCTATCATATTTCTTTCATTTGCTTATTTTTAATTTATGGAATGAAACAAGCATTTCCATAACAGTATTTTTTTTAAAAAGATGATTGCACATGAAACTGCAAATCTATTATGTACAACTTGCTATTCTTTAAAAATATAATACAATTATCATGTAAATTTCTTTTTTCTCTCCCCTCTCCCTGCCCTAGAAATGGTTACCATTAGACAGAAATAGGTGTGAGAATATGTGTATGCGTGTATACGCACATATGTATGTATATGTACACACAGTGTGTATGTATATATATATATATACATATACACAGAATAATTTTATATACATGCATTTAAAATTATTCTATACATACTTCTATTCATCAAATCTTTCTCTGGATGCAGATAGTGTCTTCCTTCATGTGTCCTTTACAGTTAATTCACATAGTTATAATAGTTAAAATGACTTATTCATTCTAAGTTGTTCTTAAAACAATGTTGCTGTTTCTTATACAATGTTCTCTTGGTTCTGCTAGTTTAACTCTTCATTAATTTCATACAAGGCTTTCCACATTTTTCTAAGATCATTGAACTCATCATTTCCCAATGTGAAAAACAGACTCATGGTGTATTTCCCCCCTTCTTTATAATATATGTGATTCATGAACACTGAAGCATCAGGTCTCATGACAAGGCAATAGGAAAGGGTTAATGAACTCTTTACTCTTTTAATTGTGTGTGTGTGTGTGTGTGTGTGTGTGTGTGTGTGTGTACGTGAGCGCTTAAGGTTTCCTTTGCCTTGATGCCAGCTAAGGGTGAATTTTCCAGACACATTTTTTTTTCCTGGTAACTACTCCAAATACTAAGATTCTGTCTGATTTAAATTCTCATGAAAACTAAAGAAATGGACCAAATATAGGAAGCTAGAGGGGCTGATTTACAAGGATCTTTGATAGCCTCCAGGCTATGTCTGCCCTGCTTTTCTGCCTAAATTCTAGTGAACTGGCCTGAACTTGAAAATACAAAGCAAGGGTGAATTTCCATGGAATTCTAGAGGGAAGGAGAAACTCCCATACCCATCACTGTCATTCCTTTTTTTTTTTTTTTTTCCTTTTCTTGATTCTTACTAGAGTCGTCTTCCTATTCTCCTAAGTCTGTTGATCCTGGAGATGAGAGCTAAGGTCAAAAATAAGAGTAAGTAGACACATACAAAAGCACTTCAGAGACCCTATGGATGACTTCTGCCCCTCCCCAAACCTCTTCTCCACAAAAATGCACATATTTTTCCAACAAGGTTTGTTCTGGTGAAAATTCCTAATATAAATTCATTCCTCTGACTTGAGCCAAATAAAGTCTTTTTTTATCCATGGTTAAAAACAAGTATATCAAAACTTTAATAGTCACTGGCACTAGAAATGCTAAACAGAAGAGTTTATGTTTGATGGTCAAATAGGGTGTCACTGGAGTCTGCTGAAGAGTAGGGTGACATGGTCAGACCTTTACTTTAGGAAAATCACTTTGGCAGTGATGGTGTCAAATTCAAATAAAAGCAAGGCCACTAAACCATATGTTTGGATGGCTGAAGGCTGCTTATTGACTTAGAAAACCACAGAGTAGCATAATGTATGTTCAATTATATTTTTACTTATTTTATTAAATATTTCCCAATTTCATTTTAATCTGGTTCCAGCCTCCTGGCCAGTATGGCCCGAACCTGGTATTTCACAATTAACCAGTTCCAAACCTATCTGATTCTATTACCTCCCAGTCCATATAGCTTTATCTTATTCATAAGAATACCACAAGAGACTATCAAATACTTTACTCAAATCTAGGTGAATTAACACCTAGCACTACTGCTAGGTGGTGCAGTGGATAGAGCACTGGGTTCATCTTCATGAGTTCAAATTTAGCCTCAGACACTAGCTGTGTGACTGGGCAAGTCACTTAACCCTGTTTGTCTCAGTCGCCTCATCTGTAAAATGACTTGGAGAAAGAAATGGCAAACCACTCCAGTATCTTTGCCACGAAAATCCCAAATGGGGTCATAGAGAGTCAGACACGACTGAGCAACAAAAAAGCTGAACTATATCTATTCCATTCTGCTGATCTTAGAAATTCTATAAGAATAGGAATAAGGTCAGTCTGACATGACCTGTTCTTGATGGAACCATGCTGGCTCTTTTATAATCACTACTTCCTTTTTGAGTCATTCACTAACTGACTCTGGAATGAGCAATTCTACATATTTTTCAAGGAATCAGAATCAAATTCACTGACCTATAGTTTGCAGACTACATTCTCTTCGCCTTTTTGAAAATCAGGATAACATTTTCCCTTCCCCAGGTGTGCGGTACCTCTCTCATTCTTCACAGTCTTTCTGATACTATTGACAGTGACCTAGCAATCACATCTAACTGGTCTTTCAGCATCAGAGTTCTTAGTACAGTGCCTGGGGCATACATAGCAAGTGTTTAATAAGTGCTTGTCAACTCACTGCCTTTCTTATTTGCTTTTCCATTCTCTATTGGAATTCACATTTCACAACCCATGGAGGAAAGTCTCTGGTCTAAGGATTGGACCACTATCACATAACTGGATGGAGAAGTACAGAAATCACAGACTAAGTAAAATGTCTAATTTCTTGTGGATCTGTCAGGTCTCTCTATAGTATAGCCAATGACATCCTTAATTATCATATGTGTAGTCTGACCCCATCTGATCTGAAACATAGTGACATTCTTCCCACTTCCTCAATTTAAGCATTGTTGGAAAGTAAAGTCTCTTATATGACTTCACCAAACTATATAGTTGACCGAGTAAAGATTTTTCCATGTTTAAAGGCTTGTCAGACCTGAGGGTCTTGGAGCAGGCAGGCATGATGGTAATAGAGACCAGGAACAAATTGTGAACTAAGCCATATCTAGAAATGATTCTGCCTACAGGTTTCTCTGCTGATGAAGAACCCAAAGGGCTAGAGATATTTTTGCTTCTGTTGACTGCCAATTCCCTTTTTTATTGGCTTTTAAATTGTCAAGTTACAATGGAGGAAATCTGATTCTCCCACCACCCCACCCCCAATCCCACTTTTGATTCCATTTTCCTGTTCTCCCACTACATATGAAGAACCTCTTGGAAAATTCATGCTGATCCAGGAAATATACCTTTATGCAACAGGTAAGTGAAATGCATATGAACTATGGCCCCGGGCCCTGGCTACCAATCTGGAGAAGACACAGAGCCCAAGTACTATATTAAGATAGTATCTTTACCCAAAAGTCTTTCCCCAAAAGATAAACAGTCAAAGGATATGAGAAAATAGTTATCTAAAGAAGAATTATTGTTGTTCAGTCATATTAAATATCTTCATGATCCTATTTGGGCTTTCTTGTCAAAAAAAGCTGGAATGTTTTGCCATTTCCTTTTCCAGTTTATTTTATAGATGAAGAAATTGAGGAAACAGGGTTAAAGTGATTTGCCCAGGGTCACACAACTAGTAAGTATCCAAGGCTAGATTTAAACTCAGGAAGAAGAATTTTTCTGACTCTAGGCCCAGCGATCTATCCATTTTGCCACCTAGCTTCCCTCAAAGAAGTACAAACTATTAAAAAAAAAACCATATGAAAGAATGCTCCAGATCATTAATAATAAGAGAAATGTGGAGTGGCTCGGTGGCACAGTGAATAGAGCACTGGCCCTGGGGTCAGGAGGACCTGAATTCAAATCTGGCCTCAGATACTTAACACTCACTATCCGTGTGACCCTGGGCAAGTCACTTAACCCCAATTGCCCAGCCAGACTGTGTTCCAGTTTAGAGGGATTGAAGAAAGACAGGAACACAAATATGTTGTTGTAAGAGCTGAGAATGGTTAAAAATCTCCTGGAAAGCAATTTGAAATGATGTGAAGTGACTACTAATAATAGCTCACATTTGTATTGTACCTCCTATGTGCTAGGAATTGTGCCGAGTGTTTTACACTTGTTATCTTAGTTGATCCCCACAATAACTCAGGGAGGCAGGTGCTGTTCTTACACAGATAAGGGAACCGCAGGCAAGCAGGGGTTAAATGATTTGTCTGGAGTCACACTGACAAACGTTTCTGAAGAGAGATTTGAATCCCGGTCTTTCTGACTCGAGGCCAAGTGTTCTGTCCGTTGTGTCACTACTGAGTACTCCAAGGATCTCATTGACAAACAAAAAAAGACATCATATACACCAAAATATTTGTAGCAGCATTGTGTGTGTTTGTGTGTGTGTGTGTGTGTGTGTATGATAGTCAAGCATTGGGAACAAAGCAGATACCCAAGAATTAGGGAATTGCTAACCAAATTGTGGTGCATAAATGTAATAGAATATTATTTATTGTACTTTAAGAAATAAGGAATAGGGCACCTAGGCAGCTCAGTGAATAGAGCATGGGCCCTGGAGTCAGGAGGACCCGAGTGTTCAAATCTGGCCATAGACACTTGATCCATTTACTAGCTGTATGACCTTGGGTAAGTCACAACCCCAATTGCCTTGCCTCCCCCTCCAAAAAAACAAAACAAAAGAAACAATGAATATAATGAACACAATGAAGCATGGAAAGATACTGTACATGAACTGATGCAAAGTGAAATAAGCAGAGTCAGGAAAACAATCTGCACCATGACTTGAACAATGTAAATGGAAAAAGCTACCACAAAGCAATCACATCTGATTATGAGATTATAGATAACGAGGTTGGCCCCACAGAAAATAAATGAGAAAATGCCTTTCTTCCCACCTCCCTTTGCAGAGGTGGTGGTGCATGGATGTGGAGCATTGCATAAAATGATAGTTTTTTTCAATGTGTGGTTTTGCTTCGCTTTTTCTCCTATCTTTTTTTAAAAAAATTATTTGCTGTAAAGGGATGGCTCTCAAAAACTGGAGGAGAGAGACAGATACGGGGGAAATGAAGGTGATACAAAAATATCGACTAAAATCTATTTTTAAAACATATAATACCTTTACAACAACAAAAATATGTAATATCTTTAAAACAAAGTGATCTGAATGCTGATTAAAGGAAAGATTATCATTTTTTTTAAAGAGTAGGTGCTCAAAGAACCCAACCCACTGCAAAGACAGTTCCCTGCATATGATCCATAATGTCACCTGGCACTTATTCCCAATTTATACTACACCCTGAACTCACTCTCCTAGAAAATGCTTTGAGTGCCCAGGAAGAAATATGGTAGATTATGTATGTGAAATTGTCTAAGAAGTAAAGGCATGAATGGAAGTGTAGCAAAAAAAGTGGAGAGGTAATACAATCTAACAGAAGACTGGTTCTGATTATAGTGCCCTTATCTCTGTAAGAGGTGTCTTCCCTGGTTTAAAGTAATCACTTTGTATCCCAATTGTATGGCATGGTATCAAGAACGAACAAAGTGCTTAATGGATGTTTATTGTTTGCCTCAGATAGAAGCTCAAATCCTCTCCAGACCCCAAAAAGAATTCCTACTACAATACCTCTAAGAAGTGGTCATCCAGTCTCTCCTTAAAGACTTCCAATGAAGGGGAACTCACTAACTTTCAAACCAGCCCAGATAGAGCACTGGACCTAGAGTCAGGAAGACTCATCTTGATGAGTTAAAATCCAGCTTCAGACACTTACTGTGTGACACTGGGCAAGTCACCTAACCCTATTTGCCTCAGTTTTTCATTGGTGAAATGAGCTAGAAAAGGGAATGGCAAACTGCTCAAGTACCTCTGTGAAGGAAACATAAAAAATGGGGTCACAAAGAGTCAGACAGGACTGAAATGATTCAACAACATCAACAATTGTTGGAAAATTCTTCTTGAGAGCAAACCTAAGTTTTCCTCTTTGCACTTTCCATGCATTGTTTCTAGTTTTACCCTCTGGGATCAGAGAGAAAAGATTTAGTCCCTCTTCAATGTGATAGTTCTTTAATAACTTGAGCACAGCTATCATGTCCCACCTGAGTCTTCTCCAAGCTAAACAGTTCCTTCAACTGATCCTCTTATGGCATGAATTCAATACTCTTCACCAACTTGGTTACCTTTCTCTGGATGCTCTCTAATTTAGCAATGTCTTTCCTAAATTGGGGTGCCTGGAATTGAATGTAATATTCCAGATGTGATCTGAGCAAGGTAGAGTGGAAGAGGGGGAAAAATGTGATTATCCCCTCTTTATTCTGGGAACTCATGCCTCTCTTAAGGCAGCTTAGAATCATTGCAATAGCTTTGGTTGCCACATCACACTGTTGATTCATATTAAACTTGTGGCTCACTAAGACCCTCAGATCTTTTGTAGATCAACTGTAGTCTAACTATGCCTTCTCTATCTTGTACTTTTGGAGGTGGTGTTTTGAAACCCAGGTTTAAGATTTTCTATTGATCCCCATTGAATTTCTTTTCATTAGAATCAACCTGTAATGATTTTTTGGCAACCTAATTATGCCATATAATGTGTTACTTGACCCTTTCAGCTTTGTGTCAGATGTAAATTTGATAAAGATATCATCAGTGCCTTTGCCAAGTCATTTATTAAAAGTTTAAGCAGCATAGGGTCAGGCATGGATACCACATATGAAAATCATTCTCATTTGCTTAATTGTTGTTTTAACTCAAAGCAGTATTACTCAGCTTAGTGTCTCTTCTTATTAAAGAGATTTGGCTCCAGAAAATAAAGCCCATGCTTAAAATATGATTTGTCACCCTTGAAGATACTCCAGACAATGTGTGGGAGACTCTGAAGATAATTCCTATAATGCTTTGGGGCTATAGCAGCATCACTGAAGTAAGAACATAGTTTCCCAAGGCTATGCATTTTAAATGACAGCACTGATTTAGATCAAGATTTCTTAACCTTTTTTTTTCTGTTTCTTAATCTTTCAATTGAAACCCTTCTCTGAATAATGTTTTAAAATGCACACAATAGAATATATAGAAGAGAAATAGAAACACCTAGAATACAAAATTACAAAAGAAATCAATTACATTGAAATAAAGATATAGTCTTCTCCAAGTTTATAGATCCCAGGAATCTATCCAATGGATCCCTTGAGCATCTGTGGACCTCATGATAAAAATCGCTGATTTAGATTTTTTTTTTGCTCTTTGGCAAAGATCAGTGAAGCACCCAAGCACTCTGTCTCTGTCTGTTTGTCTGTCTCTGTCTTTCTCTGTCTCTGTTTCTGCATCTCTTTCTCTGTGTCTCTCTGTCTCTGTCTCTCTCTGTGACTCATGTCTGTGTATGCCTTTCTGTCTCTGTCACACACACACACACACACACACACAGACACACACAGAAAAGGGGACTCAAAGCTATCTGAGCTACCAAAGCCCTGTTATATCACAACAAATAGGCAAACATCCTTCTCTCTTTGTTCAGGTGCTATAGCTTTTTGCATCCCTCAGTATCAGACACATCAGCAAAGAAGGCATTGCATTTCCCTTTTAATACTTTGCTAATATACTTGCATGGAATGGAAGGGCTGGAGCACTTTCCCAGCACCAATGGCCACATCTACCTGTTTTCTTCTCCTGCCTCCCACTCTTTCCCCTCCTCTACTGTCCTAACATGTCACTGTTAAATATGGGTCATGAGCTAAGATAGAAAAGAGTAATTAGTGAATTTATTCACTAGAATCTCTTTGTACTTCTATTGTTGATTTTAAAAATTTATTTAAACCAAGATCATTTACTTTCTTTATACATTAGTTCTAATAAGTAAATAATTGTGTGTTTGACTTTTTATGCATTTTTAAACATTTATTTAAAATAATTATTTTTTGGAGGTAACCAAGATTAACAGCTATTAAGTATCTGAGGCAGGATTTGAACTCTGGTCCTCCTGACTTATTATACATTATGAATGAAGCAAAAGGAACCTGGCCCAGTCAATGTGTTCATATATTAGCATCCATAATAAATGTGTGTTGCTTTAGATAACAAATAATCATTAGTCACAATAAAGAAGCAAACAGAACTCTAGTCACAAAATTAGAAATCATCTTTTTTCCACTATGGATATTAGATCCTATTGAATCTTCAATAATAACAATACCAGCATTTATATAGGGCTTTGAGGTTTGCAAAATGCTTTATGAATATTATTTCATTTGATCCTCGCAACAACTGTGAGGTGTTATTTTTGCCCCATTTTACAGATAAGGAAATTGAGGCTGACAGAAGTTCAATGACTTTCCCAGGATTACATAACTAGTAAGTGTCTGAGACCACATTTGACCTCAGGTCTTCCTGACTCTATCCATATTTATATCCATGTATTTTGCTTTTGCAGATGCTGTTGCTGTTCTTTTTTTTTTTTTTTGGAGGGGGAAAGGCAAGGCAATTGGGGTTAAGTGACTTGCCCAAGGTCCCACAGCTAGTGTCAAGTGTCTGAATCCAGATTTGAACTCAGGTCCTTCTGACTTCAGGGCTGGTGCTCTATTCACTACATCACCTAGCTGCCCCTGTTGTTCTTCTTAACCAAGCAAAGAAGTTGTGTTAAATCAAACAAACAAACAAAGAAAAATATGTGGAATTAGCATTTTTAATGTTGTTTTTCAGTTGTGTCCAATTCCTCTGGACCTCATTTAAGGTTTTCTTGACAAAGATACTAGAATGGTTTGCCATTTTCCTCTGTAGTTCATTTTTACAGATGAGGAAACTGAGTCAAGCATTTTAAGGGACTTGCCCAGGGTCACACAGCTAGTAAATGTCTGAGGCTCTATTTGACCTCAGGTCTTCCTGACTCCAGGCCCAATGGACTATCTACTGCACCATCTAGCTGTCCCATCTTTTTCATATAAAATACATATGAAGACTATGGAAAGTCTCTACACAGCTATTACTTTGTATACCACAGGATAACTTTGATCCAAAGGAATTGCTCTTTAAGTATTCTATACAGGATCAAAGAATATCAGATTTGGGAGGGAATGGAGAGATCATCTGGGTTAAACCCCACCCCCCACCCCATCCAATTATAGAAAACAACAACAAACCGTCCCCATTCTCTCCACCTCCTGCATTCTGAAGCTCAGTCTGGTGAAGCATCGAGTTTCACTGTTGGACAGCTCTAATGGTGAAAAAGTTGTTACTTGTGCTGAGCTGAAATCTAGCTCTACAGAATTTCTACCCACTGGTGCTAGTTCTGCCTACAAAATGCATCTAGTTCCATGCAACATCTTTTCAAATATTTAAAACCAACGATATTGTCTTCCCCTGAGAAGTCTTCCCTGCTTATCCCATTACTGTCCATTATTCTGTATATAATCTGTCTATTTATCTGTGCACATGCTGGGTTCTCTCAAAAGAACATAAACTCTTTAAAGGCAGGGACTATCTCCCTACTGTTTTTGCATCTCCAGCAGCTTGAACAATGATTTACATATAGCAGGAATTTAATAAATTATTGTTGATTGGTTGATTGATTAATTCCTTTGTCTTCTTTCCACCCCCATTCTCGGGCTGTCTTTAATTCTTTTAATTCTGGTTCCTCCTAGAACCAGATCTCATTCAGGTCATCCTAATTTGGGTGCTCTCTAATTTATTAAATTGTACATACATATTTGAAAGATTCATATTTTTATTTTTATGTCTATTTCCTAAACAGGTGAAAATTGTGACCCCTCTTTTAATTGAAATTCAGAACTATAAAGTTATCCTTATTATGTTGTCCCTTTTGATTTCATCTAAACATCTAGTCCAGATTATATCATATGCTAATTCTGTTATCTTTCTTGGAACTCAGCCTTCTTGGAGTAAGGGGCTGCTGTTTGCCATTGAATATCAATGGTATTACTTTCTCCAACTGAAAAATATTGATAATAAAACCCTTCAGACATAGCTAGGCTGGTCCTAGTACAACATGTGTCCATTGGAGATCCAAACCCAAACTTTTCCAACCTGTTAGGACCTATCAGAGCTTGTTGGCATGCTGTTTTGAAAGTGTAGGGTGCCATCTGCACCATGATGAAGCAATGGGGTTTTTAAGCACCACTCCTAAAATGTAACTGCCCAAACAAAATGCAATATTACAAATGTGGCCTGATTAGGGTCAACTGCTATCTGTAAAGGGAAGGATTTGGACTAGATGGTCTCTGCAGTCCCTTTCCACTCTAAAGCTAGAATGTGATTATCCTATAATTTTTGTTTCCCTTTATTTGGACCCTGTATTTCTAATAGTTCAGCATAAGACAACATTAGCTTTTTTAATAACCACATCACATAGCTGTGAATTTGTGGTCAGCTAAAACCCTCAATTCTTTTTCACCTGAATTTCTGTTAACCCAGGTCCCCCTCATCCCCATCCTACCCTCATCCAATTCTCATGTAGTTATTTTTCTTTTAATTGAAATGCAGGACTATAACTTTATCCTTATTATATCATCCCTTCTTGGTTTCATCTAAACATATAGTCCAGATCATATTGTACCCTGATTCTGTTACCTTTCTTGGATCTCTGCTTTCTAGGAGTAGGGGACTGATGTTTGCCATTGATTATCAAGCAATTAACGGGGACTCCCAGGAAGTGAAGCCTTGTAGAGAAAGTGGTATGATCAAATTAGTGATCTGTAAGGGTAAATGATTGGGGTCAAGTCAGAGTTCATGGAGTAATCAAATCCAAGGGCCAGGCAGGAGTCAGGAGGTTTTCATAGCCCTCATTCGAATCTAGAGAAATCAGCACAGAATGTGTGAAAGAAGCCCTCAAAGAAGGGAGCAGTAGATGCTGGAACAGTTGATTTCCTGTAAATTCTCTGCTGAATACAGATTTCCTTTATGGCTGTGGTAGAGTGGCCAGGCCTCTGCCTTGCTCAAGAATTAGTCACTGATGTCCTAGATAATCACTCCTTCATGTACATCACCTCCCTCAACTCCATGTCATTCACAAATTTGATAAGCATGGCTATGTCTTCATTCAAGTTGTTAACAAAAGGGTTGAAGAGGGTGGGGTCAAGGAAAGAACCCTGAGACACACCTTTGTCTTTGTAGATGTTGATGCCATCTTCCAGGTTGACTTTGAGCCAGTAATCAAACTCAAGTTTCAATTTTTCAACCAGATAGGAAGTCATCTGCGAGGCAATCATTATTTCCATTTTGTCTAGAGTTGAGTAATCCTACCTTCTCTCTACTAAATTTGTTTTATTTCTTTCAAGCACAGGTCTATCTTGTCCTTCCTCCAAACACAGTTTTTGTTTGAGTTTTGTCATCACTTTTCTTAGAAATCTCAGTTTATGGGAACTTTAGACTAGTTGATCCTATTCCTAAAATCTGTGCCACCCTTTTGTATTTATCCTTGGCTATGCACCATTACTTTTATCTTTTTTCTACATGTGCCAAACTTTAAACCTGAGTTCATTTGAAAATTTCCTATGTAGCCACAATTGGACTTTGTGAATACTTTCTATCTTTCTTTAAAATCATCCATGATTCTCTAGGCAGATTTTCAATTTCCAGAATCTTCTATCATGACCATGACTTCTCTATAGAGTCTAAGCCTAAAGGATTTTATCTAACTTCTCTCCCAAATTTTAATATGCTAGGTGGGTGTGGAACTAGGTCTATCAGTCTTTTCCTTTGTTTCTACAAACTCAAGATGACATGGTGCCTTTTCCCCTGTCCCTTTCCCTTCACCAAGTACTTCTTCCTTGTTGAATAAAAGTCCAAAACAGTGGATCGATCCCCACATTGCTTTCTCTGAAAACCTATTGAGTGAAAAAATTTTGCCAAGACTGGTCAGTAAAGTCTCAGATACTCTGCTTTTAATAGAGTTGGTCATCCTATAAATAGATGCATGGATAGTTGAAGTCTCTCATCATTATTATAATGTCTTCTATACCAGTGTTTCTCAACCTTCTTAATGCCACGACCCTTTAATACAGTTCCTCATGTTGTGGTGACCCCCCCCCAATTATAAAATTATTTTC
This sequence comes from Pseudocheirus occidentalis, assembly GCA_028646575.1. Classification (NCBI taxonomy): domain Eukaryota; kingdom Metazoa; phylum Chordata; class Mammalia; order Diprotodontia; family Pseudocheiridae; genus Pseudocheirus; species Pseudocheirus occidentalis. Next base: position 202,912,667 of record CM053596.1, read on the forward strand.
ATTGGTACTTCATAACTGTAATTTTGCTACTGTTATGAATTGTAATGTAAATATCTGATAGGCAGGATGCAATTTTGTTGTTACAAATTGAACATAACCCACAGGTTGAGAACCGCTGTTCTATACCAATTTGACCATTTCTATTAGCTTTAGCCCCTAACTGGGCTAGATAACAAACTTATTGACCTACTTTTCTAGCCTTGAGGATTGATAGAACTATGGAAATAATACAAGCGCAGCATGAATGATGTGCCAAGGAGAGAATAGTGTGTGGGTGGGAGAAGATATGTGTCAACAGGATCATACAAAAATATATTTAAATTGCTTTTACCCATACTGAGTGAATACTTTCAACCTGAAATGGAGGGGGTGGGGTTGGTTTTCCAGGGATCAAAGGAGCTAAGAGAAATTGTTTACCAGTCTGGAGGAGCTAGCAAGAATGAGTAGTTATGATAAAGGTGAGGGTTAGTAAAGGAGCCAGCTGACCAGAAAGTCAGGGGAAACAAGGACTGATTAGACTTCACATCTGTACCAAAATAATTGGGTAACATGATTCTGCATGCCTTAACTTATCTAGTCTGTATACAGTTTGTACTCCCCAGATTGTTCAAGAACAGTCTTATATAGTGGAAAGAGGGCTGGTTTTAGAGTCAAAAGGACCTGAGTTCAAATTTTAGTGCTGATGTTCACTACCTCTGTGGTTTTGGTGAGGCCACTTGACCTCCAGGCCTTAACATTCTTCTCTGTAAAGTCAGAAGGCGAGACTGGGTGATCTGAGCTCCAGTTTTTATGGATCTTATGAATAGGTGATTTTACAGGCTTTGCTACAGAGGAATGAGGGATGGAATGGAATGATTGGAGAGGGAAGTGAGAGGAAATATGGCCAGAAGGATGAACAAATACAAATTCCCTGGGTTTTGGGCTTTGGAGGAAAAATCCACCTTGGGGTTTAGCTGCAAAAAACTACTTAAGAAAAGGGATAAAGGAAACTCACCTAAGAATCTTTGTGTTTGGTGGCTGTCCTGGGAATATTTATTTCTCCATACCCTACAAAGAATTCTAAGATTTTCATTCTTGATGCTTTGATGGATCTGTGATCTTACTGATGTGGTACTCTCCCTACAGTGGTGTAGATTGGAACCCACCCCTGCCTTCTCATATAGAACTGGTCACCAAATTAAACTGCCTTTTGGGTTATTCTAGTTTAGAAGGCTCAGTGGATAGTGCATAGCAGAGATGGGGAACCTGGGGGTCTCAAGGTCACGTATGGCCTTCTAGGTCCTCAAGTGTGGCCTTTTAACCGAGTCTAAGTTTTACACAACAAATCCTTTTATTAAAAGGAACATTGGGTCTGGAATCAGGAAGATCTAAATTCAAATCTGGCCTCAGACACCGGCTAGTGATTTGACCATGGGCAGGTCATTTAACCTCTAATTGTAAAATGAATGTAATAACACCCTACATGCATACAAATGAGATGTTTATAAAAGTGTTAGCATAGTGACTGGTACAGAGTCAGTATGATATAAATGCTTATTCCCTACCCTGCCCACTAATATAGTGATATACACAGATATCTTACATGTCTTTCAGGAAACTGGCAGATGGAAGATATTGTCAATGAGCCATGAATCTTCCAGCCAGGATCAAGGACTACTTGTGGTAGCAGCAACCAAACATCTTTATGTTTAGGAATATATAACTAGGAACATTGCTCTGATTTCTTGTATTCTGACCTCATATTGTTCACATGTGTTTAAAACCAAGAGCACCAAGATAAGACAAAAATCTGTAACTGGTATCACATCTGTGCAAGTAAAATAACCAGATGAAGGCAGAGAATTCCTCTCACTTCGTTCACTGTTCTCAGAAATAACATGGACCTCCCCCATTGTAATGTTCATGTCCCAATCCTCCCATCCTGGAACCAGGCACAGGGAATTGGAATTAGGGACAGGGAATTGGGCTTAACTGCTGGGGATCAAATCCACGGCTTTAAGCTGAATCTGTGACACTTCCCCTTATCACCCAGACCCTCTTTTCAATGTCCTCTTTGTCTAGTCTCTAGACACAGTGGTTTTGAACCTTCCTAATGCCATGACCCTTCAATACAGTTCCTCATGTTGTGGTGACCCCCAACCACAAAATTATTTTCGTTGCTATTTCATTACTGTAATTTTGCTATTGTTACGAATCATAATGTAAATATCTGATGTGCAGGATGTATTTTCATTGTTACAAATTGAACATAACCCACAGGTTGAGAACCGCTGCTCTAGAGCAATAAAGGAGCCACATAAACCATCTGAGTAATATAAATGTATCACATGGACTCCTGATGACCTCTTTCAAGGGCAGCCAGGTGTCACATACCAGACACAGAGAGAAATAGGAAGGACTCGCTGGCAACATATTTGCTCCCATACTGTCCCCTCCACACTGTGTGGTGAATGGTGCCAAAATCCTGCTATTCTGACTTTTATATATCCACACTGTCCTCCCCCTCTGACCCCACCTAAAGTCTTTCTTTAACTCAGGTGCAGGTAGAAACTGCCAGAGTTCATTCCCAATGTGCAAATCTCAGCTTTTTTCTCTCCCCTTATACTACTATTTCTCATCCCCAAATACATTTCTCTCTCTCTCTTTTTCATGTTTCAGTTCCCATGTACAGGTCTCAACTGCCTAGAAATTAAAATTGGAGAGAAAGAGGCACAATTGCTCTTTCTTCCACTGGTTCCAGTCATGACTGTCGTAAAGCCCTGTTCTTGTTCCAATTTGAAAAGTTGCTTGATTTAATGAACATCTAAAAGTGGGTTTTAAGAAATAAAGGGCAGCTAAGTGGTACAGTGGATTTTGTGCTGGGTCTGGAGTCAGAAAGACATCTCCCTGAGTTCAAATCTGACTTCAGACATTTATTAGCTATGTGACTCTTGTCTCAGTTTCCTCTTCTATAAAATGAGCCAGAGAAGGAAATAGCAAACCACTCCAGTATCTTTGACAAGAAAACCTGAATGGGATCATGTTGGATGCTATGGAATGAGAACAAAAATTACAAGTCCAGTATTTTAAAGCACTCCAATAAACTTGATTTTTAAAAGCTACCTTTTAGGTTGTTTAAAGGGCTATCAGGATTAAATAAGTACACACAAGTTTTTTTTTTTTTTAATGATAATGGAATTTAAGAAACTAGTGGCTTAATCCAGCTCAACAGTCTATTTTAAAATATGCCTGTATTTTTATAGTTCAGAAACCTTTTGATAATGCTTTAGCAAAAGGACAACTTATTTTTAACAATAGGAAATTTGACAGACTTTTACTTCTGAAGGTAGATGGGCACCCTTTCCTGTTGGTAATGCAAGCTGCTGATTGACAATTGAAAAGCATCTGCTTCTGACTTTTAAGGGGGAGAAGGGGCATAGGCTAATCACAGAGCGCCCCAAAGATTGCCCTTTCATGTCCGTGTTATATCATATGGGTTATTACTATGTCCAGAGTTCCACTTGTTGGAGCATAGGCCATTAGGTATTACTATTTATAGAATTAGAGTTTCATTCAAAATGTTCTGCATCCAAAAGATCTTATACATTTGGCCTGATTTTTATCCTCTTCTCTATAGATTTCTCCTGGATTGGAAGCTAACTTTGAAGTGAATGGGAATCTGTCTGTCATGGAAGGAACCAAATGGCTTTGCTACAGACATGACCAGACAGTCACCTTCATATATAAAAAGGGCTCTTGGATTTAAAAGGGTTTCTAGACTGCCCCACTCCACACCCTTTTGCCTTGGGGAATGCAACAGGCCAATATCTCCTAGTCCAGGCCTCCAAGCTGATTATAGGTATTTTCTTTTTAAGACTATGATCATTTATTCTGTAAATCAAAAGCCCTGAAAGAAATTTCCTTTTATACCTCAAATTTCTTGAAGTACTTCAGGAGACTGAATCAATTTTTAAAAAAAGAAGTTTTGAATGGGAAGAAGTCTTTGCAATCAACTAGTCCAACACTCTGATTTTTTAAAGAATTATTTTTATTCTGAAGTCAGCAAACACCCAATACAACAAGCACTTCCAGATACAGAGTAGAACGGAAAGGAAGATTATACATGAAACTGCAGATTGATGTTGTAGACAGTTTGTCCTTCTTTTTTAGTGTATACATTCCACCTGTGGCTTTCACATCTGATTCTTCTGATCCCACTTATATAAACAGGTTCTGATGCCTTCTGTCCTTTAGAAAAAAATAGCCTTCTCTCCCCTTAAATCCTGCTACTTGATCCCTGATCCCTTTCTTCCCTTTCAATGCTAGCCTTTTAGAGCATAATCAGTTTTTGGTGCTTCCAACTTCTTTTATACTTATTCATTGCTAAGTACTGTATTGTGTCTAAGAAGTGTTTGCTGAATATCTCCACACTGATACCCTAACAGTACCTCAAGTTCAACACGCCTTATGCTGGATGTGTCATCTTGTTCCCTAAACCTCCACCTCCTGACTTTCCTATTCCTGTGAATATAGCCACTACTTCCAGTCATCTGTTCTCAAAGTTTGTCCTTGGACTCCTCCCATGTTCTCACCTTCCAGATTTAATCATTTCGCCAAGACTTATTAATTCTCCTTTGGCAATCGCCTTCTCATCTGTACCCTAATTTCCATTCTTCCTATCACCAGCCTAGTTCAGATTCTCATTTACCTCTTTCTTTATTATATTTATCACATACATGTCAGTTGAGTATAGTGGAAAAAACACTGGGTCTTGTAGGGAGAAGCTTTGGGTTCAGACCTAATTCAGACCTGCTACTAACTAGCTGGATCACCGTTAGACTGCCCAGCTGTAAAACAGCATGAATAACACTGTAATTACCTGCCTCACAGGGATTAAGAAAAATGCTTAAAGCACTATGCAAATGTTATTCTTTTTTATGACGTTCTATTGAACAGTAAACTTCTTTAGGGCAGGTAATGTATATCCATCCCTCCTCCCCCGCACCTCTCTCCATGGGTCAATCAATGAGCATTTTCAAAGTATATACTATGTCCTAGGCACTATGTTCACAGCAAGAGATATTTTTTTTTAAAAAAAGGCAAAACCAGTTCCTGCCCTAAAGGAGCTCACATTCTAATGGGAGAGACAACATACAAACAATTATGTACAAACAAGATATATATAGGTTAAACTGGAGGTAATTCCAGAAGGAATACACTACCATACAGCATTGAGGAGGACTAGGAAAGGATTCTTGAAGAAGGTAGGATTTTGGCTGAAATTTGAAGGAAGCCAGGAGGCAGAGCACTTCTAGCACTGTGCCCTGTATGCAGTAGACATTTAATAAATGTATGCTGATTCTCCCTCATTTGGGAGTGTAGTAACTAATAGGTAGTAGGTAACTCAATAAGGTATTGAATGAATAGATAAAAATATAATTAACTTTTCATTCCCAAGAGGTGAATTTAATATACTAGCTCTAAAAATGTTCTAAAAAGTAGAACATTCATGGGGGAGTTGTATTTAAGTTGACCTAGGACCAAGAACTTTTAAAAATCTGATTCAATAACTCTGACAAGTAGATTTATTTGTTTGTACCTCTTTCAACTTAATGTCTTTACACATTAGCATAATTTAAAATATGTATTTTCACATTAAAAAGTAAATTAAAAGCATTTTAAAGTTAGATATACCTGAAAAGACTAAAAGTGCAAGCCATTTGCATCTTTAATGTTCAGGGAAGCAGCTCTTCCATTTATGTACCTAAAAAGGTCTCTTTTTTTTGATTCTCTGGAAGTTAGTAATGTTACTTAGCATCTAGAACAGAGGAGGAAATGTTATTGATTCTATTTACATCAAATCAGTTTCTTTTTTCCTTCCTCCCTTCTTCCCTTCCTTCCTTCCTTCCTTCTTTCTTTCCTTCCTTCTTTCCTTCCTTCTTTCCTTCCTTCCTTCCTTCTTTCCTTCCTTCTTTCCTTCCTTCCTTCCTTCCTTTCTTCCTTGCTTCCTTCCTTCTTTCTCTTCCTCTTCCCCCCCTCCTCCTCCTTTCTATCTTTCCCATGCTGGAAATGCAATAACTGCTCATGGATCAGTCCCACTACTGAGCAGCATAGAAGTTTGGCTCTGCTCCATTTTTTTTTTACCTGACCAATCTGACCTTCTTTAGGTAGCCTAGTATACCCTTTACCTGCAACCCACTCCTGGGGGCTTACCACATATGTAGTTCACACTCCCTGCATTTTATCATTGCTACAGTTAAGAATTTCCAAGCTAATACAACCACCAGCTGCAGCCTTTGTAGCAGCATTTACCACTAGGCTCAGCTTTTTGTTACTGTTAAGTCCTTTCTGTAGTCTTTAACTTTGTGATCTTATTTGGGCTTTTCTCGGAAAAAATACTGCAGTGATTTGCCAGTTCCTTCTCCAGTTCATTTTACAGATGAAGAAACTGAGGCAAACAGGATCACATAGCTAGTAAATGTCTGAGGTCATATTTGAACTCAGGAAGATGAGTCTTCCTGACTCCTGGACCAGCACTCTATGCACTATGATGCCACTTTGCTACCCCAGACCGTGCCCAGCACATCAAATCACTTTCACAGTTGCATTATCATTTGCCAAAAGCATCTGCTATAACATTCAGAGAAGGATCACATCGAGTACTTTCTGCTCTGACATAAGTGTTGATTTCATGGGCATAGAAAAGCCTGTATTATATATATGACAAAATGTAGTTCTTAATTGCTTCTGAGCATATTTCTTATGAAGATCTCCTGACTGACAATTCTTTTGTTTTTCATAAGGCTTTCAACACTTGTTAAGTATTTAGCTATTGCTAAAATGTTGTCAGAAATGTTTGACTGTATTGTGAGACCATATCCCATTTTTTCCTGTATGCAGGACCATACTGTGCGGCCTGAGCTAACCACTTTAGCTATCCTTGCTGTGTTCATGATTGTACTGAAGCTATGGATGAACCTGCTGAGCTACTGATCACATAGGGGGTCCACATCCGATGACACATATGGGGTTCTTTATTATATTAGTTGTCCTTATGGAAATTTGCCTGCTGTGATGTAGGTTGTGTCTGAGATTTGTAGAGTATTAGTCATAGTCATGTTGGGAATCCATATTGAATCATGCCTGCTGTGTAAGTGATCCCCTTGTCTAACCATATTGAACTGCGCCGATGGGGTAAGTGATCATGTTATGTATCCATATCTAACTGGGCCTGCTGTGTTAGTGATCACATTGTGTGTAATTGCACGGCCACCCTGGGAATTTACTGCTATAGATCGGGAAACAGGGCAGGAGGGCAGCCAATAATTGTGCATGTTTCGGGTTGTTAGCTGTACTATTGAGTGAGATCATCAACTCCTGTAATGGAAAACAAGTTTTTAGTTTTAAAATGGAAATGATCTTGACATTCTTAATCCTGAACACATTTAAACCAATTTTTCTCCTGTTTTCATCATATATAATGATAAATGATGTGTTGCAAGAATTGGGTGAATATCAAAAAGGTGAAAAGCTCTTATATGCTAGACTAAAGGTCTATCTAATATTGCTAAAGAAAAATAAGCAGGAAAGTTATATATTCTACCCAAAGAGAATGCTTTTATTTCTTTCTTTTTTTTTCTTTTCCTTTTTTGGAGGGGGGAAGGTAGGGCAATTGGGGTTAAGTGACTTACCAAGGTCACATGGCTAAGTGTGTGTGTGTGTGTGTGTGTGCGTGTGCGTGTGCGTGTGTGTGTGTGTGTGTGTGTGTGTGTGTGTGTGTGTGTGAAGTGTCTCCTGACTCCAGGACTGATGCTCTATTCACTGCACCACCTAGCCACCCCTAATGCTTTTATTTCTTAACAAGATAAACATACTTCAGGGATTAACTTTTTTTTAAATGATCAACCTAAAGGAATAAGTATTTTGTCTGATAGTATGGGTGATGCTTGGCCAGCTATGCTCTTGTCAATGATAACCAGGGTCTTGATGATAAATGTTTAACTGGCTCTTTGTGAGAGTATGAGGGGAAGTTTATGCAGGAAAATTTTAAAAATTTAATCGGCATTATTAACATTTTTTCCATAATTTTCCTAAATAATTTCTTAAGCCCTGATTTGTAGCATTTACCAATTTCTAAGGTGTAAGTCACACTGAAAATTTAACCATTCGCTCTCATAAGACTGTGTGAGTTAGCTTCAGTACACCTCCACTTATATATCTGGAGAATCTCCTCATCTTCCAAGATCCAAAAGAAATTGCTGAAACCATAGACAAGTTTTTTATGTCTCAATACTTTTCATCTGAAAGAAAATAATGATCACCAGGAAAAAGAAGAATAAAACAAAATTTAGGCTGTGGCTACAGAATGAGAATGATTTTTAAATTTGTACACTAAAAGGATGTATTGGAGCAGAGGTGGTGCAGTAGCTAGAGTGCTGATCCTGGAGTCAAGAAAATCTGAATTTAATTCTAGCCTCAGATACTTACTAGTTGTATGACCCTGGGCAAGTCATTTAACCCTGATTGTCTCAAAAACCCAAACAATTATATATTCAAATGAGTATTGTTTTTCAAAGTATCAGAGAATCATAGAATTTAAGAGTTGGAAGGGACCTTAATAAACATTTAGTCTAACCTCACTTGGTTATATTCTTATTCTAATAATTCCGCCATTACTCAAATTATTTCTGAAACCACTCTTTCAGAAGTAATTGTCTCTCAGATTTTGTCCTCCACATGGGATTTCAGTGAGGGGTAGAGTTGTTCAGTTGTTTTAGCCCTGCACAACTCTTCATGACCCCATTTGGGGTTTTATTGATAGAGATGCTGGAGTGGTTTGCCGTTTTCTTCTCCAGTTCATTTTAGAGATGAGGAAATTGAGGCAAACAGGATGAAGGGACTTGCCCAGGGTCACAAAGCTAGTAAGTGTCTGAGGCTAGATTTGAACTCAGGAAGATGAGTGGGCCCGTCTCCAGGTCTGCCACTCTGTCCATTGCACCACCTAGCTATCCCTAAAAAGCTTACTCAGTTTGTTGCTCAGTTGTTTTGGTCATGTACAACTCTTTGTGATCCTGTTTGTGTTTTTCTTGGTAGAGATCTGGAGTGGTTTGCTATTTCCTTCTCTGGCTCATTTTACTGATGAGGAAAATGAGGCAAATGGGGTTAAGTGACTCACACATACATACATACATACCTTACAAAAATTCTTAGATGTGATATAAATCCTTATAATTCTGTAGTGAAGGTTATTCTTTTATTTTTAACAGACAAGAACAAATGTAGGCTTCCACAGTTGCTCTTGGATGAAATTGTAACTTGTCCATTGATTTATTTATCATGTTGTGGTTATGAACCAAAGCTAATCATGATGCTGCTCAGATTGCAACACTACTTCTTTCTAAAATAAAGAAGAAAAGTGAAAAAATGAAAAAAGAAAGGAAAGAAAGTTAGAAGGAAGGTAGGAAAAAAGGAAGAAAGGAAGGGAGGGAGGAAAAAAGAAAGAAGAAAAGAAAGGGAGAGAATGAGGAAGAAAGGGAGGGAGGGATGAAAAGAAAAAGAAGAAGGGGGCGGCTAGGTGGTGCAGTGAGTAGAGCACCGGCCCTGGAGTCAGGAGGACCTGAGTTCAAATCCAGCCTCAGACACTTAACACAAAAACTAGTCATGTGACCTTGGGCAAGTCACTTAACCCCAATTGCCCTCCAAAAAAAAAAAAGAAAAAAGAAAAAAGAAAAAGAAGAAAAAAGGGAAGGAAGAAAACAAAGAAAGGGAGGGAAGAAAGAAGGAAGCAAAGGAAAGAAAAGGAAGGAGGGAAGAAGATTTGGAAGGAGGGACAGAGGAAGGAAAGAAGGAAGGAAGAAGGAAGAAAGGAAAAGAGGTAAGGAGGAAAGAAAAAGCAAAGAGAAAGAAAAGTTACTTCGTCATTTAGCCTAACAGGTTATTGAGTTATATCCTTAGAAAAATACATGTAAATCATTCTGAATATCTTTTATAATCAAAATATAAAATATCTGACTTTTATAACAAAAAATTGAATTCCAACTAAGTATTCAATACTTATATATTTTCATGTTTAATAGACTTATAATGTCCACCTATTAAAGTGTCTAATGTTAGGTCTTTAGCAGGGTTCTATAGTCATGGCAATTTGAGTAATAGTTTAACTCCAAACCTTAGTAACTGGCAAGACCAAAGCAGGATACTTTAATGAGGTGATAATGAGGGAGGAAAAATGTCCTGGTCTGTTTCAGCCCTGGATTATACTTAAATGTTTTAATTGAACCTGAAGACACAATAGAAACCCCGGATTTTGTCCTAAGTGTGCTTTCCATGTAGTTCCAGGTATGTGATCTCATGTTATGGAAACAACAATAATAATTCTTCAAAGTGGGTTTTTAATGTTGCTTTCTTTGGTTAGATTCCCGTGTACAATGTAGATGAAGTTTAAAACCAGAGGAAGTATTTTACACATGGATTGAGGCAAGTTATTTAAAGGCTAGTCCACCCCAGTGGAATAGGCTTGTGTTTACAATCTTGCTGAAGAGGAAGTAGAAAACAGGACCAAGAAGGCCAGACTGACCTTTAAGCGACAAATGGACAGACTGTAACATTGGCGAGCCATCAAGCTGTAGCATGAGCTAAAGTTTCCCAAATCCATTGTATAAAGTTACAATGAAGTTGTGAGCCTTGGACTTGCTAGCAATAGCAACGATCTTTCTCAATCTTCATTCTATAAGCTTCTCCGCAGCTTTCATCACTGTCAGTCACTTTGTTCTTCCAGACTCTCCTCCCTAGGCTTCTATGAGTGACATTCTTCTCTCTTGGTTCTCCTTTCAACCATCTGGCCATTTCTTCTAGGTCTCCTTTACTGTTTGTAGGAAGCAGGGAGCCCACAATAAAGAGAGATGGAAGATAAAGGGGAAAAGTGAAGGATTCAGTTCAATTCAATTCAATAATCAAGGGGATCAAGATCCTGGAGGAGATGGGAGGGAATGGGATCAAGAATAGAGTTAGCCTTAGCAAATGTAGCACAGGTTAGTTACTCTGTCTCCTACTACCCAGAGGCCGGGTGTGTTACATTTTCACTCCACTTTTTGGTCTCTCTGGTACCCTTAAGGGCACTTGGTGGTGGTGGGGGGGAGGTCTTGTCTCTCTGCCCATGGCTCCAGGCTCCACCAATGGTGTTCACTCAATTGTAATGGAGGACTGTCTCCTGCATAGCAGTTCCATTAGCCACGAACTGTCAGATTAGCTTTAACGCAGACATATTTACTTCAGAAGGTATAAACACAAATGTACAGTTATTTCTCCAACAAGTGAGAGAATTCATCCCTCCCCTGTACCATTTCAGTCTCTGGGGAGAGAAAGGGTCTATAGCTTCGCTTGGTTCCTATAAAGTACAGAGTACAGTTCAAGTTCTGAGTCCAAAACCCCACACAGACTCCAGTTCTAGGTATGACAGCTTCTCAGGATTTCCATGTCAGGCTGACCATCCTGGCTCCAGGGTCACCACGGCTTAAACTCCTTAGTCCAGTGGGGTTTGCCTCTGGTATCTGAAACTTAGGAGGATAAACATTTCATTCAAATAAATTCTTTCATTCAAATAAACAAATCTTTCCAAGATTTCTTGGAACTGGAGTAAGAGACAGAGGGCAAAAGAAGGAACTCTTCCCCTCTCACCTGTCATGGCACTCATACTTGGTGCCACAGGTAAGATTTGCTGAGAAGAATGTAGCCACAAAGGGAGTGGGGTCATGATTGGTTCAATCTCACAGGTTTTAATGATGTTACCTCTCCAAATGTAACAAGGGATGCAGAGACCTCCGTTAGCATCCTAGTTCCATTTAATTATATATATAAAACACCTATACATACACACATACTGTGTGTGTATTTGTATATGTGTGTGGGTGTGTATGTGTGTGTGTGTGTATTAAATACTTTCCCCTAAATGCTTTTGGGGCATACTAGATCACCTCTGTAGAGATGAATCTGGTAGAGTATACTCAAAACTTAGCTCAATTCCTATATAGCATCGGTCCCACCAAGTTTCTACCCAAAGGCAACATTACTGCCAGATGAGTCCAGGGCCATCATTAAGTGCTTGACTAAGTTCAATACCAGCCCTAGAACCTAGGGAGTGCCTGGAGGTTGGATGTTGATGACCTTTCAAATTCACTAGGTTGTGAGCCTTCCCTTCCCTTCCCTTAGAATAGAAAAGGCAAAAAAGCCAACGATGAAGATCTGTTTCTTCTGGGCCATATGGCCTCAGAAGAGATGAAGGCCGTATGGCTATGCCTCCCATTACATGGTCTTTCCCCAGATGCTATGAGCAAAAGAGTCATCAAACTCAAGCAAAGAAACAACCAAAGCTTACTCCCCTTTGCCTTCATTTCAAAAAGGCTCCTTCCAAACATGCAGTTAGCCAACTGTAACCAGCTACAGAATGTCCATAGGTGAGCCATGTTCTTGCCACACATCATCATGATTCTCCTAGCAGCCATATCTTCGCTGTCTTGCACATAAAGAGGCTGCACCAGTTAAACAAGCTAATAGGATCTGAGCACACACTTGACCACCATTGCAAAGGCACCGGGACAAAGTGCTTTAAGAAATATGAGGAGGAAGAGATTGCCATTATCTGGGGGATGTGGGAAGGCTTCATGGAGGAAGCAGCACTTAAGCTTTCCTCCATGCAGGGATGTTTCAGACATGGAAGACAACTTGAATGAATCAATACATGAATCAACAATCACTTATTAAGTGTCTACTGTATGCAAGGCACCATACTAGATGCTAGGGATATATATTCAAAGAATGAAACAACTTCCACTCATATGAGCTTACATTTCTAATGGGGGAGACAATGAGTATATAGAAACATAATAAGTATAAATAGTAATGTAATATTGTAACTATAGATGTAGATATGTTCAGTATAAATAAAAAGTAAATAATACAAATGTATACAAAGTTGCAAAATAGTCATGTTTGGGAGGGAGGGCATTAGCAGTTGTAGGAATCAGTAAAGTTTTCATGCAGAAGATGAAGGGAATGCACAGAGGAAGGGAAAGAATCAGAGGGTCATAGATATGTAGCTGAAGGAGACCTTAGAGACTATCTTAGCCACTCCTTTCATCATACAGATGAGGAAACTGAGGTATATAGATGGTAAATTACTTGACCAAGGTCACACAGGCACTAAGTAGTGGATCCTAGATTTAGGCCCAGCTAACCTTTATGACATCAAATCCTGCCTCCTTTTCACTGTACTGTTTTGCTGAATACCAAGAAAAGAACAAAAACTAACTGAAAGTCCTAACTGGTTGGTATGTATAATATATGATGAGGATCAGGGTGAATTAGGAAATCTGGAAAGGGAGGGTGATTAGAATTAAGTAATCAAGAACCTGAAATGCCAGAAAATAGGGTTATCAGATAGAAACTAAAGCCAATGATCTATCTATCTATCTATCTATCTATCTATCTATCTATCTATCTATCTATCTATCTATCTATCTATCTATCCATCCCTCCCTCCCTCTCTCTCTCTCTCTATCATCTGTCATCTATCTATCATCTATCTATTATCTATCATCTATCTGTCTATCTATCTCTATCTCTTTCTCTATCCATTTAACTATATATAATTATATATCATATATAATATATGACACATGTATATTCATATATACTTTATACATACATATAACACATAAATATATCATGTAAACATTTCTAGATATATGGATGCATTTATGAAGGACAGCTAGGATGGAACAGTGGATAGAACATTAGGCCTGGTGTCAGAAAGACCTGAGTTCAAATCTGACCCTGGAGAAGTCACTTAACCCTGTTTGCCTCAGTTTCCTCAACTGTAAAATGAACTGGAGAAGAAAATGGCAAAGCAGTCCAGTATCTTTGCCCCCAAAACCCCAAATGAGGTCATGAAGAGTCAGACAGGGCTGAACAGATAAATAAAAAGTACATAGATGTATTTGTGTGTGTGTATTTACATGTATGTATGTATATGTATACAAATACCTATGTTCCCTATAGATAATTGGCTTTAGCTGCTATCTGGTAAACATATTTTTTTCTCTCTCTCCTTTTTACTCACATACACAAACACACATGCTCACTCCATTCATAAATTCCTTCTATTTATCAAACAAAACATATGAAAACACTGGGCTAAGCAATATGAGTGACACAAAGATGAATAAAACACAGGTCCAACCCTCCAGGAGTTTACTGTCTAACTGGGGAGATGGGATGGATACAAATAATAATAATTCAAGGTAGAACATGTGACTTAAGGAAAATGCTTCACAAGGAATAGTTTACCCGTCAGATTTATGGAGCAGGGAAGACTTTATGAACAAAGAAGAGTTGGAGAGCATTATAAAATGCAAAATAGATAATCTTGATTATATCAAATTGAAAAGTTTCTGTACAAACAAAGCCAATGTAACCAAGATTAAGAGGGAA
>CM053596.1:202927632-202967291 GCA_028646575.1 Pseudocheirus occidentalis
CAGGAAATTTAAGGGATGCTCATCAATTGGGGAATGGCTGAACAAGTTATGGTATATGAATGTGATGGAATATTATTGTGCTATAAGAAGTGGGAAGGAGATTGAATTCATACTTACCTGGAGAGGCCTATATGAATTGATGCTAAGTGAGAAGAGCAGAACCAGTAAAAATTTGTACACAGTCATAGATACATCATATGTGTGACAACCAGTTTTGAAAAACTGGACTCTTCTCAGCAACACACAGTTAAAGGACAACTCTACAAGTCTCAGGATGGAAGGAGATGTCTACATTCAGAGAAAGATCCAGAAAGATCAGAGTTTAAAAGGAGACTGAAGCAATGCATGCTATCAGTCTTTTCTATGTTTGGCTTTTGTTTGTCTTTTCTTACTGTTCACTCCATTGGGTATAATACCTATACAACCAGACTATTGTACAATGTGAAGGAGTTTGCAGATCCTATACATGATTGTATGCCACCATGGTGAGAGTGGGGGGTAGGGAGGAAGGGGAGAAAAATCTGAAACTCAAAAGACTCTGGAACTGAATCTTGTAACCTAAAAGTAAACAAACAAGTCAATAAAATTTTAATAAAAAAATAAATAAATTTTTAAAAAGCGCTTCATTTGTTCAGGAAAGAGAGGAATTAGTTCTGATTTGAAGAATCATGGAAGACTTTGTGACTGAGGTAGTGTTTGAGCTGAGCCTTGAAAGATGAATAATTTGGATGGGCAAAAATGAAAGGAAGGGCATTCTACATGAAGAACATGAACTCCAGGAACAAAGCCTTGGAAGTGGAAAAGTGTGGGGCATGTAAGAAAGCCAACTGAGAGTATTCCCCTTTATTCCCAGTTTCAGGTGAACATATGAATATCAATACCATCAGCAACACCACTGAAGAGCTAGCACATCCATGTACAATTTGTTTATGAATGAACTTTAATCAGTGTGTTTAGTCAGAAGCTCTATGTTTTCCAATTCTTATAGCCAAAAGGTACCTTTGAAATCTGACTAACTTGGCAAACTGTTTTAATTTATAGACCAAATTGTCCCTTTCGTTGTGTTTCACAAACAAGTGTTTGGAATTTAAGGAAGGTGACTCAGAGATTTACGAAACCCATAATCCTAGGACTTTATCTTGGGAAACAGACCATTTATTTTTTGGGGGGGGATGCGAGCTGTTGTTACAGGGTTAAGTTTCTCGACTGTGGATGCCGACAGCTGTTTTTAGTCATTCTCACAGCTTGCTTTATTTACAAATCTGTGTTCATAATCATGTACTTCTTGGGGAGGAAATGAAAAGTAGGATATTTATGTGCGTATACATGTATACATTATATACACATATGAATATATATGCAATATATGCATGTAGGTACACATATTGCATATACACATACAGCACAGTATATGGAGTAGAAGCTTAAGTAGGCTTCAGCTCTGCACCTGTTTCAGCTCCATGATGGAAGAGAAAGCAACCAGAAGTGTTGGCAACAAGTCAACATGGACTGAGTTGCCTCCTGAGGGAACAGAGAGACCACCGTTGAGGTTGGCAAGCTACCAGCCCCTCCCAAAGATACTTGAAGAAAACAGGATATGGAGTGGGAGTAGATGAGACAGGGAGGTTGGGTGGGATCAGGATAGGGGAAAAAAAGTTGGAGGAAATCTCAACCAGTAGCACATTTTAGACTGTCAGACTGTAAGCTGAGGTAACCTTCCTCCAAATCCTTTCCAAAAAATAGTTTGACAGGTACAGATATACATGTATAATAAATGCAAGGATGGCTTTAGTGGTGTGATGGACAGTAAGGTGTCTTGTCTGGGTTGGTCCTGATTGTAGAGTGATGGATGGATTCAGAGCTGGTTTCCTTAAGAGTCACATTTCTTAAAGTTCTAGCAGAGGAGGCAGTTCTTTGAGATGACTCTTGTTTCAAAAAGACTTACTAATTTAAATTGTGTTTGTTTCATTCTTTGGATGTACATTCGCACAGCCTAGTACAACACCAGCTACCTAGAGGGCACTTCATAAACACTTGCCAATTGATTATTTCCCTCTTTAAAACTCGGCCTCTGTTTCTAAATGCCACATCATTTTTTTCAGATCTGCTGAAAGAATGAGAACCTTCCTTGATCATTGTTGTTCAGTCATGTGCAACTCTTTGGGACCCCATTTGGAGTTTTCTTGGCAGAGATACTGGAGTGATTTACCACTTCCTTTTCTAGCTCATTTTACAGATGAGGAAACTGAGGCTAACAGGGCTAAGTGACTTATCTGGGGTCACACAGCTAGTGAGTGTCTAAGGTCAAATTTGACCCCTGGTCTTCCTGACCACAGGTCAGCACTCTATCCACTGTGCCACCTAGCTACCCTCCTTTTTTGTTACCTCCTTACAATCTATACATCAGGAATAGCAATTCATTTGATCAGGATTAAGTGGCACCTTAGATATCTTTTCTTCCTACCTCCTCCCCTTGCAGATGAAGAAGCTAAGGATTAGAGAAGTGAAATGATTTAGTTGAAGAACTTGAACTCTAGTGTTTTGATTCTATATTCAGGGGATGCAGTAATTGCATTAAGAATCAGGGAGACCTGAAATCCAGTTCTGTCTCTATTGCTTACTCTATTGCCATGGGCAAATCAGTCTTTCAGAGACTTAGGTTCCTCATCTGTAAAATGGGGATACTAATACCTGAAATATCTCCTTCCTGGGTTTTTTGAGGCTTAAATGGGACCATGTATTTAAAGGGCTTTGCTATTTTTTTAAGTGCTAATAAGTGACAGTTATTAGCATTGTTATTGTATCATTTTGTCTGGCTATAAACCCAAATTCTTGAATCCAAAATCCGTATCTAAAGCCCTAGATCTACAGAACTTTCTTGCTGTTTGAATAAAGAAATTCTTCCAATCATAGTTGCCTCTCATATTCACTGTATCATTCATTTAAATAAACTATTCCTGGTGTGCACATATACAATCGCCTGAGTGTGCTGTCACAATTTGTTTCGTGAAAGAAGGGAATGGCGTGTGGGGTAGTAGGGAGCAAGGTAGAGATTTCAGAGTAAAGAGAGGATCCAGGAAATTATTATGTGAACTCTGGAGAGGCATTTTAATAGTCTGCATTATCCACTTTTCCCCTTTCTTTTATTTTTTTTATTGTTTCATTAATAAAGAAAACGTGGAGCATTCCTAAATGCTTGATTTTGGAGGCTTTCTGAATCCTTTATAGAGCTGCAAAAGCAAATTGTCAGCTTATACACAAGGTGGCACCCTGTGATACCAGCCAGGTTTGAGAGAAGAGATGGAGAGAAGAGACTGAACCACATTCTTGAATTTACCACCTGGCATTTCTAACTGGGGGTGGGGGGAAGAAAATGAATCAGACAATGCTCATCAACACTAATGAATGGCATCCCTTTCAGAGGGTCCAGGGGTTGAGAGCAGCCACAGTAGAGGGATGTAGGGAGCTGGGAAATTATTCTGATTGATTATAATAAGGAAAGCAAACAATACATCCAGATTACTCATAGATAAGAACTAGGCTCCCTTGATATTGTGATCATTCCAGTAAAACTGGGGAGTGGGGGTTGGGGGATGTAGGGAGGTCAGGAGGCAGGAAGGAAATCCACATACCAACTTAATTAACTTTAAATTGGGTTGTTGAAATACTGAGCCAATTTGAAAGAATGTGACATTTACAAAACTCTTAAATAGTTGAACAGTAACCATGACTATTTGTTTTTCTCAACCAGATTAAGTTTGCTTTTTAAAAGTTATTTGTCAATTATTTTTAAAAAGCCTGTTCTGATTACAAGACTGGGAAACAGTGAGATTTTATTCTTCTGGCTTTCACAATAAATTGCTATTTGAACTTGAGTACCCAATTTGTGTGACTCACTATTCTTATTTTTCACACTAAGAAATCACATATATACAGTTGTTTTATTTTTAATATTGCTTTAAAACCCAGTTCTGATTCTCTGATCTTTCTTCATATTACATTTCTTGGGTTAAATGTATGCAGTTCATTATGGGTCAAGGGAAAAGCATATTTGAACAGATCAGTAAGAACATGTAATTATTCCAGACCTTTCAAAATTATTTTTGATAGAGAACTTTTTTCTTAGTAAGTGGACCTGTCTCAGAGGTTGAGACTATAACCTTACACTATTTATAGCAGCAAGAATAGTGGTGAAATTCAATAAATATGATAGGAAGAAGGCTTAGTTTAGTAAGAAATAATATTTATGTACAAATGAAAGACTGCCCAAGACACCAAGAGTCAAATACTAGTTTGAGTAATGAACTGGAAGCAAACAAAACAAACCACAGACTGCCTTACCATAAAATTGTACAGTGTTGATTCTTTCAAATTCTTTTTTCCTAATTCTATAATAACTTCCTGTATGGCAAACAAAAGTAAAAGAAAGATGAATGAGAAACTTAAGTGGACAAAAGTTTAATGATCATTTATGAAGCGCTTTGAATTCACTGGCTCATTTGGGCCTTACAATTATTCTGTGAAATAGGTACTAAAGGTCTTATTACCCCAGTTCTAGAGATGAAGAAACCAAGGTAAAGAGGGGCTTAAATACCTTACTTGCCTATAGTCACACAGCTAGAATATATCAGGAGCAGAATTCAAATCTAGACTTTCTAGTCTTCAAGTCCAGTAGCTCTCAGTCACAATGGTGGGAAGTTTCTCAGAGGTAATAGGAAAAAAAAAATCTGCTCTTATTACTACATGCTAGAACTTACTATGATATGTGTTGTTTTGTTTCCCAAACTGCTATTGGCCCACAAATGTTGGGCTGAGAATCCAGAAATGGCTGTGGCTCCTTACAGGAAAGTGAATGAACAACCAAGTTCAATTCAGGTAAGGGATCAGTGAGGCACTCTAGCACAAGCTGGTGTAAGAAGTATCCTGGTTCCACATTTATCCACCTCCATCACTGAATCCACAATGGAATAAATAATAGATCTAAATCTAGCCTTTAGGCTCTGGGTCATGAGTCTTTATTGGGATCTTTTGGGGCGTTTAGGTTAGAAACTTTACCACCTGGAACGGTCAGCAATCCAATGCATTTTCAAAAGTAAGAAGGTGAATAATAAAGGAGGGGAAGAGGAAGTGGGGGGAGGAAAGATGGCCAGAGCTGCTAGTGAAACACAAGACTAATTGCTCATGAAAATTTCTGGTGACTCAGGGAGAAATCCTAATAGCTAGTTACTGCATTTTCTTTCTTTGTATTATCCTTACCCTTTTCATATTCAGTTCTATGTTGAATTCTCAATTTTTTGGTTTTTTTCCCCTTTTTTTATGCCTTCCTTTCTTCAGCCCTGGGATTCCTGCAGAGAGTAGGGTTCACTGTTAAACATGCTCACTAGCTTAAGAAAAGTCTGAAACATTCCCATATTTTATTAAGAACATCTTCTATGGAAAGAAAATGTTTAGGATTTTAGATTTGGAGAAGACCTACTTACTACCTTAGTCCAATCCTCTCAATTTTGGGTGAAGAAATGGAGGTTCAAGGAGTCTGTAGCTATGCCAACATCAAAGAGGTTGAAACCAAGATTCAAATTTGGCTTTTCCATCTCTAAATCCAATGTTTTTCTCATTATATCATGACATAATAACTGACATTCATAAAGGGTGTCCCAGAAGTCTCAGTGCAGTTTTATGCTTTGAATTCCTTTAAAATTGCACACAGAATTTTGGGACACTCTGCATAATGCAGTTTAGGCTCTCGAAGCCCTTCAAATACCTTATTTTCTTTGATTCTGAAAATGGGGCTATGAAGTTGATACAATAGGTATTACTATCCACATTTCACAGATTCGGCAACTAGAGGCACAGAGAACTTAAGTGACCTGCCCGTGGTTATCAAATGAGTGTCAGAGGCAGGATTTGAACCCATTTCTTTTCTGGTTACAAGACTAATGTTTCAACCCAACACACCACTTTAAATAGAGTTAAACTGGCTTGATAATTCAGACTCTACCCAATGTGACTATCCACATTTTCTAGCTAAAATACCACCTTCCACAGGAAACCTTCTTGATTCTCTTAATGCTAGTGCCTTCCCTCTATTGGTTTTCTTTAGTTTTTCTTCTATACAATTTGTATATAGTTGTTCGCATGTTATTTCCTCCCTTAGACCGTGAGCTTCTAGAGGGCAAGGACTGATTTTATCTTTCTTTATATCTTTACCACTTAACATAATGACTGGCACACTGTAGGTGCTTGATCAACCTTTATGAACTGGAAAGGTTTGCAGCTGCTTGGAGACATACAGAAATGACTATAGAGTTTCACTTTTCATTATAAGACCTTGAGCAACCCCAGTACTTTCTTATGCCTCTGTTCCTTATTTCCTTAACTATCAAGGTTTGATAATACTTATCACCGAATTCCTAGGAATTTTGTTAGGATTTTGTAATTCTTTAAAGAGTAATCAAAATATTCCAGCTAAAATAAGTGCCAAGAATATCACGATAGAGTTCAAATCATACTTCTCTAAGCTTCCCATGAACACCCCAGCCTAAGGTGATCTCTCCCTCTTATTAACTGAACAATTCTTTTCTGTACCATTTATTTGGTAGGTAATAATTTGTTGCATTTTGACATCCTCTGTCTTTGCAGTAGTGCACTTGTGAAATCTTGGTTCCTTAACTGAAAAATGAAGGGATGGGATCAGGTGATCTCTAAGGCCCCTTCCAGATCTGAATCTTAAACATCTTTTTTGTTTTTCATAAGTCTGTATAATTTTAGATAAAATGGATTTATTTTTGCTTCCCAACTAGAACCTAGCTGGAACCACCATGTCTCTATCCTACCAACATCTAGTGAAACGTCTCCTACGTGAATACACGTTTGTTGATTTTATATTTTTAAGTTAAAAAAAATGCTCTAGACTTTTGAAGCCTTTAGGGTAGCGCAGATGACATCAAAAGTTCCTCCACATTCTAAGATTCTAGGATATGGGATGAAAGAAGTAAGGCACTTTCCCCACCAGACCTGATCTGCAGCTCCGGAATCCCTTCACCTCGGCAGCACTATATCCTTAGGCATTGCCCCAAGAAAGGCTAGTGTCAATGGCAGGTAGCTTCCCTAGTTCTGCTCTTACAGGAATAATATTTTAGGTAAAAAGGGAGCAAGAAAGAGGTTTGGGGTAGCAAAACTGGCTCCAGGCAGTGGAGGCTCGGCTGGACTTCTATTACTAAGCGCTGTGGACCAATCCTACAGTTATTTTCACACCTCCTGGTTATGTTGTGAGAATGAATTAAGAGTGTGCTCCGGACGGCTTGGAGATAAGCGCGGTTTAAATACAGGGTATTATGATGATGATTGTTTTACTCAGACTTTGCCTGGGCACCCATGAGCAGAGCTAAGGGTGAGCATGCATTTTCCAGGAGCACTTCTTCCCTCGGTGGTGTGCATGGATGGGATGGGTTGAGGAGGCAAGGGACACATGTTATGGTGCATGCCAACCCACGCACACCTGACAGCCGTCAGGTTGGTCGTGGGTCGCAGCGTTTTCGCCCGTCTTGTCACCCTGGGAGGCCCTAGGGCCCGCGCACACTCCCGCGGGCCGGGGGCGCGCCGAGGAAAGAGTGGGTGGGGAGGGGAGCAGACTGGAGAGGAAAGAGGGAGGAAAGAGGGAGGGAGGGAAGGAGGGAGGGGACGGCGGAGAGGGAGGGAGAGGACGAGGCGCGTCCCCGCGGCGGGGGCGCGCCCTCGCGCGGGCTGCCGGGATCGCTCGCCGCCGCTGTGGTAATGTCCGCCATGTTGGCCATGGCGCAGGGAGCGGATCGGGCGGGCGAGCGGCGGATCTAGTGTGTGGAAGCGGCCGCGGGCGGCGGTGGGTTGTTCTCGGGCGGGGTGGGCGCCCATGCTGTGGACGGGGGCAGTGAGGAGGAGGAGGAGGAGCGGGCCGGCCGTGCTGCACTGAGGAAGGAGAGGAGGCGGCGGGAGCCCTCCCCCCCTCGCCCGCCCCGCCGCCGCCGCCGCCGCCGCCCGGGCTGTTCCTGTGAGGCGGGGAGACAATGAGTAAACTCTCCTTCCGAGCGCGGGCGCTGGACGCCGCCAAACCGCTGCCCATCTACCGCGGCAAGGACATGCCCGACCTCAACGACTGCGTCTCCATCAACAGGGCCGTGCCCCAGATGCCCACCGGGATGGAGAAGGAGGAGGAATCGGTAGGGACTCGAGTGTTTATTATCCCCCCCACCTTTCCCTCCTCCCTCCCCCCCCTCCCCATTGTCAGTCGGGCATCGCCATTCACGGAGCGCTCTACGCACGCTGGAGGGCGCAGCCGCTGCTCCGCCGCATGGGACCGTACGCCGGCAGAGTAGCGTAAACTCTCTTCGGCAGCGCAGAGCCCTCCGCGGCCGCCATGTTGTTGCGTCCCAGTGTTGTGATTAGCTCGCCGCGGCGCTTACGCTGCCGTATGGGGGCCTTGCCGTAAGCGGCGTCTAGGAATGGTGCAGGGGGATGCGCCGGCCGCTTTTGGCGTAGTACCTCTTAACTCGTTTATGTTCTGGGGGTCTTTGGGGCCAGAAAGGTTTGTTTTTCGGGGTGTATTGGTGTGGTTTTTAAAAAATTTTTTCTTTTCCTTTTTTGGTTTTGATTGTTGCAGCGGGTTTCCTTTTCTTTTGTGAAATTACTTCGGGGAAGTAGAACGATCTCAAAACAAACATGTTTTATCCCTGCAAGATAGTCTTCCTCTTGCTCTTCTCCTCCCCCTTTATCCTCATCCCCCTCCCACCTCCCATCCCTGGTGCAGTAGGAATGACTACTCCGTAGTGCAGCATTGCAGGGGGTGGGGGGGAGACGGGACGGCGACAACTACGACGACGACACGGGGACCACTACACTGCAGCCTGCAGTGTTACGTTAAGCCGGTCGACATGCAGACGCAGACCCCCTTTTTTATACCGTTGCCTTCACAGTAGGTTAAGGTATACGTAGTTGTTTTGTTGTACCCTTCTATACGAGGCATTGCATTTTCAGTGGGATACATGCTACTAGTTATCGTACTTGTCTGGGAGGGTCGCTGCTCTTTCCATTTTGAGGTTTGACATTTTGGTGGTAGGAACCATTTGGCCTGGAATTTTAAGTTGTGGATTGTTGCAGTGCCTTTTCAGGATGGAATGCTTTTTTTGTTAAGGGGGTGACTTTTGCACCCGGTTGAATTTCACTTGGCTTGAGGCTGGGTGTTTATGACCCCCTCGAGTGGTTTTACTTGCATGCGGAGTTCATAGTAACTGCACCCTCAAGAATTTCTTCAATGAACCTACTTCCCCGCCTCTTTGTCTACCGCCGGTGTGTGTGGATTGGTTCTCCTGCTTCTGTGGCTGTCAGAAGAAAGCTTGAATCCCTGTGATTGGTTTTCTCCTTTGACTATTAATATTGCAGGAAACACTTTTATGTCTTTGATTGGCTGCTTATGCCTCTGACCTCATTGTATTGCCCTGTTATTACTACTTTCCAGCTGTGATTTAATCACATCTCCCTTTAGAATTTGAATCACTGACTTAACCTTTCACTTGAAAACATGGTGGTGTTTTTATTTCTGAATAAAACCTTCCTTCTTCTGTTGTGATCTTGGGGAATATGTTCTCCAAGACTTTGGGATATCAAATTCTCCAATTTTTTTAAAAACTAGAGTTAAAAAACATTTATGGGTGAAGTCTGTGCTTGAATAGAAGGAGTTACTTAGATGTTTTCAACTCATTGCACCAGTAACAAATAGTTTCTTATGGGACTAGCATTTAGAATAACAGTGTTCTATTCCAGATGAAGAATTAACTTTAATGACTTTTTTTCAAAACTCAGGGATAGGTTTTTGATCTCTCCCAATTCTCTTCCCAGAGAACTTTTAGGTTAGAAAACTTTTCGATTAAAGTTGATGCTTTTCTCTGCAATGTGTAGTCTTAGAGAGTTGCTTAGAGCATGGAGAAATTAAATGACATAACCAAATTCATACAACCAATATTGTTCACTGTCCACTACACCCTGCTGGCCTCGTGTTTTATTAAACTTTTGGTTTTAATAATTTTAATAATTTTGCTCTTATATGACTAAATTTCCATAGATATATACACCATTTTAGACTTTCAAAAAGATAGGCATCTACTCTTGTATATAGTTAGTGTAGTAAAAAGAGCTTTGGACCTAAAATTCAAGGGATAAGAGTTCAAAGTCTGGAGATGATACTGTTTATAGCTCTAATCCTGGACAAATTGCTTAACTTTTTTTGGATTTCACTTTTCCTCATTAAAAAAATGAGGGACTTGTACTAGATATTAGAATCAGCTTATTCATTCTATCCTGTCCATATCTTTTTGCATCCTGATTCTGTCGTGCACACAATATTTTATGATATTTCAGAAACCATTTATGTTAAACTTGAAAAAAAAAACTTTTCTACAATATATCTGAGATGTGGTCAGGTACTGCCTGAAGACCTCATGTCAGGGGATTCCTCTTTGGAATAGCTCTAATTGTTAAAAAGTTTTTCATAAAATCAAGCCAAAATTTGTCCCTTTACTACATACCCATTTCTGTTCTCCAGAGACGCAGAGAATAAACATACTCCTTATCTACATGACCACCTTTCATTTGAAATGATTTATCCTGGGTCCTGTTAAGTATTCTCTTCTGCAGGCAAAATATCCTAGTTCCTTCAATTGCTTTTCATGTAGCATGATGTTGAAACTCTGGACTTTTTTTGCCCTCCTCTGGATACTCACTAGGTTATTAACATCTTTCCTAAAATGTATTAGCACCTATTGATCTTCTCCTCCTTTTCAACTTTCTTCTCTACCCTTCCCTCTGTCCTTTCCTCTCTGCCTTCCTGTCCTTTAACCTCCCCCCTTCTCCCATTCTGCTGCAGGAAACTTCTTCTGGCAATGCAGATTATCACCTCCTTCAGTTGCATACTCTTTGAGAGTTGTCTCAGGGACTCAGAGGTTAAGTGACCTGTCCAGGATTACAGCCAGCATTTTGCCCATCTTAATGCAAGCTAATTAGCACAATTTGTTTGGAGGCCATATGTAAAAGATCATTTTCAGCTCTAAAAGTCTGCAACTCAGCGAATACTTTGGTTGTTGGTTTTTGTTTTTGTTTTGTATTTCTGATGCATCAGAGTTTCCAGTTTATTAACTTCCAAAAAATGTGATCCTTCCCCCAAAGAGCAAGCTCTTTTAGAACTACTTAACTTTAGGATAGGGACTGGACCTACAATTGGGAACTCCTCGTTGAATAAACATCCTCCACTAATGCAGGTAGACATCTTTTCTGCAATTTATAGTCTTAGTTACATTGAACACAGAGGTTAAGTGACTTGCCCAGGATCACAAACTATGTGTCAGAGATGGGATTTGAACCAAGTCTTCCTGTCTCCAAGTCAGCTCTCAATCCACTAGGTCATGCAGTCTCAGATCAGTGAATTATATTACAGTGATCAATAACTTACTGATTCTTGTCTTACTACTTCAGTCAGTTAACATTTATTAAGAACCTTTTATGTGCCAGACACTCTGCTAAGTACTGGAGATACAAAGAAAGGCAAAAGACAGTCTCTCTTCTCAGGGAGTTTGCAGGCTAGTGGGGAAAATAATATACAAGAAAACTATGTACAAACTAAACTATATATAGGATAAATTGGAGACAGTTAACAAAGAGAAAGCATTAAAATTAAAGGGATTCCAGAAAGACTTCTTGTAGAAGGTAGGATTTTATTTTATTTGCTTTTTTTTTTTTTTTTTGGAGGGCAGTTGGGGTTAAGCAACTTGCCCAAGGTCACACGGCTAGTTTTTTGTGTTAAGTGTCTGAGTTTAGATTTGAACTCAGGTCCTCCTGACTCTCAGGCCCATGCTCTATTAACTGTGCCACCTAGCCACCTCAAGAAGGTAGGATTTTAGGGGGCGGCTAGGTGGCGCAGTGAATAGAGCACCGGCCCTGGAGTCAGGAGTACCTGAGTTCAAATCCGGCCTCAGACACTTAACACAAAAAACTAGCCATGTGACCTTGGGCAAGTCACTTAACCCCAACTGCCCTCCAAAAAGCAAAAAAAAAAAAAAAAAAAAAGAAAAAAAAAGAAGGTAGGATTTTAGCTGGGACTTGGAAAGAACAAGGGAGAACTCAGAAGGCAGAGATGAGGAGGTAGGACAGTCCAAACATGGGAGACAGCCACTGAACAGGCCCAGTTTGGAGATTGAGTGTCTTGTTGGAGGAACTGCAAGGAGGCCAGTGTCACTAGATAGACTGGATAGATACCTGTCATATGAGTGTAAGGTGTAAGAAGACTGAAATAGTGGTGGTGGTGGTGATAGGGGGCAGATTATTAAGGGTTTTTGAATATCAAACTGAAGATTTGACAGCTGAATAGGATGTACTGGAGTGGGGAGACTTGTGATAGGGAAGACAGTTGCAAGTTATTGCAGTGATCTGGGTGTGAGGTGATCAGGATTTGTTCTAGGGTAGTGATGGTAGCAAAGGCGAGGAGGGGACATATAGGAGAGAGGTTTCAAAGGTAAAATTGATAGGACTTGGCAACAGATTGGATAAGGGGTAGGAAGGAGAAAATGGGAGGAGTCAAGGATGACACCTAGGTTGTGAGGTTGGGTGACTGGTAGGATGGAGGAATATTCAACACTAATAAGAGAGTTAGGAAGAGGGGAGTGTTTTTGGAGAGGGAAAAATAACTAGTTTAGTTTTAGACATGTTGAGTTTAAGATGTCTATGAGACATCTAGTTCAGGATGTCTAGTAGGCAGTTGGAGAGGCAAGACTGGCATTCATCAGAGAGGTTAGGCCTGGTTATGTAGATTTGAGAATCATTAGCATAGAAGATGGTAATTAATTCCTTGCTGATGATATCACCAAGTGAAATAGTATAGAAGGAAACAAAAAGAGGGCCCAGATAGAGCTCTTGGGGACACCTATCTTTAATGTTTTGGGTATTTCCTGGACAGAGATCCAGCAAAGGAGACAGAGTGTTCAAACAGGAGAAAAACCAAGAGAGAGTAGTGTTCAGAAAATCTCTAGAGGAGAGTATCAAAAAGAAGACGGTTGACAGTGTCAGAGGCTGCAAAAAGGTCAAGAAGAATGAGAATTGTGAAAATATCATTAGATTTGGCAGTTAAGAGGTCATTAATAACTTTGGAAAGAGCAGTTTTGGTTGAATGATGAGGTCGGAGGTCAGATAAAGTTAAGATCCTAAGAGGAAAGGAAGTGGAGTCACCTATTGATAATGACTTTCTCTAGGAGTTTAGCCATAAAAAAGGAAGAGAGATAATGAGATTGTAGATAGTAGATGGTAGTAGAGGAATAAATTAAGGGAGGATCTTTTTTGTTTTTTGTTTTTGGGTGGGGGAGATTAAGGCATGTTTGTAAACTGGAGGAAAGCAGCCAGTGATAGAGTTTGAAGAGTTATAGGAGAATAAGAATGATAGAGGGAACACCATCTGCTGGAGAAGAAGGGATAGAATATATCGGGATTTTTTTTTTAGCAATTAAATTTATATTAATATTGATTTTTATAGAAGAACTTAACCTGTGCCTCCTAATGACCATATTGGAAAATTCTTTTTAACCTTTTCGGAAGAACTGAGGTTGTGACTCTGTGTGGTGTGATTGCCAAACAGCTTGGTTTGTGGTTGTCATTGGCATGTTAGCTGTGGCCATTGTGCATATTCATACCCTCCCTAAATGTGTTTCCACTGTCCCTAAAAATCTGACCTTTGACTGCTAGGCAGTTTGCTTAAATCAGGATTTGAAGTTGGTTATAAATTCCTTTCCCTGTATTCTCAAAGAGCAAGGCATGCCAGCCTGGTACTTTAAAGAATGAACTAGTCAAATTCTTTTCCCAAAGAATATGCTAGTCGTAGAATTTTAGGATTGGCAAAAGACTTAGAATGCACCTATTTTTCACTAGCCTCATTTTGCAGATTAGGAAACTGTGTTCCTGAGAAGTTAAGTGTCTTCCCCCCACTTCCCCTAGGTCACTTGATTATCATACGAAAGAGCTGAGTTTAGCTTATGTCTGAGTTCTTTTATGCTAATGTTCTTTTACCCCTCAGGTTGTTGTGAAGATAAAATGAGATAGTTTTTGTCAAAACACTTTCTAAAGTCTGGTAAAAATGTAAGATAGGATTACTAGTATTAAATTTGATGCTTTCTGTTTTACATGTTTGGAGTCTATAGCAGAACAAGGTACTACATGGTTTTCTTAGAATTATTTATGTGTATATGAAGAAAATCTATACAAGAAGACTAACTAGAAAACTTATTACTTGTTTGTTTTTATTTTAGTAAAGAGAATTTTATTTATTTGTAAAATGATGCCCTGCTTTTATAAAAGTCATTGTTGCTTTAATGTCTGAGTAAATGATGTAAATTTTGCATATGTTAGAATTTTGCATTTGTTGCATTGCAGACAACTTGCTTCAAAATTTTTAAGGGATCCATGCTCTTATCCATGTGCATAATTTTCCCCATCTGTTCAGATCCCTGCCTAGCCATACCTTCTGATCCTGTACAATCCTTGTCCATATCTTTCCATAGTTCTCGAGAGGGTTCACGTAGGATGTCTCTGTTTAGGTCTTTTTATATTTTGTAGGTGATAATTATATACTAGTACTAGTATAGTTCTCTGGCCATCTCCCTCATCCCTTACTTTAACAGTATAATCAACTTGCAAATTCACATACTAATAAATAGCCTGTAAAGCATACCAACATGTACCTATTATAGTAGAATTATAAGTATAACGCATAATTTTACTGAGTGTTTTTTGCTTATAGGTACGTTTTATACTTAGTTTCTTAATCTGTATAATGAAGAAGAGGTGCAGTATGTGCCCAGTTTAATAACTATTTCTAATGAATAAGAACTAAATAACTTTGTCTTTCACAGTAAAGTTTATATAAAATTGCAAGAGAATGTAGATTCTCTAGTTGTAGACATTTTGAAAAAAATTATTTATACAACCAGATTTCACTGGGGCACTTTAAATAACTTAAAGACAATATATTTATTTTTCTGTAAATGTTAGCATGGAGATTCTGAGTCTCCTGAATCTTTTTTTAAAGACTCAAAAACTGCAACCTAAAGCATAGATGGCATTATACCTAACTTTATTCCATGTTTTTTTCATGTTGCTATGTAGTATTAAATGATATTCATAATGCTACTACATGTAGTAATAATTGATATTCATAATATTCATAATGGTCCCTAGGCACTGCAAGATTCCCAAATTGCCTTTTGAATCAAGTGGATATTAAATTGCTTTCTGTAGATTTACTCTTAAGTATTTTGTAGTATTTTAATTCTTTAAAAAAATTTTTTTAATCTGTATGGGCCAGCTTTACATTAGTCTTTTAAATTACCTTTAACTGACTCTGAATGTGTGGCATTTTGTTGTTTAATGCTATTCTCTTAGCAACACAACACCAGCAATGAGAAGTAATGGATCCTTATTAGTATAGTTTCTCCCCAGTACTGGCAACATTGTGGTTATATGAGTAAATGTTTGCTAGTATGTCCCAAAGTACATATTGAAGTACACAAGAAGTGTGTGGAAAACTTAGAACAATTTGTTATTCACTTGTTTCACTTGTGTCTGACTCTTCTTGACCAATGAGGAAACTTAGGCAAACAGGGTTAAATGACTTGCTCAGGGTCACACATCTAGTGTCTGAGGTCAGATTTGAAATTAGGTTTTCCTAAGTCTAGGCCTGGTTCTCTATCCATTGTGCCATTTTGCTGCCCTCTTAGAGTAATACTCCTGTTTTTATTTACTAAGGCAGAGAGGCAGTACCTTTATGGAACATTTATTGAAAAATTCCAAAACGTGTTCCCTGTCACAATGCTAGCTAGGAGACATTTTTGGAGTTATAGGCCTCATAGGATGAATTTAAAATTTTATGTAATCTTTTAAAATACATATTCAAATTCATACTTTGAGAGAGTATATAGAATATTTTGAATCTTTAGTCTTTATTGCATGTTTATTATGTTTTATGTATTATATGTTTAATATAGCATAACTTCACATAATAGAGATATTCTTGAAAAGTTGTTTTTTTAAGTTATTTAAAAGCTGATTAATGTTTTAAATTAATTTGAATACATCAGTTATAATTTATTCAGCACTTTCTGTATTCAAGATTGATTGTATTGACTTTTATATGGGATATCAAATCTCTAAACTGTGGCTTCTGGCTTTTGCTGTTCTCAGGGAGCTTACAGTCTAATTAGTGAGATAATAAATGGATAAGAAAAAATACCAAGTAGTAGTATAGAGGAGGGCAACCCAGATGGTTGAAAAAATTGTGGCTGTATAGCCTGGGGGGAAGGAAGAATATGTGATACCTGTCTTCAGGCATATATTTGAAAGGCGTCAAGCAGGACAGCTATAACTTTTTTTTCCTCCAGAGGACAAAACTAGGAAAGATGAGTGGAACTTGCACAACTGCAAATTTAGGCTTGATGTCAGGAAAACTTTGCTGATGATTTAGAGCAGGTCAAAATTTAGAGCAGGTAGTTTTTGAGAGGTGTTTGGCTCTCCTTTCTTTGCAGGTCTTCAAACATAGAATTGATGACTTGTCAGGTTTTATATGGGAGTTATTTCTGGGTATAGATTGGACTACTTGTTCAGGGGAAAATATGGTCATTCAGTGAGGTGGAGGACTTTCAAGCATTCTTGCTGAAAAAACCAGAACTGAACAGAAAATTTGACATTCAAACACAAGAAGCATGAGAAGGTAAATATGGGAAAGAAATCATAAGGAACTTATCAAAATGGAACTTTTTACATGCCGATATGGAAAAATGATAATAGTAACTTATAAAACTTTTCTTAATATGAGGCTAGGTAAAGGGAATACAAATATATATATATATGTATACCTTCACATGTCTATATAGGAGGGTGAATACGTATCTGAGTATGTGTGTATATGTGTACACAGAAGGTACAGGATCAATTGAATACAAAAATCAGTGTAGCTAAAACTAAGCAAACATAACTGGGTAAAATACTTATTGACTGACTGACTTGTAAATGTCCCAGCCAGAACTGTTACTTAGGTCTTTTGACTTCTGGCTTTTACTCTTTATATTTCACTATTCTGCCCTATTAATTTGTACCACATAATATAGCACTTAATCATACGCCATTTTGTTTTGTTTCATATGTGTTAGTCTTGTTTTTCCAAATAAATAATAATCTCTGTGAGGGCAGGATTTATGTCTCATTTGTCATTTGTACCTGTACTTAGCACAATGCTTTGTGAATACTGCAGGCTCAAACATACTTATTTAAATGGATCGCTTACTATGATAAGGTGTTATTTTTGTTTCCTGTCTTTAAGAGACATATGGTGCTACATCTTTACAGCTTGTACCTGAAATGAAGAACAAAGTACAGTGTAAATTCATTTAGTTTACCTTTCTGAGACATAAAACCATTAAGGCTGTGGTGAATCATTGTTACTTAAAACTTGCTTTGCTTTAACTAAGAAATGAATATGGATCAACTAAGAAATGAATATGGATCAAATTTCATTTAGATTTGATTTTAGTAGTTTGAAAATATAATTTGATGGATACTGCTCACATATTTTGTGCTGCCATATAGAAGACTGACTGGAGAAAAATTTGGCATAAAAACGGGGCAGTAGAAAATAGAATTTGTAGCATCAAATTGGACATTGATAAACTGGTAGGATATATAATTAACATATCAAATTAGAGTGACACTAACATAGCAATAATTATGATTCTTCACATTTGTTTTAAAATATATATACACATATCAGTTGAGCTAGAGGCAGCATGTAGTAAATAACTGGTCTTAGAGTCAGTATAACTTGAATTTAAGTCTTTCTGTTTATCCTAAAAAAAATCTCCTTAAGATTATATATTTCTGGACTGTCTCAGATCTGCGTTATTAGAGGGAGTTTCCTTGATGGATTTTCAAATCACAGTTCCAGACCAAAAATAGGTTAAGGAAAAAAATCTATGCTTGGTGTTGTGCTGGATACAAAAGAAGTGAATGATACCACCTTTGCCCCCAGAGATTATACATAGGAATATTTAGAGTACAATATGAGAATACAGTTAAGTGCTAGAATGTGAGAATGAATATATAGTTAAGTGCTAAAATAACTAAGTGTTGTGGAACGTTAGGAAATGGAAAAATCAGTGTGACCTGAAAACTTTATTGAAGTATAATTTAATTTAGATCTTGAAGGGAAGAGTAGGATGTAAAGTTCAGTAGGGAGTGTACTACTGATGGTTTGGTGGCTGGTAGTGAAGAAAGCCTTCTTTGGCTGACAGCCCAGAAGAAGCCTAGGGAATGAGTAGTGGTAAGATGGGTGTGAAATACCTTGTTAAACATTTTGCAAATGTAATTGATCAAACCTTTGTGAAACCTGATCTTTGATTATTCTGTGTTTGTCCTACATTACAGTTGAATATATTCCAAATCAAGACATTATATCATATAATTCCACCAGTTCTTTTTTTCTCTTTTTGGAGGGGGAAGGCAGGGCAATTGGGGTTAAGTGACTTGCCCAAGGTCAACAGAGTTAGTGTTAAGTGTCTGAGGCTGGATTTGAACTCAGGTTCTCCTGACTCCAGGGCTGGTGTTCTATTCACTGTGCTACCTACCTGCCCCATATAATTCCAATTCTTTGTCTGGTGCTTTGAAAGTAGATTATAGCCTAAATTTTAAAATTGCCTTGAGGTTGCCTGTTACGCTGTTTTCTTTTCCTGTTTTACCCATGGTAGAAATTTTTTTGTCATTTAATTAGCATTGTTTCTTTTTCAGCCAAAGAAAAGTAAAGTTTATTGAAAGTTTATTAAAAGTTCACCATATTGGGTAGACTCTTAAGGAGTCTAGGTATCTGTGATACTTGCATTGAGCAAGCAGGACAGAGTAAAGTCTGTCACAGAGGAAGTCTGTGCTAGGTCATTGTATAGTGCTCTTACACAACATGGAGGGAAGATGGAGTCTTACGTACAGGTGGTCTAGAGGAGAAGTTTGGGGAAGGTCTTCAGAAGGAGTCAATGAGGTCAGATTCCAGTAATGAGTTTGGGGAGGGTCTTCAGGAGGAGTTAATGAGGTCAATGCGAGGGTGGATTGATATTTTGATAGGCTCAAGGGTGGGAAGTAGATGGACAGTGGAGGGCTAGGCTAGCTACAGAGGTCTGGACCCAGCCACAATGAAAAACTTACGGTTTCTGCAAATGCCTCATCAAGTGGGAAGATTCAGTCAGACTTCAAGGAATTTCCCAGAGCCTGTACCTCAAAGATTCAAGGAGAGCTCAAAGGGACTCCAAGAGCCTGCACCTCATCATTCCCCCCTCAACAAATGGGACCCATATTCCTTTGGGTAAAAGGCAAAGGTCTCAGCTTCTGAAAGCGCTTCCTGCTGGCAAGGGGCATAGAGCTGTCCCTGCCTCTCTGGGTCCCATTCAAGGGGGTCAGACTTCACATCCAAGGAGTCAGATTCTGGAACACGCCTGATGCCAGGTCCAGTGGGCTGGAGAGCTTGTATTCAGTCAGAGGTTGGTATAGCCTGAGTGGTCATCTGGAGGTTGATGGCTTGAACCTTTGAGTTTTTCCAATTACCTAGGGTCAAGAGAATTGAAAGAATTTGCCTACACTTCCAAATGGGGCATCTTTCCTTGTCCTCCATTTTTCAGAAGCTACACCCATGTCTGTGTTTTCCAACATAACCAAACAGGACAGAGAACCTGAGGTCAGGCTGAGTACTAGACAGCCTCCTAGCTGTCTGACCTAATGAGACCTGAGAAGTCAGGCCTCCCCCCAAACCACAAAAAAACCATACCTCCAAAGTACTTGGAGAACAAGAAAGCAGTAAGGAAAGAGGCTTACGTACCTTCCAGTCCTGGCTGGAGAAGAGCTTGAGATTAGCAGTGTTTCCCATATCAGGGAGCCATAAAAATGAAGAGGTTACCCAGAAAGAGGGTTAGGGGTTGCTCGAGACCCCAGAATACCAGCACGCTGGGTCCTGCCAAAAGAATTCGACTCAAGTCTTCTCTCAGCCAAAGAAAAGTAAAATTTATTGAAAGTTCATTAAAAGTTCACCATATTGGGTAGACTCTTAAGGAGCCTAGGTATCTGTGATGCTTGCATTGAGCAAGCAGGACAGAGGAAGAGGAAGTCTGTGCTAGGTCATTCTATGGTGCTCTCACCCAGTTAGCATTGTTGAGAAAGAAGAGGGATAATCAACAATTTAATTTAACCAAAGAACATTTTACTTTTGGCGCCTACTGTGTGCAAGATTTTGGAGGAGCAACATAATAGCCTTAAAGCAGTTTTTAAAAAATCTTAAAATTTTATCTTATTTAGGAGTACTCTAGAAAAGACCTCTAGAACAGATTCTTAACTGTGTGTGAGTGGATATGAGAGAGAGAGAGAGAGATCCCTTTGGATGTCTGGTGAAATCTTCCTTCTTGGAATGAAGCCACTTCAGATAGTTTTTAAATGCATAAAATAAAATAGACAGATTACAAAGGAAACCAGTTATGTTGAAATGGATATAAAAATATAAAAAAAAAACAACTTCATAGACCCCGGGTTAAGAACCCTTGCTCTAGAACAGTGGTTCTCCACCTTCTTAATGCTGAGACCCTTTAATACTCATATGTGGGCGTATCTACATGTGGGTGGACCTGAATGGAGACAGATAGAGAAACGGTGTTTTGGTTCCTAGGACCATCAAAAATATGTATTTTCCAATATTCTTAGGCAACTACCTCTGTGAAAAAGTCGTTCGACCCCCAAAGGGGTCGTGACCCAAAGGTTGAGAACCACTGCTCCAGAACATAGGTTCCCAAAGTGATGGATACCTCCCCCTATGCAGTGGTTCTCAACCTTCCTAATGACTCTTTAATACAGTTCCTCATGTTGTGGTGACCCCCAACCATAAAATTATTTTCATTGCTACTTCATAACTGTAATTTTGCGACTATTATGAATTATAATGTAAATATCTGATGTGCAGGATGTATTTAAATTGAACATAACCCACAGGTTGAGAACCGCTGCATGGGGTTCTGCAAATGATGGATAGTAACCTTTGATGCAATCTGGAGCCTTTGAATAAAAATAAGAGGGTGGTGGAATCATAAAGAAAGAAGATAATAAAATTTTGAAAAACCCTTTGTACATGTTTCATCTGTTGTGTAAGAGAGTTAAAATCATTGTAATTACATTATTTTCCAAATAAACACACAAAATGCAAGTTGTAACCAATCAATGGTCGAGACCACTGCCTGGTCTTAACCAATTGTTGGCAGGTGAGTGTGTAGAAGTATTGTTGGGAAGTACAACATGAATCATCAGGAATATGCATGTAATCACTTGTTTACTTGAGATACTATTTGGTTACATGATGTAATATTCCATCATGAACATTTCAGCACAGGAAAATATCCACAAATTTACACTGAATTTTAAAATTTAAGATACATCATTTCAAATAAAATTTTAGATATTTTTTTGAAATGATGCAAATAAAAAAACACACCTGTTTAAAGAAAATAGATTTCCAGGGGGGCACTGAGTAATTTTTTTTTTTGTAAGGAAAAGGGGAGGGTAGGGTAAATAAGTTTGGGAACCTCTGCTCAACAAGGATAGGGGTATAAAATTGGCTCTACTTAAATCATAGTCAAAATTTTGAAAAGTGATGGACAGAGAATATTGACCTCAGAGCCAGAAGACCTGTGTTCCAGTCCTTTCTCTGACATATACTGGCAGGGAGGTAGTCAAATCGCTTAACTTTGAGGTGCTCTAGATAACCCTTGAGACCAAGCTGCTGACCTGCATTAATGGAAGGGGTTTCTCTATCTAAATTTTCACTATTAAAGGCCCAATCTGTTCCTATGTGCTTAGGTGCTGTTTTAGGTGCTGAGAATACAAAGATAATTTAAACATTTCCTGTTTTCAAAGAAGCTTGTAGTCTTTTGGGAGAATACAATGTAATACAAATAAACACAGATAAATACAAAGTATATACAGAGAAGGTGAGCCTATGTCAATATCTATTAGTAGGGAGGAATCAGGAAAGGTCTTGTATAGGAGGTGGCAGATCCAATCTGTGCTTTGAAGAAGGTAAGAGTGTACTACTTGGAAGTGAAGAAATATATTCTTGACTTATATAGAAATACTTAGAGATACATTGACAGGTTTGGACAATAGTCAGGCACAAGCCAATTTGACTGGAATTTAGTTGTTTGTCCTTCATTTTCAAAGAGAACCAGTGATGTCACAGAGTAATGTCTTGACTTGTGCAAGAACTGTATTTTTAGTGAGGCAGAGTTGCACAAACTTTTCACCCTAACTCTCTCTTCCTCAATCATTTAAGTCCAGTGGCAAGACAAAAATCAGGATGAGTGGAGATGGCCCAGTATGCATCGGTTGACCGTGGCATCTTCCATGTCTGACCAGACTCTAAGCACTCCATAGTACTTGCTTTAGTTGCCTTCATGGCTATTAGAAGAAATTGTTCTCATTTGGCCATTCAGCCTGGGGAAGTCTACATACTTGGGAAGAAACCCCACTGACTTTCTGACAGGTTTTAGGTCCGTTGGTTACCCTCAACCTGGTTTAGACTGTTGCTGAGAGGTTTTACTGGGGTGAAGCTACAGGTGAGGGAGTTGAGTGCCAAGTAGACACCAAAGGTGGATAAGCGGCCCTGAAAAGGGCTCAGCTAGCCCTCAAAACAGAGATCCTAGTCCTACTTGAACGCTCCTTATGTCCCTTACTCACTGGCCTATATTGTGAAAGGGAAGGAATGGAATAAAACTGGAAAGGTAGTTGAAAACCATATTGCAGAGGACTTAAAGTTCCAAACAAAGGAATTTGTATTGTATTTCATTTTCTAGCCAATAGGGAGGTTCTGAAGATTTTTTTCCTTTCCTCTTTTTTTTCTTAACTAAATTGATTACATGGTCATAGCAGTGTTTTAGTTTATCAATTTAGCTACTATCTGGAGGATGGATTGGAGAGGGGAAAGACTGGAGGCAGAGAGACCAACTAGCAGGAGGTAG
The DNA here is from genome assembly GCA_028646575.1 of Pseudocheirus occidentalis. NCBI lineage: Eukaryota > Metazoa > Chordata > Mammalia > Diprotodontia > Pseudocheiridae > Pseudocheirus > Pseudocheirus occidentalis. The sequence continues at coordinate 202,950,723 of CM053596.1, forward strand.
GAAGACTGCATGGCTAGATAATAGAAAGGCTGTTTTAGCATATGTTTGGTTGTCTTTCTGCCTACTCATCTCCTACTCTTAACTTTTTTGTTTTATTTTAAACAATTTTAAAATTTTATGGACTTCTTATTTTTATATAATGTTTATTTTTAAATATCTCCCTTCCCTTTCCCTATCTAGGGAGTCATCACTTGGAACAAATAAAATTTTTAAAAAGAGAAAAATAAAAACAGTTGAGCAAAACTTAACAAATATTTCGATGAAAACTGACAATATATCCAAATTTCAAGCCTTTGCTTTTGTGGGACAGAAGAATTAACAATGATTACAAAGAACTTCATAAATAAATAATTTTAAATCTCTACTTCCTGGTGGTATCTGTGTATCTATTATTTGATTTCCGTATGGTGGAGAGTGCTAAGTAGTTTTTTGTGAAGTTTTTTATTTTAAAATTTTTTTGCACTAGAGTTTTCATCTTTGTACATGGGCAGTCAGGAATGATAGTGAATAAACTGAAAGCCCCACATAAATCTGAGACCTTAAGAAGGAGAACTATATTATCTTAGATAATCTAGAAACAGGAAACGTGGTTCTTGAAAAACTGAGTTGGTTGTATTGGATTTATTGGTTATCATGAGTGAAGTTTTGAGCCAGTTGGGTTCTCTCCAGACCTCAACCCCAGTGGTTCACCATCCTAACTCCATGGACTTAGTTCTTGAAGATCATCATTTTGTGTGAATATTCTATCCTTTATGAAAGAGGCATGTTCTATTGGACTTTAGTGACTTAATTCAGTAACGGGGAATGATGCTTACTGAATTGTGAGCTGCCTGATGAGCATTGTGAGAAAGCCTTGAAGGCTGAGACAAATCTTAATCTGTATTCTTTTTTTTTAAAATAGATTTTTTTTATTGATAGCTTTTGTTTTATATATCACTGAAATTTCTCCTGATCTCTCTTTACCTTGAGAGCTATCCCACATAACAAATATTTTTTAAGGAAAAGTCTAAAAATACATGCAGTAATACCACAATAATGGACTTCTTAACTATAAAAATGACCATGATTATCTTATCTCTCTTTTGGACCCATGCATGTTCATTGTAGTTCTATAACATTCACTTTTTTGGATAATATTTTATTTTCTCCCCAATTACATGTAAAAACAGTTTTTGACATTTTAAAAAAAATTGAGTTCCAAATTATCTCCCTGCCTGCCTCCACTCCCCCCTCTCTGAGATGGCAAGCAGTTTGATATAGGTAATACCTAATTGTAATCATGCAAAACATTTCCATATTGGTTATGTTGTGAAAAAAAAAATGGACCAAGAAAAGAAATAAAGTGAAAAATAGTATGCTTTTATCTGCATTCAGATTCCATCAGTTCTCTCTCAGGGGATGGAAAGCATTTTTCATTATGAGTCCTTTGGAATTGTCTTAGTTCATTGTATTGCTGAGAATAGCTAAGTCGTTTGTAGATGATCATCCTTACTATATTTTTGCTACTGTATACAGTGTTCTCTTGGTTCTACTTATTCATTTCATTCTGCATCAGTTCATGTAAGTCTTTCCAGGTTTTCCTGAAATCATCTTCATTTCTTAGGGCACAATAGTATTTTATTACTCTTAATTTCTTATTGCACAATAGTATTTTATTACTACAATAACATATCACAACTTTTTCAGCCATTCCCTAATTGATGGGCATCCCCTTAATTTCCAATTCTTGGTAAACCACAAAAAGAGCTGCTATAAATAGTTTTGTACAGATAGATCCTTTTACTTTGGGATACAGACCTAATAGTATTATTTCTGTGTCAAAGGGTATGCACCAATTTATTGTGCTTTGGGCAATTTGAAATTGCTCCCTAGAATGGTTGGATCAATTCACAATTCCACCAACAATGCATTAGTGTCCTAATTTTCCCACATCATTTCAACATTTATCATTTTCCTTTTCTGTCATAATAGCCAATCTGATAGGTATGAGGTGATACCTCAGTTGTTTTAATTTTTATTTCTCTAATCAGTAGTGATTTAGAACATTTTTTCATGACTACATAACTTTAATTTCTTCATCTGAAAACCCTGTTCATATCCTTTGACCATTTATCAATTGGAGAATGACTTGTATTTTTATAAATTTGACTCAGTTCTCTATATATTTGAGAAATGAGACCTTTATCAAAGACTCTTGCTGTAAAAGATTTTTTCCCCAGCTTTCTGCTTTCATTCTAATCTTGATTGCATTGATTTTGTTGTAAAAACCCTTTTTAATTTAATATAATCAGAATCATCCATTTTATATCTCATATTGGTCTTTTTCTCTTGTTTGGTCATAAATTTTCCTATTCTCCATAGATCTGACAGTAAAAAACTATTCCATGCTCTCCTAATTTGCTTATGGTATCATCCTTTATGTCTAAATCATGTCCCTATTTTGGCTTTTTCTTGGCATATGGTGTGAACTGTTGGTCTATCCTTAGTTTCTGTAAAATTGCTTTCCAATTTTCTCAGCAGTTTTTGTCAAATAGAGTTCTTATCCCAAAAGCTTGGATCTTTGGATTTTCGAACACTAGATTATTCTAGTTATTTTCATTGTTGTTTAGTTGTGTCTGACTCTTTGTGACCCTATTTGAGGTTTTCTTGGCAAAGATGTTGGAATGGTTTGCCATTTCCTTTTCCAGCTCATTTTATACATGAGGAACTGAGACAAACAGGGTTATGTGACTTGCCTGGGGTCACACAGCTAGTTAGTATCCGAGGCCAGATTTGAACTCAGGGAGATAGATGAGTCTTCTTTATTCAAAGCCAGTGCTCTGTGCACTGTGCTCCCTGGCTGTTCCCAGTTGTGTACCTAATCTAGCCCATTCTTTTCATTTTACACATGAGGAGTTGAAGCTAAGAGAGGTTAAGTGAATTGCCCAAAGTCATGTAGGTAATAAACAGGGTCAGGATTTATATCCACATCCTCTGACACTATACCAGGATGCCTAACCTTGCATATTTTTTAAACATTTTCTGCAGTGTTGAGGAGATGAAAAACTGCAATAGAGAGAAAGTTATATCAATAGAAAATAAAACCAGTAGAACACTTAGGTAGCATTATTGTGTTGTTATGGTTCGTTTGGTCCCAGTTATTTCATCCTTGTGAACTGATTACCTTTGCTTTAACCAATAGCCCAAATGATTGCATTTGTTCTGGTCAGCCACATAACAAATATGTGGTCGAGTCAGTAATTCTGGATACTACAGAGTTAGTTCCAGGTGCGTTGCCCAGCTTCATCCTAGATACCCAGATCCATCCACAACCTTCCTGCCAGTGTCCTCTTTTCCTTTTCCATTCCTGGTCGTATGACTTTTTTCCTAACTCCTATCCTTCAAATTGTCGTCTCTTGCAGAGGGAACCCATAGTTCCTGCTTATTCCCTCCTTCTCGTTGTTGTAGACTGGACCCCTCTAAGTTCCCAGTTCATTGATGACTACCCTAAAATATTTAAGGATCTTTCCATTCTCCCTGTAACAGAATCCTCCTATATGTGCTGGTCTCTTCCAGTTAGAAGTTGAGCTAAATCAGATCTAGGACATGCCCATTTTTAAGGAGAGGCTGGGTAAATGTCCTCTTTTTAGCCTCATATCCTTCAGACTAGTCAACCAGTTAGTCAGTAAACATTTATTAGGTGTCTCCTGTGTGCCAGCTATAGTGATAAACATTGGGGGGGATACAAAAAAGAGGCAAAAGTCAAATCCATCTTCTCAAAGAGCTCAGTCTAGTGAAGGAGATATTTGGACTAAATGTCATTTTGGCAGTGGGTTTATTAAAAAAATCGATACAACAATTTAGATGTCTTTGTAGAGTTTATTATCAGGATTGTATTCTTTACTGTACACTAAATTTTGCAGAAGTTTAAATTAATAAAAACTTTCCTCTGTTATACTGTAATGGTTTGATTTAAATTCTAGTTAATCATTGAGAGTCTTAATAGATAAAATTGCACATATAGAGTTATGCCTACTTCTCCAACTTAATTAATAATCTATACACAATATTCAGTACTACACTGTGTTGAGATTTTGGACTGTCGTAAGAATGCCAATTGAAACTGGATTTATAGACATTATATTTTGAGGTAAATTTTGCTTAATGGTCAGATTTTTCATATGCATGCACATTTGTATCAGTATCACGTCTGTGCAAAACTTATTAAGCACCTACAACACAAGTTAGATATTATGACTTTTATTATGAAAGAATTATGTGTAGAAGGAGGGACATCATTAAGGATTGCTTGGCTTTCTCTTTTTTTAAGCTTTTATATAGTATTTTATTTTTCCCTAGTTACATGTGAAAACACTTTTTATCATTCATTTTTAAAACTTTGAGTTCCAAATTCTGTTCTTTCCTCCTTCCCCATACCCCCTCATTGAGAAGGCAAGCAATTTGATATGTTATACATGTGTAGTCATGTAAAACATATCTATAATAGTTATGTTGTGAAAGAAAACAGACAAAAAAAGCCTTAAGAAAAATAAAATTAAAGTATGCTTCAATCTGTATTCAGACACCCTCAGTTCTTTTTCAGGAGATGGATAGCATTTTTCATCTTAAGTCCTTCAGAATTGTCTAGGATCATTTGTATTGCTTAAAATAGCTAAGTCAGTCCCAACTGATCATCTTACAATGTTACTGTTACTTTGTACACAGTACATTTCACTTTGCATCAATCCATGCAAGTCTTTACAGGTTTTTCTGAGAGCAACATGCTCATCATTTCTTATAGTACAATACTATTTCATCATAATCACATACCACAACTTGTTTAGCCATTCCCCAATTGGTGAGTATCCCCTCAATTTCTAATTCTTTCAATTTCCCCCAGAAAAGAGCTGCTATAAATATTTTTGTACATGTAGGTCCTTTTCTTTTTTGCTGTTTAAATCTCTTTTGGGATACAGATTTAGTAGTGATATTGCTGGGTCAAAGGGTATATTCATAGTTTTATAGTCCTTTGGACATAATTCCAAATTGCTCCATAAAATGGTTGAATCAGTTCAGAACTCTACCAACAGTGCATTAATGTCTCATTTTTCCTGCCTCCCCTTCAGAATTTATCATTGATCTTTTAGCCAATCTGATAAATGAAGTAGTACTTCAGAATTGTTTTAATTTGCATTTCTCCAATCAGTAGAGTATTTTTTTCATATGGCTGTGGATAGCTTGATTACGTCATTTGAAAACTGGTCATGGCTTTTGATCACTTATCAATTGAGGAATGGCTCTTATTTTTATAAATTTGATTCATTTCTCTATATGTTTGAAAAATGAGGCTTTTATCAGAGAAACTTGCTTCAAAACTTTTTTTGTTACTAACAGCTTTTTTTCCATCCTATCCCCCCATTTATTATATTCTCTCTCCTTTTACCTTATCTCTCCTCAAAAGTGTTTTGCTTCTGTGTATGCCTTCTCCCAGCATTTCCTCCCTTAATTATTAATTCTCCTCCCCTTTCTCTCCCCCTCCCCCCCCCATCCTCTCCTCCTACTATCCTGTGGGGTAAAATAGATTTCTGTACCCAACTGAGTATATGTTATTCCCTCTTAGGGCCAGTTCTGATGACAGTAAGGTTCACTCATTCCTCCTTACCTCTCCCTTCTTTCCCTCCACTATAAAAAAACCTTTTTCTCACTTCTTTTATGTGAGATAATTTACCCCATTCTACCTGTCCCTTTCTCTCTCAGTACATTCCTTTCTCACCCCTTAATTGTATTTTTTAGATATCCTCCCTTCATATTCCACTCACACCTGTGCTCTATCTATATGTACTTCTTCTAACTACCCTTCAGCTTTCTTTTTATATTCTCTTTATTGCTGACAAGATATTTGTGTAGTGTGTTTGAAAGTATACTACCATGTGGTTGTGCTGGTACTGATTCAGTGATTACTGGATATGTACTCAGCCATATGATACACAAACTTCCTTTAGAATGTGGTTATTTCTCATGTAGAAGTAGCCAGTATGTTTACCAAATTAAGTGACTTTCTTATGAATTGTGATTCATGATAGCTATACTGATGTGTAGTGGGTATTCTTGATATGTGGTACAATAGTTTTCAGTAATGCTTTGGTTAATTTGACAAATGTCAGAATTCTTGCTTTTTGGGAAGAATGATATATCGCTATGTAGTCTTCATATTTTATACATTTACATATTTGTTAATTTCTTTCCTCATAATATTGTGTTAGCATTAGCCATTTTGCTGAGGAAATGTGGTTTCAAGTAGAATATTATTTTCTTGTTGACATCTCAAATTAATTACTTTTATTGTAAAGAGGGAATTTTGGGATATAATCCTTTTATGGGATTCTGCAGATAGCACTGGGAAAAAAAGAAATATAATGCCTATGGCAATTGATAGGATTATAAGATACTTTTGTTGTATAGTAAATTGTTAACCATAAGCATTGACCTAATTACATGTCATATTTTCTTAGGAATATTTAAATACACATATAATTAACTCATATACATTGGGTGGATGTTTACAATTACAATAGTGTGTCATTTGCCTGGATCTTGCATTTGGATAGCTTGTTGTTCAGTTCAATTGTATATTTATATGCCTGCAAAACTATGCTGGAGATTGTTGTTCAATTCAGTTGTGTGTTTATATGTCTGTAAAACTATGCTGGAGATGTATTTCAATCCTTTCATCCTTTCAAAGTACCTGAAATTATAAGACCATATATTACTCTAGATAACTGTAATACTTCCTATTCAATAGTATCTTTAACCAGAAGCTGATTAATGTTGAATCACTAAATAAAAGCTGATAATTTGCTTGGTTGGCTTACTTCTATGTCTTCTACACAAAAAAAATAAAATTATTGTGCTGACTTAGTGCGATTTTTCATGTTCAGGCTGAAGTGTTGCTTTTACAAAGCTTATTATTTTACTGAATTATTCATGTCAAGGATTGAACTTACTTCCTTTTGGAATTGAAGATTTATTTAGGAAGCTTTGTGTTCATTTTTCAACTTTAAGTTTAATTTTCTCTGTTGTATTCTCATTTGAAACAAGCACCTTTCCATAAAGGACTGAGGTAAAAAGACCAACTAGTTGAAGATTAATTTCCCTTTATCTTTCTTAGGCTTGAGATAATTTTAAAAACACCATATTATTTCAAATATACTTTATAGTAATAAATATAGTAATGATAATGGTAATAGTTCACACATGTGTAGCATATAGCACTTTAAGGTTTGTAAAACTTTGCAAACATTGATCCTCCTAACAGCTCTTTTAAGTTAAAGACTTGCAAATATTTTCTTTGTTTTATAGTCCAGGGAACTAAACCTTGGCGCTTAAATAATAGCTGATGATGGCATAACTGATTAATGTCAGGAGATTCAAACCAAGGTCTTTACTGATGCCAAGGATAGCATCATTTTCCACTACAGTATATAGTTTTTCAATACTGTAATAGAAAGTATTAGTTCTAAGATATCATTTTAAATATATAAGGACAGCAGTAGATATATTTCACCATGAAATAATTCTATCTATATGGATTTTGCCTTTTTTTACATCATAAGAGGGAACTTAGAAAGTGTTTAAAGTGTCAACATGTAACCACATTGTTCCTATAATATTTGGTCAGTTGGAATATTATAGGCATAAACATGGCAAAACCAGTGAAATATTCTGTGATTAAATTATTATTAGAAAAGGTTCACCAGTCAATCAGTAAGCATTTATTAAATGCATAGTAAGGCTCTGTTGCTGGGAATAAAAGTAAAAAATCCCACTCCCTCAAGGAATTTACTTTCTATGGGGGAGATAGTGCGCATATATAGGTACATATAACATGTATAAATAGTAATTTTGGAGGTGAAGGCATTTGGGATAGCATCATCAAGAAAGACTTCATGTAAAAGGTTATATACTTGAGCTGAATCTTGAAGAACACTAGGGATTCTTAGATGTGTAAGTGAGGAGGGAGGGCAGCATAGTTGTAAGGCAGCTAGTGCAAAGGCATAGATAAGGGATGTAGAATGTCATGTATGAGGAACAGTAGGATCAGTTTGGCTGATCTATAGATAGAGTAGAACAGCAGTTCTCAAACTTTTTTCATGTCAGGACCCTTTTATACTATTAATTTTGAGGACCTCTTTACACTTAAAAATTGAGAATCCTGAAGAGCTTTTTATGTCTTTGTTTCATTTACTTTATTAGAAATTAAAAGACATTTTAAAACAATTAATTTTGTGAAATTAGAACCATCACATGATGACAATGTATTTTATGAAAAATAACTTTTTCAAAATAAAATTAGTGAGAAGAGTAGCATAGTTATACATTTTTTTTGCAGCTCTCTTTCATGTCTGACTTAATAGAAAACAATTCCCTTCTCATATATACTTCCACATTCAATCTTTTGTAATGTTGTTTTAGTTGAAGTATGTGGTGAAAATCTGGCCTTACAGATATTTGGTTGGAAAAGGAAGGAGGAAGAATATTTTAAAAGACAAATAATATCTTAGTACTAGTATGAAAATAGTTTTGATCTCATGAACTCACTGAAAGAGTTTTGGGGATGGACCTCAAAGGGTCCTTGGACCAGATTTTGAGAATCATTCATGTAATGTATAATAAAGCTAAAAAAGGAAAGTTGGTTGGTTGTGTAGAGCTTTAAATGTCAATCAGGGCACAGTTTTTGTTTTTAATCCCTTAGGTGATAACCACTGAAGTTTTTGGAACAGGGGAGAAACATGGTCAGATCTGCACTATAGGAAAATTCCTTTGACAGCTAAGTGGAATACACTTTTGAAGTAGGGAGAACCTTGAGACAGGGAGGCCAGTTTAGACATTATTGCAAGTATCTCAGTCAAAAGGTGATGAGAATCTCAGTTAGTGTTGTAATGTAGAGGTAGAAATGAAAAGATTTGGCAACTGATGGGAAATGTAGGGTGAATGAGTGGAAGATGGCCCTGAGGTTATTGACCTGGATGACATTTGGTTACCATTACCTGAAAATAAAAATATTGGGAACAGCTGTGAACAATATAGTGAAAGCCTTAAAGGAAAATAAGTTCCTTGAATTACAATTCTGAGATCTATTATTGTTATTTTGTCTAGTCTTAGTTCTGTTGTCTGCAAACCATTCCCAAGACTACTACAGTTTCAGAACCCCTTCATGTGATTGCACTATTCCTGCTAGTGTCCTAAATGTCCTAAATCTTTTCTCATTTTCTCAGTCAAAATCTTTCAAATGCTATGTATATTCTGTTCTCATATTTCCTTTCCTCTTCTTTTACTTTTTCTAAATGCTCTGTAACCTGGCATCCAATCTTATCAGTGACTTTATTTGCCAAGTCTAATAGTTTCTTCTCAGTCCTCATCTTTCTTATCCTATCAAGAGTTTTGACACTTACCTTTCTAGTCTTCTCATAAGATACCTACTTCTGTAGACTCTAGGGTCAAACCATACTGACCTCCTTACTGTTCTGACTGCATAAATGCTTTATCTCCTTTACACTGGCTGTCTGTCTTACATGCCTACTGTGTACCTCTTTGCTCACATCTGCCTTGTAGATCTGTTTTTTTATTTCCAAGACTTAGCTCAAATGCTACCTTTATCATGAAGCCTTTCCTGGTCTTTCCAACTGTGCATTCTCCTCTCACACTTGTTAAGATTACAAACTTTTTAAAGGCAAGGGATTTTACTTTTGTCTTTGTATGCTCAGTGATTAGCATGATGCTCTACATCTTCTTTGATTGATTGATTCACATATTAAAATAATATTGAGAGGTGGCTAGGTGGCACAGTGAACAGAGCACCACCTGGAGTCAGGAGGACCTGAGTCAAAATCGACACCTAACACTTACTAGCCATATGAACTTGGGCAGGTCACTTAACCCCAATTGCCCTGCCTTCCTCCCTCCAAAAAGCAAAAGAAAAAGATATTGAAATCCATGAATAAGAACATGTTGGAGGTGAAGTAGTTGTGTCTGTTGGGCTTTGTTTAAACCTTTATTAGCATTCTGAACTGTACAAATTAATATAGATGTAGAGAATTTATACAGTATTAAGAGACAGAAGAATTGGAAAATAAAACCTTTGAGGAATGGTTTGAAGAAATTAGGTCTTATAACAGAACAAAAAAATAAAAATTTAAAACTCAAAAAATTAAATTAGGCCACTGTGAAATTAGATACAGATAAGAATTTTAAAAAATAGAAAACTCTATTGCTCTGGTATTATGCTTCTTTAAGCTGCTAACTCAGTTTACTATAACTTGGTTCAAATTTGTGTCAGTTTTTTAAAAAGTTGTATGGCGGGATTGATAGAAAATAAATAGCAGTTCTCGAACATTTTCATCTATAATTCATCACCACTACCCCTCTCAAAAGAAAGCAGAAAGTATTGTAGGATCTTAATGTGTACAAGTGCTCCTGTTCCATCTGGTCTTCAGTTATAGCAGATTGCTTCTTTCATCCCCATACTCTTCACTAGTATTCAGTCTCTCCTAGTCTCCTGGCTACTTCCCTGCTATCTACAAACCTACCCATGTCTCTGTCTCATCCTTAAAAAACCCTTGTCTCCATAAAAATGAAGAGGCTGCCGAAAGAGGATTAGGGCTGCCTGAGACCCCAAAATACCAACATGCCAGGTCCTGTGGAAAGAATTCCACTCAAGTCTTCTCAGCCAAGGAAAAAGTAAAGTTTATTGAAAGATATGGGGTAGCCTCTTACAGAATAAGTCTCTGCAAAGCTATTCTATAGCGCTCTCACAGAGAAAGTCTGTGCCAGAGCATTCTGTGGCCCTCTCACACAGAGCAAGTCTGTGTTAAGCTGTGAGAGCGCCATGAAATAGCTTAGCAGAGACTTGCTCTGTGAGAGCGCCATAGAATGACCTAGTATAGACTGGCTCCTTAAGAGTCTACCCCATATCTTTCAGTAAACCTTACTTTTTCTTTGGCTGAGAGGACTTGAGTGGAATTCTCTCAGCAGGACCTGGCATGTTGGTATTTTGGGGTCTCAGGCAGCGCTAACCCTTTTTGGGTACCTCTTCATTTTTATGAGAGCATCATAGAATAGCTTAGCAGAGACTTTCTCTGTGAGAGCGCTTTGGAGTGGCTTAGCACAGACTTGCTCTGTGTGAAAGTGCCACAGAATGCCCTAGCATCCCATATGGCGAACTTGAACTTTCAATAAACTTTGTTTTTCTTTGGAGGAGAAGACTTGAGTGGAATTCTTTCCACAGGACCCAGCATATTAGTATTTTGAGGGTGCCCAAAGAGGGTTAGGGTTTCCTGAGACCCCAAAATACCACCATGCCTAGTCCTGCTGAGAGAATTCCAGCCAAAGAAAAAGTAAAGTTTATTGAAAGTTCAAGTTCGCCACGGGGGCGGTGAGGGGGTAGACTCTTAAGGAGCCAGTCTATACTAGGTCGTTCTATGGTGCTCTCACAGAGCAAGTCTGTGCTAAGCTTACCCTATAACGGTCTCACAGAGCAAGTCTCTGTTAGGCCATTTCCAGGCACTCTCACCATTCCAGCCTTCCATCCCTGATTGCTGTTTGTATCTCTCTGCATCATTCAACTGTGAAACTGCTCTCTTCGAAGAACAGTGATCTTTTAATTGCCTATGCTAATAGCCTTAATCCTCATCTTTCTTGACCTTTTTGTAACCTTTGACATTGTCGATCACTTTCTTCTCACTAGGTTTTCTGTGACACCTCTCTCTTCTGGCTCTCCTACCTGTCTGACAGCTCCTATTCAGTTTTTCTTTTGTTATGTCTTTATCCAGGTTGCGCCTACCAATTGGTATATCCCCCAAGCTCTGTCTTAGCTCTTCTCTTTTCTTCCTCTTTACTGTTTCACTTGGTGATCTCATCTGATTAATCATCATCTGTCTTCAAGTGATTCTATCCACTTATCCCATCCTGACCTCTCTTGATTTCCAGTCTTACATCTCCAACTGCCTATTGGACATCTTGAACTGGATGTTCCTTGGATATCTTAAGCTTAAGCATGTTTGAAACAACTCATCTTTCCTTCCAAGTCAATGGTTTAATGGAGCTGACTTATGCTAGATTAGGAGAACCAGTTGTCAAAATTTCATGAAATTTAGGAGCTGCTTGTTAAATACAGCCATTGCACTGTTCAATAATATGTACTGATAATCTTATTTATTGCTTTTAAAGAATTGATGTCAGTCCTAGCAACATATATTTGCAATGCACAGTTTGTCTATATTAAATGATTGTAGCTTTAATATTGAGTATTTGAAAGTAAACTTAATTATATTTTATTCTGATGGAACTAATGCTGGGAAGAAAGTCTGGAGAATCTGATGTTGCTAGAAAAATTTTCTGAAATTGTCATTTGACACTTTAAAAATCATTATAATTATCATTTGGCAATTCAATATCTGAAATAAATTAATCACTTAAAAATTATGACTATGGAATGTACATAAACAATATTGTATATTTCATTATTACTTGTAAGTTGAATGCTACACAGCTTTTATTAAAATTTGTAATAAACTTATGTGTATGTATGCATACTTTTTTTCCCTTAGAGAACCAGTTGTTAAACATTATCATCAAACTACTGCTGCCAAACCCTCAGTTTCTATGAATTTTATTATTGCTGTGGAAAACACTATCATCTTTCCAATCACATAGATTTAATATCCACAGGGAGGGTATCAAGGCTACATTTATATCTACCTGATGTTTCTTGGAGTGTTGAGGTGTTGAGTGTTGAGATGACACCATGGGTACATAAAAGATTTTTTCCATAAAATAAATGTTAGTGTCATTCTTGACCCTCTCATCCTCCCATTTGCTTTGAAACATCTCTTGTATATGTTATCTTCTCTCTGCTCACATAGGTGCAATCCCAGATTACCTCGCACCTGGACTATTGGTTGGTCTCTGTGCTTTCAGTCTCTTCCACTCCAGTCCATCCTCTACTCAGCTGTTATATTTATCTTCCTCAAGCACAAATCTGGCCATGTTAAATTAATTGGAAAAATTCATTGACTCCCTATCACTTCTAGGACCAAATATTAAATCAACTATTGGAATTTTAAAGCCCTTCATAATCTGATTGCTTTTGTTTTTTTTTTGTTTGTTTTTTTACACCTTGTTACACTCCATGTGCTCTACAATCTAGTAGGTATTTAATGAATGCTTCTTGATTTGACTTCATATTGCGAAGAGTCATGGTATCAGTGGTACCTTTGTTTTGCTTGTTACAAAAATGACCAAATTTCCACTTGGCTATACCTTAACATATTGAAGTTTATAGAGGCTTAGCTTATTGGGGGTGGGGTGGGAGGGATGCAAGTGGTGGAAAAAAAGGGAGGACAAATGGGAAAGCAAACTATAAAGAACAGGCAGTGTTGACAGTCTTTGGGACAGTTTGTGTGATGTGAGCCCCATTCTACAAAAACTGCAATTTTCTAGTCCTGGCCACAGAGAAATAGGATGATTGCTCTCATAACTACTTAATAGGAATATTAATCCAGCCCCCAAAAGGGATAGAAAAACTTTGATGGAACATTGCCATATACTCTCACTGTAAGAAACTATTGTCTAAAGTACATGATTAAATTTTATGCAAAAGCCAATTGATAAGTAGTAAAGATTGCAGAACAGATCTTTCAGGACCCAACTGAATTCAGTCTTTTATGTGAAACCTTCTCTAGAATTCTGTAGCACTTGATGTCTACTCATTTGATTGTCATATATTGCTTTATTAAAAATAGTTAATAAACTCTAAGTTAGACCTAGAGTCAAGACCTGAATTCAAGTTCTGCCTCAGACACTTGCTAGCTTTTTGACTATGGGCATGTCATTTAAACACTCTCAGTTTCCTTATTATGTGTAAAATGGGAGTAAAAATAGCACTTAACCTTTAAAGGGTTGCTTTATCAAGTGAGATAAGCAAAGACCTTTGCAAACTTACATAAATGTTTGCTATTTTCTTTGTATATGTGTGCACGTATATATGTGTGTGGCACACACATCTCATCTGCTCAACTATACTTTGTGAACTTCTCCTATCCATGTCCTGTATTAAATACTTATATGTGCGTTTCCCAAGGCACTCAGCTTTACTAGTAGATCTTCAATAATAATTATTAATTGAGGTGATTTTCTTCCAATTGAAATTTTCTGTTGCATTTTTTAACTGGTCAAAGTATGCAGAGTTTTAAAAAGAAAATAAACATGAATTGTAATTTACTCTGGAAGTGAGGAAAACATGAATAACTAATACAGTGTGTTTGAAAAAAAAATCTGAAGACATCAATTCTCTAAGATTGAGATTTTGCTAAGTCATTTTTTTTTTCTTTTTGGAGGGCAGTTGGGGTTAAGTGACTTGCCCAAGGTCACACGGCTAGTTTTTTTGTGTTAAGTGTCTGAGGCTGGATTTGAACTCAGGTACTCCTGACTCCAGGGCCGGTGCTCTATTGACTGTGCCACCTAGCCGCCCCCTAAGTCATTTTTTGAGTCCCCAAACACTTTTTTTATGTTAACTTTTGTTTATTTTTAGTTTACATCATTCATTTCCACGAGATTTTGAGTTACAAATTTTCTCTCCATCTTTCTCCTTTCCACCATCCCAAAACAGTGATTCCATTGTATACCCCCTCCCCCAGTCTGTTCTCTCCTTTGTCCTCCCTCATCACCCCTCTGACTTTATGATAGGGTAAGATGAATCTGCCTACCCCAGTGCCTGTATATCTTAATTCCCAATTGCATGTAATTAATAATAATAATAATATATACACACATATATGTTTTAACATTTGATTATAGAACTTTAAATTCTAGATTTTTTTCCCTTCCTCCCTTGTTACCCATCCCCACTGGAAAGACAAGCAATTCAATACATGCTCTACATGTGTAGTTAGGAAGAACATCTCCATGGTGGACATATTGTGAGAGACTGATTATATATCCCTCCTTCCTATCCCCCCCTTCCATTTTTTACTTTGTCCCTGTCCCTTTACAGAAGTGCGTGCTTCTAACAACCTTCCCCTCATCTTCCCCCTTCTCATCCCCATCCCCCCTACTCTCCTGTAGGGCAAGATACGTAGTTTGGAGTGTATGTCATTCCTTCCCTATGCCAAGTTCAATGAGAGTAAGGTTGACCCATTACCTTTTGCCTTCCTGTTCTTCCCCTTGCTAAGTCTTTTTCTTTTTTGCTTTTTGGAGGGCAATTGGGGTTAAGTGACTTGCCCAAAGTCACACAGCTAGTAAGTGTGTCAAGTATCTGAGGTCAGATTTGAACTCAGGTCCTCCTGACTCCAGGGCTGGTGCTCTATTCATTGTGCCACCTAGCTGTCCGCTAAGTCATTTTCAATGAACTTTGATTTTATTTGGATATTTTAATGATATCCTCTAACACGGGATCTGTCATCAATCATACTAGATAAGATTGTACTAGATATCTAGCCTGTGGAATGTAATAGATAATACAGTACGTTTTAGCAGCATCATGTCTAAATGACTCTATCCATTCAGCTTGTCCTTTGTATCCTTTAAACAGAATGGTATACATAGCTCCACTAGGATTTGTAGTTGTTAAAAAGTCTGTTCTAGACCATGAAATATAACTATCAAATCCTTTCTAATCATCTTTTGTGAATTGCCATGATAAAATCATCTAGTGGCCAGCCTTCTGGTGATGAACCTCTGTACTTTAAGTTGGATAGAGTTCAGCATTTAATGAAAACCTTTTCTGCTTGTTAGGAATAGGACTTTTGTACACTGCTGGTATGGAAGAGCCCAGGGTCATCCTCTATAGTATATGTAAACATGGAACTAAAGCTTTTGTGGAGTGGAGATTCCCTTTCCAGTCTAGTTTGTAATCATTCATATGTTTGTTGACCACTTCCTCAGCATAAGGCATTGTGGGAATATAAAGAACACTACACAGTTCCTGCCTTCATAGAGCCTAGAGTTTAGTAAATTGTACATCAGTCTGTTAATATAGAACATCAGAGTTGGTTGAGATTTTCAATGTAGATTGTTCACAAATCTTTATTTGAACACTACCAGTGATGTGGAGTCACACTGACTCTCAAGTAGCTCATTGTGTTTTAGGAGAACTCTGAAGCCCAAATCTGCTTTTTTTTTAAAAAAAATTTATTGACTTGTTTATTTACTTTTGGTTTACAAGATTCATTTTACAGAATCACTTGAGTTTCAGATTTTCTCTCCCCCTCCCCCACCGCGTGGTGTTGTACAATCATGTATGGGATCTGCAGACACTTTCACATTGTACAATAGACTTGTTGTATAGAAGCGTTGTAACCAATGGAGTGAATAATGTGAAAAGAAAGAAAAAAAAAGAAACAAAAGAAACAAAACCAAACATGGAAAAGAACAATAGCATATGTTGCTTCAGTCTCCATTTAAACTCTGATCTTTCTAGCTCTTTCTCTGAATGTAGATATCTCCTTCCATTCTGAGACTTGTAGAGTTATCTTTTAACTGTGTGTTGCTGAGAAGAGTCCAGTTTATCAAGGTTGGTTGTCACACATATGATGT
>CM053596.1:202967791-203077378 GCA_028646575.1 Pseudocheirus occidentalis
CCACCTAGCCACCCCTCCAGGTTTTTCTGAAATCATCCTGTTGCGGTTTAAGCCCAGGGATGCCAAATAGGTGATGTGGTTTAAATCCAGGGATGCCAAAAACTGTCGGTCCTGTTTGGGGCTAGATGGATGATATGGATTGTGATTGAATACAAGAACACACCTGTTTCTGTGGGAATGGATTTGGGGGCAGTGGCCAGGGAGAGGAAGTAGCTGGGTTCCCATCACATGGACACACCTATTGTTTCCATGGGAACTAAGAGTTCAGGGACACATCTATTGTTCCAGTGAGCCGTGAGGCATTTATGAAGAAGTGAAGATATTGCAGGTGGGGGGTTGTGTTAGGTAGATATAGTGGGCCTGCTGTTCAGTAGGGCCAGGCCTATAAAGAAGTTGGGATATTGGAACTGGGGGCAGCTTTATTAGGATTCCATCAATCTTGCTTGTCATTTCTTATAACATAATAATATTCTATCACAATCATATACAACAACTTGTCCAGCCATTTCTTAATAGATGACCATCAGAGGAGTAGCCTTTGAGGGAAGCATAAGACAAATAAAAGGAAATATTATTTATATAGAAGACATTTACGAAACTGAATATACCAACAGATAGAACAAGTCAGAAATATATGTTCAGAAATTATTTAAAGAAGTTATCTGAACAAGAAAGGCTCATGTAGGGCTGGGACACAGCTCTATTTTGAGGTTGATATCAGAAAGGACAATGATAACTTACATGAAGTATCCTTAGAACCTCTATAAGGGACAATGCCTAGGCTGGATGGACTGTTCATTCAACAATCATTTTTTAAGCTCCTACTATGTGGCAGGCACTCTGCCAAAGTGCTTGGGATACAAAGGCAAACACAAAAAACAAACCCTGCCCTCAGAGAGTTTTCATTTTACTGACCATGGTGCTGACAGCAATTTCAAAGTGCCAAAGCTATTAGCTTTAGCTTATTAGGCTGGCCAATTACCCAAAAAAACTGAACATAGGAGATGGAAATTTTTGATAGAGAAAAAAATGTAAAGGGAAGGCCCCATAAAACATTGCCTTGCAGGATAGTGCTGGAAATACCTGGTGCCTGGGGGGAAGGTAATAATGATAACAACAACAACAAGAATTCAATTAAAGGTTTGCAAAATGTCTTACACATAATTTCATTTTTCTTCTCACAAAAATCCTGGGAGGTAGGTCTTGTTTTATCTCCCATTTCACAGATGAGGAAACTGAGTCAGAGAGACATCAAGTGACTTGCCCAGGGTCACACAGCTAGTATCTGAGGCCAGTTTTGGTCTCCCTGACTCTAGGCCCAATATTGCATCCACTGTGCCACCCAGCAGCCAGGTACCAAAAACAAGGAGGGCCACCAAAATGGGGAATAGAGAGAAACAGGGGCAAATTGTACTATTTTACCCAGATGCAGCCTTGACCAAACCCATTCCTTTTTTTTTCTGTTCCTCTAACTCTTCCTTTTAAGTATATTATAAGTTTCCAGAATGTTTTGCTTCTTCTTAGGCTATTCCAAGTTCTCCTGTATCCAGAATTCCATTAAGCCAGCCAGCATTTGCTTTCACTGCCATGATTCCTATCTCCATTATCATTATTACTGCTGAAACCACAGAGCTCCTTTTGCTTTGGGCCTTCTCAGGGATGGGGGAGAGGAGCAGCAGCAATGCCTGCTGGAGAGTGACTTGCTAGCAGCGGAATAGGAGCTCTGGCTCGCATTCTGTTCTCCCCTTGCCCCTCCTTGGTAGCTCGCAGAGTGCCTTTTCTTCTGAATTTCCACTCAAGAGAATAGAGATATTCAGAACATGGGGTAACCTGGAACAGCGTCCTTTCTCCCCCTGTAGACCTGCTCTAGTAAACGTCCTCCTAGGTCCATAACCACAGCACTATCTTTCCCTTCTTACTCTCCCTCACTCCCCTTCCCCACCCCCCCCCCCCAATCAGATCAGTTGTTCTAGCAAGCTGGTTTTGCCTCAGCAATCTTTTTGGCATTCAGGCTTTCATCATCTGTTTGCTAGACTCCTGCAAGAGCTACCTAATTGGTTTCCTTGCCTCCAGGCTCTCTACTCAGGGTTATGATTAGTGAGCTTTTACCTTATCTTAGCTGGAAGCAGACCTCTCCTCCACTTTATGCTACCATTTGCAAACCTGGGCACTGACAGGTAATCTGCCTTGTTTTGACCAGAGCCAGGCTTCCACATCACTTACCAGCCATCTTTTCTAGACCATGCTGTTCTGTAAGACTGTCTTACTTTTATTTATTTCCATAATGCTTAGCACAGTAGCTGGCATTAAAATGCTATATTGATCTATGTAGTTATCCAATCCATTCAATGAATTGTTGCCAAAGTAATTTTGTTTAAGCAGAGATCTGACCACATCATTTCCCTACTCAATTAACTCCAATGGCTCCCTATTGCCTCTGGGATCAAATATTAACTCCTCTACTTATTTTTTAAAGGCCTTCCTGACCAGGTCCCAAGTTATCTTTCCAACCCTATTGGATATTAGTCCCTATTCTTCATTCTGTGATCCAGACAAACTGACCTTCTCTATTTTCCTCACACATAATTCTCTAGCTCTGATCTATGTAGTTTTGTATTGTCCATCTCTGATGACTAGAAGGCATTCCACCTCATCTCTACCTCCCTCTTTCCCATCAAGATTTGCCTCAATCACTATCTTCTGCATGAATGCTTTCCGGAACCCTCCAGCAGCCATTAATGTAGCAAACTACCTTATATTCAATTATTAACTTTATTTATTCTGAATTAACTTAAATATGTACTTATCTTCACCTTTGGAATGTAAGCTCCATGCAAGTAGAGTTTGGCTTGCTATTCATCTTTCTTCAGCCCTTAGCCCTGTCCCTGGAGCCTAGTGCGTGCTTAATAAAAGCTTGTTGATTGATGAATAAGCTCCCAGAAGATGATAGGAAGCATAGACAGAATGACTGGACTATTATTGCTCAGAGCCTGAAAGACCTAGGTCTCTGACTTAGCTGTCCTCAAGAGCTCTTAGCACACCTGGAGCTCTGCCTCCCACTCCTCAATCTAATAAGTGTTTATTGGGTACCTACTATATGACATATTCTATGCCAGGAATATAAAGGCAAAAAACCCAAGCAGTTTCTGCCATCCAGAAGCATCCATTATTTTGGAGGGGCCCACATGCAGCTAGGGAAGTTTGTACAAAATGCATAGTTATCTCTTGTAGCAAGCACACACTTGCGAGCTTCACCCACACTATTATGGACTAAAAACCAGGTCAAGAAATATCTAGTTTGGGTGAAACCAGGGTAACAAATGTGGGTGCCCCAAGTTGCCCAAGGTTATGATGAAAGGAAACCCCAACATTGTTCTCCAACACTGCAGATGAGAGAAAGTGTGGAGTAATGAGTGTAGTGGTAAAAGTGGAGTCAGAAAGTCCCTCTCTCTCACACTAGCTGTGGGACCACGGGCAAGTCTAAATAAAGGTTATTACCTCTCTGAGTTTCATTTTCCTCATCTGTAAAATGAGGGAGTTGAATTGTAGTACCTCTAAGATCCCCTCTGACTCTGAATCTATGAAATAGTTAAATGTCATGTAGTTTCATGATGCTATTTCCTGGTGTCATTTACCAGCTGTGGAGAGATACAAAATGCCTGGCTGATACTGGAGTACAGAATAGAGATAATTTTGGTTTTAATTTAGAGAACTCTTTCTTTTCCCCACCCCCTACTCCCAAGAGGGGCAGTATCTCATAAATTAGGCAAAGATTCCTGAGGCTTCTAGAGACCTGGGGAACCATCCAGGGTAGATTCATAGGCACACAATTGCAATTCTAAAGCAACCACATGGGTTTCAATATTGAATGCAAATTGCCCTATCTTGATGACAGACAATTTCCAACCTGTCATCTCTTAATGAGTCTCTCTGATCACAGAAGCAAGTTGGTGTGCTCTTAGGGCCCCATCATTTTTCTTTTTAGAAATAGTACAAGATTTCCTGAAGAGCCTGTGTCTTTATTCTGTAATAACACCTGTGGTATCTACCTCATAGGTCTATTGAGAGGTTCAAACAAGATAGTGTATATAAAGTGCACATCTTAAGTGCTCTGTAAATGACAATCATTCTCATTATCCAATGGAAAATATGTAGGGTTGGGTAGTGATCACTTTCTCTCTGGAGGAATAGCTTTCCTGATTTTCCTCCTGTGTTATATTGTAATATTGAAAATGCCTGAGATGCTTTCAGCATTACCTCCCACCCCACCACATCTCATTCTCTGCCTTTTTGAATTCTTACTCAGTCTTTAAAACCTAGCTCTAATGTCATTTCCATTATGGAGTCTTCCTTGATTCTCCACTTATGTGGGATTCTTTCCCTTTTTGTCCTCAGATACTTAGGGTGATAGGATCCTATCTATGATTCTAAAGGTTCATGGATCTGGAAGCTTTCTCGTCCAACTCCTTCATTTTTACAGATGAGGGAACAAAGGCCCAGAGAAATAAAATGACTTATACCTGGAAACACAGGTATTAAATCAAAGAACTAGAATTTGAACCCAAGTCCCTTGATTCCAAAACTGGTGTGTTTACCATATTCCATTGTGTACTATGGTCTTGGGGTGTATGTCATCTCCCATATCAGATTCTAAGCTTCTTGAGGGCAAACACCATACTTACTATAACTTTCTATTCCCAGAATCTACATAGAGTAAATGCTTGATAAATATTTGTTGTTGTTATTGAAAAATTCTTTCATAGAATCAAACTCACCTTTTAAAAAAAATTTTAAAAGAAAAGCAAAATGTTACTATTGAACTTTGTGTCAATAATGTTAATATCATCTCTGTCCAATAAGCTCATCCAAGAAGTTATGAGATTTCCTATTGTGAAGTAAATAAAAATGGAGTAAAATATCCTCACAGCACCTGAGGCACAGTTCTTGTGCTGGGCTGCTGATTCTGATAGGAATAACTGAGAGTGCACAAGGCTTTCCTCCTCTATATCAGTGCTTCTCAACCGTCTTTTATCATGGATTCCTTTAGCAGTCTGTTGAATCCCAGAGACCCTTTCTCAAAATAATGTTTCTAAATAATTGAAGGAAATGATAAATTTCAGCTAGAGTTGGTGAAAATTAAGATGTCTTCTCTCCCCAATTTATCCACATACTCTCTGGGGATGGTCTTTAGACTCTGGTTTAAGAATCCTTGCTCTATGCCTTCTCCTTTGGTCACCACTTCTATTGTCATCTCTATGCAAATAGGTCCCATATTTACATGATTAGTACCCATACCTCCATGGAGTTCTGGTCCCACATATCCAATTGCCTGCTGATCACTCTTCCACCTGGATATTTCACCTACACCTCAAGTTTAATATATCCAAGGCTGAACTTATCATATTCTTTTCAAACCTGTGACTCCCTTCAGAATCCTTGTTTTTGTTAAGGGCATAACCATCTTCCCAGTGACCCAGCCTAGGAGCCTTGAAGTCATCTTTGATTCTTCCTCTAGCTTCATTCCCCACACCAATCATTACCAAGTCATGCCAATTCACAATAGGTTTCCCAACTATGCATTTCTTTCCATGCACACTGTTAACCGTTCTCATTTAAGCTCTCATCATTTCTTGCCTAGCCTATATTAATAGCTTCCAAAGAGGTTTTCCTGACTTTAGCCTCTTGCTTTTCCAACTATCAGAGTAATCTTCCTAATGCACTTCTCTGATCATGTTGTTCCCTTGCTTCAAAATCTTCTATAGCTCCATAGGGCATGCAGCCAAAGGACAAAACACAAACTTCCAACCCTAGAATTTAAATAAGTCAATTGATCTTTCTAGCCTTATTTCACATTTCCCACCCCCTCACCCTCCACCCCTGCCCACTTACATTTCAGCTGGAGTGAACTACTGAGTGGTCCAAGATCTTGCCCTGCTCTCTTGCATGTGGTGCAGTTGTGTTGGCTGGCATTCTTGACTGGAGTATCCTACCTCTTTTAAGACCTAACTCATGTGTCACCTCTTCAAGAAAGCCTTCACTTATGCTCCTAGTTGAAATACTCTTCTAGAGTTGTGTTGTTGTTGTTGTTGTTGTTGTTGTTTTATTTCTCCTGGGGTGGCTAGGTGGTGCAGTGAAGAGAGCACCAGTCCTGGAGTCAGGAGGACCTGAGTTCAAATCTGGATTCAGACACTTAACATTTAATAGCCCTGTGACCTTGGGCAAGTCACTTAACCCCAATTGCCCTGCCTCCCCCCCCAAAAAAAAGAAAAAAAAGAAAAAAGAAAAAAAGTTTCTCCTTACATTATGAATGTCATGTTATGCATTCTGCATACCTCCTATTAACAATAAGAGTAAACATTTCTACAGCTCCTTAAGGTTTGAAAAGTCTTTTAAATGTGTTATCTCACATGATCATTAAATGTTATATCATTTAACCCTAGGAGTTAGGTGCTGTTATCCTTATTTTTATTGATCAGAAAACTGAGGCAGACAGAGGTTAAGTGACTTGCCCAGGTCACACAGCTAATAAGTGTCTGAGGTCAGATTTGAACTTAGACTGACTCCAAGCCCAACAGTTTATCCACTACTTTTGCCAGAGCTATCAAAAATATTACACAATGAGCTCCCTGAGTACAGGAATCTGAGCCATTAACATTGTTGTATCCCAGTACCAAACACAATGCCTGGCACATAGCTGATTCTCACTAAATATTCATTTAATTGAATTGAGTAGGAGGTGTAAATTTAGGGAATCTGCTCCAAAATAGTTTGACTAGAGAAACTGAAAGTATATCTTTAAAGCTGCAATAAACTGTCAGTATTCATTTATACCTTTGTGTAAAAGAGTATAATGTCTCTTTTTCCAAGAGGAAACATTTGGGGAGGGGGAAAGGGAGATCATTCAGCCTTTGGAATAAGACAAAGGAGGAAAGGTATAGAATGAGAAAGCCATGGATACAGAGGACAAATTTTGTAGACTTCATAATTGTCTAGGAATAAACCCTTTTGGAGAGTTTCTCTCATTTCTCCTGGGTGGAAAAATTTGTTTTAAAAAGGTGTCTAGTGAAAGAACAAAGTATCTGAGAGGTTACGGTCTTGGATCTCTTTGTTGGTGACTGATGGACATGTTCAAAAGCTTGATTTAGTCTCTATGCTTCCAACTACCTACCTTTGAGAAGGTACCATCCCTGAAAAGCTCCCAGGAACCCAGTGGGTGAGAGGTTCAATCTGACTTCCAGATCTGTTGAAGGGAAGGTGATTGTGTAAATCAGTCATTCTATTCTAACTGGAAAATATTGTGTACTTGTTACCTCCCAGAAGAAAAGATGCCATGAATCATAGATTTATAGCTGTTCTGAGACATTTTAGCCTAACCAGCCCTCTTTACAAATGGGAAAACTGAGGCTCAGAGGTGCCATGAAATAAGCAAGGTCATACTGGTAGGAAGAAGCAGATCATGAATTTCAGCCCAGATCTTTTGACTCCAAATCCAGCACAATCCCCATTATGACATCACCATGGAAAAGTTATTTCTAAGAAGAAGAAACAAGGTTACTGAAAATTCCTTTCCTTGGTGACTGACACTCTATTGACATAAGGCCCAGAAACGTTTGCAACATTTTCTGACTAATACAGTGAAATCCAAAGCTCATCTCAGTCATTAGTAGTTGCTTCTCCAGCCTTTTGATGTGGTTTGACTTGATGAATGTCAGAGACTGGAAGAGAGAAGGGCAAACTGTTGGGGCATGGGATCAAGTGCTTCAATGTTGCTGGTCCCCAGCCCACTGAAGGCTTGCTCCAGTTTCAGGGTGTTCTTGCAATGATGCCAATTCAAAGAACAGCGTGTTATACACAGTACTTTTCAAGGTTAGACTTTTTTTTTTTTTTTTTGGCCACTTCATCGTTATAAATTAACAGGAAAAGCTCTTTGGCCCTGGATGACGAACCCTGTTCCTGCAGTCAGTGGGCGGAGAAAGCACTTACTGAGCTAATGGTGGTGGTACAAAGTTGCCAGGGCTCCCTAGGGTCTAATCCAAAGCCACCTGGCTAATGGAAATCCTGCTGGTGAAATAGACAGCGTCTCCCTGCAATCTTACAAGGGCTGGGCGGAGCTGAGCAGGGGAGCTGTCCGAAGTAGGCAGGATCAGCGTTCAAAAGCATTTTTTATTTACTGCAAAGTATTGGAGACTGCTAAGTTTGGAGGTCAGAATTTTTAGTTAAGAAGGAGGAAGTGATCAAATTTCTTAATGGGGTGAGGGGCAGGTAGGAGTGGAGAGGGAACATTCATTTCTCTGGGAGAGAGAATTCTTTTAAATAAAACAAATTAGTTAATACACCTTTAAAAACTGTTTTCTCTCTGTGCATTGGGAGAGGCAGGGCTAGCATTAAAATGGAATATAACTATAAGCAATAGCACTGGATATTAACCTTGCCCTAGACCATGCACCAAAAAGTGATTAGTTTACATACACTTTTCCTCTCAGTCTGACTTATTCCATAAGGTACAACTGGAATGAAAGAAAACAAAAAAATCATCTTCTGAATTATTCACTGTCCTGTATAGAGGCAACCACACTGGCATACACAGGATGGCTGCTGGCACAGGTTCTTAGTTCTGCTTTACTAGGAAAACTAGCTGTTTAAGGGGTCAACAATCTTTTAAAATTACATTCACTAAATCAAGGGAAAAGTCAACACCCTGAACTTCAAAGAAAATAGAAGCAGAGAAATAAAGAGCAGCAGATAGGGCTCTGACTGCCTGAATCAACTATAAACTATAAAATTTATGAAATGCCTAGAACTAGAGAGCCTTTACATTTGAGATCTATTAATGTGTGGGGGAGATCTTATATCCCATTAACATTACATCCTGGCATAAAATGCCTTGGGAAAGAGGGCGCAAATAGGCAACTATGTCAAAGAATAAGTTAACCTAATGAATCTAAGAAATTATTACAACAAAAACTAGAATCCTGATCTCTCTTTCTCCCCTAACACTGAAAGAAAATGGAGTAGAGACTATCTTTATGCAGATATTTATAATGTTGTTTGTAAAGCACTATACATATATACACACATATATATGTGTGTGTATATATGTATATGTATGTAAATACATATATAATTTTATCTTCATAACAACCCTGACAGGTAGGTGATATCATAATTCATATTTTAAGGATGAGGAAATCTAAGACAGGCAAATATTAAATGACTTGCCCAGTGTCACGCAGTTACAAAGTATCTGAGGCAGAATTTGAACTCAGATCTTCCTGACTCCAAGACCAACACCATAAACACTATATATAAGCATGATTTATATTTCTTTAAACCTAATAAGAGAGCACCAGCCCTGGAGTCAGGAGGACCTGAGTTAAAATCCAGCCTCAGACATTTGACACACTTACTAGCTGTGTGACCTCGAGCAAGTCACTTAACCCCAATTGCCTTGCCTTTCCCCCTCCAATAAATAAATAAACAAAATCTAATAAGCATCAGATGATGACCTAATTTTTGAGGCTAGGATTTTCACAGGTATAAATATGTGGCATTTATAAGCTGAGGTCTTTTCTGGCTAAAAATTCTTTTTCTTTTGATTTAAGGCTTTGATTCAAAGTATATTTAGTTTATTGAAGAATAATTTAGTAATTCCTCAAGCAATGTGACAACTATGTCCAATTGATTCTTATGTGAAAAAATTTCCGTATCTGAAATCTTTCCATTTCTGCCAATGTAACATTCCTTCCATTTTCAGCACTAGGTGAACTTAACAAGAGGTGGGAAGCACCAAGATGAATTTCATTTAGCCTTCATGCTTACCATGAAAATCTAGTTTTCTTCCTGACTCCTGAAACTCCTGAAACCAATGACAAAAAGATAAGGAAAAGAAATAGTTCTTTGTTGTTAGAACCAGCTTGTGATTGTGGTATTCCACCCCTTCAATTGTAAAGGGAATGGGGAGGGGGGACAAAAGTCAAGGAAAATACATTTTTCAGAAAGTTTCTTCACTAATTAAAATCTGTCTCTTAGTTAGGCTCCTTGAAGGGAACAGTTTGTACCAGGACAGGTTTCCTGCTTCCTACCTAATTTGGCCAAGTTCAGCCTTGTGCTGAATGTCATATTTATTTTGTTTTGTTGGTCTTTGACCTGCAATTTACTTGGTTTTTAGAATTTCTGGTGAGGAAATTCCGTTTCTAAAATTTTTATAGTATTAAAGAGCTCTCTGGGGCTCTAAGATTAGATCAGTCAATCAATAAACATTTCTAACTGCCTGCTATGTGCTGGACACTGTGATAGAAAGAATGTGATAGAAAGAACGGCAAAAGATAACTTAATGGGGAAGATAACATGAAACATGTACGAACATGCTATATACAGAATAAATTAGAAATAATCAATAAAGGGAAGGCACTAGAATTAAGGGGCATTGGAAGTCAGGGAACATTAGAAGTGGAAATTATGAGGGAGAGAATTCCAGAGTGGAATGTCTCATGTACAGCACAACAAAGAGGCTGGTATAACTAGAATACAGAGTATGTGGCAAGGAATAAGACTAAAAAGGTGGGGGAGAGGCAGGTTAGGGGGGACTTTGAAAACCGAATTGGGGATTTTATATTTGGTCCTGGAGGTGATAGGAAACTACTACAGTTTATTGGACAGGGGGATGACATAGTCAGACTGTGTTTTAGTAAGATCATTTTGACACCTGAGTAGAGGGTAGATTACAGTTCTCTCATAGCTTTCCCCAGCAGTTTCTCTATACCACCAGTTGGCATAAGAAATTAAATGGGAATTTGGGGGGAGTTTTATAGAAGCTACAGGTAACAGATGAATGCCAGTAGATGACACAGAGCCCATGACCAAATATTTACCCCAAATTTTATAATAAAGTTCTGTAAATAGCCCAAAAAAAGAAAAAGAAAAATTCTGATTTCTTCTCTGGCATGAAGGGAAAGTCAAAAAATTTTATGAGGATTTTTCCAGTTCATGATGGAGGTCATCACCCTGAACCTCATGATGTGGAGGGGATAACTATAGAGTGGGGAGAGATTTGAGGCAGACAGACTTGTCCTGGGTTGTACAGCTGGAGTATGCCAGAGGTTAGCCTGTACTCCATCTTCCTGAACTGGAGGCTGGTTCTCCAGCTACTACCCTAACCCACCTCTTGATAACAAAGTAGTAACTGGCATTTAGTTAATTAACTTACTTTAAAGTCTGCGAAGTGTTTTACATATAGTGTATCTTTTGAGCTTCACAGCAGTGCAATGAGGAGGAATGAATGTAGGGCACCATTTTATAGATAAGGGACATTTGGGTCAGAGAGATAAAATGCCCATTGCCTGTGGTCATTCAGCTAGTGAGATTCAGAAGAAAGATTTGGCCCCAGTCTTCTGGATGCCAAGTTCATGACCTAATATACTCTATCTATTCCAGATTATCTTCTTTTTTAAATTTTATTTTTAATTTATGGAATAAAACAAGCATTTTCATGACAGTTCAATAAAAAATGATTGTATGTTAAATTGTAATCTAATACGTAGAATTTGCTATTCCTTTCAAATATACAACAAAATTAACATACGGATTTCTTTTTTTCTTCCCACCCCCGTGCTAGAGATGGCTACCATTAGACACAAATAGGTGTGTGTATGTATATTATATATACTATATATGATACATATATAGTATATTTAATATATATTCTGCATATTTCTATTAATCAGTTCTTTCTCTGGATCCAGATAACATCTTTCTTCATATATTCTTTAGTTAATTTGAGTATTTTTGCTTTGCTCTCTTTTAAAATCATCTCGGTGTCTTTTTAAAAATTTATTTATTTTTAGTTTTAAACATTCATTTCCACAAAATTTTGTATTACAATTTTTCCCTATCCCTTGCCCCTAAATAGCAAACCGACTGACTGCCCCTTCCCCCAATCTGTTCTTTTTTATATCCTCCCTTATCACCCTCCCTAACTTTCTAGTAGGTCAAGATGGCTTTCTATATCCCAGTGCCTGTATTATCTTATTTCCCAGTTGCATGTAGAAAACAATTTTTTTAACATTTGATTTTAAAACTTTGAGTTCCAAATTTCTTCCCGTCTTCCTCCCTCACTCACCCCCAAGGGGAAGATCAGCAGTTCAATATAGATTGTACATGTGTAATTACCCAAATCATTTCTATAATTGTTATATTGTGAAAGACCAACTATACTTCCCTCCATCCTATCCCACCCCCCCACTTATTCTATTTTCTCCTTTGATCCTATCTCTTCTCAAAAGTATTTGCTTCTAAGTACCCTCTCTCCCAATCTGCCCTCCCTTCTATTATCTCTCCTCTTATCCCCTACCCCCCTATTTTCCTGTAGAGTAAGATACCCAATTGAGTGTGTATGTTATTCCTTCCTTAAGCCAAATTCAATGACAGGAAAGTTGTCCCATTCCCTTTTCCCCTTCCTGTTCTTCCCCTCCGTTGTAACAGTTTTCTCTTGTCTCTTTTATATGAGATAATTTACTGTAATCTATCTCTCCTTTTCTCCTTCTCTCAATAAATTCCTCTCTCACCTCTTAATTTTATTTATTAGATATCATTCCTTCATATTCAACTCATCCTGTGTCCTCTGTCTGTGTATACATGAACATACATATGCCCACACTCACATATATATATTTATATACACATACACCCTCCTATACATGTATATACATATATACATACATATATATTCCCTTCAACTAAGCTCATACTTAGAAAACTCTTATGGGTTAAAATTATCATGTTTCCATGTAGGAATGTAAATAGTTCAACTTTAATAAGTTCCTTATGATTTCTTTTTCCTATTTACCTTCTTAAGCTTCTCTTGCTTCTTGTATTGGAAAGTCAAATTTTCTGTTCAGCTCAGGTTTTTTCATCAAGAATGCTTGAAAGTCCTTTATTTTATTGAATGACCATATTTTCTCTTGAAGTATTATACTCAGTTTTGCTGGGTATATGATTCTTGGTTTTAGTCCTAGCTCCTTTGACCTCCAAAATATCATATTCCAAGCCCTTTAATTCCTTAATGTAGAAGCTGCTAGGTCTTGTGTTATCCTGACTGTGCTTCCACAATACTCAAATTGTTCCTTCCTGCTTGTAGTATTTTCTCCTTGACCTGGGAACTCTGGAGTTTGGTTATAATATTCCTAGGAGTTTTCTTTTTGGGATCTTTTTCAAGAGGCAATTGGTGAATTCTTTCCATTTCTCTTTTGCCCTCTGGTTCTAGAATATCAGGGCAATTTTGCTTGATAATTTGTTGAAGATTGTGTCTAGGTTATTTTTTTTATCATGGCTTTAAGGTAGTCCAGTAATTTTTAAATTATCTCTCCTAGATCTATTTTCCAGGTCAGTAGTTTTTCCAATGAGATAGTTCACATATCCTTTTATTTTTTTCATTTGTTTGGATCTGACCTTGATTTTTCATAAAGTCATTAGCTTCTAATTGCTCCAATCTAATTTTGAAGGAGTTATTCTCTTCAGTGAATTTTTGAAATTTCTTTTCCATTGGGCAAATTCAGCCTTTTAAGGCATTCTTTTCCTCATTGGCTTTTTGGGCCTCTTTTGCCATTTGAGTTAGTCTATTTTTTAAGGTGTTATTTTCTTCAGTGCATTTTTTGGGTCTCCTTTAGCAGGCTGTTGACTCACTTTTCATGATTTTCTTGCATCATTCTCATTTCTTTTCCCAATTTTTCCTCCACTTCTCTTACTTGATTTTCAAAATCTTTCTTGAGCTCCTCCTTGGCCTGTACCCAGTTCATATTTTTCTTGGAAGCTTTTGATGCAGGAGTTCTTACTTTTCTGTCTTCTTCCCACTTCATACCTCAATCCTTTTTGTCCCCAAAACAAGGATTCTATGGTCTTTTTGTGCTTCCTGTGCTAGCTCATATTGCCAACCAATTGCTTGACTTTGAGCTCTTTACCACAGTAGAATTCTGCTTCCAGAATAGAGAGAGCTTTGTCCCAAATTGCTGGGGTTTTCACAGCTGCTGGAGTTATTAGGAGGGTACCATCTCTACATCCCCCTCAAGCTCTGGCTCACTGGTCATATACCCCAGGACCACTACCCAAGACCGCAATCCAGATCCAAGCAGGTTAAAGCAAGAGTGATTACCCTCTGAATGGTCCCTTGGTCCCCCTGCAATCTGTAGGCCAGGAGCTCCTGAGGCAACCATGCAGTGCAGCCACATGGCACAGCCTCGGTGCCTCCACTGCTTCTAGCCCTGAGTGGCAATAGCTGGACTGTGCTCCTCCATTCACCCCTGTACCAACAGAGTTCCACACTGACCTTTTACTTTGGTTTTTATGGGTTGAGAAGTGTGGAAGCCACTACAGCTGCTGATTATTCACTCTCCTGAAGTCTGCTCTGGCCATTGCTGGTTGGAGCCAACCTGGGACTGGAACCACATGGCTCCTGCAGAACTGCACTCAGCTCCCAGTGTGCTGTGATAGACCCTTCCTGCTGGCCTGACAGACTATTTTCAGTAGGAGATTTGCTTCTCTATGTCACTTTGTGGGTTCTGTAGCTTTAGAATTTGTTTAGAGCAATTTTTTTACAGGTATCAGAATTATTTGGAGCCAGAACCCATACCAAGTTTGTGCTTTTACTCTGCCATCTTGGCTCCATCCACAATTTGAATATTTATAATAGACAAAATAACTTATTAGCTCAAAGTCATTCTTAAAACAATATTATTGTTACTCTATATGCTGCTTCCTTGGTTCTGCTCATTTCATTATTTCTTGCAAGTCATGATTTTCTAAAATCATTGAGTTCATCATTTCTTATAGCACAGTAGTATTCCATTGTATTCCATTCATATACCACAACTTGTTCAGCCATTCCCCAGCTAATGGGCATCCTTGCAATTTCCAGTTCTTTGCCACCACAGAGAGAGCTCCTATAAACTTTCTAGGACATATAGGTTCTTTTTCTTTTTGGAAATAGACTATTCAGAACTAGACTAATATTCCTGGGATGAAGGGTATATATAGTTTAATAACTCTTTGGGCATAATTTGAGATGGCTCTGCAAAACGGTTGGATCAGTTCACAATTCCAACAATGAGTTAGCGTCCCAATTTTTCCACATCTTCTCCAACATTTGTAGCTTTTCCCTTTTATCATTTTAGCCAATTTGGTAGGTATAAAATGATATCTCAAGGTTGTTTTAATATGCATTTCTCTAACAAATAATGACTTAGAGAATTTTAGGTGACTATAAATTATTTAGATTTCTTCATTGGAAAACTGCTTGTTCATATCCTTTGACTATTTATCAATTGGAGAATGACTTATATTCTTATATATTTGAATATTGTGTGTGTGCTTCATTGTCCATGGTACCTTTCATCTAGATGTAGTTGCCTTATTTATCTTTTTAAATTATATCTATTTTAGCCATAACTTTGTATGAGATTGTAATTGCTACCCCTGCCTTTTTTGTATCAGCTGAAGCATAATAAATTCTACTCCAACCCAGGTTACTTTCTAAGTCACACCATTATTATTCTACAATACTTAGATTGTTCAAGTAGACCTGAAATTCCTCCCTGACTATTTTAATACAATGACTTCAATGATGTTACCACATTTAAAAAATGAAGTTGGGAAAATGTGGAGCTAGAAAATGTCAGCCTCCCTACTATCTCTAAGGGCTTTCCCCACTATCCTTTGGTCTTCATCTTTAGATTCCCTAGTAATGCTTGTCATACTCAGTGTCAAACCAGTCATTAATAGTGATTTCATCTGAGGACTTTGGTTAACCTACTTTATCACTAGACTTCATTTTTAGAAAATATAAGAAATATCATCTTTGTTGCTATTTTGCCTTTTGGTTCTATGAGATACTAGTTGGAAAGGTCAAATGAGTTCAAAAGATGAGACGTAGAGAAGGTAAAGTGCTTGAGGGCAGGGACTACTTTGTTCTTGTCTTTATATTTCCAATTTGTCACACAGTGCCTGGAACATATGAGATGCTTACATAAAGAAAGGAGTAGGTGTTGTCTTTATGTATTTGCTGACTATTGAAGGATAAGGGCACCCTAGATACATATCTAGGGGTTCAGAAATTACATTCATTGGGAAACTAGGTCATGGAGTAGATAGAGGGTTGGGTCTGGAGTCGGGAAGACTCCTGAATTCGAATCTGGCCACAGACACTAACTGTGACCTTGGGCAAGTCACTTAACCCTGTTTGCCTGTTTCTTCAACTATAAAATGATCTGGAGAGGGAAATGGAAAACCACTCTAGTATTTCTGGCAAGAAAACCCCAAATGAATAATTTTTTTAAAAAGGAGGCAGCTAGGTGACACAGTGAATAGAGCACTACTCCTGGAGTCAGGAGGACCTGAGTTCAAATTCGGCCTCAGACACTTGACACATTTACTAGCTGCGTGATCTTGGGCAAGTGACTTAACTCCATTTGCTTTCCGCCCTACAAAAAAATAAAAATAAAAAATAAGAAAACCCCAAAGAAGGTCATGAAGGGTCAGGCATGACTGAAATGAATAAACAGTGACAACAATGACAATGGTGACAAATTACATTCACAACATTGCAAAGTCTAGTGGGTTTTACTATACTCTGGGAAGCTTTGGGGCCATATTTCTACTAGTCCCACATTCTTTCTCTCCATCTTGCTTTGTGAAAAATAAGTGGCTGGATGGAGACAAATGAAAAGAAGCTCCATAAGGGGAGGTGGAGGTAAAACATCACTGTCAGGACCAGCATGACTAGAATAGAGGAGAGGTGAGTAGCATAACAAGAATGAGGAATTATAGATAACCAGTCCAGGTATTTAACTGTTATGTGAAAGCTATTAAAGGAACAAAAAGAAAAGCCTTCATAGACGGAAGAGTTATGGAAAGATATGGACAGACTTTTGGGTCATGACCCCAAAGATCATACTGTCCGTGAGGTTTTCTTGGCAAGGATCCTGGAGTGGTTTGCCATTTTTAATCTAGCAGATAAAGGTAAACAGAAATTAAGTGATTTGTCCAGGGTCATAAAGTTGGTAAGTGTCTGAAATCAGATTTGAACTCAGATCTTCCTGACTCCAGGCCCAGCAATCTATCCACTGGGTTACCTAGTTGGAAGCAGTACCAGTAGAGAGTACTCTTTATTGCTAGACTGATTATATTTCACTGTGCTACCTAGACCTAGAATTTGTAGTTTAACAATTTTCTCTAATTGTGAACTTCCTCTTCTCCCCTCTCCTTCATCTCATGTCATTCATATGCGTTTTGCCACCATCTCCTTTGCCATTGTCTCACATGTTGAGGCGATCTTACTCCTTACCAAGGTTAACCCTTCTACTTGCTTGTGTTCCCATTGCATCCCATCTCTTCCAACACATTGCCACCTCTGTCACTCTGACTTTATCACTTCCTTTCAACTTCTCTCTGTTCACTGGCTCCTTCCCTGCTATTTACCAACATTGCTATATCTCCCCTATCTTGAAAAACAAACAAACAAACCCTCCTCCGTCTTTCCAGTCCCATTAATGTTCAAAATTCCATCTGCCCTTGTTGGTTAAACTCCTTGAAAATGTTTCCTGCAACATTCCTCCACTTTCTGTCCTCTCACTTTCTTAACTCCTTACAATCTGGCTTCTAACCTTAACATTCCAATGGACTACCGCCTCCAAAACTACCAATCATCTCTTATTTGCCAAATCCAATGACCTTTTCTCAGTCTCTCATTCTCCTTGATCTCTGTAGCTTTTGACACTGTTGATCACTTTCTCCTTGATATTCTTTTCTCTCTAGGTTTTTGGGACTCTACCCTCTCCTGGTTCTTGTCTTACCTATTTGACCACTATTCAGTCTCCTTTGATGGGTCCTCATCCTGATTACACTCTAGGTGTCCCTCAGGGGTCTATCTTAGGACCTCTTGTCTTCTTCTTTTATATTATTCCACTTGGTGATCTCATCAGCTTTTCTGGATTTAATTACCACCTTTGCCGATGATTCTCAAATCTATCCTGCCCCAACCTCTCTACTGATCTCCAGTCTCATACATCCAACTGTCTTTCAATCATCTTGAGGTAGATGTCCAATAAACATCTTAAACGCAACATGTCCAAAACAGAACTCAACATCTTTTCCACTGAATCTTCTCTCCTCACCTTCCCTATTACTGTAGAGAACAATACCATCCTCCCAGTCTCTCAGGCTTACAACTAGAATTCTTCCTCAATTCTCCACTATCTCTCATCCTCCTGCCATATCCAATTTGTTGCCATGGCCTGTTGATTTCATGCTTTCAACATCTTTCCAATCTGCCCCCTTCTGTCTGCTGACACTGCCACCACTCTGGTGTGGACCCTCATCATCTCAAGACTGGACAGTTACAGTAGCCTTCTGGTGGGTCTGCTTGCCCCAACTCTCTCCCCCATTAAAAGCTATCCTCTATTTGGCTACTAAGGTGTTTTTTTTTCCTAAGGCACAGGTCTGATCATGTCACCCTCACCCCAATCCCAACTCAGTAAATTCCAGCAGCTCCCTAACACTTCTGGGATTAGATATAAAATCCTCTTGTTTGGTCTTTCATAACCTTACTCCCTCCTGCCTTTCCAGTCTTCTTACACTTTGATTCAAGCTTCTTCTAAGACCTAGAGGCGGTTGGACCATATAGCCCTCCTGATGGTTCCCTCCCCATAAAGCTTTCATTTATCCTCATTCACTCAACCCCTTCCCTGCTTTAGTACAAATCTGGCCTTATTTCCTCAAGTGTTCTGCCCCAATATTCCCTGTTTTGTATTTTGTTTTCTGAATTGTTGTTCTATCCATTTAATGATGTTTTCACATCCAAAATCCCTGATCCAGCATTCCGAAATACATCCCTTTGCCTCATACATTGTACCTATCTCTAGTTATAAAGTTTCTGCCAAAAACATGTGAATCTAAACCAAAGTTTTGCTGCAGAACATGAAGCAGTGGAACAAAGAATTTGGGTATCCACACCCTGAAGTTCTCATACAAGCTCCTACAGGCATGGTTCCTAGCCTTTTCTGTGTCATGGACCTCTTTGACAGTCTGGTGAGGCCAATGGATCCCTTCTCAGAAAAATTGTTTCAAATGCATAAAATAATAGGATTACAAAGGAAACCAAATTATTTTAAAATACAACCATCAGAATGATTTTTACTTTGTTCTTTTTTCCCTCCCCTCAGAAGGCTACAACAAAATTTAAATATGTTTCTTTATAGCTATAAATATTACATACACATATACATATGTACATACATATATAGACATATACTTTCCCAAACATTTTCTACTCCTGATCTTTGTTTTTTGTTTGTGCATATCTGTTTCCTATCCCTCTTGCCTCCTCTACCCATTACTTTGCCCTCCTATTACTTGCCTACCCCCATCCAAGGATCCCTCCCCTATCCTCCCATTCCCATAAATCCAAACACCCTTCTATACCCCCTTTTACCTATTCCCTCCCCTTCCCCTCTAAAGAGTCCTCCCTTGTCCTCTCCCCCTCCCTATACCCCTAACATTTTATTTTTTCTGAATTTAGAAGACTTTTTTATATTCATATACATATATATACATACGCACGCGTGAATATACATACATACATACATACACATATATATATATTCATCTTAAACCCATTCCTGATAAAGTAGGTTACCAGAACTATCAGCCCTCCTCCCCCATCTAATTCCTGTGTATCAATTCTTCCTCTTACACCTCATTTATATAAAATAATTACTCTTTGTAACTGTTTCTAAATGGTTTTACTTTTAAAATTCATATCATGCTCAGGTTTACCCCCAGTCTTTCTTATGAGCTACCCAATTTTTAATAAGAATCTTAGATATACATTTTACATATATAAAAAGTAAACAGTCTGTCCTGATGAATCCTTTATAATCAGCCTTTGGCAAGTGCCTTATATTTCTCTTGGTTCCTGTAGTTCGAATCTTCCACTGAGTTCAGAATTTTTTTTTTTAACAAAGTCTTGAAAATAGGAGAGTTTATCAAATGTCCCATTTTTTCCTTCAGGATAATATTTAACTTTGCAGGGTATGATATTTTTGGCCACAGCCCCAGTTCTTTTGCTCGTCAGTATACTATTACATTCCAAGACCTGTGGCCCTCTAATGTCTGTGCTGCTAGGTTTTGTGTGAGTCTAATTGTGGCAGCACCATATTTGAATTGTTTTCAACTTGATGCCTTTAATATTTTATCTTTGAACTGGGGTTTTTGGAATTTGACTATGATATTCCTATGAGGAAAATAGGATCTTTTTAAACTGGTGATTGATAGATTTTTTTTTCTGTTTCTACTTTCTCCCCTTGTTCTAATACTTCAGGACAATTTTCTTTAATTATTTCTTGTATTATTGTATCAAGATTCTTTTTTTGATCATAAGTTTCCATTAATTCAATTATTTTTATAATTTCTCTTCTTGATCTATTCTCCAAATTGGTTTTTTTTCTTATTTTTCACTTTCTCTTCTCTTTTTTCATTATTCACATTTTGTTTAATTATTTCTCTAACTCTTATAATTTCACTGGCTTCATTTTTCCCCAATTCTAATTTTCAAGGTGGCATTTTCTTCCTTAAGATTCTGGATTTCCTTTTCTAATTGGTTGGCTTTCCTTTCATAATCTTCTTGTTTTTCTTGGATTATTCTTACTTTAAAATTTTTTTTTTTTTTAGTTTTTCTACCATCTCTGTCATTTGATTTGTAAAGTCTTTTTTAAGATCTTCAGTGAATTCTTTTTGGGCAAGTGACCACTTAACATCTCTCTTTGGGGGTTTCTTTTCTTCAGTATCCTCCTCTGAAGATGAACCCCAGTCAGCTCTGTTCCCATAATAGCTTTCTAAGGTTGCAGATAGCTTAATTATTTGTAGTCACCTCTAGCCCTCGGGTATGGGAACTGGTCCCTCTTGCAGCAAATCTTCAGTTCTTCCCTCTAAGCTCAGACCAAAGCTGAACCTCCAGCCTCCTGTAAGTGCCCATGGCCAGGGGTTTTCTGCCTCACTGCTTCTGCACTCACCAGGTGTGTGCTGGTTTGTTCTCACACACATACCTCCTTCCCCCGTTTGCTCTTCACAGCACAACTGGGTCTGAGGTTCCTGGTCAGCAGAGCTTCCCTTGATCCTGCTGAGCTCAAACATCCAACTCTCCTCACTGTCCTGGGGGTAAAAGTTCCAGTGACAGGGGTAGAGGCAGCCTCTCAAACCAACTAACCCCAGGACTTTTTGCTCATTGTTAAAACGGAAACTAGCTTGGAGGTGTTTACTCCTCATGGGGCCAAATTTTTTCCTGGGGTTTTTCTTTAAATCTTCTCAAATTGTCCCAGGAATATCCCTGTTGTGCCCCAGTGATTATACTTTCTTTGCCCTAAGGTGCTATTTTAACTCTTTTGTGGGGGGAAATCTTTTCTTAAAAATTTATTTATTCACTTTTGGTTTACAACATTCAGTTCCACAGTCCCTTGCGTGGGAAAATCTTTAGAGTACGGAATTTTCTGACCTACTCTCACAATTTCCCCAGAATCCTGTCCCAGAATGATTTTTAAAACAAGTTTATACATCCCAGGTTAAGAACCTCTGTTCTAGAGTGATGAGATTGAGTCTTAGATCAATCACCTTTATAAAGAATGAGCCTTGGGCTCACAGGACTTTAATTGTAGTCACTAGTAGTTTTGTATTATGATAATTGTAGTAGGCTAATAATTGTAGTCAAACGGATCCCTTTCCTCTACCCAACTCCAGGATATGTGTAAAGCACAGCCACAGAAGACCAAAAGGGAAGGGGCAAATGGTAGTGTGCCTTCTTACTTCCCTGCTTACCCTCAGTTACCTTCTCTATGGGCCATTTACTCTAAAGGCAGAGAATTGTTGATGCTTTAAGGCAGAACTTCTCAAAGTGTGGTCTGGTACTCCTGGGAGTTCCCAAGACTCTCTTAGGGGGGGGTCTTCAAAGTCAAAACTATTTTTATAATAATATTAAGACAATTGAATTTCCAATATGGCAAATAACAACAGATATGACCAACATAAATAAAAGCTCTTTAGGGTATTATAATGGTAATCAATTTAAATTTGAAGACCTTTTTTGTTATGTTAAGTAAGTAGGTACTTAGCCTTTAGTCAAGCCTCTGTGAAAGAGGCAGAGGGTGTGAACTCTGTCTCCTGTTGTTGACATGGCAGGAAGGGTTTGGCTGGTGTGTGTGTGTGTGTGTGTGTGTGTGTGTGTGTGTGTGTGTGTGTGTGTGTCCCAGAGAGGCAGAATCAGAATTTTTCTCCTGTCAGGCTCCTGGTGGAGGGAAGCAAAATTTTCTCCTGACAAGTTACTGATGGAAGAATCATGGACAGCTGAGAGAAAGAGAAAGAGAGAGAGAGAAAGAGAGAGAGAGAGAGAGAGAGAGAGAGAGAGAGAGAGAGAGAGAGAGAGAGAGAGAGAGAGGGAGGGAGGGAGGGAGGGAGGAAGGGAGGAAGTTTCTCTCAGCAACATCTGGAAGCTGGAATGCTATAGCTGACTAAGAACTGAGTCGGAGTTTTCTTGAGACCAGAATCTGGTGAAGGCTAAAGTTGCTGCTGGGAGGGCTACCTGGAAGGCCAAAGTTGTTGCTGAGATTTTTTTCTGGGTTCTAGGACCAGCAGAACTGCTGGAGGACTGAAGAAGCATGACTGCGATGCTAACACTTCGTTTGTTTGTGATTTGGTTGATCCTTGAGTTCCCAGGAATAGAAGCTGTGAAAGTTTTGAGATGTGCTGGGCCCTGTGAACTTCAGGGTGTAGCAGGAACTGCCTGGAGGACTGGACAAGGAACTATTTGCTTCTGAATCCAGGTGACTGTTTGGTGGATTCAGGTAGGAGCTGGGACCATGGAAGGGGATCCAGAGGATCTGAGAGATCACCCAGAGTCAAGATGAAGAAAAGGCCTCTCCTTAGATACTGAATGCTGCAATGAAATTGAAGTTTACTAGAGACCAAGGGTTTGTATAATTTTTCTAATGATTATATTTAGTAATTAACGATACTTAGTGACTGATTGCTAGATAAGTGACTGATTAAGTTAATCTATGATTGCCCCATGAGTGGAAGACTGGCTATTGTATTTTGAGATGACTGAATGACTGAGTAAGGAGGCAAACCTTCTTAGGGAGACCAGATGATTATTCTTTTGTTCTTTGTTCTAAATACTATGACCACTTTGGTGAAAACTATGTGGCCATTCTAATGATAAGCTGTTGTGAACACTAAATTGTGATTTTCTGTGATAAGATGTAATGTTGTGTATATTGTATCTTGATTTGTTGTGAATATTTTCCTTTGATTTGTTCTTGAATAAATAAGTGTTCACTATATTATGTAATCAGAATCTTAAAAGCTGTTCACAGTAGCATTCTTTTGGGAAGCTGCTTATGCATGGCATTACAGGTATCCTCAATAATTTTTATGAAAGTAAAGGAGCCCTGAGACCAAAAGTTTGAGAACCACAGCGTTAAGGGAATTCTATCAGTTCTTTCCTCTATAAAAAAGCAAAATCTGTCCAAAAGTCAATTACAATGGGGAAAGTCAGTGCTTGGAAGCATAGTAAAAAAAAAAAAAAAAAAAAAAAAAAAAAAAAAAAAAAAAGGAGTAAGGGAGCAATTCCAGGAGTGAAACCTGGAGAGTAATTAGGCATCTTCCTTATAATGGAGGTTCTAGGAAGAAACCAATAGTCAGAGGGAGAGGCCACAGAGACAGAGGCCACAGTGTGAACAGTCTAAGAATACAGTGAACTTTTGGGATAAAGAGGCTTAAGAAGCAAAGTAGAGAAAATTTTGAGTCAGGAATGTAATCTGGAAAAGAATGAAGACCAGTGATTCTCAGACTTTTGGATCTCAGGACTCTTTTACAATCTTTTACAGTATTTTTACAGTATTTTTCTTATTAAGCTTTAATCACTGAATGGGAGTTACCTTCCTCAAACTGAGACCCATTAAAGACCTTAGTTTGAAAAGACCAAGATTTCCCACTGCATCCTGGGCCATGTCCAGTTGTTCTGATCCATAGCTAGCTTTTTCCAGAGGGAAAAGTGAGGCTGGTGACTTTGCACAGCCTTCTGTCACTTAAATTCCATTCATCTGCATGTTGTGGAATTACCTCCCTGATGTCTGGTCCTCTTCAAGAAGGAAGGACAAACAACAGCAACAGTCTTAAAAACTATTGAGGACCCTGTCCCCCAAAGAACTTTGTGTCTGTGGGTTATATCTGTATGCATAGGTTACTGTATTAGAAATTAAAATATTCTAATCTTGTTATGAAAATAGTTTTAACCTCAAGGACTCCCTGGAAGGGAGGGACTCTCTGCTGACCTACAATCTGGCATTCCCTAATGACTCAGACAACTCAAAGTGGATATCTAGTGGATAGATATCTTAAACTGAATATGTCCAAAATGGAGTTCATCTTTCCTCCTAAGCCCTTCCTGTCTCCTACCTTCCCATTACTGTAGAGGGCAAAGTCATCCTCCAAGTCCTTCAGGTTCACAAACTCACTACCTCTCAACTTCATTTCCAATACATTGTCAAGGTCTATCAATTTCTCCTTTGGTAACATCTTTCCAATAAGTCCCCCCTTCTCCTATGTGACACTGCCAACTCTGTGGTGCAGGCCCTCATCGCCTCATGCCAAGACAATCTCGATAACTTGCTGGGGTTTCTGCCTGTCCCAAGTCTCTCCCCACTCTTAATTCATTCAGCCACCAAAGTGCTTTTCCTAAAGTGCAGGTCAGACCATGTCACCTTACTACTCAATAAATTCTAGTGGCCCCTTATTGCCCCCAGGATCAAATGCAAAATGTTCTCTTTGCCACTCAAAGCCCTCCATAACTTAACCCCCTCCTGCATTTCTACCCTTTTTTTTTTTGGAGGGGGGAAGGCAAGGCAATTGGAGTTATGTGACATGCTCAAAATCACACAGCTAGTAAGTGTCAAGTGTCTGAGGTTAGATTTGAACTCAGCTCCTCCTGAGTCCATGGCCAGTGCCCTATTCACTGTGCCATCTAGCTTCCTGCTAGTCTTTTTATACCTTAATTCTTCCCCTCTTCCCATGTACTCTTAGATCTAGTGACACTAGCATCCTCACTGTTCCAAGAGTAAAATACTCCATTTCATAGCTCCCAGCATTTTTTCTGGCTGTCTCCATGATTGGAATGTTCCTCATCTTCATCCCCACTTACTGACTTTCTGGCTTCCTTTAAGACTCAACTAAAATCACAACTTCTATGCAAGCTTTTTTTTCCAACCCCTCTCACTTCTAGTGCCTTTCCTCTTCATTCTTATTTGTTCTGCATGTAGCTTGTTTGTATATATTTGTTGTCTCCCCCACTAGATTGTGAGTTCCATGAGGGCAGGGACTCTTGCCTCCTCACTGTATACCCAGTGTTTATCACAAGGCCTGGCATATTTTAGGTGTTGCTTGTTATTGTTGAGATGTTTCAGCCATGTTTGACCCTTCATGATCCCATTTGGGGTTTTCTTGGCAAATATACTGGAGTAGTTTACTGTTTCCTTCTCTAGTGGACCCAGGGGATGCATTTTGTCAGTCTATCACAGATTAACTGGCTTGCCCAGAGTCACACAGCTAGAAAGTGTTTGAAGATGTATTTGAATTCAGGTCTTTCTGACTGCAGCCCAGGGCTACACCCACTGAGTCGAAACCAGCTGTCTCTAAAAAAAAATGTTGTTCGGTCATTTTAGTTATGTCTGACTTTTGTGACCCTATTTGGGGTTTTCCTGAAAGATACTGGAGTGATTTGCCATTTCCTTCTCCAGCTCATTTTCCAGGTGAGGAACTGAAACAGAGTTAAGTGACTTGTTCAGGGTCACACAGCTAACAAATGTCTGAGGTCAGATTTAAATTCAGGAAGAGGAGTCTTCCTAACTCCAGGTCCAGCAATCTATCCAACACACCACCTGGCTGCCCATTTTGGTGTTTAATAAATGTTTATCAATTGATTGAATTGCATGGGAGCACTGAGAGATTAAATGACTTGCCCCAGGTAACACAGTAGTGTCAGGGATGGAACTTGAACCCAAGTCTTTATCTTCTGCTTTAAGTTGTATTTCAGGGATATATGACTAAGGAAAAAAGATGGGCACATCACATAGGGAGAGAAAGTGATGGACAGCCAACCTATTTAGAGGAAGGTCCATAGAAGTGCTAGAATATTATCATCTTCTATGGAGGATGTGAGTGGTGGGGAGCAAGGAGGAGAGTGGAAAACCAATGGACAAGAATTGTACAAAATATGCAGACATGAATTGGTTGTGATCTGTATCAACAGAAAGCATTCATGTAGGTGAAATGAAATCACAAATCCATCAAAGTATCAAGGTATGTGCCTAAGATATGTGTTATTTCTTCTTGTAACAGTGAACTTTTTTTTAATGTAGAAAATTTGTTCCCAGAGAGTTTGTTTATTATAGCCTCTCATTTTTCTCCCAAACATATATTGCACTGTCTGGTCTTTAGAACTTTTCTTTCATTGCTCATCTACCTGAAATGCCCTCCCCTCTCCTTTCCAAATTTCATCTGTCCCTTAAGGTACAGATACAACCTCCATGACACCTCCCAAGACCACTGTTCTCACTGCTCTGAAAGAAGCAGTGTGGTTTAATAGAAAGAGAATGAATTAAATAAAGGAAAATCTTTGTGGTAAATATTTGGAAAAGGCTTGTTGTTCATTTTTAGTTGTGTCCAACTCTCTGTGACCCCATTTGGGGTTTTCCTGGCAAAGGTTCTGGAGTGGTTTGCCATTTCATTCTCCAGCTCATTTTACAGACAAGGAAACTCCAGCAAACAGGGTCAAGTGATTTGTTCAGGGTCCCATAGCTAATAAATGTCTGAGGCTAGATTTGAACTCAGGAAGGTGAGTTTTCCTGACTGAGGCCCAGCACTCTATCTACTAAACCACCTAGCTTCCTTGAAAGGTTTGATATCCAAAGCATAAAGAAAACAGATACAATTATGTAAGATCAAGAGTCATTTCCCAGGAATTAAGTGCTTGAAGGATATGAACAAAAGATTTTTAAAAGAAGAAATGCAAGCTACCAACAATAATATTAAAGAATGCTCCAAATCACCAATAAGAGAAAGGTTGGTCATTACTCTTTGAGGTTTCACTTCATACCCATCTTCAGACGGGCAAAGATGAATATGGTAAATAGTAGAGTCGATAGGAAGATTAATCCATTGCCGTTGGAAATCTGAATTTGTTCAGCT
Source organism: Pseudocheirus occidentalis (assembly GCA_028646575.1). Lineage (NCBI taxonomy): Eukaryota > Metazoa > Chordata > Mammalia > Diprotodontia > Pseudocheiridae > Pseudocheirus > Pseudocheirus occidentalis. Next base: position 202,995,071 of record CM053596.1, read on the forward strand.
ATTCTTGAAACCAATTTAGAATTATACAAAAGTAGTTATTAAACTGAACATATCCTTTAACTCAGCAACCACTAGTAAGCATGTGCACCAAGGTCAAAGACAGAGAAATTCCACTGATACAAAAATATTTATAGTATCTTGTGTTGTAGCAGCATAGAACTAGAAACAAAATAGATGCCTGTGAATGGGGAATGACTGAACAAATTGTGGTATATCCTCTTAATTAGTATGCCCTGGGAAAGGACTAAACCTGTGATTTCACTGTGATAAGGAATTTCAAGATGAGGAAATTCTCCCTACCAGTGCAAGTCGGTATCTTATCTGTAAATTATAGTCTTAGAATTACCAAGAGCACTGAGAGGTAAGTAAATTGCTCACAGTCGTGTAGAAAGTATTTATCAGAGACAAGACTCATACTTAGATATTCCTGACCACAAGGCCAGTTCTGTTATTCACTATTCCACATTGCTTCTGCTACAGGAAATGAATATAAATAATTCAGAGAGATTTAGGAAGATGTGTTTGAATATAAGGCAGAGCAAAGTAAGAAGAACCAGGAGAATATTTCACACAGATTACAGTATAAAAAAACAAAACAAAACAAAACACAGAAAACTCTGAACGTTACAATAGCCAATCGATTTCAGAAGGTCAAAAATGAAGCATACCTCTTGAGTAACGTGGACTAGAGGTATGGAATGAGTATACATATCTTTAGACATTACCAATGTGTGGATTTGGTTGTTTATGTGTGTGTGTATACACAGATATATACACACATATACATAGCATATATGTGTGCATGCAAAACAAACCCATATTTGTGTATATGTGCATGTGTATACATATGTATACACATGTGTACATATATTCCCATCAACTATATACATACACATATATGTATATGTGCAAAACAAATCCATATTTGTATATATACACTTGTATGCATACATATGTACACACACACATATACAGTGACAGACTGAGTTGATGGGAATAATTTGGGAAAAGTGCATCAGGAACTTCTGCTTAAGATGGCACCATGAAAATTACAGAGAAGCCCAACTCTCCCACACACACGCCAAGAAACATCTAAAACGGCATCAGAAAGATCAATGATCAAAATCAAAGAAATATAGCAGTTAAGTTCTTCCATCCAATACAGGACTACATATGGAAATGTTTGTGTTGGTTGATATTTGTCAAGTTCATAACAAAAAAAGAACATATTTTTAAAGGAGCATCAGTGACACTTAAAAAAAAAAGCCTTTAATTCATAGTCAAAAGATTCAGGTTAAGGGGCGGCTAGGTGGCACGATGAATAGAGCACCAGCTCTGGAGTCAGGAGTACCTGAGTTCAAATCTGGCCTCAGACACTTAACACACACACACACACACACATACACACACACACACAAACTAGCTGTGTGACCTTGGGCAAGTCACTTAACCCCAACTGCCCTAAAAAAAATGGGGGAAAAGATTCAGGTTAAAAAGTCCCTTTGTTAATATTACTTATATGCTCTTGGGTCACCTGTCTGAACTGATTCCTGTAGTCAGTCTTTTCTTGCTCTAAATCCTAGGAACTTCTGTAGCTATTTTCTGCACCCTTCATTTGACATTAGGGACATTTCTTAGATTGTTATATTATCAATTAACTATTGGGCTTCCCTTCATATACACACACTGGAATGTAGGCACCATCTTTGTATTCCCCCAAATTACTTAGTAATTTGCATATGGTGGGTGTTCAGTGAACACTTACTATTGATTGATGCTCAATAAATGCATGCATATTAATATGAGAATACTGTAACTTTATTATAATGCTACCTTTGGGCATATCCTGGGATGTATACTCCAGGCCTTCATTAGACATGAAATGCCCTCATAATGAAATCTTTTTAGTGTTTCAATAAAACCTCAACTGTTTTCAACGAGGCACAAGACAGTTCTGTCTTAATTTTCCTTTCTACCAAAAAAGAATGTATATTTATGCTATAAATGTTGTTTTAAAAATGGCTGCAAACTTGTACCACGATCTATATGAAGAGGACACTTTAGACAGTGGAGTCACAAACATATGGCCTTACTTTACAATAATCATTTATAAAGTGCTTTATAAGGCAGGTAGTATATGGCAGGCACTAGGTTACTAGGCCCTAGGAATACAAAGATAGATAAACTAAACAGTCCTTGATCCCAAAGAGCTTACATAAGTGAGATTGTCGTATGTTTGGCTCATATGAAATGCCTTGCCTATATTGTTCTGTTCTCATTATCTTTTCTTCTCCTCATCTACCCCCTATCTCGGGCCATGTTCCATGCCAATTTTCTCATCAATCAATAATTTCAATGGTAAAAGTCAAGGTAGATAGTAGACATAATGATTAGCATGGGCACACAGAATCTAGGTCTAAAATAAACAAAAAGCATTAAAAATTCAGGACTTTCTGAAAACTGTACATTTGTACAGGAACTTGGGTTCATGAAGTGAGAGTGGTTCCCGCTGACCCAGCTGCACTGCACATCATTCATTGTAATGCAGAGTGGGGGAGGGACCAACAGAACTTCTCATATACAATTTAAAAATTTGTTTTAAGTTGTAAAGCTATAATGTATGATTACTAAAGAAAAGAAAGGCAAGAAACTGTGTATTTAAGGTCCTGTAGCAAGTATAGGTCACAGAAGTAGGGTGGGGGTGAAAGCTGGGAAAGCTTTTTGCTCAATCACTCCATGACATGAGTGAGAGCTTCTAAGGCACCTTGGGGATTTTCTACTTGAGCAAAGACAATAGTGTCTATATTAGTGACTTCCCTCATAAACTCACAATATTTTTGCATGCCCATAGTACTGGTTGCTCTTTAAGTTTGGGACTTTTCATTTTCTGGACCTTAGTAAACATCCCAAGGTATAAAATGAGGGGTTTAATTATGAACGTTCCTGGAAGTATTGAGATTGTATACGAATCCCTACATATGTCTCATTCATCTTTACCCACAGTACCTAAAAAACATAGCATATGCTCAATAAATGTTTATCATATGAATTTTAAAGGCAGAGCCCGCTAACTAGTACTTAAGATCTTATTAAGATTCTCTGAATTCAATAATTACCTTAAATTGGATCATAGATTCATAGATTAGAATGAAGTCTCAGGATGTACTTACTAAATGCAAGTTTGTAATATATTTTTATTAGTACAATTATTTTTATCATTAAAATTTCTTAATTTCTTAAACCTTGTAGACTTGGAAATGACTTCTGCTCTTCTCCCTCCATCCTGCTCCTGTATACAGAAGTATTAGTTATACAATGGCCTACTCCTATATTCAGGCTGGGATAGATTTTTTTTTCCCCCTAACTCAACTTCCTTTTGGCTTAGCCCATGGGTACCATTCTCTGAGCTGTGTAGTTACTAAGGACCCACAATACTTGATCTATTATCTGATCTTTCAATGGAAAAATCTCCTTTGTTAGCTTATATGTAAAATCATTAATGGATACAATATATCTTCTAGAGAATGCTCAAAAAGAAAATACCCAAAGGGCCTTAGAGGCCTTTACTCATGTCATAGAGTGGTTGAGCAAAAAGCTTTTCCAGCCTGTTTGACAGTGGTCAAAAACCTATGCTTAAATACCTCCAGTGATGAACTCACTATCTCATGAGTCATTAAATAATTTAATTTCTATGCACTTTTCCCTTGCTATAAAATTGATTTGACATCTGCAAAATCTGACTTGTACAAACGTAAACCAGTGTCTACAATCCAATGATTTGCCCAACTGCTACCCCTTGTCGAGAATTCATGTGGTAAAGCTGAGTTATTGTCTACATTTATAATAGCAACTTTAGCAAATGGAATTTTAAAAACTTATTTAATGTAATTTAATAGATTATGTTTCTACTTGCATATAGTAATCTTAAATGCTGACATAATTTAAAACAGCAAACCATATTGCATTAAAGCATACATTTAGGCAAAACAATGAACCTATATGTTATGTAGGTGATTTAGATGTGCAGTAAAGTATTTAAATGGTAATCAGCAATATCCCCATGCTTTTTAACAAATTGCCTTAAAGTAATACTGCCATGGATTTTAACTTGTTTTCACAAAGGAATTGTTTAATTTGTATTTGCATTTGTATCTCCATAACTTAGCACAGTGCCTGGCAAATAGTAAATGCTTAATAAAGACGTGATTGACAAATCATTGAAAGTATTAATTACTAAAGATGTAACATGAATGAAGCCTATATATAGGCAATACAGAACCTCCTCCAGCCAGTAGGTGGCACTGAAGTCTATCACTGGCAATAATAAATAATAGCTGATACTCACGTACTCTATAGATACTCATGTATTCTATATATAGAATATATAGATTTGCAAAACATTTTGCATGTTAACTAATTTGACCCAACAGTATTATGAAGTAGGTATTTTGGTATCAGTATACTCATTTCGTAGTGAGGGAAAAGATCAAGAAGGCAATATGACCTATTTGTGGCCAGAAAGGAGTTTTATGTATTGCTTGCTAGTTGCTTGCTTTGGTTTTTTTCACATTAGCTTTAGAATTAAGATTTACTTTTTTCCCTTTCATTCTTCCTTTCTTCCTTCCATCCATTCACCTCACAGCCTCAGGCTGTGTTGTATTCTCATATAGCTGTTACATCAGTGAAAGAGTTAAATTTTAAGCCCTGTGCAACTGGTTAACTCTCATAACATTAATTCTTCTTCATCTTCAGGAAAGATTCTATTACCTCTCATGTAGTTTTGAGGTGCAGTACTTTTGATGAACAAGCAGTATACAAAAAACAAAGCAAGATAATTAAATCCCTTGGTATAGAATAAACTTTACAAATATTTTAATCTTTAAAAACTTTTAATGTGATATATTCTCTTTTTTGCTGCAATCACTCATACATGACTTGGCAGTACTTCACAAGATGTTGATACACATTCTTTAATCCACCATGATATCACACTTTCATCATACTGGATATTGTGTATCTTTAAAGAACAGTTAATTTTTTTTTTCAAAATCTAGCCTTTATTATAGCACACAAAATTTATAACAGTGAACTTAAACACCAAATAAAGTACATTTTCATACAGAGCAGAGCACAAAAATATTCTATATTAAACTGTGAATTGCCATTTCACATCTTAAAAAAATGTAAGATTCTATATTACTTTCCAAATATTCCTTGTTTTCTTCTATGCATTAAAAAAAATGTCAATGGTCCTTTTTTCTCTTTTGCTAGCCCAAATGTTTTCAATGGGTTTAAATCAGATGAGTCGCCTTGTCATTGGGAAGCACATATATCTTCAAACTTTTTGTGACACGTGTCATAGTGCTGCAGTAATCCATCTCTTCTGGGAATTTTTGTAACTTCACAACAATTCTGCTTCTTAGGATATCAACATATTTATCAAAGTTCACTATTACTTCAATGGAAATAAGACTTCCAGGCCCACTGGAAATAAAAAGTTCCCAAAATATTTTGGAAGTAAATGTTTCACAATCTAATGAAGATGCTCAGATCTTATTGGCTCACCTGAACTTCTTAAAATACTTTTGGCATAAAAAGTGTTTCATCAGTAAAACTTAACTTTTTCAAATCTTCAGCATTTCATGAAAACCTTTATTATCTCATGGTTTTTTTTCTTCATAGCTATGGTTAGCAACTAGGTTTTCTATTTCTATTGGTTTTCTTGCTCATGTAGTTTCAAGAAGTCTACATTGCAGAGGTATCAATAGCATCACCTCCAGCTGCTAGGTCTCTTTGAAGGTCTCTTGTTTTCTGAGAATTAGTTAGGCTGTTTGGCAGAAAAAAACTTGACATTAAAAAAAATTTCAGCCACACTTTCCTTTCTGCTTAGGTGTGGTTGTTACTGTTTAATTGTGAGCTCGAATGATCCTTGAAATGCTTTTTTTACTTCCCTGCACCAACGGCTACTGCAATACCTCCAACAATTGATGAAGTGTGCTCTCCAAATGGTATAACTTTTAAGTATTTCCTTGGGTGGTATTTGTTTTTTTAAAAACACAGAAGAATACAAGAGAGTAATGAAATTATATAAAATTCAGCACTCAACTACCAGAACACCAACCAAAAGGGAAATCAGATCAATCCTGTTATATCTGGTCAAGGTTAAACAGTCTGATCTAACTAGTGTCAATAGAAGCACATTCATAATGATAAAATGAAGCCATATAAAAATTATTTTCTGTAATTTGCAAAACACTATATTTGAGTATGCAAGAACTCTCTCCCTTTAATTTAGGCAGAACCAGGGTTTATCTGAAAACGAGTAAAACCCAAAATTATTGGAATTACAGGTTAACAAAACAGATGAAGAAAATATAAAAAAAACCCTCTTATTTTAAAAAAAAAGTGCCTAAAGTGCCAAAATTCAAATCTAGAATTCATTGCTCATTTGTGAGAACTTGGGTTTTTTTTTACCTGTGATAAAGCTCAGAGAGAACTATAATCTTTAAAGTGGTCAGAACCATATTAAGATAAAAAAATTAACCCTATCTGATATCAAATGGGTGTCTACCACAAATTATTTGCTATAGTTGTTTGGCAAGTTAATCTTAGCCTACTTAATAATAAAGCATGCAGCTGTCTATTATGGGAGAGTGAGAACCTTATCTCCAATGATAGCTTAAATAGATGATTCTACTGAGTACTTTTCTAGGTTTCCGACAGATATGGAAAAAATGCTTCCAATAAAGTGGCAACCCAAAAATAAAATACAGATAGAAACAATGATGTCATAGACACCAAATTTTTAAAAAATAGATTTTTATTGATATCTTTTGTTTTTACATCATCTAGATTCCCTCTGCATCCCACCCCTTACCCCTCCCAAAGAGCCATCCCTTAAAACAAAGAGTATTTTTAGAAGAGAAAAAAAAAAACCCAGAAAAATTAATCAATACATTTAAAAAATCTGACATTTTACGCAGTGCTTCACACCTGAGGACACACTTCCCCTACCTCTGTAAGGGTGAGGGAGGTAGGTGTCTTCTCATATTTCTTCTTTAGGGTCAAACTTATTTTTTAAAATAACTTTCCAATTCTTTTTTTTTTTAAGTTTTGTAGTTCTTCCCACTTAATGTTATTATAGTTACTGAATATATTGTTTTCCTGGTTCTGCTTACTTTGCATCAGTTCATTTAAGTCTTTCTATGCCTTTCTGTATTTGTCTCATTCACTGTTTCTTATAATACAATAATATTCCATTACATTCGTGTACCAACAAATTGCTAAGGCCTTCTGCAAGCAACAGTAGTTAGGTGGCCCAGTTAATAATATGCTAGGACTGGGGTCAGGAAGACTCATTTTCCTGAATTTAAATCCAGCCTCAGAAACTTACTAGCTGTATAACCTTCAGCAAGTCACTTAACCCTACTGGCCTCAGTTTCCTCCCTTATAAAATGAGTTGGGGAAGGAAATGGAAAACTATTCCATTATCTCTGCCAAGAAAAACCTAAATTGAGTCACAAAGAGTTCAACAAGACTGAAAATAACTGAACAACAACAAAATGATGTTAGATCTTTGCTATCACAAAAAGTCTTGCTATAATTATTTTCAGTGTATATGGAACCTTTCTTTTTGCTAATGATTTCCTTGGGATATATGTGGTATCACTAGGTCAACAGATAACAGGTATAAATATTACAACCATCAGACAGAAACTTCACTCCAAAGTTTTCTTTCTTTTCAGTAGAAGGATAATAGCCCCTTATACCTATAGATAGAAAATTTCAGTTGAAAAAAGTCTATTCTGTCATATATTCATTGTTATTTGTGCAATAAAATGTCATAAGAACGAATTTTAAGGATTCTAACATAACAAAGAAATTATCTTTTAAAGAGGAACACTTTAATACCATAAACTATTTTATATTTCAACAACTCTAAGTTTGGCAAATAAACGTTTCACCTTTTATATTAAGTCAACTTCTTTAAACAAAATGTTGATTTTTAGACCAATTTTTTCTAAGAGATGATACCAAGGGATAGAAGTGGAAGGTCCCTACAATAATGTATCAGCTATTATTATCTGTAGTTTAAATTTATTTAATGAATTAGCAAATGAGTATCATTAGCGGAAGAAGACATAACCAGTTTAGGGTGCGTGTGTGTGTTCCCTTAAAAATCTTTCATAGAAAGTGACTGTTATCAAACCTGGAGAAATCATTTGTTGGATTATTTTGTTTCTAAAAACCATGTCAATGAGGCATTACTTCTGAGATACTAAGGTTACATGGGCTTAGTTTAATTCCAGCTTTCACCATAACCAAGATTTTATGTGGGAAGTGTAAAATTCACATGAAATATGAAAAGAACAGGTACTTAATAAATTTTGGTTGAATTGAAATTTGCATGGTTTAAAAGATAATTTCCTATCTGAAAAACTCTTAATAGTTTCAATAGCCATTAGAAGGGAAGAATGTTAAACATAAGGGTAGAGATGGGTATTGTGAGGCTCAAATGAGTTAATGGATATAAAGTATTTTGCAAACCTTAAAGAACTAAGTAAATGCCCTTGGTACCTTCACTAGGCTTGTACTCCTGCTAAGCTCAAGCAACGGTTATAGAGCTATCCAGAGTAAATGTTTAACAATCAGGCTGGGGAGAGGGGGAACTGGAAAGGGAGAAATGTATGCAAACACATTTCATCTACATTATTAACACTTTTAACTCTGGATAATCAACAAAACAATAAATTACACCCAGGTTGTAGTCAATGCTGATTTATGAGGTGTTAGCGCTCAGACACTGCTTGAGAATTAGAGTTGGCTCTAGGATGTCCTTGGACCTCGGAAACATCCTAGATCATGTCATCATAAGCAAGTCATAGCCCTCAATTTTCCTGTCTGTAAAATGGAATAAAAATACAGTCCTTCTCCAGAATAACTAATTCTTTGGAATTTGCCAATTTTGGCAATGCATTTAAATTTCTATTTAGAAAAGTGTCAAAGAAACTTATCTCCCTGGGTTTAAGCAGAACAAGGACAAGCTGATGTTCAAAACAGCATGTTAAAGAGACACTGGATTTGGACTTGGAAGACCAGGGGTCTGAATCCTAGTTCTGTCTGTATGACCTTGGAAAAGCTACTAAGACTCTTTGAGTATGTTTCTTCATTTATAAAATGGAGGTCTGGATTAAATGGCCTTCAAGGTCCCTTCCAGCTCTAAAACTAGATACTGAATGCAGAATATAATAGGCTCCCTTCAGGAAAAACTGGAAATCCACCTGAAGGTTTTTGCTACTTACAGAACATAAGCTAATGTATGGATAAAGAAACATGTTTTTAGATTGCTTCTATCTTTTGTATCTACAGCAAAATGATGTTTCCAAACCATAGATCTGCCTGAAGAATGGCAAAAACTATTCATACTGTTAAAAAAAAGTGTAGAGCTTAAGCTGTGGAAACAAGTTTAGTGTCAAGTCTAGTGTCATGTCACCTAATTCAACTGATGATGGTATAATAAAATGAAATATTGTGCAAGATATTTCATGATAGTTGATTCATTATGTTAGCACTTAGATATGGCATCTTATAAATTATTTCTGCCTGGGTTTCTGTTCAAAACTAAACATTAAAGAAGAAAATTATGGACTGATGTCATTTATAGAAGTTGCATCTGGTGATGAAGTCTATCCTCAGAATAAGCCTACCAAATTCTTGAAATGATCAGGGGGTCTATTTCATACTGCATCAAAAGCCTAGTAAGTGAGATAGGAGAATGAGTAAAAAATGATGGAAGCACCTGTAGTCTGCTGTTAGTGATGGAGAAAGTCACTTCTAATGTTGCTGATGGATTAAAAGACAATGATCACAACAATGAAGAATAGAATGATTTTCTAGAGAAATAAAATGTCACTTAGGAGAAAGCTATTATTAACTGTGTTTAAAGGCAGGTATGTTACATATCCTAGTTAGTCATGCAAAGCTGTAAATGCTTTATTCCACCTATATGAAAAGAGGAAAATAACCAAGAAAGAAAGTTTCGACTAAGACTTTTGAAGAACTCAAGTTTTAGAGTTATTCCAGGATCACTGCCTATGTAGCCCTTTGCTCAGTATCATCTAACATCTTCATCTTCAGTTACACCTAGAGCATAACATAACTACTGTCCATAACGATGTAAGGAAAGGTTAGGTTATCACCTGTATTGTTTTTAAATAAGAAAGGAAACCTAAGTACATTTTATAAAAATTCCCCCCTAATAGCAAAATCACAAAGTTCTAGGATTTAAGAAGTTAGCTTTCTGCTATAAGAAAATCTGACTGCTGAAAATCACTTATTCTGAAGGCTTCAAGAAGCAGGGCATTTACTGTGAGAAATCCTGATACTAGTTAGAAAGTCAACAAATATAATAGTTATCCCTTTCATATCATCACAGTTTCAATATGTTGCAGGCCAGCATAAGAAGTTAAAGAGGAATGGGGGTGGGGAGGAGAGAAGGAGTTTTGCAGAAGCCACATACAACATGCAAAGGCCAACAGTTGACAGAAAAATGTTAGAAACTCAGAAATGCATACCCCAAACACCCTGTAAAAGAAAAAGAAAAAAAATCAGACTTCTTCTCTGGTATGAAGAGAGGGCCAAAAATTTTATGTGGATTTTCCAGATCACAGGGGCACTGTGCCCCAATCCCCTTGATGTGAAAGGGGTGGCTGTATACTATTTTAAAATGTAGTCTACATTTTAAAATGTAGATGCTGTATCATGTACCATATTTTATTATCTCAAAATGAAAAAAAAATTCCATCATGTGATTAGTTTTCAAAGAAACTCTATGTGTGTACCAAACAGAAATACTGCTCATCAATCTTTTCTAATTAGGAAAGCTAACCTTTCTGCTTTGTTTCAAAGGAATGAAAATTATATTGATGTTTAATTCTCTGCCAAAGTCTCATGATGGTATACTGACAACCCTGGCTTCTGAAAGGTTTTTGCCAGGGGACCTACACTCTGGCATATCCTATTTTAAATGCCACCAAAGACCTGTTGCCAGATAGCTATCACTTGAGAATCAGCCTGCTTAAATCAGAAATCTTGGATACCAGGTAGATGTCTTTTCACCACATTAACTCATGAAAATCCCCTAAAGAATTGAGAGATTGTAAATCTGCATCAATGGAGGAAATGGCCATACAGGTGAAAACATGGATCTTTTGAAGTACAGAAATAATAACAGTAATTGACACACTGTAGATCTGATAACATCCCCCAAAAGTATTTTAATCTTTTAAATACTGGTGGTCTCTTCATTTTAGTAGAATTACTAAGTAAGTATACCGTAAACAAATTAACTTACTTGAACAAATTTTTTTTCATGACTGTACTATATGGTTGTCATATTCCTTAGCAACAATGAGATACTTTCACTGAAAGCAGAAATTAGTCATAGAACATACCAAACTAAAGTTGTTCCCTCTATGAAATCAGCAACCACAACTCAAAAGAATTATGTGTAAAATGGAAGAAAAGAGTATGGATCTTATCAGGTCAAATTGATGGAGGAAATTCAATTTATTTTTTTTTTCTCTGGTTTTGCCCATAAATTGTTATACAAATTTAGGACCCAATTAAAATCACTCTCAACAGAAATTTCACTCCTGTTCTAAAATCTTGGCCCGTTAATAATTCAACTGACACAACCATTCACAATTTCCAGGACTGCAGATAAAACCGTAAAGTATAAAATCATTGATGTAAGTTTAAAATGTAGTTTTCATCATTTCTCATTAAAAGTAGTCATATTCCCCCCTCATGTGACAAAAAACCCTTATAAAGTAACTCTACACTAAACTTTTATTCATAAAGAGGCTCATTTGCGATTTCCAATTTCTATTATACTGCAAATTAATTACATTCTGTAAAATACTTAAGATCTTTCCATCTCAAAGGTAGCTTATATTGTATTATCAGGAAAACCATAATGCCCGATGATAGGCTTATTATAATTTTCTTTGTTAATGCTTGAAAAGCACTGCAAAAATGAAAAGTGCTGCTAAGTGCTATTATCTTTCTTAAATTTCCATTTATACTGTTTCATTTTGAAATAAACATATGCAACATGTTCATGTTTTGATATGTATTTTTATTTCCCTGCAGTTTTCACTTATCAAGAACAAGTAACAGGGAAAGTTGTCTGAACTAGTGCATAAACAAACATTCTGAAACATCACTACACATATCTAATTTACAAGAACCGTATAAAAAAAGTCACTAAAACACTACACTACGAAGGTGTCCAACACTTACAGTCAGACTTTTTCCAACCCGTTACTTGCCTTGTAGCCACAGGAAAATTCTCCGAAATTGAAAAGACAATCTTGCCACAACCCTCCCCCCTCCCACCACCTGGGATGGCTCGATATCTAGACATCCAATAATTATTGCAATGATATAATGCAATACATACCTGGTAAAATATTCTTTATGTGGTGTGTTACAGTTTCAAAGCCGTTAAAATATGTAGTCTTCAGATAAAATGTAATCAGTTGAAAAATTTTCTTATCTGCACAGTTCATATGTGCTAGATGCATAATTTTTCCTAGTCAGTTTTTTTCTGTGTAATTATTTTTTATAAACTTGGTATTATAAATAGAAATATACATTCAAAATATATGGAAAAGTGAGTTACTACATTAAATTTGCATGTATCGATCCATCCCTTTCCCCTGCACAGTAATAGAAAATACTATTTTGCCTTGAACTTCATATTTGACAGTGAAATGCCACTAAAGTATTTACCAAAAAGTCCATCTAGTCAAATTGTGAAACAAAATGAACCAAGTGAAAACTTTACAGTTCCTTTAGAAAAAAATTACAAGAATTTCATTTCCTAGCTATGAATCTTTAACTTTTTAGACACAAAGTTTGATTTATTTGTACAAGATACAAAATGTAAACATGGCAAAATAAATAGTTAAAACAAGTGATGCAGGATCCCATTTCATGCTCATGATCCCATTAAAGAATTATTTTTTAAATCCATTCAGTTGCAAATTCAAGTGCAAAAGCATGATGATGAATATCTACTATTCAAGTAACAGAAATAATATTGATGATACAAATAAACTATTTTACAAGGTAGTGATTTTCCCAATTTTACAAAATGTACATTATATATCGATTTAATATACGATATATTGATAGTTCAATAGGTCCATTTTAGTTCTCTGTGATCCACAGAGTCTTGTATTTTGCATTCAGCTGGAAAAGAAATGACTACACACCATCAGCACAGGTCAGCGCCACAAGTTGGAGGTTATGTTACTTCCATAGCTACTGTTGTTTCCGCTATTCCATTTAAACCCAATCTTTCTGGTTCATGGTTCTCTCTGAAATAAAAGTAATGATAATATAAATATTAGTGTTTTAAATATTATGTTAACATTGCTTATGTCCCAAGAAATCTTTATAGGAGCACTAATTCTGAGCACATGTAAAACAAAATTCAAAATCAAGTACTGACATAACTAGAAAATATAGTTCTTTTCACTGAAAGAATCCCTTTAATCTGCTCATAACCGACTATACTGTTTACACTTCCTCAAAATAACATCTTTTGCCAATCTACCATATTTGTAAAGAAATATTTTACAAAGCTGATGATATGAACAATTTCAATATGTAACATGAGGTAATCAAAAGGTCTTAACTTCTGGGGTCAAGACATTCCAGAAACATTATACATAGAGTGACATGTAGTTCTGCTTATAGTCTCTTAAAAATTAGCATGCATGACTATATGCTTATCAATCTATTAAATACGGCATCCCTGTCTAACTACCTGGCTGTCCTCAAAAGTTTTACATTCATCAATTTAATAAATATTTAAAGGGTGCATGCAAGTTGCTGTGCAGGGGGGTGGGGGTGTGCACAGGGGGAGGGGGAGAAGAATTAAGACATCATCACCACTATTAAGGAATTTTGTGTATTTTTAAGAGACACATAAAGGAGGCTGAAAACTTATTCTATAGGAAAAGAACAATCAATTAATTAAACAAAAAGTACGTTTTTAAATACCTACTATATAATGCTAGATACTGTGTCAAATGCTGAGGATACAAATATAAAAGAATGAAATAATTCCTGACCTCAAGGAGCTTATTTTCTATAGAGAAAACAACATATATGCATACAGAAATACATAAAATATACTTAAAATGAATACAAGGAAACTTGCGAGGAGCGGGAAAGCGACAAAAACAGCTGGGATGATCAGGTAAGGTCTGGTATAGGAATCAGAATTTAAGCTGTTTTTAAGAATAGTAGAGAATCGGGCGGCTAGGTGGCGCAATGAATAGAGCACCGGCCCTGGAGTCAGGAGTATCTGAGTTCAAATCTGGCCTCAGACACTTAACACAAAAAACTAGCTGTGTGACCTTGGGCAAGTCACTTAACCCCAACTGCCCTCCAAAAAGCAAAAAAAAAAAAAAAAAAATGCAAGCAAACTGAATTATTTAAAAAAAAAAGAATAGTAGAGAATCTAAGAGATGGAGATGAGGAACATATTACAGGTATGGAAGTCAGCCTATACAAAGACAAAGATATGAATGATGGAGAAAGTAATAAGAATAAGGTCAATCTGTTAGACCAAAGGAAAGAAATGAAAGAAAAGAAAGAAAATAATGTCTATTATGCTAGAACAGTAGGTTGGAACTAGAATATGATGGGCTTCAAATGCAAAATAGAGGAGTTTGCATTTGATCCTACAGGTTAATAGAGAGCCATTAGAGTTTATCATACAGAGCAGTAGGATGAAACTGTGGCTTTAAAAATATTACTTTGTTGACTACATAGGAGATGGGAGGAGTAAGTGAGAGGAAAAGGAAAGGAGGGAAAGAGAGAAGGAGAAGGGTACAACAAGAGGAGAAGAAGACATGACAAGACTGACTGGAAATGTGGGGTGAGGGAAGGTGAAGGATAGTTTGAACTAGAAGATTATTCTGAGGTTGCAAAACTGGTTGACTTAAGATGGTGGTGCTGTCTACATAATTAAAGAAATTCAGAAAAGGAAGAGGTTTAGGGGAAAAGATAATGAGCTCAGTTTTGTATGTACCGAGTTTGAAATGCCCACAGGACAATCAAACAGAAAAGCCCAGTAGTCAGACTGTGAATCAGAAATTTGTGATTCAGGAGACAGACTACATATATATGAACCCACAGAAGCTGTTGAGATCACTGAGAGAGGAAGAATAGAGAGGTTTGAAGATAGAGCCTTGGGGATATATCTACAGTTAAAGGTTAGAATGTGGATAATAAGCCAGCTGAAGAGAATAAGGAATGGTCAGTCAGGAAGGAAAAGTAAAAAGGTGAAGTGCTCTAAAAACCCAGAAATAAGGTATTAGCAAAAAGAGAGTAGTCAAATGTTAGATGCTGCAGAGAGGTCCAGAAGGACAAACTATGAGACAATGCCAGAGATTTAGCATTGAAGAGATCATTGGTAACTTTAGAGAGAGTAGTTTCCATTCAGTGATGAAATTGGGAGCCAGACTGCAAAGTATTTAGAAGCACATGAGAGAAGAGGAAGTGAAAATACCTAGTGCTAGATGGCTTTCTGGAGAAATATAGGATGATAGCTAGTGGGCATCCTGGGGGTTTTTTAGGGATGATGGAGACATGGTGCATTTGTAGGCAGCAAGAATGGAGTTAGTAGAAGACAAAGAGATACCAAAGATTAGAGAGAGTGTAAAAGATAGTGGGGCAATCTGCTAGATAAGACAGGATGGGATCATGGGTACATGTAAAGTACTGGACTTGGGGGTTACTTCATGTTAGGGGTGAAGAGATAGTAGAATCTTACAATGTGGAAAGAGTAGGGGAGAATTAATTATGGACATAATGGATAATATGTATGAATTTGCTATTCTGTTCACATTTCTGGTTGGAGTTTAGAAACTGCACAACCCATTCATTTTAAACAAATTAAAAGCAGTCAAGAAGCATTTTTGTCTATTCTATTTAAATCAATGTAATATACTAGAAAAAGCAATGAACCAAGAACCAGGAAACCTGGGTTTCTAGTATGATTCTGTCACTTACAGGCTGAGTGTCCTCATATGAGTCACTTAACTTTTTGTACCCAGTTTCCTTAACTGTATAATGAAAGGATTAGAATATAGAATTTAGAAAATCCCTTATAACTGGCATTTTATTCTATTCTAGACATTGACACACACCTTGCTATGCTGCTGATGGCACTGCTAGGAGTCACCTTTGGCACTCTGTCCATACTGGCAGCAACTGTGGCAAGTTTTAAGGCTGTTGGCGATGGTGCTGAAGTCCTTGTATTGATATGCACATTGACTGGAGAAACAACACTGACATTGTTGAGGTGCACTGCATTTGTCAGGCAGGAATTGTTCATGGGAAGTGTCTGAGGACTGCTTGTGCACAATGCTGGGATTAAGTGGTTTGTGGTGGTGTGGCCAACTGTCCTTACAAGTTGTACAGTTGAAATCCCTGGGCTGGATGATAAAGCCATATTGGTGGAGTACAGAGTTTTAGAGGTTCCTAGGAAGGAAAGAAAAGTCATCTGATGAAAAGATGAATGAAATTACTTAAAACTAACCTACCACAATATTTATGATAGTAAATATTTTATTAGGATTGAAAAAGATCAATACTTTTATTAATGAAAATGTGAATGTTTTTCCAAAAGCAGGTTATGAAAAATTGACCATTTCTATAATGAGGTTCTGAAAGCTAGCAAAATATATTTAGATTTTTGCCATCTTTTCATTTTCATTATCTGGAAGGAGCATACAAAAAAGGGAAATAAAAATTGTGGGAAATTAACATTCTGCTGAAAATAGGCAACTATAATTAGAAGAAGCAATGCATACCCTATTTTAGGGGCATTTTGACAAAAACAGAGGGGAAATTAACCCATATTAAACAAACAGAAATCTAAGATTGAATAGAGAACAAAATTAAATAAGAAAAAAAATAGCCTGTTCACTAAGTGGCCTGCTTTAAGTCATACTCCATTCATATATTGGTGCTAGGTTACCTAAATGCTTGCCAAGGAATCATGGCCATCATTCTTAACTAATGTACACTTACCCAAAATTACTCCTGCCCTGTCCTTCCTAACATTGTCACCAACCACTTTTCAAATGGCTTTTATACACAATTCTTCTAACTTAGGCAGGTTAACAAAATATTCTGAATTCTATAGAACTAACCTAATCATCCAAACTGTTTATGCCCACATCTGACCTCACTATTCCCATATACTGCCCTTCATTGCTGTTACTTCTAAAGTAAATAAACAGCCTTGCTACATACAATACACTCATCTCCCACAAACCTAAAACTCATTAAAGGGGACCAGGGAAGACACAGCTTCCAGTTGCCTTCAGTGTTCTACTAAATTAGAGCAAGTTGTATATAAATTCAAGAAGTTGAGAGCAAATTTTGGAGGCTGAGGCAGGTGGAAATGATAGCGTGCATTTTATTCCCATTTATGGAAGACTTGGGATAGGTGCCAATATGGATGTATAATCTGGAATAAGGAATTCTATCAAATAAACATGAAAAAATTTTGGTGTCTTAGCAGAAACATTGAATAGTAAAGGATGATGGATGCAAAATATAATAGTCTCTGAAGACTATTATATAGGGCAGATGGGAAAGGCAGCCAAGCTTCCATATCAATATTGATCAGGGTGAAGGTGAGTCACTGTATACAGTTATTTACATATTCAAAGACTAGAGGTTTAGCACTGATTTCACCTCTTTAAATATCTCTTCAATTGTGGCTGATACATTGGTCATTTATTATCCCAAGTGTAATGTGGCACTGACATGGTATACAAACACAATGGGTTAGATAAATGGCGATGAGATTTTTAAGAAATTAGGAAGGATGAAAATAGCAAGTATAAGTTAAATCTGAGTTCGAAGAAATAAAAAAGAAAGGAAGATATATTACAATTTTCTTTCCTTCCATTCAGAATACCAAGCTACTGACATTCTTCTCTATTCCATTATTTCCTTCCCCTAGATATAAACCTAAGCCCCAGAAAATATCCAACTGAAGCATTTCAATTTGGCGACTATATTTTTCCTCCATTGGTAAATTAAATTCACAACACTAAGAGGAAGGAGAATGTAATATTTCAATCCGTATTAAATCTTTCAGCTAACTTTTGGACACTAGTCAATTACTAACCGCTAATTATAACATGGATAAAAGTGGAAAAATTATAAATTACACCAACTATAAAACTTATTTTTAAAAATTTCTACATGAATAAAATTTTAATATTATAATCTTTTCCATTCTATTGCCACAAAAGTCAGAGGATGTTAACAAAAAGGAAATCAAAACCTGACTTTGTGAACAACATGACTGGCAGCACAGTACAATGGAAAAGGTCACAGGACCTAAATTTAAATCCCAGGTGTGCAACTTTACTTGGCAAGTCAATTATCCTCTCTATATCTGAGCTCTGGATCTATGACCCTAAGTTCTTCCAGTAAAAACCACTTGAAATGTCAGCCTTACCTGAAGGCTGGACAACACCATTTATATTACTGTGGCTAGTGCTCTGTTCCTTGGTCACCTCACTGCGAGTTGGAACTGGTGCACTGACCACTGCAGATGCAGCAAAGTGGGCGCTGGCTGAGTCAAGTGTTTTAGACATACAGTCAGAGGTGCTTGAGCCCTACAAAATGAACAAAGTTAAATTCTTAATTCTGATTGTGATTTCCAAAGCACTCTGAAGAATGGGATGGTCCTAAAAGGCTATTGCCTTTCCCTCTGGAACCATTTCAAAAACACAAATGAAAACATCTGGGCTTCCTTGAAATTCTCAAGTTACTTGACTCAGGATCTCTAAGTCAGTATAAATACTTCATAGAATAACACAAGTCCGTTTAGGAAAATACTGAAATTCCAGTCAACAATATTTATTACATAAAGATCACTAAAAGTAACAGCCCATATGGTGGAAAGAGCATTTGTTCTAGAACCAAGGACCTGGGTTCAAATTCCAATTCCTTGTGATACCTACTATCTGTGTGACCTTGGTTACATCACTTATACTTCCTGGGACCTGGTTTTCTTATCAGTAAAATGAGGAGGAAATGGCCTGTGAGGTCCCTTTCAGCTTTAGATCTAGGATTCCCCCAGATAAGACAGAAAACTGTTGCTGTCTGAAAACAATAGCACCAATATGGTTAGATCCTACCAGGTTTGTCAACCAAACATCTGGATCCAAGATCATGATAGTATACAGCTGAAAGGGGCCTAGATTCAGATATTTAGTAATGTACTACAGATATTTTATTTTCATTGTTGGCCAAAGTTTATAATCAAGTTAATCTGTACAATTATCTTGGAATATCAGCCAGAGTAATAAAGTGAAGATGAAGAAATCTGAGCAATTTTATTTCAATGTACAGATAATAAAGGTTAATAAAATCCACATGTATTTACATTAAAACATCACACTGATTTCAAATGTGAAGCACATGGGGGGAAAAACAACCCTCGTGTTCTTGTTTTTGTCCCTATTTTAGATATAGAGTCATATCAAGGACTTACTAAAGACCCTAATTTCTGACAACAATAGATTCTTTCTGCAAAGGACTCCTCATTCTTCCATGGAAGGTATAATGATAGACAGGAAGGCAACAAAATACAGAGTGAAGTAACTGGTTGGTTCCTTTGGAATTATTAAATTAAGGCACAATAATCTTTCATTTAAAATGAGCATAATAATATGGTGTTTGTTTAAATAATTATTAGAAAATAATAAAGTACATCATAAAAGTTCTATTTTTGGATGAAGATTTTCAGTTATACTCTATATCTTTAGATCCTATTCTTAATTTGAATTCCCTCCCCCCCCCCATCATGAAAACAATAAAAAGATTATCTGGCTCAATGAAACATTCTAAATTTGAGGAATTAAGGAAATTTACTTTTAAAAAACATACTGATTGGCTGATGGGAAATTTCATCACTCCTCTAAACTCTAAAGCAGCAGTATCATGGTAGTAGTCTTTATGCTAAACAGAAGTAAAAATTTCAACAAAAAAAGGAAAGTCATAAAATTATTTACCTGTGCTTTTGGATGTGTCTGTTGTGAGGAATGCTGAGATTGCTGTTTCTGCTGAAGCTGAGCAAGTTGCTGCCTTTGCATTTGAACTAATTGCTGTTGATGTGTCTGAAACTGCTCCTCTGTGATACCCCCCGTTACTGTGTAAAAGACATTAATTTCAGAAATAAGAACACCGTAAGAGGTAATTTTTAAAACATTTTCATAAAATAATCATATCTCAGAGTAAAAAAGTGAAATGATATTAAACCTTTATAATGAGATTTATAATAAGCATATACAGAGAACATAACTACAAATGAATCTTTTGGAGAAAGAAAGACACAGCTTATTCAGTAATGAAGTTTAATAACAAACTTCCTAGATGTAATTATACTTACTATTTCATCACTATTAGATTGCAAACTCCATGAGGGCAGGAATAGTGTTGTATTCTTCTCTGTATCAACCCCAGTGACTATCACTTCATCAAGCAGGTGCTTGCTAAATGCTTACTGAATTACAACTCTATGATGTAGTTTTTACCTTTTGAGGTTAATGGCCAACTCTATATTCTGTAAATAACGTGCTATACTTCTAACATCCAGTAAAACCACTATGCTCCTTCCCCCCCCCCTCATTTTTTTTGGTCAAGAGCTATGATTTCATCAGTGTAGTGAACTTCTTGTGCAGAAACTCTATAAATCCAAGCACATCAGTAACTAATTTGCAAATTAAAGAGTTTTTTTGAGATTTGCCAAGGATACTTAAGAGGCAAAAAAATCTGTGCTCATACAGCTAACATCTACCAGAAGTAGGGTTTTAACCTGAATCTTTCAATATAGCTTAGAAAGATCTTATATCCACTACTCCATTCTGCCATTCTAAACTCCCTGTTTAACCAAGAATAATGAAACAACAAATAAACCATATTTTCAATGATAAAAACAAAGCCATATAAAAATATAAATGGTGCAAATTCAACTTCCCAAATACTAAAAGTAAATAGGATTTATTGGCAAAGCACTTGGATATCATGGCTATCCAAAATAACTCACACTTATAAGCTCAATAAATAAAAGAAATCAGACTTAATAATTCATACAGGAAATAAGTTGGAATGTTTTAAAAAATGGAAATACAATCCACAGCTTGCTCAAACTGTCTCATAGCTTCAAAAATGGATATAAGAAAGGCTAATGGACCTAAATTTAAAAAAAAAATCACCTCCTTCAAATAAAATTCTCAAGATTTTTGTTTGAGGGACCACCTCATGGAAACTTAAACCAAGCAAAGCTTTCTGGAAGATGTACAAATTGTATATACCCATTCACTGATAATTGAAACACAGGTACATATATCTATTTCCATATCTATTCTCTCAGAAATGGAAACTAGAGTTCATCTATTACAATCCTCTTACTTTATGAATGAGGTTTAATTAAAGTTCACAGAAGTTAAATTACTTGCCAATGGTCACAGAGATGGTTAGGAACAGAGCTGGAACCAAAACCCTGACCTCTCAGACTCTATCCATTGTCTTTTGTACTATACCAGACTGAACACACAGGTGGACACTCATCATATTAAAAATGATTAGACTCCACAAACTTATGACAAAATCTGCCCCAAAAGCACATGATTAACTACTGAACTTAAAATATTTTCCATATATATCATATACTCAATTTTTTGTTTCACTTTTTCTTTCTCTATTCCTTCCTTTCTCCTCTTTACTTTCGGACTTGAAATCAAAAAATGAATATTTGCCAACACTATGTACACAGCACTATATGAAGTACCAGGGAAGCCATAAAAAAAAAAAATCAAGCCTTCACTGAAGCATATAGTATAGGTAAAATGACACACATATATACGTGTGTATAATGAAAAGACAAATGAAAAAACACAACAATATATGAAAAGTGACAAACAATCAACCCAATCAACTATGGAGATTACTATGTACTTGACTTAGGTCAGCAGACCCTAAATGTTTGCCAATCATTCCTATATTTACTAGTGTCATAATCCATGTATTATGAGAATGGACAACAGCAGCACAAAGTAAAAGTTAGGTGTCTTGGTTTCCATTAGGTTTTTACATTCCCTGTGAGTTTTGTAGGCTCCAGATCTGAGTTTATGCTACTCTAAATGGCAGATTTAGAAAATCTAGCCTCAGATTCAGCTGAATCCTTCTTTGATGTTATCACATCTCTAGAAACCTACAATGCCATTCTAGAACATTCTCAACAGAATGTTTATTGTAAGATGATGGGAAAACAACTTTCAAGTAACATTTTCTATTTTTAAAAAACTCAACAATCATTACAATACTCACTCTAAAGATTTAATATCCACTATTTCTGTAACACATATCAGTCATCTTTATGAACTATGAACAAAATGAATTCTTCATTATCTTCCTTTTCTGGAATCAATTCAAGTATTAGCATTAAAACTTCAAAACTACAACAAAAATAAGACTTTAATTTTAAATCCAGGACCTTCTAAATCAAAAGGAAATTTCAAGTACACATGAACTTCTATGAAGTTGGGGGGAGGGAAAGTTTTGGGAAGAAGTATACATGATTAAAAAAAAGGAAAACTTTAAGTTAAATTGAAAAACAATATAGATAACTAAGGCCTAGATAGGAATCTAATACAATTTTCAAGAAATACATTTGCAAGTATGTCAATATGCATTCCACTAAATACAATGTTTAGTAGGTCTTTCCACAAATGTTATTTGTCATTAAAAAAGTGAGAAAGAATAGTTTGTCTACATTGCAGCAAATCTTCTTTGAGGCTTGAATAAAGTTAAGCAGGAAATGGAATGTGCATTCAATGTGTAACTTTAAATCTAAGAAAGAGGGAATACAAAAGTACATTTTTTATATTTAAGATTTACATTTTAATATAAATTTTTTAAGTTAGAAGGAATTAGGATATCAATAGAATTTTCTTCTGTTTCCATCTCTTGAAAATGGGAGTATAGCAAAACTTTGCTAATTTGGAAACAAGACAGGAAACTGAACTCTAACCTCTATCCAAATGATCATCGATTGTACATGTACAAAATTGGTTTTAGGCTATCTCTAAAATCTGGCTCTTCTTGAACTAGGGATCTATCTACTTAGACTACTGTAATGGTACTTTCCCCAAATTTTATTTCTAAAAGTAATTTTTCACTAAAAAATTACAAAAAGACTTTTTTTTGAAGTGGGGAGAAAGAGGTGGATCTATGATTTCATTTATGTAGGGACCTTCTGGTGAGAAATCTCTACCAATGCATTTCCACAACTGTTCTCTTAGGTCTTCTGGACTTTCTTTGAATTCTTAGAGTGTCCCCCTTAGCCAGGAGGCTAAGTGACTTGCCCAGTCATAAAATCAGCATATATTAGCGGTAGGACTTATACGAAGATCTTCCTAACTTTGAAGGTAGCTCTCTATCCTTCATACCATGCTGTCTTTCACTGTTAAATTACTGAGGAAAAAATGCTGAAATCCCTCCTCAGATACTTGCTAGCCAATGTTACTCTAGTCAAGTCATCTTATCCCTTGAACTTCAGTTTACCCATCTGTAAAATGAGTACTCCACAGGGTTGTGGTAAAGATGAAATAAAATAATATATGTAAAAGTACTTTGTGAATATTAAATACTATATAAAGATAAGCTATTAGTATTATAATTGATAAAAAACAATAATTAGTAAGTAAAAATCATATATACACATTCATCATCCTATGGTAGGAAAAAGGAGGGAAAACTCTCAAATAGTTAGTAATCACTAATTTATTAACATCATAGGACTTAAAGCTGGGTTTTCATGCAGAAATTTACTACCAATTTAAAAAAAAAAAGTATTCTTTGATATTCTTTCCTACCATGGGAGCAATAGTTGGAAATGTTCTCCACTCCTACCATTAGAGACTGATTCCTTTCAAAGTTTTAAAGTTTCTTGGTCTTTAGTTATAACCCATTACAGGATGACAGAAGTTTCAGAATGAAATAGAACCTCGGAGACTATCTACCTCAACTCCTTCATTTCACAGGTAAGGAAATCAAAGTATAATGAGTATATGACTTGTCCAAGAAAGTTTACGCAACAGGAGATTAAAGGTTCAAATCCAATGATCTTTCCACTAGACCATGGCTGTCTCCCATGCTATAATAACTCTTTATCAGGCAACATCCTAACAGTTACTCTCTTAAGATCATGGCTGCTCTTTTCAATGGACATTCTTTTGTTAGTTGCCCCCCTCCCAGGGAAATTTATTGCCACTTGCCATAATACTTCTATTTTCTTTTAGTCAGATTTATTTTGCTGGGCATGGCTTAAAGACTATAAAAGCAAAATATGCTCTTCAGATATCTGAGTATGAAAAACCGTAACTCACTAGCATTTGTATGGATGTCACAACGACTGAATAACTACTGGCTTGAAGAAAAAAGGACAAAGGCACTAAATGATTATTAAGAAACACAAATACCTGGGGTGGCTAGGGGGTACAGTAAATACAGCACCAGCCCTGGAGTCAGGAGGTCCTGAGTTCAAATTTGACCTTAGACACTTAACACAAAACTAGCCACGTGGCCTTGGGCAAGTCACTTGGTCCCAACTGCTCCCCCCCCACCCCACCCCCAAAGCCAAAAACAAAAAAAGGAAATGCAAATACCAAAAGATACATTCAAATGTGGAAGTTGGCTGCCTGGCGTTAGCGTGTTTACACTATTCCTTAACAAAGTTTTACTAATATGAGCAATTTTGCTTTTGTTGAAACTACTTATATGCCTCATGCTAGAATCAAAATTAAAATTATATGACTTCCATACTATGACAAAAGGAAAAAATGCCTTATAGGAGAAACTAAAAAAAGGAAGCAATTCTATTTTGTTTCTTCCTACTTGAAACTACCTTCAGGATTACCCATTTTGGTAAGGGAAATTATACACTGAGATTTCACAGACGTAGCAGCTTCTACTACCCAAAAAAACCTGCCAATTAAAATGGAAAAGTGTCCTCCTCCCATTTTGTATCCAAAAATTTGCTTTGGACAACGCATGCAGGTCATAACCATTTTTAATATATTAGACCCTATAGTAAACAAAAGACAAAAAACACTCCCATATATGCTCATGGCATGGATCAATCAACTTAAATATTGGAAAGCTGCTACTAGCTTCTGAAAATAATATTAAATCTACATTTACAGATTTCATGGGAAAAGGCCAGAAATCTCTCCCAGTTTTAAATCTGTGATCCCATGATTTCTTTCATGACTCAAACTGATAAAAGGGTATTTACCATTCCCGACACCAGGATGCTTATAGAATATGTACTATTTTATTCTATTTTTTTAAAAGTCCATTTCTTTTTTTCACAATACCTCAAGGAGATACATTTTTAAACTTCTACTGAAGAAATTTAAATAATTTTCCCCAAATCCAAGGTAGAAAAAGGTTATAATACAAACCTTCTGTTCCTAATTTTCATGCTAAGGTTTTAAGTCCTCAATTTTCTTTTTGCTTTTTTTTTTGAGGGCAGTTAGGGTTAAGTGACTTGCCCAAGGTCACACGGCTAGTTTTTTTTGTATGTGTTAAGTGTCTGAGGCCGGATTTGAACTCTGGTCCTCCTGACTCCAGGGCCTGTCCTCTATTCACTGTGCCACCTAGCTGCCCCTTAAGTCCTCAATTTTCAATGGATGACATGTTCCCACAGATTATCCTAAAAAATTTGAAATTAGAAGGCTAGAAATAAGACTGAGAGAAGTTTTCCTGTTATCTTTTTAGGGGTTACATTTAGCTATTTTATCTGGAAATTTATCCTATTTTTAAAAGATCAATGTCACTTCTTCAAGTAGTTAATTAAAGGAAATATTCCTTTTCATTGATTCGAAAAAAAATCTCATTCTATTTATGCCAATATCATAGGAATGTTTTCTACTTTAAATGTACTTTTATACTGAATTTTATTCTTATTTACCAAAGTCTTTTGGTATTCTGAGCCCAGTCTCCAAAGCTTTAGATACCCCATCATCATATTCATCTAGCTGAAAAATATATTTAAAACAAACAAAAAAAGGGCATTTCCAAGACTAAGTCTGGTTTAAGTGCAAATACTTACTGGTTCTAGGACTGAACATGTTCCACTAAAAAAGGGCTATGCATTCCTTTAGTCAGTTTTAAACTAATTCAGTCTAGACCAGTTCTTTTTTGTGTCACAGACTCTTTTGGTACTCAGCTAAAACATATGGAATCCTTCTCAGAATGTTTTTAAATACATAAAATAAAATACATAGGGAAAGGAAATACAAAGGAAACTAATTATAGTGAAATAACTGTTACTGAAAGGGGCAGTCAGTGAGCTCAGTGGATAGAGCACAGGGTTTAAAGTCAGGAAGATCTGAGTTCCTATTTGTCCTCAGAAACTTAGTAGCTATGTTAATCAAGAGAAGCCACATACTGTTTTGTCTTGATTTTCTGGAGAAGGAAATGGCAAACCACTCCAGAATCTTCGCAAAGAAAACCCCATAGACAGTAATGGTCCATAGGGTTATAAAGAGTCAGACAACAAATAAGCAATTATTAAAAAAAAAAAAGTTTGTGGATACCATGTTAAGAATTCTTTGTCTAGTTCAGGGGTGGGGAATCTGTAGCCTCAAGGCCAATTATGGCCCTCTAGGTCCTCAAGTGCAGCCTTCTGACTGAAAAAATAAATCCCCTTAATTTGTCCTGTAAAATTTGGACTGTCAAAAGGCAGTACTTAGGTGTAGCCTTGAGGTCACAGGTTCCCAACCCTGGTCTAGTTCAAGTTTACCACTTTAATAACAGGCACCATCATATAGTACAGACTTTCCTATTGTCAAAACACATATAATATGGGGAAAGGAAGGGTAGTGTAATGTAATGCAGTGTACTGAAGTCAGCGAATCTGGGTTCAAACTCTAGCTGTACTACTTGCTGCCTGTGTGAATCTAGACAAAACGCAAAGATTCTTGGATTCAGTTTCTTCATCTGTAAAATAAGGGGGTTAGATTGTGAGATGATTGCTAAAGTCTCCTCCAGTTTTAAAACTATGATCCTATTATGCTAATCATTGACCTTTTTTTCTGGATTTACCAGGCTTGTCACTATCATAGAACAATCTGTGTTTGTTGGATTTTTTTCTTAAAAAGTAATGGCTATGCTAACTGATACCAGTTTTCTATTCCTACAGAGTGTTTGCAAATGAATTTTTTATTAAAATATTGGTCACAAGAACAGGGTCTCTTCCCTGTCATAAATAAGATTGCACTGCATGGATCATTTTCAAACCTTCTGGTTCAATGTCAAGAGAAAGGCCAAAAAAATTATCAAGCTAATGTGAAGGCTAATTCTCAGTAAAGGTTGCTGATTCCTTAAAAAGGGATTATAATGTATCTATGACAGATAAAGAACAAAGTTCAACGAATAATCAAAAGTAACTGGAACAAGAGAGAACTAGAAAACAAAACTGTTTCCATGCTGTTTTTTCATACCAAAACTAAATAGAATGTTTGATTCATTGAGAGTCTCTACATTGTTGTACTTAGTAATTACATTTCTGCCTGCTCCCCTACTGCTCCCACCTGCTTAAATAGTGAGTCATTTTTGCAGCCCAGGCAAGTATAGGGAGACAGATATATCTAATGAACACTGGAGATAGGGTCTGGCTGGGAGCACCACGCAAAGAACTCCAGCAAAGAAGGAAGAAGGCAGTGCACTGAGTGCAAAAGGAGGTCCTAAACCCATACTAAAACCTGAAGCAGGAATAGGTATCATCTGGCAGCTTTGTCCTCTACTGCACCCCAGTACTGGGTCATAGAATCAGAGCAGATTGAGAATGGGATCTGTGCCCAGAGTGTCATTATGGAGTAAGGAGCTTTGAACTGTGTACCAGAAATTCAGAAGCAAGCAGCAGCTGCGAAGCTCAGACCCCAAGAGTAGAGTACAGTCTCAGTTCCAGCTTCCAGATCAGCCTGAATCCTATAGAGGAAAAACCAGGATAGGAATCCCAGTCCAAAGACAGCCCACAGATCTGTCTTTCTGAACCAGCAAAGTTTCCTAGCTGGCTGACAGGGGCTGAATTCAAGAGCAGTTTACTATTGCTTATACACAAATTCAGGTCAGAAAACTGTACTGGAGCAGGAGGTGAGAGGGTGGGTGGAGGGAAGATGATCAGACTTTACACTGAATCAGACCATTTCAAGGGCACTAGGGGCTTGCAGGTCCTGAGCTGTCCCTGAGGTCCTGGAAAAACACAACTCAATACCCCCAAAAAGCATAGACAAGATCAATCCAGCCCTTCTTTCCAGAAGTGCTCAGAGTTTAGTCCTCATATAATGTCTGAAGTCAGGAAGTAAGCTGCAACAATGAGCAAACAAATAAAGAATCCCACATTTAAAATTTATTTGTTTTGTTTTTGGTACTGGAGGACAACCGGGGTTAAGTGACTTGCCCAAAGTCACATGGCTAGTAAGTGTGTCAAATGTCTGAGGTAGGATTTGAACTCAGGTCCTCCTGATTCCAGGGCTGGTGCTCTATTCATTGTGCCACCTAGTTGCCCCCCACATTTAAAATTTAAAACAAAAACAAAAAAAGCCCATAACTATTTTAGTGACATCAATGCTTAAGACAGAAACTTAGATAAGAATGATTCCAAAACACTAAAGCAAAACTTCAAAGAAAAACACAGGCTGGCCACAAAAACTAGAATTCCTAAGAACTTAAAAACTTTTTTATAAATGAAATGAGAATTCTAGAGCAAAAACTGGAGAAGAAACAAGAGCTATGCTAGAAAGAATTAGAAAGAAAATTAACAGCTTGGCAGAAGCACAAAACCTTGTCCAAACAACAAACTCACTGAAAAATGAAATGTATCCAAAAGAAGTGAAGCATTCAATGTGACAACATGAAATACTGAAACAAAATCAAAAGACTGAAAAACTAGAAGAAAATGTAAAGATCTCCTTAAAGCAAAACAACTGACCCAGAAAACAGATCAAGGAGAAAAAACTTAAGAATCACTGAACTCTTTGAAGAGCATAATGTAACACAACGTAACAAAACATAATATAACATGTCATAATGTCATAACAACAACAACAACAAAAAAGAGTCTAGCTATCTTCTTTCTAGAGACTGTATAATGTGAAAAGAACAGGGAATTCAAAGCCTGGATTCTACCTGTCTCTACCATTAAGTCACTGTGTAACAAGTCACTTCCCACCTCAGTTTTTTGACATACAAAATGAAAGGGCTGGACTAGGTGGTACCTAAGTTTCATTTCTAGCTTTAATAATATATAACTGTAGTACAAAGATAGTTCCAGAAGAATTTCCCCTACCTTACTGATCCATACTACAATATATTTATAATGCTTTGTGCTTATGCTTAATAATTAATAATATCCTATGCTAAGGTTTATAAAGTGCTTTCTTCACAATAACTCCATAAGGAATATAATGAAAGCATTGCACTCTTCAGGGCACTGAAACTCATAAAAGTTGAACTCTTTGCTCACAGTTAATGGCTCTCATGTCAGCACTGACATTCAGATCTAGGTCTTCTGAACGACTCCAGTGCTCTATTCCCTACAGAAGGCTGTCTCTTCTACCTAATATTAGCATAACTTTAGAGCAAATGAAACCAATTCTCAGAGAAGATTAAGTGCTTGAGCCAGAACTTCACACCTAAGATGGATCTTCTGACTCCTAGTCCAATATACTTTCCATAATTCAAAGTTTACTTACCATTTTGCCTGGTCAGTTTGTGTTAAAGAGAAAAATAACTTAAGCTACTGAAAAGTAAATAACAAAAAAGCTTATATTTTAATGTCCTGACAAAAATGTAACTTACTACATCATGTCACAGAATCATAGTAGTTTACTTTAGCTTTATAGTTCTTGAGGGAAGAACAAAAGCACAATATTTTAAAGATACAGTACATATCTAGAAGAAAAAGAATGCTTGGTCTATCAAGTAGAAAAGATAAAACTATTATTATATGATGTATTCTTTCAATTAAATAAATTTTAACTGCTGAGAAAGTTGTTAGAATTTAAATCTTTAGCACACACATGTGACATATTTATAATTCTCAATTCATGGTGGTATGCAATTAAATAACATTATAACTTTAAAGCTAAATATTACTTCTAGCCCAAGTAATCTCTTTTTCCTGAAATAACATAGTAGCACTTCATACCT
Organism: Pseudocheirus occidentalis; assembly: GCA_028646575.1. NCBI lineage: Eukaryota > Metazoa > Chordata > Mammalia > Diprotodontia > Pseudocheiridae > Pseudocheirus > Pseudocheirus occidentalis. The sequence continues at coordinate 203,025,401 of CM053596.1, forward strand.
TATTACACATTTAGTCTATTTTGCATGATTGTTATTTATAAAAAAAAAACAAACAGATGAAAGTAGTTTGCACCAATGCTCTCAGAGAGGAACCCTTGATCATCTTCCACTACACCAGATTTCTTTCTCAGTTAGGCCATAAACTCTATGTCAAGAAATGCATCTTATTCTTCTATACATTCTAACACTGACTGGTGTACAGAAAATGTTTAATAGATATTTGCTAGGTTAGCATTTATTAGAAATGGATATTGTTAATATCTGGTAAAATTATTAAAAGTATTTTCTCACACTAAATTGTAGTGTACTAAGAAAATACTAAACTATATTTTTCTGGCATAGTATAATTTCTTTACAAAACATAGTTATAATATTGGTCAAATCCTATTACATTAAATATCCTTGTATAACCAAAGCTTTTCAGGCCCTGCTAATGGTAAAGTTATACTGAAACACCAGTTGTACAGTGTAAAAATATTAATAGTCTGAGGCAGCTAGGTGGCAAAGTGAATAGAGCACTGGCCCTGGAGTCAGGAGGACTTGAGTTCAAATCCGGCCTCAGACACTTAAAACTTAACTAGCTGTGTGATCTTGGGCAAGTCAGCTAACCCTCCCCCCTCCAAAAAGAAACAATTTTAATAGTCCCTTGGAATTCAAACAAAGTAGATTTGACCTTTTGTAAAATAATACATTACACCTTCTTACTATATTTAGGTATTTTAGGCATATTAGGTATTTAAAAATAAGAGCATATGAAACAAAGACAGTCGTATATCATAATATGAAGCATGTCTATTTCAGCTTCAAAGTCTTATTATTTACCAAGTATTTATTCAAACATAGGTGAGACAAGAATAATTTGTAAGGGTTTAAAAAAAAATTTGGACTGGCCATAAACTTTACTAATTTTTCCCTATATTCATTTAGAAGGGAAATAATTAATCTGAAGAATAATATGCCTCCTTTAAATTACTTTAGTTTACATTACTGTTATTTATAAAAAACAAAAAAAATCTAACAGATGAAAGTAGTCTAATTTTTCGTGAACATTTAAAAAGAAATACTTCTACACCAAGTTTTAAACGTAAGTAGTTCAATGATAAATGATTGAACCCTACTGAGATCAAATTTCAAGCTAAAATGATTTGTCAATTTCAAGCCATTTAATATAATTTTGCATACTAAAATGCACCATCACGTTAATAATTTAGAAATACAGGTACATATATGTTTCACAGAAACAGAGTATTCCCACAATATAAGCCAAGTCATAACTACTAGAATCTCTGGGTATCATACATTATTTACAATGTACATAAGAATATTAATAAATTACATATACAAATGTCATATAAAGAGGTTATCTACAGACGAAACAAAATTCAAGTTACATTTTTATAGTCTTTGGATATCATGTTATTTACAATGTACATAGCAGGAATATTAAAAGAAAACTGAAGAGCACACAGCTGAGCAATGTCTCAAAATTTAAAAATACTATTCAAAACTAGGTCAAAAGAGAAAAATACTTCAAATAAAATTACAATCTTTTACAGATTTTTAAAAAAGCATTCAATTTTGGGGGAATTAATATATATATATTTCTACGTTACTCACAAGGAGCTACGTTCTGCTTACAAACTGAAGCAATATAGTATGGTAAAAAGTTAACCAAACCCCAACAAATAGTATCTAGTGGTGTTGGGTTCCATGGCCAGTTCTCCTACAGTGGATCCCCCCTGGACGCTACAGTATGCTACTATACCATGTAAGCATACTCAAAACACAATTCATTTTAAAATCATAGCTTATAGTACAATTAAAATGAGTGGTTTCGATATGCTTACTTTTTACCTGGTTTGAACAATGAAAAACAAAGGAAAACATGGATCAAAATAGCATTTTGCTAGTAAGTAGGATTCAACAACTATATCTTACTATGAAACAGTTTTCTGGTTACAAAGGAAAATGGAAAAATAAGCGAAAAAATATTTTAAATATTGGTTTGGAGCTTGTATTCCTTCAACAAGAACCATTAGGCTAATTCTATAGGCACACTTTCAAGCTCCACAACTCACATTCTTAACAAATTGATAGCCTACCTGATATTCCATTCCTGCTGGTGTTCAATAAAGCTACAGATGCTGCAGAAACTCTTTTATTGTTCACAGTCTGCCCTGGTTTCCTTGAGGTACATTCTTCACTATCACTGTCCTGTAAATTTAGTAGCCTTGGCTGGAAACACTGTAGTCGACATGATCTGATATTGCTTAGTATTTCAGAAAGGGACAGTCTGTTTTCACAATGTTTATTGGAAGCATTGGTCCATGAGAAATTAGAAGAAAAGTCTACAGTTTGGGAAGAGCTTGAAAAACCATTCAGCATTTCAGGATCTAGCTGTTTCAGGACAGGGTCATGTTCTGTGGATATCCGGTCCATTATGACCCTGAAAAACAATGTATGATTAATTATGAACTACAAGAACTTTATAAAATATTCCTTATTTTTCACTGTCTGAATAGACTGAAAACAAATAATTTACCTTCCACCTCTGCCAATTCTTCTTCTTGCAAATCCTATACATCTTCTTGGAACAGTAAGAGTTGTAAGGCAGTGCCTATATCTCAACTTATCTAAATCTGCCAGTTCTGAATTATCATTTGAATGGTTAGTTTGGTCCAAACGAGGCTATAAAGGAAAAAAAAAAAAACATACAGACTAAGATAAGGAACGCAGTCAACAGTACAGGGGCGGAGGGGGAAGCCTAATTTTAAAAAAACAAACTAAATTTAGTAGCACTGTGACAAGTAACCAAAACTTAAACAAAAAGTTCTTCTAAACAGCTCATTGCATTTTTTGGACAGCCCTAAATGTTAGAAAGCTTTTCCTTATCTCTAATCAGACCTGCAGCTTCGGTCTATCATTTCTACTTTTGACTTCTTGGGCTCAGCAAAATAAGTGTAATTCCTCTTCCACAAGACAGAGCTTCACATATATGAAGCTAAATATTTCTTCCCCTCCTACCTATCTTAAAATCATCTTTTTCAATAAAAACAAACACAGCTTCTTCACAGATCCTTATAATGAATGGTCTTCAATTCACTCACCATACTGATGCCTTACATCACAATAGCTTCTGCTTATGAGTGTTATTTCCTAATACATACCATTCATCCTTATTCTATACACTAAGTTTCAACTGAGAACTGTAATTACACTGGTTTTCTTAGTTGCTATACCATGCTGCTAATTTACATTAAGAAATTCACAGATTTTTTTTTAAGTTAACTTATTAAAAGTTTTTACTTTGGGCTAATTATTTTAGAAGGTACATATTTTTAAAAGACCAGGGTGGTTCCTGATATTGAGGTCAAAGTTTGAGAGTGGTACTATTACTAAATTTTAGATGACATGGCTTAGGTAACTAGACAGAAAAGAATTTAATTTATAATAACCAGGAATAGTCCTTGAAGCAGCCACTGGTCAAATTTAAGCTTTCATTTACCTTTATTTACCTTCAAAACAATGATCCAACCAATTGCTTTCCAGTTCCTATTTTCCTTCATTAAAAAGACTAACCTCCTGTTATCCTTTGCCCTTTGTATCCTTCAAAAAAATATTTTTTGTGTTTACTGCTCTGGCTACCTCAATATGCAACTCCCGATTATTTTCTTTAAAAAAATTTTAAAAGAAGAGACAGACATTATGTATGTGTGGAATGACTGAAGATTATGAGAGACTGATTCTTTTTTTTTTTTCCTTTTTGGAGGGCAATTGTGGTTAAGTGACTTGCCCAAAATCACATGGCTAATTTTTGTATCAAGTGTCTGAGGTCAATTTGAACTCGGGTCCTCCTGACTCCAGGGTCGGTGCTCTATTCACCGTGCCACACCTAACCACACCCTCCCCCACCCAAGACTGACTCTTTAAAAAGCACTTGAGAAGGGCAGCTAGGTGGCGCACTGAATAGAGAACTGGCCCTGGAGTCCGGAGGACCTGAGTTCAAATCTAAACTCAGACACTTAACACAAAAAACTAGCCGGGTGACCTTGGGCAAGTCACTTAACCCCAACTGCCCTCCAAAAAAAAAAAAAAGCCCTTGAGAACCAGTCTAATTACCTTACAATCAATCAGACTTTACACAATAATTAGATTATTTAAAATTCAAGCAACCAGAATTTTGGGCTGACAGGTTTTTTTTTTCTATTATTAATTCTTTGGGGTTATACTAAAAGTATTTCAACCATTTTACATGTTAACACAAACTCAACAAAGTGGTTCAACAAGACCTGAATTTCTTCTAAATATACACTTTCAATAGAAAAACTCCTATCTAGTTAAACCAATTAACTAACTGAATGACTGGATAAAATACTGTCATAACACCTTTAAAATTGCCATGGTCACATCTGGCACCTGAGGAAGTATGCAGATTAACATTTTGTCAAATAGTTTTCCAAAAGTGAAATGTTTTAAAAGTATATTATTGCTTTTTGTTTTTATTGAACCCTAGGAATGAAATCTTGGATAAATTATCTGCAGCCTATAAATCTATAGTTAAACCAAAAATTTAATGAACACAAATGAGATTCTCCAAATAAAAGAACCCAATGAACTTTAGGAATGACTGACTTATTAAGCTTCTTTTAGCTTCTGTTCTTCACCCAGCAGTTGCTAAATAAATACTGCTTACTAACATCCCATTTCCAGGTCAAAAGTATGGTACCTTATTCTATTCTAGTTAACAATACCACAAAAAAGTAAAGTTCTTACAGCAAAATACTGGCATCCTGCCCTCCTCCTGAAAGCACAGGGACCATCAGGATCATTTTCTTCTTCAGGTTCTGAAACTGGTGATGGTACCTACATGGAAAAGGCATTTCAAATTTAGGTAAGAATTCACTTCATAGTTTATCTTTAAATATTCCTAAAATCAGAATTCTGGTCGTAAGTAATGATCACTTAAATTATAAAAGACTTCATTTCTTCCCCAAACATTATTTAAAGGCTATTATTTTGGTTTTAAATGCCATCCACTCATCCAGATCCTACTAGAGAAGTACATCAAGAAAAATAAAATACTTTATAAGACATGTCATTATTTCTTACTGGTCTAGGAAAAAAAAAACCTAGTTCATCTCAAGAGCCTGGTGCTCTGTTGTTTGTCTTTTGTTCTCTAATAGGACCATGACATCAGGATGGTGATGCCATGACTGGCAAGTGAATTGGATTTAAGTGAGAGAGGGCTGTGCAAAGCTGCAGCCTCATTCTCTCATCTGGAGCCATCTGGGTACAGTAACATGATCAGGATGGCTAGAGATGTATCTGGCCTTTTTAAGCTAAGGTCTTGCTCAGGTCTCAGTTTGACTGAGGTTAAGTCCCATTCAGTGATTAAGGCTACGTAAGAAGTGAGGCAAAGAATGGCCTCTTTTGCCTAGTTAAAAAAAAAAAAATCAATCAAGTGAGGATGACCTGCAGGATTTCTGCCTCAAACAGAACAGATAGCTATTTACATTCACTATGAGCCAACCAGACCCAAACAATGACCACTAAGTGGAGCTTAGGCTGGGACCTATGAGAAGCAGAGTGAATTGGGTTTAAGGAATAGTCTTGAAGAAAAATATAGTTCGAAATCCCAAGATATCTTGTAAGTTTTCGACCATCAAGATTTATATTCCTTTGGGCAGATTTGTGCTTAGCAGTGAGCAAGGAAAGAAGTACTGGGTACAGACAAAGTAGGTGGTAATTTAAATAGAATGAAGTGAAGGGTGTCAAAAAGCCTCCAGGCACCAAAATGTTCCTACCACCAGCTTCCCACAGTTAATAACCTTCTTTTTGAACCCTTCTTTTAGGGTGGCATTATCTTCAAAAGATTCTAGTTAAAATGTGGAGTGATATGCTGACTTTACCACCTATTAATTTGAGCTACACTGTATGGAGGGTTGACTTTAGAATCAGGAAGACTTGGTTTTAGCTCTTATCTCTGAAACATTTTAGCTACAGGATCACAAGTCACTTAGGATTAATGGACCAGGCAATAAGACTATCATAAAACTATAGGCAGGCTGCCAATCTCTACGTTGGAATATATTTCCACACTACTGAAATCAGAAGTTGAGCCTTGGTCCCACCCAAATTTAAACAGAAAAGCTAGTAAACAGTTAGGTCCTAGAGACACAGGACTGAAATGAGGAGTGGAAAGAGCTAAGAATGAAATAAAGTTTGTTGGTTTAGGTAGTAAAAAGCAAAGGACAAAGGCCCAAGTATGGCACATAAGATTCTGAGGAGCTCGGAGAAACAAAAAAGACATGGGGAGTAGCTTAGGGGGAGAAATAGCTTAAGTCAAATAGAGAGCCAAACAAAGAATCTAAAGAGCCAGGGTTCTAGGCTCTGTTTTGCAATTCAACATGAGTGACCTTGGATAAGTTACAAACTCTATTATAACATTCACTTCTTTAAAATAAAATAATTAGATGGACTAAGACCCTTTCCAGCTCTGACATTTTGTGACTATATAACATACCCAACAAATGTACTTTAAAATATAAATATTTAATAATTTTAATAGCACCTCACCTCATCTATCCAACAATCTTATTCATGTAAAATACAGCCAAGCACCAGGAAGTAAGCAAAAAGAGGCCTCTGAACAGTTAAAATAGATGTAATAAAGTATATGCACTGAAACTCATGCACTTTATTCACAAGGGAGCTCTTGGTTTCTCATTCAGAACTATTTACTTATATTTCACACAAAATTTATGCAAACTTGGTTATCTGGTTTTCAATCCCACAGATGAGAAGCAGCAAATAATGAGTGTGTTAAGGACTGTCAAGCTGATAGCAAAAAGAACAGCTGACAGAAAATTTCTAGACAGAAAACCTACAAAAAGCACAGTAAACTAGGGATAGTTAACATAGGACAAACAGCTCTATAATAACCCAGTTGTTGGAGAAGAGTTAAATTATGAATATATTCCATTTTAGAAGACAGTAAAGTGTATAATACATTTTAAGAATTATATCCATAATGACTACAATAAAGAAGCTTGTCACTTAAAAGACTATCAGTTATCTGGAAAAGTTATTCATTTGCAACACTGATATTAGGTGAATGAGACATTACTAAAACCATATTTGCTTGAACATTTTATCACAAAGCTGTGCTCCTAACACGAGGAGGAAATTTTAAAAAATTCTTTTTCCCATATAATATTCCCTTTGTTTTTTCTGCCACTCCATCTGAGCCTCCTAAAAAATTTAAAGAATATTAACTGGTTGAATGTCTTTCCTTGCCTAGGCAGGCAAAAGATTAAAGGTGCAATAGCGGAAACATACTGCTTATTTCCTGTCTAGAGGCAGGGAAAGGTGCCTCAACCAGCTTTGTCTGGCAAAGAACTACTGTAACTGACACTGAACAGGTTCAGTCTGAGAAGGTGTCTGTTTGAGGTACTAAGATACTTCCAGAACCCCGTGGGGAGACAGTGAAGGAGGGGGGCGCCCTGCAGCAACTCCCTGGTTCTTCTCCTCTGGGGTCAAGGATACTTAAGCCCCAAATATGAAACTTGAAAGGAAAGACAATCCCAAATGTGAGTATCATCTTTTTAGTCACTTTACACATTACCTTTCTCCTTCCCCTTCTCTTCAACCAACCCCAACTCTAGAAACTGCTCAATTCTATCCTTTTGTCTTCCTCCATACAATTACACATACAAAGGAGTTTTCGTTAAGACTCTCCTCTAAATCCCTACACAAAATGTTTATTTCTTGTAAAATTTTTCAGGAACCAGGACAGAACAAAGGGAAAGTGACATCAGGAGTTCCTATAGGGCAAGAACATAATTCTGGGTACTAGTTCCAGTTCTTACAATAACAAGTTGTACAAAATTGGAGGTCATATCAAATTAGATCTATCAATTCTAGCCATCAAAAAATCAAAACTCTTTAAAACAGTTATTTTTAATTATTTAACTTTGGGTGGAAAATAGAATCCCAAATGATATATTAAAGGTTGTCATTACCAAGAGTAAGTGATTTGTGCTACCTTGTGTTTAGAATGAATTCATAATGTGAAAGGATAAGAGAGAAATTATGTGAGTAGATGTAGTCAAGCAGAAGTAGTGATTTTGAGATGCATTAAGCATAAAAAATATTATCGCACTTAGTAACATCCATGTACTTATTCAGCCCTGTATTCTTATCTAACAACGTGGAGATGTTTAGGAAGGACTCGGTATTAGTGGTAAACAGTTAAGGGTATACTTCAGACTGAGATGTTTCTCAGATTCTCCTAGTTCATTATAAATCTACCATGCACAAATTTGAATCCATATAGCCAGGCTGATACATACAAACAAGTTATATCTTAAAAATTCACTTACTAAGTTGGTTGTCTGCATAAAGACATGTGCTTTCCTACAAAAACGAATTATCCATAATTGTTGTGTTTCTAGTTCAACACAACTAAACCTATTTAACACATTGTGGTAATATATTGTAGGTCTGTAATGATGTTTCTACAGGTAAATGTGTTTTGCATTTCAGTTTCATATTTCAGGTACCACTTGCTCACTATAGCTCTTGCAAGCAGTAAGTCCATTTTTTACATTTCAAGCTACCTTCCAGGAAGTGATTTTGGTAGCAGAGAAAAATTCTATAGACCTGGTACTAAGAAGGTGAAGTAATGATTATCAGTCAGGTGCTGTCCAATAAACAGAACCTGATAATCTCTAGAGATTAACTACTTTTTCATTTCAGAACTTTTGTGCTTGTAAATCACTGATATTATCTAGTTAATTCAATTCAAAGGAAATCCTAGATGAATATTAACCCTCTACCAAAGCATTGCAATTTATAGTCTTAGAGGTTTACCTAGGGTTAAGTTATTTGACCAAGATTTCACAGCCAGGCCCACTACTCCACATTGCCTATGCTATGTAAAGTATTGAACATAATAATGCAGGATCAGTGTGTGAAAAAGTATCAGCAGGGTTTAGCAGACTGGAGATTCAATATGAATCAAGTTATAACACAGCCAGGGTGGGGGAGAGAAAAGAAGGCCATCTCGGTTTTATCACAAAGTGCCCTGACAGTTCCATGATACTCCATACTGGATTAAATGAGATAATATTTGTAAAAAGTGCTTGGCACAATGCCTGGCACAAAGTAGGTTCTTAATAAATGTTTATTCCCTCATTCCCTTCCTTTACTCTGACCTCGTCAGACTTCACTAGTGTTATCTTCAGTTCTGAGCATCACATATTAGGCAGAGCATTAAAAAACTATATAATATATCCAGAAGAAGGTAACCAGAACACTGAGAGAACTGAGGGCCATAGCATAATAAAACTGCTTCAAGGACCTAGAGGCAACACTTAAGCAGATGTCATGATATGAAAGTGTCTTTACATTGAAGAGGGATTATTAGATTTGTTTTTTTTGTAAACCAACAGTGTTTGCTTTGCAGAGACGTGGATGATGGTTTGATATAAAGAAACTTTTGATTACAGTGGTTGTAAAAAAAAAAAAAAAAACCAAAACACAAAAACGAACAGAACAGGCAGCTTTGGAAGGTAATGGATTCTGCTTCCCTGCAAATCTTTTTTCTTTTTTTTGGTAATTAACTTGTTTATTTTTACTTATATCATTGATTTCCACAGGATTTTGAGTTACAAATTTTCTCCCCGTCTTTCTCCCCTACCCACCCCACCCCAAAACAGCCATCCCACTGTATACCCCCTCCCAATCTGCTCTCTCCTATAATATATATATGTATGTATGTATATAGTTTACCCTGCAAATCTTTTCAAACTTGAGATCTACTTATTTCATTAAAAAAAAAATCTTTTTTAAAATTTCTGAACTTAAAATCCACCCCTCTGTTCCCCACCGATGTTTTTATATGCACAGTAGAACAACAATAAAAAAGAGGTCTGGTATACAAACTGTGAATCTATTTCTTACTGTTTGCTTTTATTATAATTATGTATATACAATATTCTGCTTTCAAAACCACACTGACCTTTCTGTGCTTCCTTCTGACTATCTTCTGTATATTTATAACCTTTCAGTAGTTTTCTCTCTCTTTTCTAACTCTCCATTCCCTGTCCCCATTTAAAAGGGAGAGACTACTCTTTTAATAAATTAGTAGAGTCAACTAAAACAAATTCACCCAGAGACCAAATCCAAAAATGAATTTTTTTCTGTCTGAACCTTGGAACATATCACCTGTCTAGAGCAGTGATTCTCAACCTGTGGGTTACGTTCAATTTAAATACATCCTGCAAATCAGATATTTACATTACGATTCATAACAGTAGCAAAATCACAGTTATGAAGTAGCAATTAAAATAATTTTATGGTTGGGGGACATCACAACATGAAGAACTGTATTAAAGGCTCACGGCATTAGGAAGGTTGAGAACCACTGGTCTAGAGGTATATAACATGCTTCATCACAGATCCTATGGAGATGTGGTTGGTTGTTGCTTTGATCAGTTGTTTTGTTTTGTTTTTTTTGCTTTTTGGAGGGCAGTTGGGGTTAAGTGACTTGCCCAAGGTCACACGGCTAGTTTTTTGTGTTAAGTGTCTGAGGTCGGATTTGAACTCAGGTACTCCTGACTCCAGGGCTGGTGCTCTATTCACTGAGCCACCTAGCTGCCCCGATAAAAGTTCTGAAGTCTCTAAAAGTTGTTTTTCTCTGATGTTGTTGTATAAATTGTCCTCTTGATTGTGCATCAATTCATACTTTCCAGGATTCTATGAAATTCTATCTTTTATCATTTCTTATGGCACAATAATATTCCATTATATTCATATCCCACAATTTGTTCAGTCATTTTCCAAATGATGGATAACCCCAATCATTAGCTTCCAGTCCTCTGTTTATTTTTTTCTTTCTTCCTTTAAATGCCTCCTTAAGGCTCAGGAAAATTTGTTTCGTTTGTTATTACCTACTCTATTTTTGAGTTTTACTATTACTTCCTCTTATTAACCTTTCTTCTCCCTATCCCCACCTTTTTCTCTGTTGAGTCTGATGTATATGTATATCAAACTCTGTGGGTGTGTTCAACCATCCTTTGTTTAATTCATAGAGACCCTTTAAATTGTTCAAATAAATTTACCTTTTTGAGATGCTCTGGTCTCTTGTACTTATATTTCAAGGTTCCTATTCACCCCAGTTCTTTTCATTGGAAACGCTTCTATTTCTTGTTAAAGGTTCATTTTTTCCTTATAAGATTATTCTCAGCTTTGCAGGGTAAATTATTCCTGTTTATAAGCCTAATTCTTTTACTTTTTTTTTTTCAAATATTGTATTCCAAGACCCCTCTCTCTCTCTCTTTTTTTTTTAAGCAGAAACTGCTAGGTCATGTATGATCCTGACTGTAATACCTTAGTACCTGAATGGCTTCTTCCTGTAGGCTTACGGTATTTTCTCTTTGATGGGGAAACTTTGGGTTTTGGTGATGGTATTCCTGGGCCTTTTCACTTTGGAGTTTCATTCAGGAAGTGACTGGTGAATTTCTTCTGTTTCTACTTAGCATTCTGGTGCTAAAAGATCTGGACAATTTTAATTTATGATTTCTCTAAACAAAGTGTTCAGACTTTAAAAAAAAGCAAAACACTGCTTTTAGGGAATTCAATGAGTCTCAAGTTATTTCTTCTTAATCTCTTTTCAAGATCAGTTATGTTTTTTATATCAAAGCTTACATTTTCCAATTTTTTAATCTTTTGTTTATTTAATTTATGATTTAAAATACTATTTTCCTTTTACATCACCTATACTTCCTCTTATATATGCCTTCTGAGAGGTAGCTCCATTTCTTAGAACAAAGAATTTTTTTATAAAAGGAAAAAATGAGGAAAAGAAAAAAAATCAGAAAAACAGATGAATAATACTGAAAAAAATCTGAAATTATATGTAATGTTCCACATCTATCAGTTTTTCTAATTGCTTTTTCTCTTCTACTTTTCTTTTTTTAAAAATACTCTTTGTGGTAAGAGATGGCTCTCTGAAAGACAGAATAAAAGCGTGGAAAACATATAAATTAAAATGTACATGTTAAAAAAAAAACCTTCCATACCCAGATACCTCCTTCCCCATAAACAAAGGAATAGGGGAAGTATCTTCTCATATCTCTTCCGTAGAGGTGAAGATGGTCCTTTTATTATTTTGCAACATTCATTTTTGATGATTTTGCAGTCCTTCTTGCCATTTACACTGCTGTAATACTTGATTATACCATTTTCCTACCTCTGACTGCTTCACTTTACATCAGCTCACATCAGTCTTTGCATGTACCTATGTATAGTCATTTCTTGTAGCACAGTAACATTCCATTATATTCATGTACCATAATTTGTCTATCTGTTCCTCACTTGATGGACATGTAATATATTTTCTTTCTTTTTCCCTATTACAAAAAGTGATGTTATAAATATTTTGGTGTCTTCTTTCTTTTTGTCAATGACTTCCTTGAGACTGTATATTCAGGGGTGCAAATTTTGGGTCAGAGAATACAGACATTTTATTCACTTTATGTGTAAAATTCTAAACTGCTTTACAAAATTGCTATATCCACCGAGAGCTCCACCAATGCAGCAGTGTGCCCATGTTCCTATAAGCCCTCCACCAGTGACTATTAGCTTCCTTTGTCATCATCACCAATTTGCTGGGTATGAGGTGAAACCTAAAAACTTCTATTTTTCTTATTGCCAACGTCTTGGAGGATTCCTTCATACTGTTAATGCGTCACAACTCTTCTTTTGCTTAGTTTAATCTCACCTTTGATCATTTGTCTAGTAACATATGATCTTATTTCTATTAGTTGCTTCTATATTTTAGATACCAAACTCTTATCAGAGATATTGATAACAAGGTTTCTTTACTCCCCAGGGAACAGCCTCCCTTCTTATGCTAGTTATATGCATTAATTCTGTTTGTGCAAAACACTTTTCAATTTTATGGAATAAAAATGTTCTAATTGTGTCTCTACTGCTTGTTTGGTTAAAAAAACTTGTTTGGTTATCTCTAACTCACAGGTGTGAAAGGTGTATTATCTGTTTCTCTTCTAGTGATTTTAATGGTATGAAAAATTTATTGTAGAATGTTACAAATTATCTAAGTCTAATTTCTTTCAAACAGCTTTTCAATTTTCCCAATTGTTCTTCTCAAATAAGTAGTTCCTTATTAATTAACTGATATTTTGGTGGTTTATGAGGAGGGGGTTAAGTTCCATTATTTCTGATTCTCACTTGTTTAATGTTTTTCATTAATCTATTTTATTTTTTAAGCCAGCATTTCTGCTACCGTATGCTATAGTTTGAAGTGTGAAAGAGGGAATACTCTTCATTCCTACTTTTTTTTATTCCCCTGATGCTCTAGATCTTTTGTTATTTAATGTGAAATGTTATTATTTAATCTATCCCAATTATGTAACCCTTCAGAACTTTTACTGGTATAGCATTAATTCTGTAAATTAACTTTGGTAATAGTCATTTTTATTATACTGGATATTCCTTTAGCTTTTTAAGTTTTTATTTTTTAAAGGATTCTTCTGGAATTGAATATACAAATACAGAGTATGTTTTAGTAGAATGACTACCAAATATTTTATGCATTGCAAAGTTATTTTGAATGGAAATTTTTCTATTATTGCTTCTTAGACTTTGTTATTATATAAAAAGTGCTAGGTTTTGAGTTGCAAGCTATAAAACAAGCAGCTTAACAACTTTTGCTAAAATTATCACCTCAGTTTCACTGCTTATTCCCTAGTATTTTCAAAACATATCTTATACCTTCATGTGACCAATGAAAGAAAGGATAATTTTATCTACTATTTGCCAATCTTTATGCTTTTAATTTCTTTCTCTTATTGCCACTGTTAGCATTTTTAGAACAATAGCAAATAACAGCAGAGTGAAGGGGCATCATGGCTTTATTCCTGAATTAACTGGAAAAGCTTCTAGCATATAACCATTGCATATGTTTGCTTTTGAATTGAGATAGAAACTTATTATGTTATAAAAAAGGACCTCCCTACTTACAATTTTTAAGATATTTAAAATAAATTAGTTTTTTCTTTTTTGTATAATAACATTGATCCACTTACAGACCCTTCTATAAACTTGGGTCAAAATGAATGATTTCTTGAATAAATCACTGAAGTTTGTTTCAAAAGATTTTATTTAAAATTTTAGGTATTAAGACTATATTTGTCTCATAAAAGAGAAGGGTAATGTGTTTTCCTTCTTAATTTTGAGTACTGGTAGCAATTGCTCTTTAAAAATGTGATATAATGCTTCTATAAATTCATCCCATCCTGTCTTCCCCTTCCATTCTGGTAGCTCCTTCACAGCAGGTTCTATTTCCTTTCCTGAAACTGCATTATTTAAGATTTCTCTTTGTTGTTCTTAGTTTTTGTGATTTACATTTATGGATATAATCCTCTATTTCTCTTGTATTCTCAGTTTTGCTGTCGTATATTCTGCTTCTAAGTCTTTATTTTCATGCTTCTCTTATGATATCACCTTGTTTAGGTTCTATTTTGTTGATTTGATTATTTTTCTGCCCTCTTTTTAAAAATCAGATTTAATCAGATTAACTAGGTTTATCAATTTGGCTGGTCTTCTTAAAGAACTACTTTTTAATTTTATTTTCTTTTTGGTTTCCATTTATTCTTTCTCTCATTTTTAAGATTTCTGCTTTTATGGTTATTTTGGGCTTATTTCTTGGGCTTCTCATTTTTTTTTAATGTCTAACTGATTCATTAATGTTGCTTTTTCTATTTTGCTTATGTATTTTTTAGGCATATAACTTCCTTCTCGGGACTGCTATGGATTTTGGAATATCTTAGATCTACTATAATTCTTTATAGTTGTCTGTAAGTCTTTGTGTTACTCATCTCTTTAGCCTTAGTTCCCAAATTGGTGCTTTGGGTGGAAGTAGCAGGCCCTACTTTGTTTAATCTGGGTTCATACACTGACTTCCACTTCCTTTGAGGTTCTAGAGTGCTATATTTTTAAGAGTTTTCCATAGTACCTCAAGACACAGTGGGTAGGGGACCTTGAGGCTCCTCGATGTCATTCCTAGCCCCTTTCAAGGTGGATGGATGAGACTATTATCTTGTTTGCCTGCTCTGGTGTTGGCTTCTCAAGCAGCTCCTTTTCCTATCGTGGGATTCTTGGTGATATTTTGTGAAGTTCTAGGGAGGAAGATGTCCTATTGCTATAGTTGCTGATTGTATTTCTTTTTCTTTTTCTTTTTTTTTTTTTTTTTGCTTTTTGGAGGGCAGTTGGGGTTAAGTGACTTGCCCAAAGTCACACGGCTAGTTTTTTTTTTTTTGTGCGTGTTAAGTGTCTGAGGCCGGATTTGAACTCAGGTACTCCTGACTCCAGGGCCGGTGCTCTATTCACTGCGCCACCTAGCCGCCCCGCTGATTGTATTTCTTGATTTTTATTTGGTCAGGTGGAATTTTTAGGTTGTTGATGGGGTAGATACATGGGAACTAGGCTGGTAACTGTCTCAGCCATAAGTTCTTAGGTTCCACTTCTCAGTGGAATTCTTGGTCAGGTATAGGTTATACTACATGACTTCTAAGATAGCTTCCAATTCTAAGATTCTATGAAGAGTTAGAAAACAAAGGGTTTCTCATGTAAATGGGGTAAGTCACTATGGGTTATTAGGAAGGGAGTGTGTGTGTGTGTGTGTGTGTGTGTGTGTGTGTGTGTGTGTGTGTGTGTGTGTGTGTGTGAATGCATGTGGCAGCTCTTGATATGGAAAGATATTAAGAAGGTTAGTCTTTGTATTTCCCTGGGCCATGATTATAGAAGTATTTGCCCTTCTTTTTCTGGGCCAATAATCCAGGACTCTATAAAAATAAGAGTTTAGGGGGAACTGGCCAATGATGAGATAAGCCAGAGAACATATATTTGTATGACACTTCCTATTAATGGTGTACCAAGGGTATGCTTAGTCAAGAAACTTAAGTCTCAAACAAATGGTGTATGCATAAATCACAAGGACATTTCTGAATCCAACTGGCTCTACAAATGCTTCCTTCCTTTTTTCCCCCATAAACTCAGGGATTTAAACTGAATATTCTTCATTTCTTAAATTTCAAAGTGTTTTTGGTCAGGGTCTCTCTATACATTGGCCGCTTCGGAAAACAGGGAAGTTTTATAGCTTTTCTCCTACTTGTCTGTTCTTGAAGCATGCACACTGACATTCTGAGGTTTCTAATTATTTTAAGTTTCACCTCTACTAACAAATGAAGGAATAGAAGATGGGGAAACAGATAAAAGCAAAAAAGAAAAGGTGTGACACATGGGGAAGGAGAGAGCTGAGGCAGTGAAATTTGGTGAACAAACGTCCTTAAACAAAATATCCATATCTTTTTACCATTTTAAAGGGTATGGTCACAACTTCTCCAGTCTTCCCAAACATAAATGCTATTTTTCATTTGTCCTCATATATCAGCCCTTCTAACATTTTAATAAAATGTTCATTGTATTTCTCTGATGTAAAATTAAAGCTATTAGAATAAATGGTTCTAGACTAGACTTTCTTTTAGTTGATTACTCAAGAATATTGGTGAGTCTCTATTTTCTCATCCATAAAATGAAGGAGTTGGACTAGAATGCCTATAAGGTCCATTCCAGTTTTAGATCTAATCATCAGATGAACAAAGAATAACAGAAAAGGCCAAGACCTCCTAAGTTTATTATCTGGTTCTTGAAAAGTTACATTTAAACCAGGACTTCGTAAATTAAATTATTTTAAATTTGACAAAATAATTACTTTAAAAACCTGAGTAATATAGTTATAAAACAAAAATTTATGTGGTAATGTAAAGAATCATTTTTAAGAATTTTATGTTCTAAAAGAATTTTTTTTAACCTCAAAGAGTTTTTAAATTAAAATATCAAGATCATTATCTGTGTCAAAGTCTGGTAGGCAAATTTAATTTTAGTCGAAACTTCATTCTCTATTATATTGGGAAGATGCCATAGTCATTAACCTTGGCCTTTCAAAAGTATAGTATGACATTATAGTATATTATAGTATGACATCATTACATAGAATCTCTCACCACTTTCTACAGGTATTTCTATAAAGTTTTCCACCAAAACTGTAAAACTCTTGATTAATCAGGTAACAGAGTAGTCATAGACTTAGAACATCAATATTTAACATGCTCACCACATGTGGTCCCATTAGACAAAAACCTATAGTAAAATGATCTTCCTTGCCACAATTTATTAGCAGGGAAGGAGGAAGCAGAGAAATAGTGATACATGTGTTAAATTTAGTATCCTTTAGCTCTGAATTGTTAGGTGAGGACTTTACTTCATGCTGTTAAGACTCTCTTTCCTTGACAGTCCTAAATCTAATATGTGACTTAATAAGATCTCCCAATAATTCCTGCCTCCTCTGTCTTAACATCAACTGGAAAAGGTAAATATGGTGAATTAAAAATAACAAGATTCTCAAGCATTAAAATCTTTTAAAATATTATTTCATCAGTTGTTATGAACCAAAAATTAACTACTCAAAAACTGTAAATAAGTTATCCTTCACCATTGTTAATGTGCATATTTTTATTAAAAGTGAGACTATTTGAAAGTGGGAAAAGTTGAAATTAGGCATAAATAGCGCCCAAACATGTGAGCAGTGAAATTAATGCAAGGAAGAGGAACTTTTAACTAATTTAGTAGATACATCTTTATAATATATTAATTTTTAAAGTATACTTTTTGAAATAGCACTTTTTACAATGAATAAAACCATCAAAACTTTTAGTGAATGAATTTTACAATCGTACATTATGGCTGAAAATTATACAGTAAACAAAGGAAATACTTTCTATAAGTTCTATAAATGCTTCTTTTATCCAAGAATTTGAATAACAATTTTTGACTGAGTCAGAGGTTTTCTATTTGTGCCAACTAGAAATTACAATAATGTTGACATCAGTGACTAGATCTTTTAAAATAAAGTGTAAATTAAGTACCTGTGGGAATTCATCCTCATCTGAGCTGTGGAAGTCATACTGTTTAATATCACTCTTATTGATCACAGGTAATGTCTCAGTAGTGGGCTGCTGAGGAGTTATCAAAGTCTCTGCTTTTGGCTTCTTTGGGTACTTCTTCTTTTGACGAACAACATCAGGAGCCTCTTCTTTTAAAGACGAATGATGAGGGTGCTGTTTGTTATAATTTTGCCCAAGATGAAAGGGAAAATGAAAATATTTTATAATTCAAAGAACCTAAGCTGCTCTATGAAAATCAAAAGTTTTATTTAGAAGTTATTTTATTTATTGTTTTGAATATGGACATGCCAGGAATCATTCTACTGTCATCTACTTCAATGTATTTTATTTCCCATTAGCTACAAAAAAGTCAATTGAGGGACTTGAATTTATGTTTTATTGATAACAAACTAAAATTAATAGTGTGACTTTGGGTATTATTCAAATGTTTACAGTCCAAACACTACAAAGATATTTGTATTATCTTTCTTTTTTTTCCTTCATTATGGTAGATTGGCAATAAATAATGATAAATTTTAGTTCATATTATAAAGAATTAGTTCAATTCAATTTATGAATCATTTGTATGCCTGTTTAGTAATTCGATTTATTTGGGAGCAATTTTTTAAAACTAAGGTTGACTAATTCCAATGAAAATAAAGTTTCATTATTTTAAAACATATTAGTAATCATCTTCAAATACAAATACACAAATCTTAAGCTGATGGTGAAGTTATACATATGGAAAGGTAAAAGGTATTATAACTGCTTTAGAACCAAAGATATTTAATATTATAAAAATCAACTTGGTAAGATATAATTAGAATGAGAAGCAACAACAGAATAAGATAAAAACAATTTCTAAGAAACTACCTATATATAAAGGTCTGAAATGTGACAAAGATGTTAATATGCTTTCAAATAATTAAATTTGATGTGAGAGACATAATCACATATGTGGTGTATAAGAAAGCTGGAAATCATTACCATCAGCTATATCAACCTAAACAATAAAAATGCTGATTAAAAATGAAGGGATACATCCATACTTGCAAGATTCAGCACAAGCTAACTCTACATTGATTCAGGTTTATATTCGTACAAAAAAGAACATGAAGAGCTTAACAGTCAATACAAAAAAAAATTAGTACTGATGATAGTTTCTGAGTTAAGAAATTAAACTTTTAAGTGTCCCTTTCAGATTTACAGAAATATGTGGGCAACTATTGTAAACGATGGGCAAGATTTATATGACAGGCTATCAATCAATAACCAACAAATATTTATGAAGTACCTACTATGTTCCAGGCCCTGTTAGAAGTGTTGCCTTAATGGAGGGAGCACCCATAGATTAATGAGATCACACTTTCAGCAAAGTGACTGCTCTCATTAGCATAGAGTAACTATTAAGCCAAGCTAGTTGGACTATGAAGAATGCCAATTTATTGCACTACCTGCACTAATGCTAGTCCAAAAAAACAGTTCTGTTGCACTGTCAAATATTCTCTATGTATAGGTAATTTAGAAGTCATTCTGCTTGGAGACAAGGAAATGCACTATATGAGCTCTACATTAGATCTATTAGTTTATGATGCCATGATAATCAGTAAAATATTTTTTTCTTAGCAGTGAAATAAATTATAGGCTGCTAGTCTTCCTTCACTGACAGAAAAAGCAAAAGAAAAATTTAATGATTAACAGACTTTTAAATGACAATTTAAAAACCTACATGATTACATTATTACAAAAAATGTTAATTTTTCCTATACTTTACTTCCTGTAAAACAACTCTCAGTAACATACCCTACTTTTAAAAGAGGGTTAAAGCATCTTCCTAAGGTTTATATAAGTCTTGAGTAAACGTGAAAACTGAGTTAGAAGAAAGCATCTCTAAAAGATAAGTAGGAACTAAAGATGAAAAACTCTGTGTGTGTGTGTATGTGTGTGTGTATGATAACATTTTACGTGAACATTCTTCCTTGATAAAAATAAAAGTTACAGTTTTATTAGAATGAAATATTTTGCTTCTAATCTTCGATCTGAAGAAAAATATTCTAAGGCATGAACAAGGTCTTATGCCCTATAGTAGAAATATAACGTGAAAAGTAGTGCCAATAACCAACAATATAGTACTCTTGGCTCTAAGAGAAACAGACAGCATGGCATGGTGAATAGTAGTTAAGTGACGTGGGTTTTAATTCCAGCTTGGGACAAGTCACTTTAACTTTTCTAAGCCTCAGTTTAGTCATTTGTTAAATGAGAGTACTGAACCAGAATTATTTATAAGAAACCTAGCACTAAGAACTATATAATCTAAATTTATAGCTGCCCTTTTTTTTAGTAGGCAGTATCTAAAATTCAGGTTCAATAAAGTCAAAATCTCCATCAATTTATGACTTGTGAACTGATTTCTTAATAAGTACAACTGAATAATCACTTACCAGGAATGAGAAGGGATTTAAGATTCAAACACCCCTACCAACACTAGAGTTCTATGATCATACGCATTTTTGTTAACTAAAACAATAAGCACCTTTCCCCCACCTACTCCATACACCTTGATCTTTTTCTTCTTGGTTGCATGAGGGAAGAGTATTCCTGCTTGAGACTGTAGCTGTCCTCTGGCTTTCAAAGAGCTTCATAACCTGGCTTCCTCCTACCTTTTCAGTCTTTTTATACCTTATAGCCTTCCACATGCTCTGCCATCCACAGACATTGGAATTCTTGCTTTTTCTCACCAAAGATATTACAAAGACTGGGCATTTTCATCCACTGGATATTCTTTCCCATCTACCCCCACCCATACTCTCCTATTTCATCTCCACCTTCTGATTTCCCAGGCTTCCTTCAAGTCCTAGCTAAAAGCTCTTCTCCAATAAACCTTTTCTTAATATCCTTAATCATAGTACCTTCCTAGTGTTGGTTTTCTACAATTTACCTTGTATACAGCTTATTTGTACAGTTGTTTACATATTGTTTCTCCTCTATTTAGAATGTGATGGCAAGGACTGTCTTTTGCTTTTCTTTTTAATCTGCATTTACCATAATGCCTGACATGTAGAAGGTGCTTAATAAATGCTCCTTATCTTGAACTGGCTTTACTGTTTCATCATACGCTTCAGAAATGCACGCACAACAAATGAGGGTTGACTATACAGCCTTTCTAAAACAGATAACTAATATTTTAAACAAGTAAACATTGTTTTTAACTAGTTTAAAAACAATTCCTAGGACTTGGGTAGAACCAAAGAATGGAGCTAATCCAAATTCCAAACATTCTTCAAGTCATGTAATGAGTCAGTAATTCAATTTCTGAAACCCTAATATCATTTGTATGGTCAAGTTTTTCCTATGTAGCTAGCTGAGGTATTTTATGTATTTGAGTAAATATTGTGTTGTTGTTTTTTTAAAGCTCCTTAAAATAAGAGTCACTGAATCAATCAACAAGTATTTATCAAGTACCTAATATGCACTGTGCTAAGTGAATATAAATAACAAGGAATGAAATTAATTCATAACCCAATCTCAATGCACTTTGAATGGTGACACACATCTAAATAAGCAATGAATAAATATAACCACAGAAATTTAGTGTGGGAAAAGGAACTTTAAAATTCAATTAATCCAATCTCTTTGTTTTATCAATGAGAAAACTGAGGTACAGAGAGGTTAAGTGATCTGCCTAAAGTCACAGAGCCTAAATAGAAGATAAATGGTGATAATAATAACAAGAAATAGTCTACCTGGAAAAAAAAATTTTTTAATTCTGACATTCAACTTTTCTGCCACTATTAACAAAGGATACTACAAAGATTAGTAATTATAAACACATTACAGTTACTTAAAAGGATACATTAAAAATAATGTATTTTTTTATTTATACTTACAGACTTAAGTACTGAAACCAACACTTACTTGACTCTGGTCAAATTAATCAGATGTAATTTTCTTCAAAAATTATTTACCTTAGTTTTACATTCTTGGACTTTGTGATGATTTCCATTATGAAGAGTTGCTGGAGTGGCATATATTTCTTTTTCTGGTCTATTAATTTTCACTTCATTAAGGATTTCACCACCATAGTCTCCCAAATGATATCTTTAAAATATGATTAAAAAAAAAAAAACACCACAATGCTATATATTGTACACAAACATGAGTGCAATGGAATGTCAGTTGGCCAGAAGTGACCAAATGTATCAAGAATATTTTCTTTGTATCCCATTTTTTGAGGAAAAGAAAGAATCCTATATTGGAGGAAGTTTAAAAAAAATTTTTTTTCATGGTATGATCAATATACATGCAGTCAACTTCTAAACTTTCTACACTTTATATGGGAAAGTGATATTCAGACTGTTCCCCCGAGGTACTAAGAACATATTAAGCATCAATTAAGAATAACACTAAAGCAGAAAAAAACAATAATATATCTTAGATACAGTTTCATCAGTCTTTTCTGCTTAATCAACTGTAAAATGAAACTAATACATGACTTAATTCTTAAATTCTGGCTGAGTTTTTATTTTATGTATACCAACCATGTTATAAAAATATTGTACAATATTACTAAAAAAAAGTATACTTCAAGTTTAGTTTATTTTAATCTGTATGAAAACAAAGAGCCAAAAATTTAAATCTTTTAAAAATATGCAATATTTTATTATTTTTAATAATATTTACACTTATTAGAGTGTTATTCTAATGCTACAACACAACATACAGGTGACCTTAGTTCATTAAATCTATGTCAGTAGAATACAAACTTTGACAGGTTTTACTATGATAGGAAGGATCAGAATATGGATGTTAATGGGCTACATTGCTAGTTTTCTAAAGACCAGCCTAATTAATTTTGGAAAAGCTCAAATACCAGGGATTCGAGTAAAGGTTCACTGACTGACTGGACATCAATTTTCTATGGACCAGGTAACTTAGCTAATTTTAGAAAAGCTCATGAGCACTGTGATTCATTTCACAGCTATAACAATTCTTAAAGACGATATACTAAGGTATACAGGAGTTTCAATAGTACTCATAATGACAAAAATGTGTCGAAATGCTAGAAAATACTAAAGTAATAAAGTCTCATTCCAATTTCTTATTATTATGGCACGGGGTGAACCATGCATTCCTGAAGGCTTTCACAAGATATGACATGACCTACCTAACTTGAAAGGCATATTTAAGTTTAAAAAGGCTTACAACCAGAATAGTAGCCATGGTTATTAACAAAGTTTATGGCCTACACTAACACCAATGAAATCACAAACTCTTGATGCATTGAAGAAGTGATTTTTTTATTTTAAACTCTCATGACACAAATGCTCATCTAGCTATTGGTATAAAATAGTATTAGTGTTACCTTTTTTCAACAACTTCTAATGTTAAGTGCAATAATTCCCGTTTTGTTTTCTCTCTTCTCTTAATCATTTCCAAAATAGTTATGGCTCTGCTAAATTCTCGTCTTAATTTCAACATCTTTTCATATGAGGCTTCATCATTTTTGCGATTCTATTGAAAAATGACAATTGTAAGATTATAATCGACAACAAAATGATGTTTTTCAGTCTTAGACAATAACCACAATGAGTCTAAATTATTACTACTATTATTACTGCTACTGAAGACTCACTGAAAGAGAGCTGTGAATAAAGTGAATAAATCAAAAAATGTCACTTAATTGTAATAAAGCATGCAAAGCCAAAATGTCTAAAAATAACCAAAAATGAAATATTTCGTCTCACTGTAATTTGGGACAAAAGAAAGGTAAATAAAAAAGTAAATAGCTAATAAGCTTTACCCAAATAATACTAAGAAAGGAAAGTTGAACAATGAATGTTTAATTATTAATATCTTAATTAGTGCTATGAATTTGAACTAATGGGATTTGGTGCATGATTGACAATATGATAGTAAATTTTGAATTTTAGATTCTTTTACAATAAACAATACATTTTCAAGTATCTGTAGGAGTTCAAAACTACTGTTAAAAATATTTACAGCCAGAAGAAAAGTGAGCATTGGTACCCACAATGAACCAAATAGAGGTCCCTCATTGTCCCTAAATTTGGCTTCAACAAAAAAAACTAAATTCAACTTAAAACTGTCTTTTTAATACCCTTGAAAGACAACCTGTCACTTTAGGCAAAACCCCAAGAGCTAGGATTAGAACTATGGTATACTTCTGTAATTTTTCTAATAGTCTAAATGTCTTTTAATCTCTCCTAGTCTTATCCATGACACATTTCAAATAGAATATCAATCTAAAGATGACATACTACAGTGATAATGGAAAGGAAATTGTAATGCCTAAATAGATAAGGAAAAAAGTGATAATAAAGAAGAATAAAGTATCTTTATTTGAACTGAAAGGTCTAAAAAAAAATACTCACAATAATTATTTTAAACATGGTAAGGGAATTATTTTTTGTTTTTGTTTTTTTGCTACACACCTATATATTATTTTCCTTTCAAAGAAGTCTTGTTTTAGGAGAATGCTCTATATTTAAGGACAACCTATTTAAAAAAAAAACTAACAGTCATTAGCACTATTTGCAAATGAAAAAATAATCAATTGTGCTAGATCTAAAAGTTCTGCTCATCCATTCATCTA
Organism: Pseudocheirus occidentalis; assembly: GCA_028646575.1. Lineage (NCBI taxonomy): Eukaryota > Metazoa > Chordata > Mammalia > Diprotodontia > Pseudocheiridae > Pseudocheirus > Pseudocheirus occidentalis. The sequence continues at coordinate 203,050,043 of CM053596.1, forward strand.
CTTTGTATAAAACTCTATGTAGTTCTCTGAAGTTCTACTGCACATTTATCAGATCAGCAAAGATGAGAAAAAAGGAAAATATGTTTAGAAGGATGTGAAAAGACAAACATAGTAATGCACTGTTGGTGGGAGTTGTGAACTGGCCCAGCCATTTTGGAAAGCAATTTGGAACCATGCTCCAAAACTCACTAAACTGCATATAGTCTTAGACTTCATCAAGACCAGGATTATGGCTACACCCCAAACATAGATTCTTATGGACAAAAACCCATACATATGAAAACATAGTAGCTCTTTTGTTAGATCAAAGACCAAGAAAAATTAGGTCAATTAGGTAACGGTTGGAGAAAGTTATGATATATGAATATAGCAGAATAGTATTATGCATTAAAAATACATGATTTAAGATAAACCTGGGAAAACATCTATGAACTGATGCAGAAGGAAATGAGCAGCCCAGGAAAACAATTTATACAGTAACAACATTGTAATGAAAAATAACTCTGAAAGAACTAAAAATTCTGATGAATGCAATGACCAGTTATGAAGCTAGAGGATCAATCATGAAATATGTAACCCACATCCAGCCAGATATCAGTAAGGTAAGAAGCACTTATCAAGCACCACAGCATGTGTCTGAGCTGTTTTAGGTATACAGACAAAGGCAAATGATGTTCCTTGCTTTCAATGGCCTCATACGCTAATGTAGGAAATAACATTAAAACAAGTAAGTACGAACAAGATATATAATAGAATAAATTGGGGTACTTGGAGAAGGAAAGCATTAAGATTAAGGAGGAACAGAAAAGATTCTTACAGAAAGTCGGATTTTATCTGAGACTTGAAGGAAGGCAAGAAAGCAAGGGGAGAGTATTCCAGGTACGGAAGATAGCCAATGAAAATTCCTGGAGTCTGGAGATAGAGTATCTTAGAGAAATAGCAAGGAAACAAATATCCCTGCACTTCAGAGGATACTGACAGAAGTAAAATTCAATAAGACTGGAAAGGTAAGAGAGGGCTTTGAATGCCAAACAGAGGGGTTTTTATTTTATCCTGGAAGGGGCAAAAAGCCCCTGAAAGTTTAGTAAATAGGGAGGTGAGGAGAGAATGAAGAAGAGCCGAAATGATCAGATCGATGTTTTAGAATTGACAACTGAGTGGAGATTGATGTAATGGCAACCATACTAGCATACCCAGGATAGTTGCTAGGACAGGTTTTTAGATCTGCTTTACTAGGTAAGACAGCTGTTTAAGGGGTCAACAATCTTTTTAAATTACATTCACTAATTCTGGGGAAAAGTGAGTACCCCAAACTTCAGAGGAAATACAAAGAATATACAAGCAGAGAAATTAAGCCTAACAGACAGGGCTCTGACTGCCTGAATCAACTATACACTCTACATACATCCCTGGATTGGGAGAGCCTTTACATCTGAGCAGCTGGGGAGTTTTGAACATATGGCCATTCAGAATCTTGACAAGATCCTTCTCATAAGAGAAGCCCCAAAGCAAAATACCAACTCAAGAGTATATATACACTTCTCAGAGCTAGAAGGAATAGCAACAGTTATTGTGCCTCAGTAACTACTTAGAAATTAGCAAAAAGTGTGAAAGCCTTCCAACAAGCAAGCCTCACCTAATGGGTTCCACCTTGAGGCCTATTAATGGGTGGGGAAGATCTTAAATGCCATTAATGGACAGGAGGAGAGACTAGTTGCAGAGAGACCAAACAGGAGACTACTGCAATAGCCCATGTGAGGTAATGAGGGTCTATACCATTGTGGCGCAGCATTAGAGAGAAGAGACAACATAAGAGATGGTATGATGATAAAATTGCCAGGCACTGGCAAGAGACTGTAAATAGAGGTGAGAAAGAATAAGGAGTCAGGGATGACACCTAGGTTAAGAATCTGGGTGACTAGGTTAGTGCCCTCAACAGTAATAGGGAAGTTTGGAAGAAGAAGGGTTTGAGAAAAAAGATGAGTTCAGTTTTGGATATGTTGAATTTAAGATGTCTACAGGACAACCAATTTGTGGTGCTTAATAGGCATCTGGAGATGGGAGTCTGGGGGTTAGGACAGAAGTTGGAGCTAGAAAGATAGTTTTGTCAATCATCAGCATAGAGATGATAACTGAATCTATGGGGGCTAATGAAAACAATAAGTGAAATGGCATAAAGTGAGAAAAGAAGGATACTTGCACTTAACTGGTATGACCTAGACAAAGATCTAGCAAAGGAAAACTGAGAAAGAGTTATCAGACTGGTAGGAAAAAAACTAAGATGGAAGATTAATGAACCTAAGATGAAGAATGAGATATATAATTTTAGGCATGGCAATTATGTGTATTTCCCTACTTGTCTGGTACAATGACTTATTTTTTTTTACAAGAGAATGTGGAGTTTCAGAAAAAAATCTATCAGTCTATAAGTGAAGGCTTAGCATCCCACCACTTAATAAGTAAAATATGATCATTGCTGCATCTTCTGGAAAAGCTTAATAAAAGTATATCAAGGGGGCGGCTAGGTGGTGCAGTGAATAGAGCACCGGCCCTGGAGTCAGGAGTACCTGAGTTCAAATCTGGCCTCAGACACTTAACACACACACAAAAAAACTAGCCGTGTGACCTTGGGCAAGTCACTTAACCCCAACTGCCCTCCAAATAGCAAAAAAAAAAAAAAAAAAAAAAGTATATCAAGCAAATAAATAACATTTAAATCAAATTTTTGAACACAAAATTTCAAAAAATCCAAATAGATCAGCTTTTTTTTTTAAAAAAACCCCAAGGGACTTCTTTCTCCTTGTAGATCTCTGTGTTCTAGGTAAAAACTAGGCACTAACTTCCAGGAATTACTAAAAAGGCAATAATCACTCAAAAGAAAAGAAAAGAAAAGACTTATTATCATCATCAAAACAAACATGCAGTGTTTCCAGTATATACAGAGCACTGCACTTCACTAGATAACATGAATTAAAATAGGAATAAAAGAGGGGTCTTGTCTTGGAAAAGCTGACAATCTAGTTGATAAGGCAAGACACTTACAGAAAAAAAAAATTACACAGGGTAGCTTATACTCAGTGACAAATGCATACTAAAATTAATATGAAGGGATAATTATTGTGACTTTGACTCTTTCTGGGAATGGCTCATAGAGGAAGGAAGTATGAGATGGGTTAAGTCTTGAATAATAGCTAACATTTATATAGCACTCACTACATGCCAGGTACCACCGTAAGCACTTTACAAATCTCACTTAATCAACTCAACAACTCTGGGAGGTAGATACTATTATCATTTGCATTTCAGAGTCAAGGAAACGAAGACAAGAGGTTAAATGGCTTGTGCAGTCTTATAGAGTTTTTAAGTATCTGAGGCTGGCTCAGATCTTCCTGGCCCCAAACTCAGCGCTCTATCAGCCTCTTTGGGCTATCTTTGACTCTTTTAACATTTTATTTATAAATTTTCCCAACTATGGACTGTGGTAGAAAATGGGTCTGTATATTTAATGATTATAAGAATATGAGAATTGTGGCTAGTGGCATTTTTTATTAAATCTTTGAAATCAATCATTCCCCCTATACCTCCAAACCAAAAGAAAGGTGAAAAGTCTTTCCAAATCAGTTCACAGCTCCAAACCTATACTTCTTCTTGAAACTGAGAATGTTTTTCACCTCTGAACAACTGTCATGGAGAGGCAATTTATATTTGCGTAATCTACATAAGGAATAAAGTTCATATAAGACCTCCAACAACTGGCTAATGTATAGTACAAGATGAAAATGAGACACCCTTGCTCAAGAACTACTGAAAAACAGAATTTCAAATAAAGCTGTTAAATTGTTTTCCTTTAAGAGTATTAAATTCTATAAATCTCTAAATTATGTTCAAATTATTCAAAACCATTTACATTATTAGCAATAGAAAAACCAAATTTCACTAAGAAAAACACCATCATGCTAAACTAACTTAAATCCAAATTACAAATTACCTTTCGAGTCTGCATTTTCTCTGTCCTTCTCCGAAAAGCAACATACGGGTCATTGTTGGTGGAGCCATCTCTTTTTTCTTGTTTTATCTGAGGAATGAGGGATGGCCCCCTGCAGTTTTTACGTTTCCTCACCCAGTAGTCATATACAGCCTTAATAAGATAATCATCCTCATTTAGCAGCAGTTTTGCTTCTTGGAGTGTTACAAGCTAAATGAAAAATATAAAATTCCATCAGTGACAATATTTGAAAAAGAAAAATGCTAATAAGACAAAACATTTATACTTGCATGTAGACTGAATAAATTACCACAATTAAAAGGACACATTAAAACTCAAGAATGTAAATATTAGTTTTAATAGTATGATAGCACTTTTCACACCACTTAAGACTTTGTCAAAGGTGTAAAATAAAATTTGTTTTGAACCTATTATTCTATCCCTAAACATGACAAACTAACATGGCAACAAAAGAGCTAAATTTGCTTTTTCCCCCTTTAAAAAAAAAAACTGATGAAATAAAGGATAATCTGAGTACATATTACATGGATTACTTGTGGTATTAGGTTTTTAAGTTTCCTAGTTTATTAACCGCTTCATCAAAGTACACTGGATTTTATGATCACAAGCATAGACTTGTAAGTGGCTTCTGACAATTCTTTTACACAGCATCTGCTTATCAATAACTAGTACCCAAGTGGTGCTTTCTGATTTTTCTGTTTTCTTGAGGAAATTAGACACAGATTTCATGTGGTCAGATGCCAACAGATCACAGGCTAAAAGAATGAATATCCCTTTAAAAATTATTTACAGACAACTTGTAAGAAAATGTCTATACCATAAATCTCTTTACATAGAGAATAACTGAAAAATAAAGTATGAACCACTACTTTTATACTAGACTGTATTAGCTGTATAGGTATTAAGACCTTGGTATCACATAAATTAAAAAAACAACAGGATAATAAATGTCAAGTAGTTCATTTTCTCATGTTTGCTTGCTAAACATGTTACCTATAGCTATGCACATTAGTAGAGGATAATAATGGCACAAATTGTGTGTAATAGCTATCATTCATACTTGACTTGCTAATACTCAGCTTAAGTAAATATTTAAATATTAGTCTTTCTGGGAAATCACAGTATACATTAACAAAATATTAAGCCAAGCCACATTGCCATTATATCGCTTAGGAAATCTAGCAAATGTATGTAGATTTCTTTCCTTTCTTCCTGCTTTTAATTTCATCACCTCTAATCTGACCTCTTCTTTAACTCACAGATTTCCCAGGGCAAGAAAAAAAAGTAGGTACATTAGCTGAAAATATTTTACTTGAACTCAGAGGAAGAAGCAGAAAAGGGTAACCCACAGAATATTAATATCAACACTGTCAGAATTTTGACAATTTTAAGAACTCAAAAAATGAGAGTTCTCACCTAGAAAGAATGTATATGCAGAGACTTACAAAACTCATTTCTCTGGTCATCAGTTTTGAGTATTTTTTAATGAAGGTTTTAACATAACTATAAAAATAAACATATTTCCTACTATTTTGATGGGCAAAATGTTTTATGTCTGACTAAATGGGCTCCCCTCACACTCCTAAAAAGTACTTTCCAGTAACTACATGAATGAATGTCAGTTTTCATGGAAAATTTATGGGACTCATAGCAATGATATATTCCAACTGGTAGTTCTATATTTCTCTGAGGAGTATTTAAAGACCAAGCTGAGGGAAGGTTTTATACACTTATTATTATATTTTGTACCCCTATAGCTAGCTATAAGAAATGGAGGTGTCTTTTTCCTTTAGAAATGAATTTTGTACTATTTTGCAAAATATAAATCTAGTTGTCTCTTGATTCCATGTGTGTGCAGGCATGTATGTGTATGAATGTGCATGCACACACACATACATACACACATAGACACACACTTATGTACTTGAGAAGTGGCTTTGGGAACAAATAAAGAGGCTTGTATTTATACAAATCTTAAACAGAAGAATCAACCATTTAACTTCAAAATCTATTATATTTTTGTGATATCAGTTTATAGAGAAACCCAATATGTACAATTAATAACAGTAACTTAAAAGGCAAATTTATGAATATTCAAGATATGATGAATATGCACTTCAAATTCCTGCTCTGATAGCTGAGACTACTAGAAGGTGCACATTAAAAAGCAAATAAAAATGGAGAAATAAGAGACTTTTCTAATTCTAAGACTTTAATTTTGTATTTCTAGCTATATTTTTAAAGATATTTACAAACAATTTGTAGACATGCTAGGTATTTAATACAGTAATAATAACAAAACTTAAATTACAAGCAAATTATGGGCTGCATAAGTTTCATTCAGTCAATAAACAGTAATAAATATTTTACCAGGAACTGTGCTAAGTAGTGAGGACACAAATAAAGGGAAATGACACTCTTTAGTCTTGAGGAGCTCACAATCCAATAGGGCATACAACATGCAAACAACTATGTACAAAAAGATATATACAGGAGAAATAGGAAATAATTAACACAGAAAAGGGACTACAATTAAGAGAGTTATGAAAAGGCTTCCTGCAGAAGGATGAAATTTTAGCTGGCACTTAAAGGAAGGCAGGGAAACAAGGAAGCAGAAATGAGGAAGGAAACCATTACCAACTTGAAGACTTTCAGATAAAATGTTTGGAGCCAAGAAATGAAGTTTCTTGTGGGAGGAACAGCAAGGAAGTCAGTATCTCTGCATCAAAGAATATGTGGTGAATGAAGTACAAGCAATAAGAAGACTGAAAAGGTATTAACTATAAATGTAAATTGCTGGTGCCAATTTCATGAAAGAGTTGAAACTATAACAGGATTATGTTTTGCTTTTAATTCCAAACAAAACTAGTAGATCTTATATGTGACTAAAAATAGCTTTGTTCCTGTAATCATAAACTTCTGACAAACATAGTCAAATTTTTCACAATTTTCTTTAGTAAAACAAATTTCCTTAGTGGAATAGAGAGAGGATCAGAATGGAAGAAAGAAAAACTATACTGACTTCACATAAGTTATCAGGAACCTGTGCTATAAGGAACTGAATAATATGGGTAGATATCCAGAACTCTTCTTTAGTAGTAAGCTGTGTATATCTGAAACAGACTTACAAAAAAATAAACCTAATGCTGTCCCAAATTCAATCTGGTCTCCCATTTCTACTTGGAATGAGATTACAAATTTAGAACAAGTCAAATAAAAATGAAATCATCATTCCATCTATCATTATCCAAAATGCATCTTTTGACATTTCAAGATCATACTTTCTCCTTAGACCCAAACAAAGCCCAAGTTCCTGTGATTGACAGTCCTGGGAATATGCCCATACCTCTGGCCAAACTTTAGACCTGACTCCTCAAGCTATCATCATTAACATCTCCACAACCACCACTACAATTCACTGATTAACTTCAAACAACAGGCTATGTAAGCCCAAAAACTGTGAGATCAGTAGAACAGCAGAACTCAATACTCACAGTACTACTTTTTGGTAGGCTATCACATAAGGGAGCAATGAATGTGGAGAGATAATTTGGCCACAATCTTCCCAAAAGTCATAAATACTGAAGATTAAGAAAATAAAATTCTCACAACCAAAATCCTTAGAACTGTCAAATAGTTCAATGTCAGCAAAGGATATGGTTTTGTCAACTGAAATGGCACTAAAAATAAATTAACATTTACTCTGCACCCTGAGGATGCCAAGGCTTCTCCATATGACTTACCTCTCTCAAGCAGTACAAAGAGCTTTTTAGGAGCAAGAACTGTCTTGATTTTCTATTTATAATTTCAGGACTACATACAGTGTTTTGTACATAATAAGCACTTAATAAACACTTTTTCCATTCACTCATTCATTCTTTTCTGATAAACAGAAAGAAATCTGAGAATCATTCTATCATGGAGTCACTAGAAAATAAGCTTTTATTCACCTTTTTCCTTAGATATGTAACTTCCAATAAAATATGTTTGTTGTTGGTCAGTCACGTCCAACTCTTTATGATCCCATTTGGGATTTTCTTGGCACAGATAATGGAGTAGTTTGCCATTCCTCATTTTACAGATGAGGGAAATGAGGTAAACAGTGGTTAAATGACTTGCTTAGGGTAAAACAGTAAGTGTCTATGGCCAGAAAACTATATGCAACAGGTTATTGTTGTTCAGCATTTTTTCAGTTATGTCCAACTCTTTGTGACCTCATTTGGGGTTTTCTTAGCAAAGATACCAGAATGGTTTGCTATTTCCTTTTCCAGCTCATTTTACAGATGGGGAAACTGAGACAAACAGGACTAAGGGACTTCCCCAGTGTCACACTAGCTAGTAAGCGTCTGATGCTGGATTTGAGCTCAGGTCTTCCTCACTCCAGGCCTGGTGTTCTATCCACTGTGCCACCTAGCTGTCTGATAAAATCACAAATAATCAAGAAGGTAATTGAAAATTCTATTAGATTAAGTCAAATAAAAGGAGTAGACTTCATTACAATTCAATATTCTTTGCTCTCACTTGTTTTCAATCTCTTGCTGTCTACTGGTTCCTTCCCTACTCTCTACAATTAATTATGACCATGTCTCCCCCCTCCTAAAAAGTAAAAAACAAAAAACAAACCCTCATTTGATTCCTCTATCCATGCTATCATCCTACATCTCCTCTGCCCTTCCTACCTAAACTCCCTGAGGTCATCTACAACAGGTGGCTCCACTTACTCTCTTCTCAACTCCCTACAATCTGGTTTCTGACATCATCATTCAACCAAAACTGCTCTCTCCACAGTTATCAATGCTCTCCTAATTATCAAACCCAACAGCCTTTCTTCAAATCTCATTCTTCTTTGCCTCTCTGCAGCCTCTGACACTGTTGATAACCCTCTTCTCTCTAGGTTTTCAGGACACCACTGTCTCCTGGTTCTCGTTCTATTTATATAATCTGCTCTTCTTTGTTGGATCCAGGTAATACCCCACTAACCATGGATATCCCCACAGGGTCCTTTCCTGAGCCCTCCACCACCACCACCCTCCCAGTCAATCTGTTGCCAAGGCTTATCAAATCTTTCTTTGCAGTATCTCTTCAGTATGTGTCTTTCTCTCCTCTAATATTATCAAAATGCTGGTATAGGCTCTTATTACCTCCAGCCTGGAATATCAGAATAGCCTGAAGGTTAGTCTCCCTGTCACAAGTCTCTCTCCACTCCATTCCATTCTCCGCTGAGCAACCTAAGTGATTTTCATTAAGCACCAATCCAACCACATCATCACCATGCTCAACTCCAGTGAAGCTCTAGGATCAAATACAAAAACCTCTGTTTGATGTTCAAATTCCTTCATAACCCAGCACCTTCACTCTATCTTTTTAGTATTCTTATACCTTACACTTCCTTAGTCCAGTGGCAACAACCTGCTGTTCCATAAACAACATACTTCATCTCTTTCCTCTGGACATTTTCTCTAGCTGTCACCAAGCCTGGAAAGCTCTCCCTTCTCATCTCTGCCTCCTAGCTTCCTTCAAGTCTCAGCTAAAATTACACTTTCTATAGGAAACCTTTCCAAATCTCTCTTAATTCTAGTCCTGTATATTGTTTGTATGTATTTGTTTGTTGTCTCCCCCATTAAACTGTGAGCTCCTCAAGGGTAAAAATTATCTTTTGCCTTTCTTTTTATCCCAAGAGCACAATGCCTGCTACATAGTAGGTGCTTAATGATCTGACTGATCAAACCTTTTAGTTTACCTCTCCATGTAATCATTGGTAATATGGTAACTCAACAAATATTTATTAAGTGTTTACTATATGCCAGACACTGTGTTAACCACTGAAGACAAAGAAAAAAAAGCAAAGACAGCCCCTGCTCTTAAGGAGCTCACAGTCTAATGATCAAGAAGAGCTGACAGGAATTGAAAAGAAGGTGGGTCAATTATGTAGTCTTATGTAATAGAATAAGAAATAGCAACTAGCCCAAATGCTATAGCTATGGCCAGACTATTTAAAGAACCAGAGGAAGGCCTTCAATATATTTGATATATGGAAGATTTCTAGATAGGGAATTCCTCAGGATAAGATAGTAATGGATGCCTGTGATCTATCAACCTCTGATGGAAAGGGAAACCACAGATGGATCAAAACTATGTAAATCTTATGGTTAAGTAAGAAGCTGAATACGTAACACAAATTTGGAATAAACACATCTGTTAAGCAAAGGTTCTTAACCTTTTTTATATCATGAAGTCTGGTGAAGCTTATGGACTTCTCAAAATAATGCTTCTATAAGTATTTTTTAAATGCAAAGGAAACCAATTATAGAGAAATATAATAAGCAAACTTAAAAAAAAAAATTCATGGACACCAGGGCAAGAACCCCTGCTCTACAATCAGACTTCATGGACTTAAGTCTAGTCACTCTCATTATCTATAGGTCCCTTTGATCCCATGTTCCTCAATTTCTTTATTTGTAAAATAAGTGCTAAAAGATGATATCTTGTATAATGTCACTTCTCCCTTAGATTATTCCAATAGCTTCCTAACAGGTCTCTCTGCCTCAAGCTTCTCACCACTCTAATCCATGCTACTACTGCTGAAGCAATTTTCCTTAAGCAAAGATGTGATTATGTTAGACTCAATCAACTCCAGTGATTTTTTATTACCTCTAGAACAAAATATCAAACTTCTCTATTTAAACTTTTTACATAACCTGGAGCCAACATATCTTTCTAGCCTCACTGAATGTTATTCCTTCTTCCATGTTCTGCATTCTAGACAAATTGGCCTTCTCTCTGGTCCTCACACACAATTCTCCATCTCTTCCATCCCCATTACAGAAATGCAATCCTCCTTACCTTCCATCTTTTAAGGAGTGGTTCAAACAACATCTTCTGCATGAAACCTTTGATGATCTCTCCAACTGCTAGTGCCTTCCCTTTCAAACTACCTTGTATAACTTTCCCAGGTTCCTGATGCCATGGTCCTTTTCGAGAACGAAGGACAAACAACAACAACAACAACCTTGTATAACTACTTTCCATGTATTTATTATCTTTCTCATTAGAATGTAAGTTTCTTGTGAGCAGGGATTTAACTCATTGTTTTTATATGTATCCCCAGAACGTAGCACATTGCCTTCCATATAGTGGGAATTTTTTAAATGCTTGTTGTTGTTCCACAAGGTTGTTGAACACAGGGTGATGTCTTGACTGGCTCATGAATTTGACTTAAGCAAGGCAGAGTTGTACAAAGTCATCAACCTTACTCTCTCTCCCAGAGTCACTGAAGTCAGTGGCGAGACAAAAGTCAAAACAACTGGTAACGGCCAGGGATGCAGTGGATGACCTTGGCATCTCTGATATCTGACCAAGCTCTGGAGTGTTCCACAGTGCCTGCTTCAGTCACCTTTCTGGCAATCAGAACAAACTGTTCTCATTCACCCATTCTACTGGAGGAAGTCTTCACATGCTTGTGGCAGACATCCTTTTAACTCACCAATGGGTTTGAGGTCTGTCGGTTACCCTCAATCTGGTTTAGCTTATTTAATGAGATGATTTTACTAGAGTGTGGCCACTGCACAAGCTACAGCTTCTTAGAACCACAGGTGAGAGTTGGCTGAGAGGAGGACACGGAAGGTGGATAAGTAGTCCTGAAAAGGATTCAGCCCCTCATGCCCGAGGTGCTACTCTTAATGGTTAATGGATATGCTGGATTAAATAAGATTCAATGTTTTACCAATGTTACACAATATTCCATAATATTTTAGTTTAATGGGCTCAAGATAAAAAATCTACGTGGTAAGGAAAAATGAGGTACCAAAGGATTTCTTCCTCAAAGAAAAAATTCCCTCTTTTAGGAAGCTCACCAGCAATTTTTACACCTCCTCTTCAAGGTTTATGCCTCATCTCATAGAAATGAACCATAAAAGATCAAAGACATGAGCAAACAGACTTGTTATAAACTCTATATTTTACAAGAAAACAGCTTCCCTTTAGAGCCTTTCTCTCCAGTTTACTTCTACGTATTCTGCATTTATCTTTTATCTACATGCTGTCTCCTTCATTAAAACATTAGCTTCCTGAGGACAGAAGGTTGCTTTTTCTTTTTCTTCCTCATTTAAATCCAACTCATGCATAAATCAAGACATCACTCAGAGGTGTCACTGGTCCTCTTCAAAAATGAAGGATGAACAACAAACAACCAACAAAGCTCTTAGCACAAAACCTCAGCATAGTTCCCTGCATATAGCAAGAGTTTAATAAATGTTTATTTCTTAATTAAAATGCAAGCTATTAACAAACATTTAAAAATGCACCAAATAACAAAAGAAATTCAAATTAACATAACTTAGGTTCCACCTAATATATACTATCAGATCAGCAAAGATGCCTCCCCCCCCAAAACAAACAAACAAACAAAAAAACCCCCAGCAATTGGAAAAGAGACTGTGGAACAACACATTTACATTCTGGAAAAAAATTTGGAATTCTACTAAAAAAAAAACTCACAATTTTGTAAATAAAGGGATAATATGATGAGATATATGTGTGGGCCATTCCTCAACTGATATGTGGCCAAATAGTTCTCAAAAGAGGGACTGCAAACTATATGAAAGAATGTTCCAAATCACTAATAATAAGAGAAATAAAAACAAAAAACAAACCCTGAAATTGCACCTCGCATCCAGCAAACTAGCAACAATGACAAAAAACGAAGATATTGGAGGGGTTGGGGAAAGACAGGCATACTAAGACATTATGGGATGAATTGTGGATTAGTACAACCATTCTGGAAAGCAATTTGGAATTATGCTAAGCAAATGACAAAAATGTCCATACATACCTTTGACCAAGAGACTATACTTCTAAGCTTTTACTCCAAAGAAGTGAGTAATAAAAAGAAAGGCTGCGTATACAACAAAACACTCATAGCAGCACTTTTTTATGATAACAAAGAACTAGAAACAGGTAGATTGTGATCAACTGGAGAATGGCTAGACTAAAATTCAGATATGCAATGATGTATCGTTGTTCTTCAGTCATTCAGTCATGTACAATTCTTTGTGACCTCATGGAGTTTGTCCATGGAGTTGGTTTGGGGGATTTTTTTTGTGTTCTTAAGCAAAGACACTGGAGTGGTTTGCCATTTCCTTCTCCATTGTGTTCCCATTTTACATATGAGAAATTGAGGCAAATAGGAATCAAATGACTTGCCCAGGGTCACACAGCTAATACTATTCTGAGACTGGATATGAACTCAGTGATCTTCCTATCTCTGGGCTCAGTGCTCTATCAATTAATTGTACCATCTAGCTACTCCAATGGTCTATTACTGTACTATGAAAAGATGATGAAAGGAAGAATACTGAAAAGCAGAGAAAGACATATGAACTGAAGCAAATTAAAGTAGAACTAGAAAAATAATTTGCTTTACTTCAATATTTTAAATAGAAAACAAAACAAAAAAAATGAATGCTGCAAAATTAAAAGGACGATCTTGAACTCAAAGAACAGATATAAGAAAACATCTAGGTAGAAGCACAAACTTGGCGTGAGCTCCTGCTCCAATCACTTCCAATACGTTTAAAAAAAAGATGACTAAACAAACTTTAGAGCTACAGAACCCACAAAGTGACAGAAACAAATCTCCAGCTGAAGGTTGCCTGGCAGGAGGACAGGAAGGGTCTGTCACACTGAGCTGGGAGCCAAGTGCAGTCCTCCATGAGCCTGCATCAAAAGCCTCCAAGAAAAATATGAACTGGGTACAGGCCAAGGAGGAGCTCAAGGATTTTGAAAATCAAGTAAGTGGAGGAAAAATTGGGAAAAGAAATGAGAAAGTCAAAAGCCTGCTAAAGGAGACCCAAAATACACTGAAGAAAATAACACCTTAAAAAATAGACTAACTCAAATGGCAAAAGAAGTCCAAAAAGCTTGTGAGGAGAAGAATAACTTAAAAAGCCAACTCTGCCAGATGGAAAAGGAATTTCAAAAACTCAATGAAGAGAATAACTCCTTCAAAATTAGATTGGAGCAAATGGAAGCTAAAGACTTTATGAGAAATCAAGATATCGTGAAACAGATCCAAACAAATGAAAAAAATAGAAGGCAATGTGAAATATCTCATTGGAAAAACCACTGACCTGGAAAAATAGATCCAGGAGAGATAGTTTAAAAATTACTGGACTACCTGAAAGCCATGATAAAAAAAAAAGAACCTAGACACCATCTTTCAAGAAATTATCAAACAAAATAGCCCTGATATTTTAGAACCAGAGGGCAAAAGAGAAACTGAAAGAATTCACCAATGGCCTCTTGAAAAAGATCCCCAAAAGAAAACACCTAAGAATATTATAGCCAAATTCCAGAGTCGCCAGGTCAAGGAGAAAATACTGCAAGCAGTCAGGAAGAAACAATTTGAGTACTGTGGAAACACAAGCAGGATAACAAAAGACCTAGCAGCTTCTACGTTAAGGGATTGAAGGGCTTGGAATATGATATTTTGGAGGTCAAAGGAGCTAGGACTAAAACCAAGAATCACCTACCCAGCAAAACTGAGTATAATGCTTCAGGGGAAAATATGGTCATTCAATGAAATAGAGGATTTTCAAGCATTCTTGATGAAAAAAAAATCAGAGGTGTACAGAAAATTTGACTTTCAAATACAAGAAGAGAAGCATGAGAAGGGGAAGAGGGAAGATAAATCTTAAGGAACTTATTAAAGTTGAACTATTTACATTCCTACATGGAAACATGATGATTTTAACTCATAAGACTTTTCTCAGTATGAGGATAGTTGAAGGGAATATATATGTATGTATGTAGTAGGCATACATATATATGTATGGGAGGGTGTATGTGTATATAAATACATATGTGAGTGTGGGCCTATGTATGTTCATGTATACATAGACAGAAGGCACAGGATGAGTTGAATATGAAGGGATGATATCTAATAAATAAAATTAAGAGAGAGGAATTTATTGAGAGAAGGAGAAAAAGAGAGATAGATTATGGTAAATTATCTCATATAAAAGAGGCAAGAGAAAACTGTTACAATGGAGGGGAAGAGCAGGAAGGTGAAAGGGAATGGGACAACCTTATTCTCACTGAATATGGTTAAGGAGGGAATAACATACACACTCAATTGGGTATCTTACCCTACAGGAAAATAGGAGAGTAGGGGATAAGAGGGGGGAATGACAGAAGGGAAGGCAGATTGGGGAAGAGGGTAGTTAGAAGCAAACATTTTTGAAAAGGGATAGGGTCAAAGGAGTGGGGGATGGGATGGGATGAAGGGAAATACAGTTAGTCTTCCACAATATAACTACTATGGAAATGATTTGGGATAACTACACATGTACAACCTATACTGAATTGCTTATCTTCCCAGTGGGGGCGGATAAGGAGAAAAGAAGGGGTTTAAAAATAAATTTTTATTTTTAAATTTAAAACAAAGTTTTAAAAATAAATGCTTTAAAAAAATTAGTGTTTTTTTTTTACATGCAACTGGGAAATAAGATATACAGGCAATGGGGTAGAGGAATCCCTCTTGCCCTACTAGGAAGTTAAGGGGGTGATGGGGAAAGATATAAGAGAGAACAGATTGGGGGAAGAGGCATTCACTAGGCTTGCTATTTGGGGGTGTGGTAGGGGATAGATGGGGAGAAAAATTTTAACTCAAAATCTTGTGGAAATAAATGTTGAAAACTAAAATAAATAAATAAATGTGAATTTTTGAAAAGCCTCATCATTCCTAAATTATTTTCCATTATACATAAATGAATATTATGGTCCCTAGGTTTATATTTATGCATATGTTTTCTCCCCCTGACATATGGTTCTGCATTTCTACATGTCGAATCCAAGTATTACTATGTGCTAGGTATTATAATGAGGATATGAAGACAAAAGCAAAATATTTTTTATCCTCAAAGAACTTACTAGAAATTCTAATAGGGAAGGTGACAAGTTCAAAAACAGGTATATATTAAACACACAAAAAATAGACACAAGATCACATGTGGGGGGGGGGGGGGCTAGGTGGCGCAGTGAATAGAGCACCGGCCCTGGAGTCAGGAGTACCTGAGTTCAAATCCGGCCTCAGACACTTAACACAAAAACTAGCCGTGTGACCTTGGGCAAGTCACTTAACCCCAACTGCCCTCCCCCCCCCAAAAAAAGCAAAAAAAAAAAAAAAAAAAGATCACATGTGGAGGAAGACACTAGCAGATGGAGACCAGGAGAAGCCTCAACAAGGATGTGGCACATGTGATGGTTAATACAAAATGTAAAAAAATAATATAATGGCAGTTAATAACAACAGCAAAATCACTCTAGTCTAGACTTAGGAAAAAAAGGGAAATTCTGTCTCTCATCCTTGATGTGGTTCTAATTCCTTTGAGATGAACAGGCCTAATTTTAATTAACCTAGATTCCTCCTAGAAGACTGCAAAAACTAAGACATTATAGAATAGAAACAATATTATCCTCAGATGAGCAATGAGTATCACAGAGGCAAATTTAGGTTTCATGTAAACAAAAACTTGCTAACAGAGCTTTTCAAAAGTAGAATAGGTTGCCCTGGAGGTTGTAAATTAAATTGAAGGCTGAATGATTATCTGTCTAGTATTTTGTAGGATGAATTCTTTTCCAGGTATAAATTTAACTAGAGAGCCACTGAGAGATGCCATCTAACTCTTAAATTCTGTGATCAATATGAAAAGAGGTTTTCCATATTTCTAGAGCCTACCCCAAACACAGAGTGATCTTAATACTTGTGAGGCACAGTCACCATTTGGGTTTTTTCTCCCTATCAATGTGGGAAATCTCTTCCAATGACTAACTTTGAAAATAAACTGATTTTCACTGATTGAGTACTTTGATTTATATTAGTACTTTGTTTTATAGAAGTAAAAATAAACTTTTCTGCAATGATATGAACAATCATGATCAGTTTCACATCTATCATCTGTGAAAGGTGTGGTAATATACACTCTTAAATATGGAAATGCTGAGAAATGAAATATGTGGTGTAGTATTTCATGAAATTGTCATGGTTATGCTGAACTGCTACATATAATAAAAATAACTTTCTATGTTTAGCTGTTTCAGGAAAAAAACTGCTAATATCTCACTAACTGATACAAAGTTTATTTTAAAGGAAAGCTTATCATGCTTTATCTGCCTCTGACTGAGGTTGTGATAGTAAAAAAAAAAAAATCATTTCACATGGTGCCTGGTATGATGAAATACACAAGCACTGCTCTAAAATCACTGTTAAACTGGCAACTCATCAACACTGTCAATAATTTTGAACATCTTAAAAAAGAGAAGTGCTGTCCAAGGTCTGAAAGTCTATGGGTTGTCTGCAGGTAAACAAGGAACTACTTCCTAAAAGATCACTACATACAGATAATTGGCATGGCTCTGGCCTCATTCTTCCAGTAATGACTCACTTGGCCACAGTTTAAAAAGCTCAAAGCTTCATTGGTTATCTTGTTACAAGGTCTTCATTACTATCAGAAACTTTTTTTCAGAAACTGAACGGACATAGCTGCTATGATTACTAAATTAGAGATATCATTAGAGAACAGCTTCCCGGAAATCCGTACTTTGTACAAAGTACAAAAAGTACTTTGATAACTGGGACTTTTTTTCACTGTTGAGAACATGAATGTATATGTGTGAGTGCATGCATGCACATACACAAGGCCACAAGAGTCATCCATTACCGGATTTATAAATAGACCTGGGGGAACTAGGTGTTACAAAACTAAGTGTTGGACAAGATGCTATGGGGAAGAGGGCAATATATAAATTGGTAATGGTAACTGCCTCTTTCTCAGTTTCCATGTAATGTTAAGAGGGTCTATTTGTATTGATCATTTTACCAGGAAGAATCCTGAAATAGTAACAGACTGTATTGAACATGTTACAGAAACAAAACCTAACAAAGTTGCTATGCTCGACAGCAGGATGTCAATATGCTACTACTGAAATACACAGTGACATAGTCAAGAGAGCTACCCTGGAAAACAAGCTTGGACTCAAGTTCTGCCTTTGACATGTTTTGGCTATGTGACCCTGGACAAGTCATTTAACCACAGGAAACTCTCTAAGACTATAAATTGTAGAGAAGACATGGAACTATGGGGACAGAATGAGGTTTTTTACTTGAGAGTATGAGGATACATAGCAAAGAGATCACAGATCACGTCTCACATTCCTGACAGGTTACTATGATTCTTAAAATTCGATTTCCAAAGCTATTTTAGATCACTCTACAAAGAAAAGAGACTCTATTGCTCCTTTCTATGCAGCACACTTGATACAAAAAGTTGAATAGTTATTAGGTCTCACTTACATAGGTGTTCCCTCCAACAATTCAGATTATAATCCCTATGCCCTATGGGACTATTTTCAATAACTTCCCAAAATCCCTTCATGGGGCTCAACTCAATGTGCCCTTCCTCTAAATCTCTTGATATTAACGGGGTATCATTTCTATGCACAGCTCTTGCCATGTGTTCAACCTTGTCTAGTTATACATTTATCTAGCAAAATTTTTTTAACTTGTGGGGTACCATTATTTACTTGGAGAACACTGAATCCTATAAATAACCTCCTCTATTACATTTTTCCATTGTCCTGTTGGGTTATTTGCAACTTCATTTCTTGGAGATTGTGGAATCCCATAATTTATAGACATACATAGCATTACTGAAAGAAAACTGCCTTTTTTTTTTATTTTAAAGGACATTTATTTCAGGGAAAGACTTGGGGTGACTAAATGAATTGTATAACTTCCCAAATGCAATGCAGTCCGCTCTCTTGTTCCTATTTAATGCATTTTAGGCTCAGTTCATTTTCCAGCTTCATTATCTGTCCAAGAGAAACACACTAATGAACTGATTCTATAGATAACCATCCATTCAACAGCATACCAAATCTTCAACCACTTGGCTCTTCAGTTATGGATAGTTAAGTCAAACTCTTGAATGACTGTGGGTCTTAATAAGAAGATACCACAATGTTCATGGAGTGGATAAAATCAATATAATGTTATTTACAAACGAATATCTGGGGGACCTCTACATCCACAGGGAATCTCTCTTGCAATTATACTCTCAATTTAATATCCAGTGGTTTGAATGAATGAAAAGGTATACATTAAGTGCTTGCTAAGGCCTACACTGTGGAAAGTGGAACGTTAATACTGGTCCCTGACTTCAAGAAGCTTATATTCTAAAATGAAATGGAGAAAAAAAAAATCCAAGCAGAGAAGTGCTGGGAAGGAAAGAAAAGGAAGTTGCTATAGGGCAGCTGAATGACATGCCCTTTCCAAAAACAAGGGGGTACTATGTCCAGAGCAGAAAATAGAAAGGGGGTGGTTGGGGGCATACATGGTAGAAAAGGGTGGAGAGACCAGAAAAACAGATGGGAAGATGACCTGGGTAGATAACTCTAGGATATATGAAGTATGGTCATCATGATATGGAGCTGCCTAGATGTAGTAGACTAGGTGAGTTTGCACTTATTTACTCACCAATTAAGATAAGCTCAGTCCCAATACTGGTAAACAGCTTTGGCAAACATACATATCTATGTTCTTGTAACCTACTTGATACTGATAATTAGAAAGATGAACAAAATTATCTGTTCTTGAAACAGTAAGATGCAGTAGGAAGAATTTGGATTTAGTTGAAGTATTTGAATTCTGAATATCAACTATGCTGTTTATTACCTGTGCAGCAGTGGAGAACTCATAAAACCTCTTTGGAACTTGTTTTCCCAGAAGGCTGGGATTGTGCTAGATGTCTGTTATGGTCCCTTTTAGCTCTAAATCTCTAGTGTGTGGTTTCTCAAGAATCTATTAAAACACAGATATATGGATAGAAAACAATTCACTCTCATTCATCATAGTGCTCCCTTCCCTTTTTCATCGAATTCCTTCCAAAAAAGTGATTATATTCACTGCATCTACTTCCTGTTCTCCCTCCTCAACCCTCTGAAATCTGGCTCTCAATTTAATTACTCAACTGAAATTGCTCTATCCAAAGTTACCAATGTCCTCTTAATTGTGAAATCTGATGGTTCAGAGTCTCAGTTCTAATCCTTCTTATCTTTGTATTGACACTGTTAGCAGCCCCTCTGTTCTCAGATACGCTCTCCAATCTGACTGCTCCTTCTCAATTTCTTTTGCTGGTTCAGGATCCAAATCACAGCCACTAAGTGAAACATATTATGGGAATAGAGATGACCAGGGTTCATCTTCAGAGTATGATACTGAAGTAAAGAAACCCCCGAAGAATAAGGTTGAATGGTCACCTGCCCAAAAAGAATTTATAGAAGATCTTTAAAAAAAAGACTTTAAAAATCAAATTACAGGGGCGGCTAGGTGGTGCAGTGAGTAGAGCACCGGCCCTGGAGTCAGGAGTACCTGAGTTCAAATCCGGCCTCAGACACGTAACACAAAAACTAGCCGTGTGACCTTGGGCAAGTCACTTAACCCCAACTGCTCTCCAAAAAGCAAAAAAAAAAAAAAAAAAAATCAAATTACAGAGATGGAGGAAAAACAAACAAAAAAATTTAAAAATAAGAATAATTCAAGAAGAACAAGAAGGTTATGAAAGGAAAGTCAACCAATTAGAAAGGAAATCTAGAATCCTAAGGAAGAAAATGTCACCTTGAAAATTAGAACTGGGGAAACTGAAGTCAGTGAAATTATAAGAGATGAAGAAATGATTAAACAAAATATGAACAAAGAAAAAATAGAGAAAATGAACCATCTTTAAAAAAACAGATTTGGAGACTAGATCAAGAAGAGAAGATATAAAAATGATTGGACTAACTGAAAATTATGATCAAAAAAAGAATCTTGATACAATAATACAAGAAATAATTAAAGAAAACTGTCCTGAAGCATCAAAACAAGAGGGAAAATAGAAATACAACAAATCCATTGCTCGCCATTTAAAAGAGATCTGATGAGGAAAACTCACAGGAATATCATAGTTAAATTCCAAAATCCCCAGCCCAGGGAAAAAATATTGAGATTAAATATTATTGAAATTAAAACAATTTAAATATGAAGGTGCCACAATTAGAATTATACAGGACCTAGCAGCAGAAACATTAAAGGTCTTAGAACATAACATGTTAAAGAACAAAAGAACTGGGGCTCCTGGCTAAAAATATACCCTAAAAAGTTAAGTATTATCTTGAATGAAAAAAAAAAAAGGAACATTTGACAAACTCTGACTTTCATGACTTCGTTAAAAGAATCCTGAATTTAATAGATGATTCAACATGCAAGAACCAACAGAATAAGGGCAGACCATTTACTTTTTATGTATGTAAAATGTATGTCTTAAGATTCTTACTAATAACTGGGTAGTTCATAAGAAAGATTGTATTATATGAATTTAAAAAGTAAAACCATTTAGGAACAGCTAAAAAGAGTAATTTTGTATACAAATGAGGTGCAAGAAGAACTGACACAGGAATTAGATGGGAGAGGAAGGCAATACTGATGTCATAGAATTTGTTGTAATTCTTCTTTTTTGGTCTTAAGTGATTTGCCCAAGGTCACACAGCTAGTAGTTCTGGTAACCTACGTTCATCAAGAATGGGTTTAAGAGGGAATAATACATATATCTTTTAAAAAGTATAAAAGACTTCTAAATCCAGAAGAAATAAAATGGTGGAGGGAAAGGGAGAGGGGAAGAGGACAAGAGAGGAATCTTTAGAGGGCAGGGTGAAGGAATAGGTAAGTAGGGGTATTTAGAAGGGTGTTTAGAGTTTATGAGAAAAGGAAAATAGGAGAGGGTTCCTTGGAGAGGAGAGTAGGCAAGTCATAGCATGGCAAGGTAGTGGGTAAAAGTAAAGTAGAGGAGGCAGGAGAGATAGGAAACAAGATACAGGCACATACGTATATGTGTATGTGTGTATGTATATATCTATAGCTATGGAGAAACATGTCTAAACTTTATTGTGACCTTCTTGGGGAGGGGGGAGAGTATTGGGGGAGAGAAAAAAGAGAACAAAGTTAAAAAGTGCACAGCAGAGAACCAAAGAAAACTCACAAGGAAGCAAAGAAAAGATGGACAATTCTCAATGCAAGTATTATTTATCATATAGGTTTTCTTGAAATGAAAATTTATTGTTACGTATTTTGAATCCTTTCTTTTTTTCTGCTATGCATATAACATGCCTTTTCCTCCTAACTTTGTATTTAAGTTTCAATATTTAAGCTTATGATATGTTTTTGTTCCTTTTCTCTATTTTGTATTTATTTGAGCTAAAATAAAATTTTTGGGTAAAAATTTTTACAAATAAATTCTAAGACTTTAAATTTATATCCTAAAATTGTATTACTTTTGGTTACCACAAGCCTTCTGGATTTTTTTGGTTCCCTCATTGCAGCAATTAGTTTACACTTGTCAAACCTCCTTAGGAAATGGTGACAGTGTATGTTAAATGTCTGTTCTTTTATATCTTTAACTTTTGAGGAACACCAATAACTTATATTAAAAAGGTCAGAATGGAAAGGCTTTAACTGCAGACCATATCCTCAATTATTTTCCTTTCGTCTGTTTTGGAATGGATTTCAATTGTTGCCCTAACAGTTCAGTGGTTTAGCTATTAAATAGGCATTTAAGAAATGACTCCACATTCTTTTTTGAAAGTTTTCTTTATTGTAAACTTTAAAAAACAGAAACATTTCAATATACAAAAGAGAACAAGAAATTTTCAAAAGAAACTACAAACTTTTATTACATACAATTTTTAAGACATACACATATATAGACAATACATAATTTAACAAAATGCTAACAAAACTGCTCTATTTACATCTCCTGCACTTTTAATTTTTCCTGTGTATTTAAACATTTTTATTGATACTCTTACATTTGCAAATCTATCACTATCCACTAATTTAACACCCTCATTCTCTCATCTCAAGTGGAAACTATCTCTGGTAATAAATATGCAAATTCCATCAAATGAAAAAACATATTAGCCATGTCAGAGTATGCAAATCTCATTTTGCCTCTTTAATCTAATATCTCTATTAAAAATTCTCAAAAAAAAAAAAAAAAAAGGAAACACTCGATCCATACAACACTAACAAACATCCTTCATCTCTCTGCCCTCTGGTGGCTGTATTCTTTAGAAAGGCCACCTACAACTGAAGCCTTCACTTTCTTTCCTCTCACTTTCTTATTAATACTCTGCAATGTAGCTTTTGCCTTCATCATTGAAGGCAAATTGAAAAGAAAGTGTCGATCATTCAACAAGCATTTATAAAGCACCTACTACATTCTAGGAACTGTTTTAAGCACCCAGGATACAAAGACAGGAAAAAGACAGCCCCTACTCTCAAGGAACTCACAGTCTAATAAGGGTGATAATATGAAAACTATGTACAAACAAGCTAGATACTAGATAAACTGGAAATAATCAGTGGAAGGAATGCATTAGAAGGAATGCATTAGGTTTCCTGTAGTAAGTGGGATTTTAGCTGAAATTTGAAGAAAGCCAGGAAAGTCAGGAGGGAGAGATGTGGGAGAGAATTCCAGAGATGAGGAACAGTCAATGAAAATGCCTTAAGTCAGGAAATAGAATGTCTTGTTCATGAAACTGCAAAGAGGCCTGTCACTGGACTAAAGAGTGGAGGGAAAAGGGAGGGGGAGAGGTAGAAAGAAGGGAAGGGAAAGATCTAAAAAGACTAGAAAGGTATGTGAGGGGGGGAGGGGGAGACCTCCATAGGTTATAAAGAGCTTTTGAGTGCTGGAGGATCATATATTTAGTTCTGGAGGTGATAGGGAACAAGTTACATTTATTTAAGAAAGGGGCAGCATAAATACAACAATGATGTGGTCAGACCAGTGCTTTAAGAAAATTACTCTGACAGCTGAGTAAAGGATGGACTGGAATAGAGAGAAATCTGTGGCAGGGAGACCAATCAATAGGTTATTCCAGCAGTCAAGGTATCAAGTAATGAGTGCTTGCGCCAGGGTCAGAGAAGAGAAGGGGATTTTGCAAGAGGTACTATCTCCAATCTCTTGTCAAATCTAATGCTTTTTTTCTTGATTCTTAGCCTTCTTGAACCATTAAGCCTTTGGTGCTGTCTCTTAAACTGTTTTCTGTCCTCTTTATACAATGCTCTATCATGAGTCTCTTATCTCCTGTCTGATTACTCCTCCGTTGGTCTCCTTTGCCAGATCTTTACCCAGGTTGTGTCGGCTAACCATAGATGTCACCAAAGACTCTGTTCTAGGTCTCTTCTCCTGCTCTATTTTTTTCTCAGGGATAGAATCAAGCTTCCATGGATTCAACCAGCATTTCTATGCAGATGACTCTTGAATCTATTTGTTTACCCCTCACCTTTCACTGGAACTCTAGTCTTTTCATCTCCAGCTGCCTCCTTGACATCCTGAACTGACTGTCTCAAAGATATCTTGAATTTAACATTTCTATAAGTGTGCTCAATATCTTTAAGATTCCCACAAAACCACCCTTCTATTGAACTTCCTATTACTATCAAGTGTACTACCAATCTTTTTGTCACCTAGCCTTACTACTTAGGTGCTATCCTGGATTCCCCTCTCTCTCATCCTCCATATAAAAACCTTTGCTAAAATCTGTCTATTTTACCTTCATATCTTATATATACTTCCTTAATACACATCCTCTGACACCACTACCACCCTGGTGCAACTTCTCATCATCTCATGTCAAGATTTTTGCAAAAGCCTGCTTTGCCTCCCTGCTTCAAGTCTCTGCCCACTCCCATCCATCTTTCAACTCAGTCATCAAACTGATCTTCTAAAAATTCAAGTCTGATCTTGTTACTCCCTTTTTCAAAAAATTGTAGCTACTCCCTATCACCTCTAGGATTGAATAAAAAAATCTTCTATTCGGTTTTTTAAGCCTTTATTAAATTGGTCCACTTTATACTTTTCCAGTCTTCTTATACCCTACTCTTCCTATCGCCAAATCTGTAATCCATTGACACTGGACAACTCAATGTTCCTTGAACACAAAACCACCTCCCTACTCCATTCATTTTCCCTGGAAGTTCCAGATATGTGGAACAATCTTCTTCTTCTGTCTCCAAGCTTCCTTCAAGTATCAACTAAAAAATCAATCTTTACAAGAAGACTTTCCCAGTATTCCTTAACCTTGGTCCCTCTTCCCTGTGAGATTGCTCCCAATTTATCCTGTATATATCTGTACATAGTTATGCTTGCATGCCATCATCCCCATTTTTATTGTTGTTTGATTGGTTGGTTGGGTTTTTGCCTTTCTTTGTAACTTTAGAGCACAGTACAGTGTTTACCACACTGTAGGTACTAAATAAATGCTTCTTAACTTCTTGTTGACTTATTTTGGCCATGTGATTCTAGACTCGATTTGATTATACAATTCTAGTAGGTGACTAGATAAGGATATCATATTTACAGCATAAAGTTAATGAATGTTTATAAACATGCAAAAAGCTGTAATACTTAGCAATTTCTACTATTTTGCCATGACTACTTCAGAAATGTTACAGTCTGACATTAAAATTTCCAATAATTATTTAGTGTAAGAGTAGGGAATCTTGTTCAATTACATTTTTATGGATATCTTTTGTAAGCCAATCTAATTTCTGAAACAATCTATCCTCACAATCACTCCATACCCTGCAGCAAGCTGTCTGTTGTAACAAGACAGGGAAGAAAAAGCAGTTCCACAAAACTAACCAACACACCAAGTGAGTTCAATGGTATATGCAACAAAGGAACTTTTTTTTCATAAATCACTGATAAACAAGAAAAATAATTAAATAAAAAATAAAAAGAATTTTTTTAAAAGCAACCTAATGTGTTTTTTAAGGTATTATAAATGTTCAACTTATTTCCTTCACGTTTATAGTTAAATTTTGCTCATTAAGTACACTGAGAATTGATAAAAGGGTAGCATAAACTTACAATATTTTTAGGAAGTCCAAAACACATAGTAAAGTTCATGAAAATGTTGAAATTGCAAATGTGCCTATTTATCTGTATTTTAAAGTAAGAATGAAGAAAGATATTCCCATTCCTAGAGGGAAGATAATTTAAAAATTAAGAGAAGGGGCAGCCAGGTGGCACAGTGAACAGACACCAGCCCTGGAGTCAGGGGGACCTGAGTTTACATCTGGCCTTCAGACACAACACTTACTAGCCATGTGACCTTTGGCAAGTCACTTAACCCCAATTACCTTCCTCCTCCAAAAAAAAAAAAAATGAAGAGAAGTTGGAAAGATGGAATAACTAAAAGAAAAAAATTGTTAAATAATCTTCAAAATGGGTTAAAAAAAAGTATAAGGAGGGAATTATAATCTAAAGTAGGTAAAATCCAAAGTGAAGTGAACTTAAATGAATTCAAGTTCTAAGCTCATAGAAATGTCATCCTAGAAAGCTGAAAGAATATGTAGAATTAATCTCAGAGCCACTGTCAGTAATTTATGAAAAACCATAGAAAACAGGAAAAATAGATACAATGAAAAGCTTATGGCCCAAGATGGCGGCATAGAAGCAGCAAGGTCCCGCAGCTCCCACACCGCCACCCTAAACACCCATAAAATACGAGCCCAGACAAAGTCTAGGAAAGTCTAGGACTCTCAGACTCACACAAATACAGAGAACACAGCTCTCACTGAAGGCAGCTAGGCAGCAGGGGCTCAGCACGGCTGTGGGAGTGGAGGCTGGAACAGCCGGAAGCCGAGACCGTGGCCAGGCCTGAGGCAGTGGGAAGGAGCTGAGTCAAGCCCCGCAGCCAGCCTGCAGTGGTTCTACATCCTCCAGCACCCCCACATCTGCCAAGGTGTGAGGAGCAGGACGGAGAGGCGCAGCTCGCAGGCAGAGGAGCAGAGACCCCGCCAGCCCAAAACCATGTGGCCAGGCAAGGCCCCAGAGCGGCCACAAGGAGCAGCAGAGCCTCCCAAGCCGCAGTTTGAGTCTACTTCAAAGAAAATCTAAAGCACCTGCCTGAGGGGAGCTTTGGTCAGAGAAGGTTAGTGAAAGCTGAAACTTTGAAACTTAATTGGGTGGGTAAAGCACTTCGGCCATTCTACCCTGGGGGCAAGGAAGCAGTGGGGGAGGGGAACTACTGGAACCAGCAGCAGTGGCCCCCACCAGGCTACTTCAGAGCCCCTGGCCTGCGGACTCCACAGGGGGGCTGAATCGATTGATCGGGGCTAAGTGCTCTTGTGTTGAGTGGCCTAGATCCAGACCGTGGTCTTGGGTGGTGGTCCTGG
This sequence comes from Pseudocheirus occidentalis, assembly GCA_028646575.1. Lineage (NCBI taxonomy): Eukaryota > Metazoa > Chordata > Mammalia > Diprotodontia > Pseudocheiridae > Pseudocheirus > Pseudocheirus occidentalis. The sequence continues at coordinate 203,077,324 of CM053596.1, forward strand.
GGTGCGCTTTCAGCAAGCCAAAGCTGGGGAGACTTGCAACACCCCCCTAATAGCT
>CM053596.1:203077878-203151903 GCA_028646575.1 Pseudocheirus occidentalis
AAAAAAAAAAAGAAAACAGGAAAAATAGCAAAATGGATCCACTTCAGTAGATCTATGATTTCGATAACGTGGATATTAAATCAATCAGTCAAACAAGTATTAAGTGCTTACAATGTGCCAGGTACTGTTAGGTGCTAGGCATGCACATACATATAATAAAACAATCTTAGCTCACAAGGATATGAGGGAATAAAACAAAGGGGAATCTATAGAGAGGAAAACACTGGGGAATACTCATTGTTAGGTGATATGACATGGACGATAAGCCAGCAAACAAAACAGAGGAGTGGTTAGATTAACAGGAGAATGAAAAGAGAGTCGTGTCACACACACAGAAACCAAAACCAAAACCAAAACCAAAACCAAAAAAAAAAAACAAAAAACAAAGAGAGTATACAGAAAGAAAGAGTGGTCAACTTGTCAAATACTGGGAAAAGGTCAAGAAGCATAAGGATTAAGAAAAGACCTTAAGATCTGACAATTAAGAGTATGCATAATTTTGAAGAGAAAAATTTCAATTAAGCAATGATATTGGAAACCTGATTACAAAGGGTTGATAAGTAACTGAGAGTAGAGGAAATATAAAAAATGAACACACAGAAATTTTTGTAGGAATTTAGGTGAGAAAGAAAAAGATAACTTGAATGGTTGGAAGATTGTAGTGGGTTTTTTTAAGGATAGAGGACATGTTTGAAGTCAATAGGAAAAGAATAGATAGATAGATAGATAGATAGATAGATAGATAGATAGATAGATAGATAGTGAAGACTAGAAAAGGGAAGATAAATAATGAAGATCAGTCAGACATAGGTAGAGTGAGGTTGAAGAGTATGGAGATGACAGAATAGGAGGTAAGAAGTAGAGACAGCTTGCTCCTAGGTGTGATCTGTGATTGAGTAATTCAGGGATAAGAACAATAATATGTGATAGAAGACTGTTAGCCAGAGAGATAATAGTGGATAGCTAATGAATAAATAATAATGCTCACTAGGGAAGGGGCAAAGGTTATAGGGTATTAGTCACCTCCCCATTCCTCTGGGACAGTTGAATGAAAAGTGGACTGCAGCTCAGTCCACCTAAGAGTATGCTGGTAAATATTTAACAACCAGAAAAAAATGTATACAGGACACATTTTAATTTTAATCTGCATTTTCAGCATTTTCTTCTTTATATGAAACATCACCTTCTTATGTCTGGTTGATCAACAAATCAAGTCCTCATTTGCAGCACTGGCTAATTTCTAAGGTATAAATGCTCACCATGAAAATTTAACAATCAGACTGTTAAGTGGTAGAAGCTGGCTCAGCATATCTCTGAATTCATTCCACTTGGCAGCAGGCAGGGCCGGAGTCTGGATTTCCCAATGTATCAATAAATATTTAAGTGCCTACTACGTGCTAGGAACTTTGCTAAGCACTGGGAAAACAAAAAAGAGACAAAAGGCAGTCTCTGCTGTCAAGGAGCTTAGAAGCTAAAAGAGGAGACAATAAACAAATATGTATAAACAAACTATATACAGGATAAATTAGAAATGATTGACAGAGAGAAGTCACTGGATTAAAGAGTGGACAGGGAAGGCCATTTGCAGAAGACAGGATTTTACTCAGGACTTAAAAGTAAGCCATGGAGGTCAGTAGTCAGAACAGAAGGAGGAAAGCATTTCAGGTAAGAGGGATAGCCAGGAGGCCAGTGTCATGGAATAAGGTATAAAAAGATTGGAAAGGTTGGAGAGGGTTGAGTTATGAAGGATTTGAATGTCAAACAGAGGATTTTGTATCCTAGAAGCAATAGTGAGCCATCAGAGTTTAATGAGCAGAGGGGTGACATGGTCTGACTTGCTTTCGAGGGACATAACTTTGGTAACTGAATGGAGGATAGAATGAGTGGGGAGAGAGTTAAGGCAGGCATATCACCAGTAAGTTACTGCAAATGTCTTGGCATAAGGTAACAAGGGTCTGCACCAGAGTGATGGCAGATCAAAGAAGTAGGTACGTTTGAGAGATCTTGTGAAGGTGAAATCAAGAGGCCTTGGCAACAAGATTTGATACTAGGGGTAGTGCGGGGTACAGGATGACTCCTAAGTTGTGAGCCTGAGGAACTGAGAGGATGGTGTTGCCTTCTACAGTAATAGGGAAGGTAGGAGGAGAGGAAAATTTAGGGGGAAAGTTAATGAGTTCTGTTTTGAACATACTGAGTTTAAGATGTGTACTAAACATCCAGTTAGAGATGTCTGAAAGACAACTGGAAATGTGAGAAACATGTGAGATTAGGGAAGGATTCCTAGATTTGAGAACTGTGAGCCTCTGAGAGATGGTAATTAAATCCATGGGAGCTGATGAGATCAAGTGAAGTAGTAAACAGGGAAAAAATAAGAGAGACCAAGACAAAATTCTAAGAGACATTTATGGTTAAGAGGGTACAATCTGGAAGAGGAAACAGCAACCAGATAGGCAGGAAGAAAACCAGGAGAGAGAGGCATTCTAAAAACCTATAGAACAAAATATCACAGAGGAGAGAGTGAATAAAAGTACGAAAGGCTGCAGGTCAAGGAGGGGCTGACAATGAAGCTGAGAAAACGTTCCCTTGGCCTAGTAGTATCACATCTCAACCTATACTACAAAGAGGTAATCATGAAAAACAATTTGGTACTGGATAAGAAACAGTGTGGTTGATCAATGGAACAGATTAGGTACACAATATGTAGGACACACAATCTAGTTTTTGATAAAATGCAAAGATACTAGCTTTGGGGGCAAGAATCCATTATTTGACAAAAACTGCTAGTAACAACTGCAAGGTAGTCTGGCAGAAACTAGGCACCTCATACCATATACCAAGATAAGCTCTAAATAGGAACATGATTTAGACATAAAGAGTGCTATAAGCCAATCAGGAGAAAACAAACAAAAAATTACCTGTTAGTTCTACAGAAAGGGGAAAAAATTAATGATCAAACAAGAGACAGAAAGGATCATGAGAGATAAAATGGATAATTTTTAGTAAATTAAATCTTAAAAGGTTTTGTACAAGCAAAATCAATGCAGCAAAAATTTGAAGAAAAGCAAGAAATTGGGGGCAGGGGGAAACATATATAGCCAGTTTCTCCGATAAAGGTCTCATTTCTTAAATATGTAAAGAACTGAGCCAAAATTTATTTAAAAAAAAAAAAGCCATTCCTTAACTCAGTGGTTTTCAACCTTCCTAATGGCATAATCCTTTAATACTCCTATGTGGGCATTATCTGCATGTGGGTGGACCCGCCTGGAGATGGAAAGAGGAGCCCTCTTAACATAAATGTCTTTTAGGATGTTGTCTTGGTCCCTCTTATTTTTTCCCTATTTACTACTCAGTTCCTAAGACCATCGGAAATATGTGTTTTCTGGTGGTCTTAGGTGACCCTTGTGAAAGGGTCCTTCAACACCCAAAGGGGTTACAACCCACAGGTTGAGAGCCACTGCCTTAACTGATAGTCAAAAGATATGAACAGGCCATTTTCAGAAGAAACCAAATAGTCATATGAAAAAAATGCTCTAAATTAATAATAATTAAAGAAATGCAAATCAAAACAATTCTGAGGTTTCACTTCACATCCATCAGATTGGTTAAAATAACAAAAAAAAAATGACAAATGCTGAAAGGGATATGGGAAAATGAGTAGAATAATATGCTATTAGTGGAACTATAAACTAGTCCAACCATTTTGAACTATGCCCAAAGAGCTATAAAACTGTTCATATTCTTTGACCCACCAACACTGTTACTAGGCTCTATACCCCAAAGACATAAAAGAAAAAGGACTTATAAGTACAAAAATATTTATAGCAGCTTCTTTTGTGGTGGCAAAGAATTAGAAACTGAGAGGATAGCCAACAACTGGGGAATGGATGAACAGGTTATGATATATGATTGTGATAGAACACTATAGTATAGTAAGAAATGATGAAGGAAAGGGTTTCAGAAAAACCTGGGGAGACTTACATGAACTGAAAGAAGGTGATGTGAGCATAATAACCAAGAGAACAATGTACACAGTAACAGCAACACTGTAAAGCTAACAAACTATGACAGACTTGGCAACTCTGATCAATACAATGATACAGAAAAATTCCAAAGGACTCATAATGAAAAATGCTATCCATCTTCAGAATGAGAACTAATGGGCTCTGAGTGCAGACTGAAGCATTCTCTCATTTTTCCTTTTTTCCCCAGAATATGGCTAAAGTAGAAATATGTTTTGCATGACTTAATATGTATAATAGATGTTATATTTCTTGCCTTCTCAATGAGTGGCAAACTTAGTGTCCCGGGAAAACTTGTTGCAGTCTCTTAACAGCTCAAGATGCCAATGGATCATAAAAGCCATCCTCTAGTCCAGTGGTTCTCAACCTCCCTAATGCCATGACCCTTTAATACATTTCCTCATGTTGTGGTGACCCCCCAACCATAAAATTATTTTCATTGCTACTTCATAACTGTAATTTTGCTACTGTTAGGAATCATAATGTAAATAGCTGATATGCAGGATGTATTTTCATTGTTACAAATTGAACATAATCCACAGGTTGAGAATCACTGCTCTAGTCACATCCTTCCCTCTCACTGCTTGAGCTGCCTTTTTGTTCAACCATATCTTTCTTTGAGAATATACTTTATGCCACATTTCCTAGATAACTCTTTATTTGTTGAATGTTATCACCTACATGTGACCACTATGTAACTATTTCTTTCTAATACTTTTATCAAGAATGCTCTCAATACATGTGTAGATTCATCTCATAAAGATTTCACAAAGACAGGAAAGTAGGCATATGAGTTCACAGTCTTTGTTATTTTTTTTGATGTCTTGGAGAGGAGGGGAATATTATCCTCATGGATTCAATTATTACTGATTATTCGTTTACCCTAACCTCTCTCTTCACCTCCAGTCTCACATCTCCAACTGCCTACTAGACATCTAGAACCAAATGTTTCATACACAAACATAAACTCAACATGTCTAAAACTGAACTCGTTATCATACCCCCCCCCCAAAACCCTACCCCATTTCCTAATTTTCCTATTACTTCACAAGGCATCACTATTTTCCCAAATAGCCAAGCTCATAATCTAGGTATCATGATCAACTCCTCAAAGTCTTTCCACCCTGCATATTCAATCAGGTGCCAAGCTCTGTTGATTATACTTTCATGATATCTCTCCTAAACATCCCCTTCTCTCCTCTTAAAAAACCACTGCATGGCTATACTACTGTAATGATCTGCTGACTGCTCTCCCAGCCTTAAGTTTCTCCAGTCCATCCTCAACTGATCTTCCTAAAATTCAAGTGTGACTATATTACCCCTCTTTTCAATATACTCCAGTGGTCCCCTATCACCTCCAGGATAAAATATTAAATTTTTTGTTTGGCTTTCAAAGCCCTTCATAACCTGGCCCCTTTCTACCTTTCCAGTCATCTTATACCTTCACCCTAATGTACTCTGAGATATAGTGACACTGTCCTCTTTGCTATATTCATCACACTTAATACACTCAGTTATCTCCCTACTCTTGGCATTTTCCCTAGATGTACCCATGCCTAGAATTCTCTCACTCTTCATTAATGCCTTCTGGCTTCCTTCAGGTCCCAGCTAAAATCACACCTTCTACAAGAAGACTTTTTTGATCCCCCTTAATGCCAGTGGCTTCCATGAGTAATTATTTCTAATTTATCTTGTATATATCTTGTTTGTGCATAGTTGTTGGCATGTTGTTTCCACATATAAATTGTGAGTTCCTTGACAGAAGAGAATTGGGGGGAGCAGGTTAGGGGGAGAGAGTTTGAGGTCAAGAGGAGTTAAGAGGAAGGGTTGATATTCATATCACAACCATTTAGCTTAGCGCTCTGCACATAGGTAAAGAGTTTGCTGCTATTGTGGTATCATCATAAGAATTCTAGTGTTAAGAAGATGAGACAAAGACTAAGGTCAAAGAAAGAATACTGTTATTTCCCTATGGTAATCTCACCTGCTCTCCTTCCTGTTCTATTCTGGGCCTAATTCACTATCTAGCATTTCTAGTGCCTGTACAAGACATGCATACAAACATGGATGGATGGATGCATATACATGTATAATATATGCACATGATAAATATAAAGATATGTATGCACCTATGTATGGACATGTGTGTGTGTGCGTAAACACACAGACTTAAGTGAGTTCTTTAGGTAGTCTTTTCAATTGTATTTCATAAACTAAACAATAAGAATTCTTCATCTACTTAATATTTTTTATATGGATAGTTAGGGCTAACTTGAGTAAGTACAGAGCTCAACTATAAGACTGCTGATTATATGATTCCATGACTCTGCATTTTCTTGATTTAATGCAGTAAGCACACTATTATATATCTGGAGAACCTCACCATTTGTAGAGAATTCATATTCTACTTGAGCTATCCACTGGACCTTATCTATGGAAGCATTAAAAATCTTTAGCAAGTGCACATTCTATTATCTTGATATTAGTAAGAAATGCATGAAACAAAATTTTTGTTTGTTATACTTTTTAAGAACTTTTATGATTTTGATATGAAAGACCTTGTTGAAGGAGAGTCTTTGAGGTATTACTTTGCTCTACCAAACAAAATATACTTAACAACCCCAAAGGGGTTGATCCTTTATCAATCATGTGGTGATAGAGATGTGAATTATCATTTACAAAAGTCTATAACTACATCAAGGATACCATTAATTAACGTGAACAATATTCCCATAAACATTTCTAGATGAGAAAGTATTTATGTGTTCTGCATTGTATTTTTTTTTAATGAATAAGGTCCAAAGATACTATAATATCTTCTCTCTCAAGTACCTATAGAATCAATTCACTGATGCTCTCAAAATTATATTATTACTAGCATGGATCTGCTTTTGATATACTTGGTAGAATCAAGCTGATCTGCCCATTTTTAAATTTTCTTAAATGTCATTTCGACATCTTCTATAAGCACATGTAGGACTTTGATGTTAAGAGGCTAAATATGATAGCATATTCATCATGCATAAAGTTTGTCACAATAAGAATAATTTAGAATTTTTCCCCCTTCTTTCTTCTATTTATGGTCTTCCCTTTCCAGTTTCATCATTAAATGCCATCATCATGACTTTGTTTGGTAAGGTCTCTCATTAATCTTTCAGTTATCTGGTTTTTCTTTCCATAATAGCCCCACTGTCTTATATAGCAATATTGCCCCAAATCTTCTATAGTTCTTTCCAATATAATTTTATATTCTAAACTAGTTTTGCCTTCGGCTACCCAGTCTCTTCATCTAGCAAGTGGATCTAGGATTTATAGTCTTAGGTGTTACTAGGGTCTCTTGGTCTCTCATGATGGCCAATGATATATCAGTCAAACTTAAGCAATAAATTATTGGTAGAAGTTTTCAATGTCCTTTCCTCTGTCTAGTTCCCATTTAGTTGTTGATCCCTAGCAAAATTCTAGAACAGATTATTAAACATGTCTTGCATTTAGAAAAGATTTTAGAAACCACTATGAAACAACATGGGTTAAGTGTAAGTAGTAGCTATTTAAACTCATTTCTTTTTGTGATAGGAATACAAGCTAACAAAATTAGGTAAATGCTTTAGGCATAGTGTATTTTTATCTCATCAAATCATATTTCAAAATAAACATTTCATAAATAGTCACATGACATAATGGTAAATTATGCACTGATAAGCACTACTGTACTGACTGGAAGAGTACTAACTGACTGTCACTGGCCCTATTTCTTTCAATATTTTTACCAATGACTTAGATGATTAAAAAAAGGCATGATTATCAACTTTGGAGAAAATGGGGCAAAGTTAAGAAAGACATGTTGTGGATGACAAATCTAAGATTTAAAAGTATCTAGAAAGAAAAACACACAGACACACAACTCTACCTGGTTTGGCATACTCTGGGGTTTTACATAATCAGATGCTTACCAGCTGTGCAACATAAACCAACAATGTGATTTAGCTATGTACTAAAAATACTACCACACAAACTCAGGCTTCATTAACAGATGTACAGTGCCCAAGTTTTGAAATTTAACAATCCCAGTGGAGGCCTCTGTAGTGATTAGATCATACTTAGAATTATTTTGGAATGACATTTTTAAAAGAAAAATGATAAAATTGGAATATACAAGAGAGGGCAAATAATACTATGAAATATCTGAAAAATAATGTCATATGCTGGCTGAAGAACTACAGGGTGGTTAGCCTGGAGAAACAATTGAGAACTGATACAATTTCCTGAAAAAAAAAATTGAAAAACTGATATGCCTTTTATGATTTTGTGTTCCTTCTTTAGAATTACAAAAATAAATTAATGAAAGGTGGAAGAAATAAGACTTTGGTACAACATAAAAGAGAGTAAAAACAAGACAAATCCTAAAATGAAAGTCTGCCTCCAGACTACCAAAGGTATCCAAAAACAGAATAAATGATCATCTGTCAGGTATGTTGTATGAGAGATTGTTGCACTGGTTGAGGCTGGACAAAACAACCCTAAGGTTCTTTCCAAATCTAATAGTCTCAGATTTTATAATTCTGTACTATTTCAGTCAGTTAAGAGGTAGAGAGGGAGTCAAGAGAAGGGACAAGGGGAAAGAAGCAGAATAAGAGCAAAAAAAAACCCCAGAAGACGTAAGTAATAATAATAGATTGAAGAAATGAGACAACAAAAACGTAATTCAAGATAAAGTCAAAGGGATGCACATGTATTGGGAAATGATTGAAACTGTGGTAAATGAATGTAATGGAATATTATTGCTCCATATAAAATGACAAATACGAAGAACATAAGAAAACTTGTAAAGACTATTAAGAACTAATATAAAACAAAGTAAACAGAACCAGGAGAATATCTTATACAAGGACTAGAGTAATATAAAGGAAAACATAAGATATGAAGACTCATTAATGCAGTGACCAATTGTGACTTTAGAGGACCAACAATGAGGCATAATAAAATCCTCGACAGAGAGGTGATGGACTACAGGAGGGCAGAATGAGGCATATGCTGTCAGATATGACCAATGTGTTGATATGTTCTAATTATACTTTATTGTTACAAGTAAGGACTACACTGAGAGCGAGAGGAGTTACTAGGAAGTATTATCAATTTTTTTAAAAGCATCAATAAAACATTTATTAAGTTTCAAAATAAAGAATGAGAGGAAAGAGCTACAAATAGAAATGCATAAAAAGAATGCGAGAAAGAAAACAAGGAGAAAGACAGTGGTAAAGGTTAGTGACAATAAAAGTAGAAGGCAGCATCACTAAATCTGAAGTGAGCATAAGACAGCATCCTCTTTTTTGTTTCCACTGTGGATATGTATTACTAAACTCACTAAGGACAGGACAGTTTCATTCCTTGTGCTTCTAACTCCAGTTATAAGTGTGACAGCACTTCATACATGGTAGGTGCTTAATAAACACTTAATAACTGTAATTACTGTAATTTCAAAAGATCCTAAGATTTCAAGCTGAAAAGAACCTTAGTATCTAATGTCATCATTTTAATTATAAGGAAAACAGGTAAAGATTATGTGATTTGTATGAAGTTACAAAGAAAGCAACAGACCACAGATGAACCCAAATCCTCTAACTCCAAAGAGCAGAGCTACTCAACTAATACTAAACTACCTCTGAAATGCTCATTAACTGATTAATTCTTCTGATTAACTGATCTTTAGCTCTTCCAACTATTCTAATCCTTAAGCCTATATAAAACTCCCCTTCTTAAAGGGTTAAGTATCTTAAGCTCTAGAAGGAGTGAGTGGGGGAAAATTTTCTTAAAATTTGGATCTGATCCCTTGGGTTGAAGATTTCTGATAACATATTTGTGGAGGAAAAACAGTAAGCAACATTTCAACAAATGGATGAACAATAATATTATATTCATTTTCTAGCATTCTGCAATCCAATTTATTTACTACAATACAATACAGTTACATAAAAACCTATTTAGGTCTTAAAACAAAAATCACTAGCTGATTATTCATAATTAAATTGGTGTGTGAAGGGAGGTCAGAAATAAAGAAAAGGCAATGGGAATGAAATCCGCAATTGCCATATGCAATAAAACTTAATTCTATGGCTCAGCTGGTTGTACAATCCTAGAACCATCATGGAATCAGATAATGATAACAATACCTTAAGTTTATGGAGACTTTTTTTTAAATCAACATACCGGGTTAATAAGTCAGAGATGGGACTACATGATAAGATGGATCTCAAAATGGCATCAATTTGTGTTCCAAATACAAAAAGTTAAATTCTTTGTGCCATTACATGGACACAATTAAGCTTGGAAATGATTTATCTAAGTGAACTGGGTAGTAAAAAAACCAAAAACAAAACACAATACTTTAAGACAAGAGGAAAAGAGGCTTCTTAAGGAAACCTAGGAAGTAATTTAACTTTTGTTGCCACTGACAGTGACTTCCTTCAATTCCTGCTGGGACAACTTGCACACAGAAAGTATTTAAGTAGTTTTTTAAGTGTTAAGTAAAATTTCAGAAAAAGTATGAGTACTGATTACAATAGTAATTTAATTTATTAAACATTTATTGAAAGTCTGCTTTTCACAAGCAGAACATACCAGGCACTAAAGAATGCAAAGATAAAAAAAAAAATCCTCTCTATCCTCAAGAAGTTTAAAATCTACTAGGGAAGATAAAACATGTGTACAAATAATATAAAACAATAGACAAAGGATTAAACTACAAGTCAACAAGCATTTAAATACTATGTCCCAGGCACTGGGCTAAGCACAAGGGATATAATAATAAAAGCAAAAAGAGTCTCTGCCCTCAGGGAGCTTACATCCAAATGAGGGAAAACAGCACATACAAAATTGGAAAAACAAAGAGAACAAATACCTGACCAAGAAGTCCAGAAGAGAGATTTACTTGTGCTTGGGTAAGAAAATTTACCAGAATCACAAATTTTAGATCAACTATTCCACTGATACTTAATTTGATGGGATCTGAGCTGGAGTTTATGGTGAATGAGTAGGAAGTCAGTTTGGGGGGGGGGGGGAAAGAGGGGAAGGAAATGCTATTTCTCAGAGAAGAACAAGTATTAAGTTTGGCAAGGAGTCACAGAAAACAAACAGAACAGCTTGGTGGAGAGCTTTGAATAGCATACCATGGAGTTTGGGCTTAATCAGCAAACAGTGTTCCTAAGAACTAAAAATTTTTGAGAAAAGGAGTGAAATTTGATCACAGACAAAGTAATTTAAATGCTTTGGATCTCAGTTTCTTCTTATATAAGATGTGGAGATTAGCCTAGAAAATTTCCATACAACTTTTCAATCTGAGATCCAAAATCCCTAATCCGAATGGTACAAACTTCCCCCAAATAAAATTATATATCTAAAAAATAAGGTAGTTTCTTCCCTCAAAAAAAAATCATTTTTAAAGTTGGGGGAGGGAAAAGATGGGGCTTGACAAAAGTTAGATTTGACTAAAGAGATAAGTGAGCTGGCAAATTTATACTTAAGAGAAAACTGTTAAGGCAGTAAGGAATTTTGAAAATCAATACTGAATAAAAGAATTTAAACAGTGACAGGATCCTATAAACTATGGATGAGTTAATTAAAATCTGCTAGTCTGAGGAACTAATATGACAAGTTGATGGCAAAACATCTGAGAGCGCCTGGAAGGCCTATATTTGGTTTTGGGCAAGTGACTTAATCTTTCTAAAAAGTAGAGATAATATTTCACTATATACATTAAAAGGCTGTTGTAAGAAGAAAAAAACAATAAATTACTATATATTGTGAATTATTATCAGTATCAGGGAAGGTGAAATATGATATAATACTCTGAAGTGACAATTCTTTAGTATATACCTTCAGTCTCATTTCTCCAACTGCCTTATGTTAACATCATCTTGAAATGGATCAACTGTAGACATCTCAAACTCAGCACATCCAAAATTGAACTTTCCCCCAAAAACCCTACCTCCCACCCCCTTTCCAAACTTCCCTATTACTGATGTGGGTATATTCATCCTTCCAGTCCCTGAAGATTACACCCTAGATGTCATCCTTAAGTATCTCATTCTCACCCTCCACAGGCAATCAGGCATTAGACAGCCTATTGATTTCACCTTCAGAACATCCCCCTACTCTCCTCTGCCTGAAGACCCTGATCACTGAAGATGGTGGAGTCAAAGTAGGAACCTGCTAAGCTCCCACTCCAACCACCTCCAGTATCTGTAAAATATGACTCTAAACAAACTGTAGAGCTACAGAACCCACAAAGTGACAGAGAGAAACAACTCTCCTGCTGAAGGCAGAAAGGGTTTATCACATGGAGCTGAGAGCTGAGCACAGTCCCATGAGAGCCCACCGGATCCCAGACCCAGGGTGGCCCCAACCAATGGCATGGACCTGCCAAAGCAGACTTCAGGAGATCACCAGCAGCTGTGGCAGTTTCCAGACTTCTCAAGCCATAAACACCAAAGAGAAAGTAAAAACTCTGTTGGAACTGGGTGACAGAAGAGCACAGTCCGGCCCCTGCCCCCAGGGTGAGAGGTGGGGAGGAAAGGAGGCTGCTGCTGCTGCTACTGCTCCATGGCTGCCTCTGGAGCTCCTGGTCTGCAGATGTAATAACCATTCAGAGGGTAATTGCTCTTGCTTTGACCTGCTTGGATCTGGGTCACAGTTTTGTGCGGTAGTCTTGGAGTGAGGAACACCAGTGTGCCAGAGCTTGGGGTGTCTGTAGAGATGGTACCCTCCTAATAGCTCTGACAACGGCTCTGACAACTGCAAACCCCCCAGCAATTTGGGGCAAAGTTCTCTCCACTCTGGAAGCAGAGTTCTACCACGGCAAAGAGCTCAAAAGTCAAGTCATTGGCTGGCAAGATAAGCAAGCAGAGGAAGCGCAATCAGACCACAAAATCCTTCTGGAGGGGACAAAAAGGATCAAAACATGGAACCAGAAGAAAACAATGAAGTTAAAACTCCTGCATCAAAAGCTTCCAAGAAAAATATGAACTGATTGCAGGCCCTGGAGGAGATCAAGAAGGATTTTGAAAATCAAGTAAGAGAAGTAGAGGAAAAATTGGGAAGAGAAATGAGAATGATGCAAGACCCTGGAACACTAAAAATATCCTTCTGGTTGATCTGGTCCCAAGCATTTTCCCACTCCAGTCCACCCTTCACGAAGTTGTTAAAGTGATTTTCCTAAAGCAACAGGACAACCATGTCATCCTCTATTTCAATAAACTTCCAGTGGTTCCCTGCTACCTTCAGAATCTCTCCCTGCCATCATCTGCTTTATGACCCAGTGATACTGGCCTCCTTGCTGTTCCTTGGTAAGAAATTCTATCTCCCAATTTCAGCTATTTCCATTGGCTGTCCCCATGCCTAAAATACCTCATTTCTATCTCTTAGCTTCCCTCAAGTCTGAGTTAAAATTTATTTTACAGGAAGCTTTTCCCAATACAACTGGACTCCAGTGCCTTTCCTTACTGATTATTTCCAATTTATATTATATATTGCTTGTTTGTATGTGGTTTTTTCCATGTTGTCTCCCATGTTAGACTGTGGGCAACTTGGGAGCAATCGTTGTCTTTTGCTTTTCTTTGCATTTCCAGTGCTTAGCACAGGGGCCTGGAACTTAACAGGGTACTTAAATATTTTCTGACTGACTCAGCTGATTAAAACATTTTCCTTTAACGGAAAATTTAATGGTATAGTATAAGATTCTTTGCCAATATGAAGGTACTTAGAACTAAAATGGTAACAATAGCTCTAATTAGCAGATTCTTCAGCTTAAGGTTCATCAGATCAAATGAGATAATATTTGTCAAGCATTTACAGTAGTTCCTGGCACATTAAAAGCTTAATAAATGCTTGTTCCCTCCTTCTCCCTTCAGAAATCTAACTATGCCTCCGGTAAGACAATGGGAAGGGAAAGAAAACAAATGAGTGAGAGAATAATTCCATCTTGCCTCTAGATAACTTATCTCAGTAGTAACTGATCTTCACACCTCTCATTTCACTTCTCCATTATCTTGACCCATTCTGTTTTTAGTTCTGATTTTCTCTTTGACATTTTGCTGCCTTTCCTAAGTTTCATTTTATGGTCAGCTCTATTCAGATTCCTGCATTTGGTAACATTTGCACTCTTCCAACCTGACACCTAGTGGCTAGACCTCCAAGGAGGGACAGTTAGAAACACAGTTCCTCTGACATTTAAGAATAAATTTCAGCTAATCTACCCATAGTAGATCAGACTCAGACTACCTACTTTCCTTTTGGCCCATCTTTGCAAAGGTAGAAGACCATGGGTGTAAAATACTATGGATACTGTCAGACATAGCTGATGTACTAGCTGATTTTGCTAAATTGCTTTCCCCCATCCCCCACTATCTTTTTAAAGATTTATTACGATGGAAAGCTCATTGGTGGAGAGAAATACAAAGAAATAAATGTGAAACAGAAATCAAGGGTATCAAGAGAAATAAGATTACATTAGTCAACCAAATAGTACAGTGTATACAGTTCTGGACTTGGAGTCAGGAACTATAAATTGTGTGATCCTAGCAAATTATTTAGCCTGTCAGCCTCAGTTTCTTCATGTGTTAAACGGGGACAATAACAGCACTTACCTTACTGAGTCGATGTAAAAATCAAATGAGAGAATATATTTAAAGCACTTTGCAAAATTTATAGAAATGCATTATAAATTAATTTTTTAAAAGACCCCAACACTTCAGTGAGTTCCTCTACAAACTTAAGAACAAAGAGAGTATTTTTTCATCTATTCTTTCAAAAAATATTTAGCCTGACAAATACAAGGTTTTCTTTAAAAGTAGGATAAATGTGTCTAGCAAATACTAGAAAGAAGAACTAGCCTTCAAATATTCCAAAACTTTGAAGGGAACTTGAAAAGAGCCATCTGTATTACATCAGCACTTCTGAAAGCTTTCTTTCCCACCATCAACTCACCACTGAGGAGCCAGTAACTTATAAGAGCACTTATTTTGTTATGGTGGCTCATCTAGGATTCCTCAAAAGGCAAACACTGCCAACACTTGTTGGGGGGATAAAAACAGCAGAAACTATTAGCTTCTTTATATGAGACTGTGTGGACTAATTGTGACAAGGGCTAACTAATCTAACTTCTTGCCTCCTGCTACTGTGCAAACCAAAGTAGTATATATTTACAAATGTCTGTCTCAAATATTTTCAAAGGGCAGGATGGTGTCTGAGCTAATAAACATGTGTTGAACTCAAAGGATACTATAAATGGAAACTGCAGAGTATCAAAACATAAGAATTCAAGAAAAATCAAATGCATTTTTTAAACATCCAAGAAAATGAAAACAGAGCTAATAGTTCATTATATTAACAATAAAACAAGATATAATTGTATCTTTATGCATACTATACCTGATTAGAACTGGCTTTTTCAAGCCTGTCAATCATAATTTCAAACTGCAGAGGCTTAATTTCCATCTTCCTGTTGAGTCTATTTAATAATGTCTCATCTTCAGAATCCATATCATAATCTGGTTGTTCATTGTCCAGATTAAAGGCTAGGAAGAATTAGAGAGAGAGAGAGAGAAGAGAGAGAGTCCTTCAACTCAAGGGCAAATTGTAAAGTTACACAAGACTAAATATCATCAAGAATTAAAAATGAAGTTCAAACAATAGAAAAGCACAAACCATATGTGCAATGTATTTTTAAACATATTTTTTTGTTACAGTGAGGAATCTCAGTAGTTGTCACTAGGTGGAGGTAACAGCAATGTTTTTGTTATTTATTTTTTTCTTTTTATAAGTAAATTCAACAATCATTAATAAACAGATGTTTCAAGTCACAAAGGACAAGGAAAAGGATGTGAATTCCTACTATATACAAATGAGATAACATATATATGAAGACAGAAAGATAGACAGAGAGCACTTTTCAACACCTATTATAGGGTTTTAAAACAAATATATGCATGTGTTTATATGTATGTATATGCAAGTTTTAAAAAGTAGTAACAAATGACTATTTATGTACTTCCCCTCCCTTGCTTCTTATAAAGCATTCATGAGTTATTATAATATGAGTTATTAATGCTCTTATAAAATGAGTTATTAATGCTCTTTTTTTCCATGTCCATCATTCTGTATCAACTTGCATTCCCACCCAGGGACTGTCATTGGAAATCTTTTCTTTTAAGTTTAAAGAAAAAACACTAATTACAATGGAATTATGTATTTAAATGTATAAATATGACCTCAGCTATATTTAACTCTTTAAATAAACATTTCTCAGGCTTCAATGGATATATGATCTAAATCAGATTTATATAAACTTCTTATGAGGCATATCTTAAACCATGAAAATATCTAAGTGAAAATTTTTTGCACTCTAAAAATTATTTTATTTTGAAAGGCTTGATATGTACAAATAAAAGTAGTTTTAAACAAAAAAAGTTTACAGCAAATGGTGAACTAAGTCACTTTAGAAGTAATAGAAAAACCAATTAAAATACCTGAAAGATAAATAGAAATTAGAATCTTATGTCAACTGTCACAAAAATACTTCAAATGTATACTTACATAAAAAATTTAGTCTTTGCATCAAACAGTAAGACATGTATGCTTAAGTAAATACATAAGTTTTTCAAGGCTACTCTAGGCTCTGCTGAGGAATATAATATTTAGTTTATACTGAATATTAATCAAAACAGAGACATGAGTAAAGAACAGTCATTCTGGTGCGCCATAAGCTATTAAAACTGTGCATACCCTCTGACACAGGGATAGCCCTAAGTAGACCCATACCACCAAAGAGATCAAAAGAGGGAAAGGACCCACAAGTGCAAAAATATTTATAGCAGCTCTTTTTATGGTGGCAGTGAATGGAAATTAAAGGGATGTCCATCAACTGTAGAATGGCTTAAAAAACTAATGTCAACTAATTTGAAATACTCATTATGGAACACTTTTGAGAAACCTGGGAAGACAAGTGTGAACTTGATGCAGTTAAGTGAAGAGAACCAATAACAATTTATACAACAATATTATAAACAACTGTGAAAGACTTCAGAACTAGGTTCATTCCAATGATCAAGCATATTTTCAAAAAGACCAATGATAAAACATGTTACCATTCTTCTCTTAGAGAGGTGATGGATTGAAGGTAAGAATTCAGATATAAACTTTTTGGACACAGAGGGGAACTTTGCTCTGATCAACATATGTGTTTGTGATAAAGGTTTCAGTCTTTCTTTGTCTAATCCTGCACCTCAAATAAATTATAGATTTTTGTTCAATGGAAAAAACTGTTTCTAATTTAAAACATGCCAAGAGAAAAACACAAATAATAGAAACAACCAACACTTATATGGATAAAAGACTGGCCTTGGGGTAAGAAGATCTGGGTTTAAGTTCTACTTCTGACATATACCATCTGTGTGATCATGGGCAGGTCACTTAAAACTCTTAGAACCACCAGGAGATTTTCTAAAACTACAAGTTACAGATAAGTTGTAAATCAGAGAGTAGAGAGAATTTCCACAAAGGGGATGTCCCACAGAGAATCTGAAAGCTGGAAAGGAGATAAGATAACCCCTAATTCAACCTACAAATATAATATCCCATTATAAAATACCCAACAAATGGATATATAATCACAGGTTCAGACACCTAGCACTATTAGCACTGTGCTGTTATAAGTTTTGTATACCTAGATGGTGCAGTGTATGATAGAGTACAGGGGCCTGGAGTCAGGAAGACTGAGTTCAAACCTAACCTAAGTTACTTACTAGCTCTGGGTGACCCTGGGCAAGTTATTTAACCCCGTTTGCCTCAGTTTCCTCATCTGTAATTTGAGCAGAAGGAAATGACAAATTGCTCTAGTATTTTTGCCAAGAAAACCCCAAATAGGGACACAAAGGGTCAGATACAAGTGAACAACAATAAAAATAAAAGCTTTAAGTAAAAGATACTGTCCTACTTTCAGTTCAATTGCTCTTGATTAAACAGACTTAGTTTGCCTTCAGCCTGCTTTCTTTTATCCCTGATTGAAAGATAGAGAAATGTTAGACATTACAAAGAACGTTTTGCCAGAAATCCCAACTTGAGCAAAGAAAAATTATCCCTAGTGCAGATATTTTAAACATGAGACAGGGAATGTGAATTTTAAATGTTTGGAGGTAAACAACATTACTGTCTGTCTGGGGGGAGGGAAAAACCAGATACAACCACTACTTTCATTTTAGGTTACACAAAGAATTTATAAAAATTCACTTACTAAGCACTGTCCCCAACTACACAGAACACCAATTCAGGAAGGATGCCTTCTATCACTTAAGATTCACAAGTATGTGCTTTCTACATTGATAGCATATGCTAGCATTTCCCAAACTTTGTTCCACAGAATCCTGTTGTTTTAGATGATTTGAACAGAGAAAATTGTTTTTCTAACAAAAGTGGCCAGGAAGTTGAAGACAATAATATCACTGTCCAGGTGCTGGGGATGAACCCTAGCACTGGCATTGCTCATCCTGTTATCCCACCCCGGATGTGAGAAGAGACATTACAGTATACCACCTTCTCCTGACTCCTTCAGAGTATAAACCCAATCCCTGGCTACCCATCCCTTTTCTTCAACCTACACAGACATGAAACTTCCTACACACCTATCATCCTGCTACTATATCTCCTCATGCTTTTGCTTCTTATAATTATCCCTAACTATCCCCCCCCCCCAATTTGTAATGGACCCATCAAAAAGCCCTTCCCTCTTCACCTTACCTCCAATACCATCAGAAAAATAAAGGCTAGTAAGCATTTACATTGTACTTACTACATGCCAGGAACTGTGCTAAGAACTTTAAAAATATGTCATTTGCTCCTCACAACAACCTTGAAAGGTACTGTTATTATTTCCATTTTGCAGTTGAGAAAACTGAGGCAAACAGATGTTAAGTGATTGCCTGTGATAACACAGTTAATGCATGTCTGAGACTGGATTTGAACTCAGGTCTTCCTGATTCCAGGCCCAACACTCTATCCACTGCATCACCAGTTATCTCTACACCACCACCACCCCTTCTTCACCACTCTATGTCTAATTCACAGAAGAAGCATGATAAGGGCAAAAGATCTGAGTAAGGGAAAGAATTATGTTCTATTCCTATTTCTGACATTTATTATCAGTGTGACCATGAAAAAGTCACTTAAATCTTTTTATCATTAGTTTCCTCATCTATAAAGAGATTTATCATCTATGTCAGTGGTTCTCAACCTTCCTAATGCTGCAACCCTTTAATACTCGTATGTGGGTGTATCTGCATGTGGGCAGACCCACCTGGAAACAGATAGAGGAGCAATGTCTAGGTTCCTAAGACCATAGGAAATATATATTTTCCAATGGTCTTAGGTAACCCCTGTGAAAGGGTCGTTTGACCCCCAAAGGGGACACAACCCACATGTTAAGAGCTACTGATCTATATGATAAGACTGTTATGAAGATTAAATGACATATGTCAAGTGCTTCACAAAATATTAAAAACCTTATCAAAACTGACTTATCATCAAAATTATTTGTACCCTCTATCTACATAAAGTACCTAGTTAATACATACTCTACTATCTCTCTCTCTCCTTCCCCCTTAAATGTCTTTTATTCATACCTTCCCCTATCTATTTTCATGCCTCTGACTTTTACCCAGACTACCTCTTTTTTGTTGTTGTTTTTTAATGTGAACTAAATTGTCCGGCATTTATTCCTCTTTCTACCTTCTCTTTTACAATGGAAAAATAAGAACAATAAATGGTGAAGATCAATCTCAACTAATTTTGATACATTAACAATAATCTGTTTACCTGAACCACAGAATGCCCACATTCTATGGAATTCATTACAAAGAAAAAAATGTTATAGAATCTCAAAAATAGAAGAAACATGAGGCCATATTGCCTAACTCTTATATGAACACAAATCCTCTTAAACGGTCATTTAGTCTTTGCATGAATACTACTATTCCAGTGAGGGATAAACCTAATACAAACTTCCTGAGGCAATCCATTCTACTTTCAGATATTCTACCTCTAGAAATAATAGTGAATTTTCTTTACCATTGTTCCTAGTGCTATTCTCCTGGGACAATGAGAGTAAATCTAGTTCCTCTTTCACAAGAGCCTTTCAAATACCTGAAGAGAGATCATGTTTATTTTAAATTTCTTCTTCTCCAAGATAAACATCCCCCAGTTCCTTCAAGCAACTTTCACATGTAATGATCTCAAAGTCCCTCACCACTCACCACATACTTGGCTCCTGCTGGACATTGCAATCAATCATCAAGCATTTATTTAAAAAACTATTATGTGCCAAATACTAGGTGCTGTGGATTTAAGGGCAAAAATAGACGCTGTCTTCAAGAAACTTATATTTTCCTGCTTATTAATATCCTTTGTAAAAATGTGGCACCCAGAGGTGAACATATTAACTTCAAATGTGGTTTGGCTAAATCAAAATACACCGAGATTATTATCTCCTTAAGTCCTGAATACAAGCCTGTCTTTAAGTAAACTCCGTTTGTTTTAGTGTTCTTTTTTGGTTGCCATATTGAATTGACTCATGTGGATGACAGCCACTAAAATTCCTAGATTCTTTTTTCAGAAATGTTATCTAGTCAAGCCTCTCCCATTTAAAACTATGCTTCTCCCTACATATTGCCTGTGCATTAATTCTCATATTCTCTTTCTCTCTTTCTATCTCTCTCTCTCTCTCTACCTCTCTGTCTCTGTCTCTGTCTCTCTCCAAACAGGGAATTTCTCACCTAGGTGACCTCCTGGGTTTCATGATCTCCAGAAACTCATCATTTTGCAAGATGAAATCAACTCTGAAACTCACACCTCCATCAGTCATTTCTCACCCTGGCAGGACTTCCTCAAGCCCCTGAGCAGGACTATCCCACCACCCCTCACAACCTTCAGTTTGTTTGTGTCTTAGACTGAAGATTCTTTATTATGCCTTTCTTTTTAAACCCAGCATTTAGCACAGTACCTTGCACAAGGCAGGTACTTAATAAATGTTTATTGGCAGGTACTTAATAAATGTTTATTGAACAATTACTTCCCTACTGTCTATGAGCTTGCCCAAGTCTTTTATGCCTGGGAAAAGCACTCAATCAACCATATGCCCTCAGACTCTATCTTTCCTCTTTCATTTACCTAGATTTCTGTCTTGGATGCCCTCTTCTAAGTCTCTATACTCATTCTCTCAGTAGTTTCATCAGCTTCCATTAATTAAATTATCTCCTCTATACTATCACCTCTACAATAATTCCCAGCCAAGTCTCTCTCCTGACTTTGTAGTTATCATCTACAACATGCTACAGTTAGTCAGTGAGCTTTCATTAAGCTTTTATATCACCGATTACTATGTACTAAGCACTGTGAGTCATCTCAAACTAAACGTACAAAACAGAACTCACTGTTTCCTGCCATAACCTCTCTAATCTATCTTTCAAGCTTTCCTTTTTCTAAAGAGAATACCATCATCCTCACAGTCATCCAGGTTCACAACCTCAGCTTAGCTCATTGCCCTTAACCTATCTAATTAGTTACCAAATATTGTTGCTTATTCCCCCCCATCATATCTCTCATATCCATTCCCTTCTCTCTTCTGATATAGCTACCACCTTCTATCACTTGCACTATAACAACAGTCTCCTAACTGGTCTCTCCCTCTCTACACTCTCTGGTCTATCCTCCACATAACTGCCAAAGTGATTTTCAGTGCAGATCAGGTTATGTCATATCTCTACTCATTCAACTCCAATGGCTCCCTATTGCCTACAGAATCAAACCTGAGATTCTCTGTGTGGTTTCTAAAGTTCTCCACAGACTTGTCTCTACCTCCCTTTCTAGTCTTTTTACGTCACTATCCTTCCCACACTTCACCATCCTGTCCAACTGGTCTTCTGACTGTTCTTCCTATATAACACAATCTCCCATCTCAGATGCTTACTAGTGTAATTACGGGCAAGACATTTAACCCATCTCTGCTTCAAGTTTCCATCCACTGTAAGAATGGGGATAAATAGCAACACCTAAATCAAAGGTTTGTGGTAAGGATCAAATGGGATAATATTTTGCAGAGTACTAAGCACAATACTTAAGTGTTGTCAATGTTTTAACTAAGCTGTAGCACATTACATACTTATGACTTTTTAAAGTTTCATTTTATTAGATTCTGCCTAACAATCTAATCTGTTAAGATCTTTTTGAATCTTGACTGCCATCTGACATTATTTATCTATATACTTAGTTTTACCACATCTGTAAATAAGCATGTCATTAATACCTTTATCACTGCCAAAAATGTTAAGCACCACAGATCACTGGGGTGCTCCAATATAGATTTCCTTCCAAGTTGATATACAACAATCAATGTCTACTTTGGGGGGAATGACCATTCTACAATTTTCAAATGCACCTAAATATATTACTATCCAGCCTGAATCTATCACGTCCACAAAAATAGTAAGAGAAAATTTGTCCAAAGCTTTCAGAAAATCTAGGCTATCTATCTACAGTGTGCTCAATCCATACAATTACTTATCAGGAAAGGAAATAAGATGAGCATAGCATGACATGCTCTTAATGAGACATCCTGTTTCTTTCTGATTGCCATTCCTGTTTCTGCCTTCACTGATCTTCCCTCCAAATGATACTACTATCTACAATTTCTTTTGAGGTTGCTAGATTTCCTCAAATGACTATATCCTCAATACAAAGTGCTACTCAAACTCCCACCCAAAACCAGGTACAAACAAACACACAGAGTACATTTTAAGTATGGCAAATATCCTAGAAAATCACATATTAGCCATGGCTTTCATCCTGCTGAGTCTTAGGAATATCTACAGTATCAAATACACCTCCTATAATTTGGAGTCTCTAATTTATTTTGCTTACTTATGTATGCGTTTATTAGATAGATGGATGGATGGACGGATGGACGGACGGACAGACAGAGATGTAGATACGTAGACGTGTGTGTGTGTGTGTGCGCGCGTGTGGATAAGACAGAGCCAAAAAGACAGAGATTGGGGAGGGGAATGCATGCGGGGGGGGGGGGGGGAGAGGAGAAGAGAAGGTAAGGAATCTTAGGCCACTAGCTATCTGTGAACATAGTTAGTCTTAAATAGGATTGTTTCATTCACTGCTGCTGTCGCTTCCACTGTCACCACCACCACTGCTACCATCATCACTACTACCACTACTAATAGTAACACAGCAGCATTTACCTGTTATATGCCAGGCATGGGGATTAAGTGCTTTACAAATATGATCTCACTTGATCCTCACAACAACCCTAGGTGCTGCTATTATCCCCATTTTACAGTTGGGAAAGCTGAGGCAAACAGGTAAGTGGCCAGTCTTGGATTACAAAGCTAGTTTGTGTCTGGGGCCAAATCTGAACTCAGGTTCTCCTAACTCCTATCCACTATGCCACCTAGCTACATACATACTTCCTGGAACATAGTACCAGGAGTGGGGAACCTGCAGCCTGAAAGCCACATGTCCTAGGTCCTCAAGTGCAGCCCTTTGACTGAATCCAAACTTCACATAACAAAATCTCTTAATAAAAGGATGTATTTGGCAAAACTTGAACTCAATCACAAGGCTACACCCAAGGACCTAGATGACCATACATGGCCTCAAGGGCGCATGTTCCCCACTCCTGTTAGGCACTTAAAAAAAAATACTTGTTGGCTGATGTTGACTGAATTCCAAGATTACTCACTGCAATTGGCCGGGGGGGGGGGGGGAGAGGGGGTGCAGTAAAAAAAAAAATAACCTAGTTTTAAAAAAAAATTTTTTTGACAAATATAGGTTAACATAATCAGTTTCTTCAGTGATCCATTTATTTTCTTTCATGCATTTGAAAGCATATTCTGAGAAGGGATCCATCTACTTTACAAGAAGAGTTTCTTTCTCTCTCTCTCTCTTTCTCTCTCACACTCTCTCTCTCTCTCACACACACACACACACACACACACACCATAAAATATTATATATCTCAGATTTTACATTCTTCAAATGTAAGGCTTTAAATTAAATAATATGAATCAGTTCCATCTATCAAATCTATACATTTTAAATGTACAGATTATAAGATTTCCCTGGAAATTTGCCCAAGTCATGTTTTCTCTGAGGACCAATGACTTCTGAAAATTATTTGTATAGATTTCATAAATTATGAGAGGTAGCAAAGTGTAATGGATAGAGAATTGGCCTTCAAGTCAGAAGACCTGGCTTCAAGTCCTAAATGACACAGAGTGGCTATGCAACTTTGTGCAAAATCTTTAACCTCTCAATGCTCTAGGACAGCGGTTCTCAACCTGTGGGTCACAACCCCTTTGGGGGTCACCTAAGACCATCGGAAAATACATTATTTCCGATGGTCTTAGGAACTGAGATACTGCTCCTCTATTCATCTCCAGGTGGGTCCACCCACATGCAGATACACCCACTTATGAGTATTAAAGGGTCATGGCATTAAGAAGGTTGAGAACCACTTCTCTAGGAAATTCTCTGAGATAACAAATTGCACTGGTACAGGTAGTTCCCCCACCTGATGATTCCCTACGCCAATGGTATCACAAGTCTAATTCTTATCTCTACTATAAGACTGTTTTTTTGCTTTTTTAGTCATTTCAGTCATGTCCAACTCTTTGTGACCCTATTTGGGGTTTTCTTGGCAAGGATACAAAAGTGCTTTGCCATTTCCTTCTCTAGCTTCTTTTACAGATGAGATAAACTAAGGTAAACATGGTCAGGTGACCTGACCAAGATAACAGAGCAGGAAAATGAGTCCAGGCCTGGAACTCTTATCCATGATGCCACTTAGCTGACCACTATAAGACTGCAATTTAAAGTGACCCAAAAAAGTGACTAAAATGTCCATACATTTTGACCCAAAGATTCCATTACTAGGCATATCCCCAGAAAATCTCTCATAAGAAAATCCTCGTATCTACCAAAGTTAAGTATAGCAGCATTTCTGGTAGTAAGAAACCGGAAACAAAGTAGATGTCCATCAAAGGTGAATGACCATAAAATAAATACAATGGAATAATACCGAGCTATAAAGAAGCATGGAAAAGATTTACATGATCTGATGCAGAGTTAAATAAACAGAGCCAAAAAGACAATATACACAATGACTATAATGGTGTAATTAGAAAGAACCACCACCCCAAAATAACTTAGAGTGAATGCTGCAAATATGGCCCCAAAGAAGAAAGATGAAAAAGACAATCCTATCACACTCCTTCACAAAAGCGAGAGGCCCACAGGTGTGAAGCTTTGTATATATTTTCAGACTTTTTTTCATTGCACTCACTGGTTTTGAGATCTCATCCTCTTTTTTCTTTAAGAAAAAATACACTTTGTTACATGAGAAGGCTCTCTGGGTAGGAGGAGGGATATTAAGAGAAATTTTGGCAAGTAAAAACAAAAGGTATCGATAAAAATTTATTTTTAAAAATACAATGACATGACTATAAAGTATTTTTAAAAGACTCAAAAATGAAGGAATGCTCCATAAACTAAGAAATGGCTGAACAAGTTATGGTATGTAAATATAGGATATTATTGTGCCATAAGAAATGATGAAAGGGATAAGTTTCAGAAAAACCTGAGAAGTCTTCTATGAACTTATATGTGGAACTTATATATGGGAAGTTATAAGAAATGATTCTAAATGAAGCGAGCAGAAGCAGGAGAACAATTTACACAGTAATAGTAATAAAGTAAAGACAATCAGTTGTGAAATACTTGATAACTGATCTATATAATGAACCACTGCAATTTCAAAGAACTCAGGATTAGACACATGACGACAAAAAACGCTATCAGCTTCCAGATAAAGAACTGATGGGCTAAGAGAACAGACTAAAGTAAATTTTTTTGTCTCTTTTCTTTCCCTTCTCCCCCCTGCCCCCGCCCAAAAAGAGTTAAAGAAGAAATGTTTTACACGACTTCATATGTGCAATGAATACCGCAATTTTTGCTTTCTCAAAGAGGGTGGAACGGGGTAGAGGAAGGGAAAGATTCTGGAACTGAAAATAAAATTAAACTGGGGGAAAAAATCCAGACTCAGTAGCTTAAAGGAAAGAATGCTAGAGTTGGAGTTATAAGACTTGGATTAATATTACAGTTTGTAAACTTATTAAGTGTGTGATAGGAAGGCCTTGGGGAAATTACTTAACTTTTCTAAGCCTCAGGTTACAGTTAATCTGTAAAATAGATACTTGTGCTCCTTATCTCATAATGTTATTGTGAGGAAAATAGTTTGTTAGCTTTAAAATATTACATGGATTATGAGTCAATATTATATACATAGCTACAAAAGAATATCATCATGGGATAAAATTTGAACTCAAGGGGACCAGAGAGGTACAACTCCCTCATTTTACAGATGAGACTACTGAGACCCAGATAAGTTAAAATGATTTGCCTATGATCACAGAGACAATAACTATCAGAAATGGGATCTGAATCCAAGTCTCATGATGCCAAGTCACCCAGCACTAGATGACTTCTGAAGTTACTTTTAGCTATAAACCTGAGTGTATATTATTTCTAATTAATTGTCCCAAAGGGCATAACTAGGAAAAATAGACAGTTGTTAGAGAGGGAATGACTGATTTAGGTTAGATTTAAAGAAAAATTTCTAATTATATATGTGTGTATGTGTATGTGTGTGCGTGTGTGTGTGCGTGTGCGTGTGCGTGTGTGTATCTCCACAGCTTTGTGGAAGTGAAATGGGATCCCTCTAGGTGGCAAGAGATTTCCATTATGAAAGGACGTCTAGATGACTCAGAGGATAGAGCAATGGGCCTGGAGTCATAGAGACATGAATCCAAATCCAGCCTCCGACATTTACTAGCTGTGTGACTCTGGGCAGGCCAACCAATTTCTATCTGCCTTAGTTTCTGCATCTGTAAAAATGGGAGAAATAAAAGAATTAAATAAATACATCAAAAAATTTTTTTAAATGGGAATAATAACAGCACCTACTACGCAGGGTTACTATGAATGAAGATCAACTGAAATAACTATAAAGCATTTAGCATAGCACTATATAAATATCAGCTACTATTTGGCAAAGGCTAGATGACTTTATTTTTAAGTACATTCTACAAAGAACTAGAGGCAAGTTAGGTGGTTCAGTGGACAGAATACTAGGGAAGAGTCAAGAAAACCACAGTTCAAATCCACCCTTAGAGACTAACTGTGTGACTGGGCAAGCCATTTAACCTGTTTGCCTTAATCCACTGCAGAAGGAAATGGCAAAGCACTCCAGTACCTTTGCAAAGTAAACCCCATACAGGGTCACAAAGAACTGTACACTACTGAACAACAAAGAATTCTCAGTAATATAAAGGACAGACTAGATGGCCTCCGGGTTCCTTCTAACTCTGAGGCTCGGTAAATTCTCCACAAATAACGGGGAAGAATACACTAGGGAAGCTGTGACTTTTTGAAGTTTTCTTTTTAGACTAAAAAGTATAGGAAACTTCACAATGATTTTTGTGATGAAGGGGTTCATTTGACCACTATGTGATTAAGTTTTCCAATTACCATTATGAGAGTTAAATATTAAAAAAGGTTTTTATAGGTTTTTATTAGTTTTTTGGGAGATGCTTCAAAATAGGCCTGACTCAGTTATATTTGTCTTTGAGGGTAAGGACTATTCTCTTTATTTTAGTACCCCTTTAGGCCAAGCCAAGTTCCTGACATATAAGGAGTGCTAAATAAATGGTCATTCAATTTGTTTTGTTTTGTTTTGGAGGGCAATTGGGGTTAAGTGACTTGCCCAAAGTCACATGACTAGTTTTTGTATCAAGTGTCTGAGGCCGGATTTGAACTCAGGTCCTCCTGACTCCAGGGCCAGTGCTCTATTCACTGCACCACCTAGCTGCCCCTCATTCAATTATTTAAATAAACTCAGACAATAAAGTGGCATAGTAGAAAAAGGGCTACATTTGGAGTCAGAGAACCTTGTTCCAATCAGTCTAAAATCCTTGGGCAAATCATCAAAGCACTATGAGTTTCCTCAATTTTAAAATAAGAAGGCTGGACTCTAAAATCACTTCTGGCAGTAGCTCTATGATTCTATTATCTTAGGAGTAATTATTTCAATTCACAAGCGTTTAGCAAATGTTTACCCTATATACCGTCCTATGCTAGGCAATAGGGATAAAAAAACCTCAAAACAGTCCCTGCCCACAAAGAATTTATATTCTCAAGAAACTCTGATGGAGAGATACACACACACACACACACACACACACACACACATTCAAGATATATATGAATAAATTTCTGAAGGATGAAGAATACAAACTTCTGGTAGACCAAGAAGCCTTATGTTCATAGCAGCACTTGAATTGAGCCTGTAAGGAAATCATGGATTCCAAGAAGCGTAAGGAGGAAAGAAGGGCATTCTACACATGAGAGAGACTCTGCAAGGCACAGAGGCAGGAGATAAAATGTCATGTATAAGGAATAGAATGTAAATCACTGTGGTTGAAAACAAGAATATAACAGGGAGGTATGTGAAATCATTTTGAGAAAAGGTTATAGAATCAGATCGTGAAAGGTTTTGCCAAAGAGAAAGATTTAGGAAACAAGGAAAACTGTAGTTTAGGAATGTTAATTATGCACCTACATAGAGGATAAATTAAAGAAGGGAAAGGCTAGAAACAGGTATCTAATTGCTAAGCTTTTACACAACACCAGGAGAGGTGATGTGGACATGAACAATGGTAGTGGCTCTATGAGTTGACAGAAAGGGACAGATAATATTTTGGGGAGACCTGGCAACTGATTAGATTGGAGACCGGAGGGGAAGTGGGAGAGAAGAAAGGACAGTTGTTTTTGTTTACAGAGTGAGCCCATATGTATATAGCTTCCTTTTAAAGTAAGAGTTGTAAATGATGCATGGTTCAGCCCATGACATGTGGTATTAGTTATAAGCTCTACAAGATTTTTTTTTTGTAGTATGTTTGCTTTATATTTCTTCAGGGATTCAAAACACTCTAAGACTAATCATCTGTCAATGAATTCTAAGTGTTGTTTTGGTTAAAATAGTCTAGATAAGTAAAGTATATGGAATAGATGCTATAAATCTGGGAGCATTTGGGGAAGGAAGGAAAGAGCAAAAGACTACTAGGGGGAGCAAAAGTTTATCTTTTATCTTCATCCTTCTAGATTTCTCTTCAGTCCTTAAAGTTCTGGATTTCACTTTACCATCCAAGAACAGAGACAACATTTAGAATTTCTCAGCAAATAATTACAAATCCCTGCCTAGAATACTGTAGAAATGGTGATTAAGTGGGAACCAATATGATGAATTAGAGGCAAACTAGCTGAATTCTCTCAACATTCCCATCCCAACAACTTTAAAATAATGTCTCAAATCAAATTTTGGAAGAATAGGTCAGGTAAGATATTTTCCTGGTCTAAGAAAATTTAGGAAGTTGGCAGATGTCTGTGACAATGGAGTAGATGACCAGAGACAACACTAACATGGCAATGGCAAGAGCAGACCCAGAAGCAAGAGCACCTTTGGAAGATCTCAGTCCAAAGATGTCAGACAACTGGTCAGAAAAAAGCTCTAGAGGTCTATTAGCTGGCCACATGTAGTTCTGGGTCACAGTTCTAGGGTGGAAAGTAGTGCTTTTGGCTGTCACAAGGAAGCAGGAACCCTGGTCACAGTTCCAAAGCAAAGCATTAGTGCTTGTAGCTGTAGGGGACTAGACGCCCTTCCAAGGTAAAGACTAGAGCACAGACCAGAACAGCAGTAACAACACCTCTACCTGGATCACACCACCTTAAAAACACCAAAAATGTGAAGATGCCCAGAACCGGCTTAGAAAAATCAAAGCAAGAAATAGCCTGAAGTTTAGGACAGTGCCTCCCCACCCCCAACGTGAGCGGAACCTAACTTTAACAAAAAGTTCAAAATAAAAAAAAAAAAAAAACAGGAAAATGAACAAACAACAAGAGTCGGACGACAAAAAGCTATTATACGGTAGGGAAATCCAAGACATAAACTAAGAAGACAAAGTGAAAACAGCTACAAAAAAAGTCTCAAAGGAAAATGCTAACTGGACCTGACAATGCTAACAAGCCCGACAAGAATTCCTGGAAGAATTAAAGAAAGACATAAAAATGGTAAAGGAAAATTTGGAAAACGAAATGAGAGTGATACAAGAAAATAATGAAAAGAGAATTAAGTTTGGTAAAAAGAGGCATAAACAAAATATTGACAAAAATAACACCTTAAAAACAGAATTGACTTAATGGTAAAAGAGGCACAAAAATTCACTGAAAAATTAAAATGCTGAATAGGTCAAATGGAAAAGGAAGGAGAAAAATTTGCTGAAGAAAAGAGCTCCTTAAATAGCAGAAATGGCCAGATGGTAAAAGAGGTACAAAAGCTCACTGAAGAAAATAATTCCTTAAACATCAGAAACAATAAAACAAAGTCAAAAGAGTGAAAAAATAGAAAATATTTCTAATTTTTTAAAAAGGGAAAATACATTTAAATGTATTTTAGATGATTTTAAATTGAATGTTATTTACACTAAATAATTTCTTGATATCTACAAGAGAACAGAGATGTACCTAAAACTAAGAGAATAAAAACTGCTCAGACAAGGCTGAGGTTTCCTTATCCTAGAGATATGTGAAGTAGGGGAGAGCTGTGCCAAATATAAGCTAGAACTAACACAAAAAAAAAAAAATCATAAGATCCAAGATTGAGAACTGAAAGTAACCTGAGAGGTCAATCTAGTTCAATTCCTTAATTTTACATATGAGAAAACTGAAGTCCAAAGAGGGCAAATTATTTTTTCAGGGTCTTAAGCATAATAAGTAGCAGAGCCAGGAGTACAGCCTCAATACTCTGACTCCCAAACAGTTCTTTTCCTATGGTACCAAGTCCTGAAGGGGGAGGGGACCAGAAGAGGAAGTAGGTAGTAAATTATAAATGGAATTACAGAGTCTAAGTCAGGATATGTGATCAGAGAGCTCCAGAAAACAAGTAAACAAGAGCTAAAGTGAAGAAAGCAAACACAAGGAAGTTGCTCACATAAAGGTATAGGATGAAGGCTCTGGCAATGCCACTGGCCAATGTGTATGATTTTCTAATTTCATTCATAAATGTAGTCCACATCTGGCAGCTTCCTAATCCTCTATAACCCTATCAGAGGGACCTAGGAACTTTTAATTTTAGTCGTTACACTTCAGAGAAATATATATATGAATATAGATAACCAAAAACAGTATCTATCTCCTATCTTCCAAAAATAACATGCAGAGTTAATAAAACACATTTATTGGTAGTTAATAATAATCCTACTTTCAATATATGCATATCAACCCAAAAAGAAGTTTTTATGACAAACAATCCATTATGTACTGCATATGAACATGTTTCTATGGGAATAACACTACTACTATTCTATATCCTTGGAAGATGTATTGTCTGTCTACACTTTATTATTAACTTACTTTATTTCACAAAAAAACCAAGCAGCATTATTTGTATATTTTGTTCTATTCTTTGCTCCGTTTTTTTCCCTTGACCCAATTCATGAAAGACATTGGCCAAGATATTTCTTATCAACTGTGGGTCTTCATTATTTTAGGACTGTGTTATTTTAAAGATGACTTTGTGTTTGTCTTTCAGAAGTGCTCTTCAACTAGACTTCAGGTTAAATCCCACTTCAAAGAATTTAATACTGTTAAAATGAAAAATTCATATTGCAGCCAAGACATAGCAACATATTGTCCATCTATCTTAAACTGCTTAGTTGTCTTGGTTGTTGTCTGACTCTTCATGACCCCATTTGGAATTTTGTTGGCAAAAAATAGTAGAGTGGTTTACCGTTTCCTTCTCCAATTCATTTTACAGAGGAGGAAGTGAGGCAAATAGGATTAAGTTACTTCCTCAGGGTCATGCAGCTAGCAAGTGTCTGAAGCTGGATTTGAACTCACAAAGATGAATCTTCCTAAATTCAAGATGCACACTCAATCCACTGAGCCACCTAAGCACGCTCTAGTTTAAATAGTGGTATATATAATAAAATTGAAGCATAATATATTTATGAATGACTGAAAGCTAATACCATTATGATTAATTGTGCAGTATACAAGTCTTAGCAAAGTTTTTGCTTACTACAGGTATTTACTTGAGAAATTATTCTGGCTAGTACATCTTACTATCCTATGACTTCCCCATTTATCTTAATCTTCTCCTCATGTCTTTACCCATTTCCTAAACTCCACTCTCATCATCTCTACTCCAAACTGTGCCTTCAACTACAATGGTTCCCAGTGACAAGATGAACAAAGGGAAATATGCCTTCTATTCTCTACTTTGTGAACCCAGCCAGTACATTTTCTAGCTGGCCCTAAGTTTCTTGATCAGTAAAATAAGGGCATCTAATGAAATGAATAAACTCTTAAGACCCTTTCCATCCAACTGAAGATCAACATTAGGTTAGTAGTAATTAAAATAAAGAGGCAGCTAGGTGGTGTGGTGAAGAGAGTGATGAATCTGGGGTAAGGAAGACCTGATATCTCAAGACACTTACTTAGCTGTGTAACACTGGGAAAGTTACTCTTACCTCCCCCTAGGCCTAATGTATGTTATGTTTTCCTTATCTGTAAAATATGGAAATAATAACAGCACCAACCTCATAGAGTTGTTATACAGAATAAAATACGGTATTTAAGGCATTTTGCAAACCTTCAAGTACTACATAAATGCTATCGTTAGTATCATTTTTATTATGAGGTACAGCTGACAAGACCAGGTGACTGATTAAAATCAAGGAAGAAAATAATAAGGATAACACCAAAGTTTTCAAAACAGCCAACTGCAAGAATGGTGATACTAATGACAGATATCTTCAAGTCACAAGGAAGAATACTTTTAGGATAAAGGTAAAGTTTGGTTTTTAATATGCCGAGCTGGCAGTGCTAGTCAGTCATCCAGGTATACTTATCTATTAGTAACAGGGTCTAAGGATCAGAAAAGAGGCCAGGGCTAAAGTTATAGATTTGAATAACAATTTACATTACTTTTATGATCTACAAAGTACTTTTGTTACAAAAGCCCTGTGAAGAAACTGGGATTTAGAGAGCAATTTGCCCATATTTGCACAGTTAATATTTTCAGAGATAGGATTTGAACTAATATCTGATTCTCATCTGACTACAGTATGCTATGTCTTGAAACTATGTGCATAAATGAAAATACAAAGGAAGAAAGCATAGAAAAGAAAACTGAGGCTAAGATTCCAGGAAACATGAGGAAAGAGAAGATAAGTTTTTTAAGAATGTACTGCACTACCTCAGAAACAAGAGACTATCTAGAAGTAAGAGACAGTCAACTATTCCCAAAGATTATAAACAAGTTCATGTATACCATGCACAGGGGTGGGGAACCTTCATGTGGCCCTCTAGGTTTTCAAGTTGGCCCTTTGACTGAATCCAAACTTTATAAGAACAAATCCCCTTAATAAAAGGATTTGTTCTGTAAAACTCAGACTCAGTCAAAAGGCCACACTTGAGGACCTAGAAGGCCATAAGTGGCCTCAAGGCCACAGGTCCATCTCATCCACATATGCTCCTCCCCTTTCCTCAGTAGAAAAGGGCCTAAGTTAAACTCTCACCTTGGACATTCAAGTACCTATGTAACTATGAACAAATAATTTAACCTCCCTGGGCTCTGTTTTCTAAACTGCAACATTCAAGGATTAGCTTTAGACTTAATTACCTCAAAGGTTCCTAAAGGATGAAGAGAAAGAAAAGACCTTTGGTTTAAAAAATACACACACACACACACACACACACACACACACACACACTGATGTTTGAAGAAAATGGCTTCAGTAGAGTGATAAGGATGAAAATCTAATTGTAAGAGGTTAAGGAGTGAATGGATATGGAAAGGCTATGAAATGGCAGTATCAAATTTCAACTGCTTTTATAAGAAATTTAGAGGAAAAAATGGGGCAGTATCTCAATAGTCGTAGAATGGTCAAAAGAAAATGTTTTTGGATTAAGAATACTTGAGTGTGTTTTTAGGCAATTGTTAAGTGGAGATAGTGAAACTGCAGATGTATGAGAGAAAAGGGATGACTGGTAGAATTCAATTCTGGAAGGAGATGAGGGGAAAGAATTAAAGATGAAGACAGAAAGGGATTTGCTTTAGCAAGAGTAAGAAGAAATTGGGTATAAATATCCACATTTTAAGATGTGGGAGATGGGAAGGAATTCCTACTGAATGACTTTTTTTTTTCAGTGAAGTAAAATGCTAGATTATTAGTTTTAAGTGTCACAGGGTGCAGGTAGGGGGCTTGAGGAGAAAGGAAAACATTTGCAACAGTACTGTGGCTTTAAATTTAACCTCCTAACCACTGATAGAATTCATTCTCTATTCACAGAATGAGAATGTTAAATAACTGGAAGGGATCTTAGAGATAGTAATACAGTGCAGAGGAAAGAGCACTGGGCATGAGGTTAGAAGACCAGAGTACAAATTCTATGTCAATCTCCTGTTCAAAAACCTTAACTCTCCTTGTGGAGATAAAATCCAATTTCTGTAGCCTGGCTATTGTGGCCCTGAACAATCAGGTCTACCTTTTCTGGCCTTATTTCACATTACCCAACTTAACATACACTATTTTCCAACTAAAGCAGCTGTTCCTCCTACTATTTACATTTCACCTCTTGTCTGTCTCCACAGCTAAAATGTCCTTCTTCTCCATCTCTCAGAATTTTCATTTCCCTTCAAAACTGTTTTAGCTCAGGTATTATCTCTCACGTATTGTCTTTCTTCTCTGCCTTCTAGCCCCAGTTACTAGTCTCACTTTTCAAATTTCCTTATGCTCTACTGAAAGAAAACATAGCATGTATGCCAACAAGTAAACAAGCTTCTTTCAGGTCAGGAACTGTTTTGTTTTGTAATCTTAAGTGGCAGTGTCACACATCATTATTGGTATGGTAATAGAAGTAATTGGCTGAAAAGTATTTTAAAGTTTTCAAAGTAATTCCCATTCATACTGTATCTTAGCCTAAAAATAACCCAATTAAATAAATACTCTACTTTATCTATTATCTAATCCATGTAGGCTTTCCCTCCAAAGATGCAAAGACCCAACTATGTCTGTCCATTCTACATGATTCACTTCCATATCATCTCATAAATTTACCATAACAAACTGACCCAATAAACTGGGGATGAACTTTGCTGAATTCTCTTCATACAGGGTGGATGGCACACATTTACATATCACTTTACCCTTTACTATGAATTTCATATATGCTAGACCCAAATTTAATCCTAGCTCTCTAATACTTATTAACTCTGTAACCAAGGGCAACAACAACCCTATAAAGTGCTATTATCTCTATTATAAACATGAAGAAGGAAAAGGCTCAGAGAGATTAAATGACAAAGTACCTCTTGGTAAGTGATGTGAGTTAGGATCCAAACCCATGGAGCACAAAAGCTATCCAAGGGTTATCTCCCATTCTTACTAACTATATGACCCATTCATAACTTCTTAAAGTCATATACTTCTGAAGACACGCCATAAAGGAGGGAAGTAGGCAGGCATCATCCCTATATTACAGATGAGGGTATTTTAGGCTAAATTATTTATCAGTGGTCATTCAACTAGTAAGGATTTCAAACAGGTGTTCTTGACACTCACTATGCAGTCTCTGATATCACAGGTTTATTGAATGTTTATTGAATTAAACTGAATTAAATCCTAGTTCTCTAATTAGCTAAGACTTTAATAACTCTGTGACTAGAAGCAAGTGATTTAGCCTCTTTGTTCCTGTTTTCTGTAAAAAAAAAAAAAAGATGATAATATTCCAACTATTCACCTCAATGAGTTGTTCTAGGGAAAGCCCTTTTAAACCTGAACACACTATTTAAATTAATAACATCATCCTTCTACCCCATCATTTTAGAGATGACGAAACAAGCCAAGAGAAGTCTGTCCATGTCAAAAGTTCACTCAAGTTAATGACATACTGAAATTAGAAAAGATATCTTCCTTGTCCCCAGCCCAATCTGCTGTTGTTTTTCAGTCGTTTCAGTTGTTTCAGTTATGTCCAACTCTTCATGACCCCATTTGGGGTTTTCTTGGCAAAGGTACTGTGGTGGTTTGCCATTTCCTTCTCCAGTTCATTTTACAGATGAGGAAACTGAAGCAAACAGGGTTAAGTGACTTGCCCAGAATCAAAGGCAGTAAAGTACATGAGCCCAAATTTGAAATCAGTTCCTCCTGACTCCAAGCCCACCACTCTCTACATTGAACCACCTAGCTGCCCAATTTACCTGCCTCTATGAATGAATTTATGTTTTAACATTTCAGTTGATCAGATGATCATTACCACAAACCGTAACCTATTGCACAAGTATAGCTGTCATGCAGTACTTTCTTAGACTTGGCTGAAATTAGTCTCCCTATGCCTTCTCATACTTCTTTCCAAGACAAAAATTTAATTCTCCTACCAACTCCATAAAAAAATTTTTTTCTGCTTGGAAATAATGCCAAATTCCAAATCAATTGCATTGATGATAGAGAAGTTTCATATCTGGAAAAAGTAATCCAAATAAGAATATAGCAATTTCTACTTTTAAAGGCTTTAGTTTCACTAAAACTCAATTCTCATTAGGAAAACACTTTTTACAAAGTGGAATTCGCCTTATTCTGAATAGGGCAGAAAAAGAGATCTGTTACAGAGTCATTCTTCTATCACTAACTTCCACCCAGAAGATAATCATTCTATTTCAATTTTATCACTATCTTCACTCTTCATTCCTCCTTTGGATTGGGGATGCAAAACTTCCAAGGCATTTCACAGCAGCCAGTTCAAGGGACAAGGTATATACAGTTATGCCTTTGGAATTTTGAAGTTCTAATGCAAATCTAATCATACATATATCCTTCAGCATGAGCTAAGGCTACAATAGTTAATCGTTACACTCCTTCCCTTAGATGGGACTTGTATAAGTCCTGCCTCTTCGCCTACAGAAAAAAAGGAATCCAATAAAATGTAAGCTCCTGGTACAAGGACTGTTCTGTTCTTTGTCTTTGTATCCTCAGTATCTAGCACAGGCCTGGCATATAGCAGACCCAAATTGAATTCACATTCTAAATGTTATACTAGTCAATCATTTTATCTAATCTCTCACAAACAAGCTGAGACCTCACTATAATTTTTTGTTTAAAGCATTTTTTTTCCCTAAAAAGCACTTTCCAGGAGGTAAACTAGGATGATGAAGGAAACGAACTAAAAAGTTCAGATTCTAATTCATTTTGCCACTGGTTCACCCAAATTACAGAACAATTTCATTTCTTTATTAAATGATAATAATTTCAAAATTAATAGTTCAAAGACTAGCCAAAGTCAGTCAGTAAATACTTATTAAGCAACTACTAAGTTCCCAGCACTGTGCTAAAGCACTGATGATACAAAGAAAAGCAAAGATAGTCCCTGGTCTCAAGGAGCTCACAGTCTAATGGGAGAGATTACATGCAAACAATGACATACAAAAAAAGATACATAAATTGGAGATAATTACTGACAGAAGGTACTAGAATTACAAGAAATCAGGAAAGAATGGCTTCTTGTAGAAGGTGGGATTTTAGGACTTCAAGGAAGCCAGGAATTAGAGATGAGAAGGGAGAAAGTTACAGACAAGCAGAAGATACAAATGTCTTGTGTGAGGAACAGCAACGGGGCCGGTGTGACTGAATCGCAATCTTTGGCAGGGTGTAAAGTTTAAGAAAACTAAAAAAGGTTAGGGGCAAGGGAGAAAGAGGTTACTAAGGGTTTAAAAAGCCAAACAAAGGATTTTATATTTGATCCTGGAAATGGCAGGAAGCCACTAGAGTGTGCTGAGTTGATCAAATTTGCCCTTTAGGAAAATCATTTGACAATTGAGTGGAAGAGAGATTGGAAGGAAAAAGAGACTTGTGGCCCGTCAACCAACTAGCAACAGTTCAGGTGTGAAGAGATGAGAACCAGCATATGTAGCAATGTCAAAGAAAAGAAGAGGTAAATGCAGGAGATGCTATAAAGTTAAAAATCAACAGGTCTCAGAACAGATTTATTATTGTGACTGAGAAAGAAAGAGAAGTCAAAGATAACACCAGAGTTTCAATCCTATGGGAGAATGGAAGGATGTATACCCTCAACAGTGAGAGCAGTTTGAAGGGAGAAATGGTTTGTCAGGAAAGATGAGTTCAGTTTTAGACATATTGAGTTTACTATGTCTAATGGATATCCAGTTCAAGATATAAAATAAGCAGTTGGAGATGTAAGACTGTATCAGCAAGCACCCTAGCACACCCAGGATGGCTTGCTAGCACAGGTTCTTTGATCAGCTTTGCTAAAGGAAAGACAACTTTTAAAGGAGTCAACAATCTTACTTTAATTACAGATAAGTAGAAAATACAAGCAGAGAAATTAGCACAGAAATTCAACAGACAGAGCTCCTACTGTCTGGAACAAAGTAACACAACCAAGTACATACACCACCAGATTAGGTGAGCACAAACTTCTGAGTACTTGAGGAGACTCTTAACAAATGACTACTCAGAGTCCCATCCAGGGAATTAACCAAAAGGTCCTTCTCATGAGCGAATCCCCAAAGTAAAATAATAACCTCCCAGTATATATAGTTTTCAACTAACAGGCTCAGAGCCACAAGGCATCATCACAACCCCTGTGATTCATGCCTAATTAGCTTAGTACCAAAAGGTGTGAAAGCTTTTCTAAAAGCAAGTCTCCCTGTAAGCAAGCTTCTCCTTAGGCCAGTTCATCCCCAATCTATGTGACTCAGGATGTATCACAGCTGTGAAAGCAGCAAGATATTCATGACTGAAACACCTATGTACATCTAGACCTGGGAACATGGCTCCTGTTCAAGGAAAAAGGGGACACGTGGTCACACAGGCCTATTAATGGACAGAGATAAGATCTTCCTATTTCATTAACATTACAAAGACTGAAAGTTAGGAAAGAGCTAATAAAACCCAAAAGTATATAATTACAGAATTTTTTAAAACTAAACATGAGGAAAGTAAATTACTCAATAAAATAAAGCATCCAAATAAAAAAGCCCTCTAGTTTGACAAAGTAATTCTCTGGTTGGAACAATTCAATTCAACATTTACTAAGTAAGTACTGTTGGGAGCTAGGTGCAAGCCAAGGTTAAGGCAATCAGTAAATCAACAAGTAATTAAATACCTACTATGTGTGCTGTCCTTAAAGTGTTTATTCAAGTAGTACTATTTCCTGATATTGTCTCTTTCACCCTCCTCTCTTCTCTAATATGTCCCAGTCCTCCATCACTGTCTACTTACAGGGGACCTCCACCTGAAAGGCTTCTTATCTCAAACTCAACATGTCCCCAAAAGAATGTGTTACATTTACTGCTAAACATTTCATTCCTTCTTAGTTTATTGTCCAGACTGCAAACTTCCTTGACTCTTCCCTATCCCCTATAATCAATGAGGGTCAGATTTCATTCATAATGCCTCCACATCTCTTCCATTCTCTCTGCCCATAGTCGCTGACCTAATTCAGGCTTTCATCAACTCTCAAGAGTTTCCTGTTTCCAGAGTCTTTCTTCTACTATCAAGCCTCCACATAGCTGCTAACACGCTCTTTTTTTTTTTTTAAAGCATAGATCTGACAATATCACTCCCTTCCCATATCCCTACTACTCTTCCTTCTTACCTCCACCTCTCAGAATCCTTGCTTCCTTTAAGGCTCAACTCTGTTACCACCTCTTATAAGTATTTTCCTACTTTCCCATGTTGTAAAGTGCCCTCTGATTCAAGGGCTAGTGACATTTCTTTTTTCTTTAATCTCTGTATCTAATGGGGAAAAAGCTTCAGAAGTATTAAGTTTCAACTTTTTCATCTAATCAATTCCTATATTTTTGGTTTTATCAATCTTACCACATCATGCCCTTGTTCTGCTTAGAAGTATCAATTCCTGAGAGAAGCAATGATGTTTAGAAACTATCCTGTGTCCCAAACTGACAAGTCCAGCTTTACTCACTGTTCTCCCTATTATCATTTTCCTTTTCAAGGTCATGTTTTCTCATCTTTGGTTCCACTTTCTCCCCATAAATCAGGGTACCAGGAACTTATACAGTCCTTCTCCTAGGCCAGGATGTCACCAATAGAGGCATAATACTTTCCCTAAAAAAGTGTTGCCTCAACTCTTCCAAATTAAACTTATCATGAGGTCTCTGTCTCTTACTACATGCAAATACCTCTTGTCCCATGGCAAAGTTCTTTAGCAGGATCCCATCCGCTCCTATCAGAGGGAGGATCTCAGCACAAATACTCTCCCAATGTCCAACAGGCATCTCTTGGCTTAAAGGGCATAGGAATAATCACTCTTTCATTGTTTACCCATGAACTTGGTAGGAGTATAATCCATTTCCTGTTACCCTCATCTTCCTCTCCCCATTAATACATTCTCCCATTGTGCTAGTCTGTCCCACAAGATACACTTAGTCAGCTGTAGGGGAATTATCCAGTTTAAATCTTTGGCGTTTCAACTCTGCTCCTCTACCTTCACTTGTTTTAAATTCTCCTTCCACCTTTATCTTCTTTTATCCTTTTTTATACTTTGATAATCCCCCTTTTTTAACCCTACAGAACACAGTCTTTTTAAAAACTAATAATAATGTCTAAACATAGTATAATTGATTTCATCAATTACTCAGTTACTTGGAATATTTACACACAATATATTGCAGGAATACCTCCAAAGCCTCTCCACTACTGAATATCAACTTCTTCCCTTAATAATGAGGATTAACTTTAGCAGAATATGTTCTCTGGGGCTGCAGCATGAGCTACTTGTGGGAGGGAATACATTTTTTTTTAAAGCAATTTGCCTATGGTTGTTGATTAAACTTGCATTATTCAAATTTCCTTTTCCTTGTATTTGAAAGTTTTTCTCACAGACACCTGCAAAATTTGTCACTAAAACTGATAAATTTAACTACTCTCTGTCTTGGAGTTTGAGGCATGGGTTTATTTTTCTTGAGGTCTGCCAATTACCTATATTCAGAAACTCTTAAGCAATTTTCTTGTATCATCTCTTGCATTAAAGTTTTCAGATTTGTTTTTTTTAATTAATCTTATTCTTCTAGGACACCTATAATCCTTAAGTTATATCTATTTGCCCTGCCTTCAAGGTTAATTACTTTGTATTACAAAGAATTCATGTGTTCTTTTAATTCTACCTTTTGCAAGATGTTAATATACTTCAGTATATTTTGTGTTCCAAACCTGATAATATCATTTTTACTTCTTTAAAGAAATGTTACAGCATGAATTTTAGTCTGCCAATTGAGGAAGTGTGTGTGTATAACATTTGACACTGAGAACTCTAAATTCTGACTTTACATTCATTTTCTAACATTCTTTTATGTATATTATTTCCTTTTTGAACCACTCTAGAATTTCTTGTTGTAGTTCCATGTTCTCTTGGAAGTTCACAGAAATCTCTTTTTCCAAGAATACTGACTGGTTCACTCTCCTTTACCTTGTAATATTTGTTAAGAGAATTTGATATTAAGTATTCACACTTCCTTATACTTTTAGGATCCTCTCTGTTGATTTGTCTGCCTGGGTTTTCACTGAAGATTTTTCTCTTGAAATTATATTTCATTTGATTTTTCTCTTGAAATGATGCTGAATTTGATGTTTTTCATCATCCAACAAGAGTAAGACAGTAACAGTAACACAAAAATAGTAGGATGCTTTAATACTCCTCTCTCAGAACTTGACAAATTTAACAGATTTTTTTTTTTAAGTAAAATACAGAACTGAATAATCTGTTGAAAAATTTAAAGCTCTAAGACTCACAGCATCTTTGGAATGGAACATTAAGGAATATACATGTTTCTCAGGACCATATGGCAACTTTAAAAAAAGAGACCATATGCTTGAATGAAGAGAAATTATAAATATGAACAAATAGAAATACTTAAAATATATTTATGAACCATAATGCAAAATAATGGTAATATTACAGGGGACATGAGGAAAATATGTAATCCTAAATGAAGACTTAATGGCAACATCCTGAAGTATAGATTTAAAAAATTATAAAAATAATTAACTAAGGAAAAGACAATGGTAACGATAAGACTACATACCAAAATTTCAGGGATGCAGCTAAAGCAGTCCTCAGAGTAAAAAATTATATCCCTAAGAACATACATTAACAATTTTTTTTAAAAGATAAGATTAATTACAATTTTTAAAAATCAGAAAAACCAACAAATAAGCCCAACATAAGCACCAAAGAGGAAATGTTGAAAACAGATAAAATGGAAGACAAAACACTACAGAACTTAAATAAAATTTAAACACTAGTTCTTTGAAAATACTGACAGAATCAACTAACCTAATGAAAAAGTGAAAAAAAATTACAAAATTTAAAAACAAAACAAGGGTTAGAAGAAATCAAAGAATAAATGAAAAATATTTTTTAAAAATCCTACTACACATTTATATGCCAACAAAAGTTAGAATTCAAAAGAATTATCAACATAAATGTATGTATATAAACAAAAACCTTATTAACTGAAAACCAATAGAGATCTTAAATAATTCAATTTCAGAAAAAGAAACTCACAAAGATGTAAAGGAACCAACAACAGGGAAGGGACCCTCATCCAGATGAACTTTCAAGATAATTGTATAAAATGTTTAAATTACTACACAAATTAATCTTACAAATTGAGAAAGAAAGCATTCTACCTATGAGACAAATATAGTCCTAATACGTTAACCATGGAAGGACAAAGCAAAGCAAATTATCAACCAATTTCTTTAGTGAACATTAGTTCAAAGAAATTTTTAAATTATGGCAAAAAAAATTACAGCAATTTATCCAAATAATTATCCATTGTCATCAAGCTCAATTTACCCTAGGGAGGCAAGATTGGCTCAACCTTGGGAAAATTAATTAAAATAACCACATTACAATATTCATTTGTATTTTTAAAACTTTACAAAGCACTGGCATTGAACATTTTGAGTATGATAAAAAAAAAATCTAAAACTAAAAGTTAATATGATATGGAAATAGTAAAACACCAAAAGTAAAACAAGGATGTTCTCACTCTTCAATATTATTATCTGCATCTTCAAAATGCTAGCAACAGCAATAAGACAAGAGAAATTAAAGGCAGAGAGAGGCAAAATCATCCCTTCTCCCCACATGCTGATAAACAGATGGTTTGCTTAAGAAATCCTAGCAAACTGGGGCAGTCAGGTGGTACAGTGAATAGAGTACCAGCCCTGGAGTCAGGAGGATCTGAGTTCAAATTCGACCTCAGACATTAAACACAAAACTAGCCACGTGACCTTGGGCAAGTCACTTAACCCCAACTGCCCAGCCTTTCCCCCTTCCAAAAAGACCAAAAAAAAAAATCCTAGCATATAATAAAAGAAGATATAACAGACAATTTCAGTAAAGTAACAGAATACAACATAAACTGACAAAAATCAATAGCATTTATATTTACAGAAAACAAAATCCAGTTGGAAAAAATAGAAAGTGAAGCCTACTTTTTAAAAAATACAAAATGCACTTAATACCTAAGCATCAATTTACCAAGATACAGTCAATATCTATATAGAATCAATTACAAAGTACTCCTTAAAGAAATAAAGAATGTAAAATAACCAGAAGGACATTCAGTCCTCATGGTTGAATCATGCCAATATAACAAAAATGACAATACAAACTAAAACCTTTCAAGAGAATACTTTACAGATCCAGACAAAACAAACTTTTCTTAAAAAACATCAAACT
The DNA here is from genome assembly GCA_028646575.1 of Pseudocheirus occidentalis. Taxonomy (NCBI): domain Eukaryota; kingdom Metazoa; phylum Chordata; class Mammalia; order Diprotodontia; family Pseudocheiridae; genus Pseudocheirus; species Pseudocheirus occidentalis. The sequence goes on from CM053596.1 coordinate 203,121,846, forward strand.
TTATTTGTCAGAGTAAAAATGCTAGAATATTAAGACAATTTAAAAAAAAGGAATGAAGAGAAAAATGACATTTCTGTGACTTTATGTTATAAAGTAATAATCATCAAAATTATTTGGTATTAATTTTGAAAAAAGTAAATTAATGGAACAGACTAGAATCTGAAATAAATGACCCCATAACACAACATTCAATTAACCTTAAGATATGGAAAGAATTGTCTACATGACAAGACAATATTACCAGAAAAACTGGAAAGCAGTCTGGCAGAAATTAAGTGTTTTTTTAACAATATCTTATATCAAATACCACACTAAACTTGAAATGGAGAAGTGATTTGAATAGTAAAGATTATACCATAAAAAATTTGAGAGAATCAGATCAGGAAGCTCTAATGGCTATGGTTAGGTGACAAATTAACCAAGCAAGGGTTAGAGTCATTTACAAAAGATGAAACAGATAATTTTGGTTACGTAAAATTGAAAAGCTCCTGTATGAAAAAAAAATTTATGATGGTAGGGAAAAAAAGGGAAGTGGTTGACCAGAAAAAAAAAATCTTTGCATGAAATATCTCTATTAAGGCACTAATAGCAAAGGTATGTAGGAAATTAATATAAATATATAAGACTCAAAGCACTTCCCAAGAGATAAGTTATCAAAGGATATAAAAACACAGTAACAAAAAACCAAAAAAAACTGGAAAACTATTAACTATATGAAAAGAATGGCCACAATCACCAATAATAACAGAAATTTATATCAAAACAATTCTGAAGTTTTACTTCACACACAGTAAACTTGAAAAGATAAGATCAGCTGATGATAAATGGGTTGTGGAAAGAGTCGCAATTGGCAGAGTTGTTGATAGGTCCAATCATTCTAGAAAGTAAACGGGAATTGTAAAGAAAGCATCTAAAATGCCCATGTCCTCAGAATCAGATATTCTGCTAGTCATATAAACCAAAGACCAAACTATTTATGGCACTTCTTTTTGTGATAGCAAAGAATTATAAAGATCACCATTACTTAGGGAATGGCTAATAAAACTGTGATACATAAATGTCATGAAATATTATTGCTCTACAAGATACAATGAATATAATCAATCACACAGAAACATGGGAAAATACATAAGCTGACGCAAAGTGAAATAAACACAACCAAGAAAACAATATACACAATAATTACAACAATGCAAATGGAAATAATAACAAAACAACAAATATACAATACAGTGACATTATAAAGAATAAGCTTGGTCTGAAGAAGAGATAATGCTGACTTTTCTCAAAGAATTGGTCAGTTTTGTTGAAGTGTTAAGAAATAGCTCTGAGAGAAGAGGATAATTGTGAAATGAAGGGTGATGTAAATATAAAAGACATCAATATTGGTTTGTTTTTTAACTTTCAAGTATAGATATTCACTTTTTAAAAGCATAAGAAAATAGAAAATTGAGCACACACTGAAATAAACAAAAGCAAAGGGCCAATAATCCATACATAAGAATGCCTGTCACCATATGCTTAGTTTTTTAAATGTAATATTATGTAATGATATTGTGCAATATAATATTTTTTATTTATTTTGTTAAATATTTCCCAATTTGGGGTTTGGTTTTTTGTTTTGTTTTTTGCTTTTTAGAGGGCAGAAGACAGGGCAATTGGGGTTAATGTCCAAGGTCACATGGCTAATAAGTGTTAAGTGTCTGAAGCCAGATTTGAATTCAGGTCCTCCTGATTCCAGGGCTAGTGCCCTATTCACTGCACCACTATCCGTAACCCCCCCATTACATTTTAATGTGATTTTGGCCATACTCTAGAGTGTTTGGGGTTACATGCTGGCAGGGTGTTTGACATTTCTGTCAAAGATAATCAGTTTATCAGAATGAAGTAATTCATTACTTAGGGAGAAAAACTTATACAAGGACCCTAAATTCAACTTGAGTATATACTATTCAGCCTATTCTAAACCTGAGGACTCCAGTCACTTAAACCAGGGGTGTCAAATTTGCAGTCTAGCCACAAAACTCTGAGTACAGCTGAACCAAATTCAAATATGATCAGTAAATGTTTTAACAAAATAAATAAATATACAATACAATGTAGATAACATTAATTTGAGGGTTTGTTTGTTTATTGCTTCCATTCTCACTCTATGAAATAGCCAAGTTGGCCTTCTTGCTATCCTTCACATATAACAATGCCCCCCTTACCTGGAATGTACATGATTTTCAGCTCTAACTCTTAGTATTTCCTGTTTCTTTCAAAACCCAACTAAAACAACTGTTTCTACATGAACCTTTGCTTGTTTCAGCTAGTAGACACTTAGACACACAGACATAGACACAGACACACACACACAGGTCCAAAGCTGTATTATATAAATGGTTTCTACCCTGCAGAAAATAGCCACACAAGTCTACTCCCTAAAAAAAAGCTCCCCTGGAAAAATATAATTTTGTTTTAAAAACTGAAGTACACAATCTTTTTTCTGAAATATGTATGTTGTATAAAATGAAGGAAACCTGAACAATTGCCAGAAACAGCATGTGAATTCATTATCTCTAACATAGCTGTTCCTGTTAAAGATTCAACTCTGAATAGGAATTCATAAACTGAATTCCTATTTACATTTCTACTCTATGATAATTAAAGCAGACTTCTGTCTTGATTGGAACTGTGATCATTTTCATTTTCCTAGGAGCCTTTAGGCAATTCTTAATTAAATAATTTGCTTGAATAAAGGTAAAGAAACTAAATATGGAGCTTCCTATGTGCAGTAATGGGTAGAAAAAAAAAAGACTACTAAATTTAGAGGGAAGGGCTTTTGAAAAGAAGGGAAAATGTGGTTTCCCTGCCTCCATCTTCCTGCTAGATCTCCATGGCTGGGGGGGTGGGGGTGGGGGGATGTGGGGGACAGTTCAAAACAAAGAATTCGGATACTTTCTACATGAAGGACACATATAAAAGGGAAAAGAAACTTAGACCTCAGGCACTTTATCAGTCATCTCACTTATCAATAACATTCCAACACCTATTAACACAAAAGCCCCTCAAGTGAGAATAATTGCCAATTTAGTGACTCAATAACCTTAATTATGATTCTATAAGCAAATATAAGTTATCTAATTCCCTACTCCACCCACCCTCATCCCCCCATACCCCCTACCATAAGAAATAACTGCTACATCATATTAGTCATCTAACAACCTACTAAAAATGGTAATATTTCTGGGGATCTAAGGTAAAAAAAAAAAAACTTAATCTCTCTCACAAACATGTATCACTGGGGAGGGAAGTGGCGTGGGGGGGGGGGTAAAGGAGGGAAGGAAACATCCTACTTTTTCCAGCAATGCCACCATTATTGATGTCTAGTTTTCACATATTCGTTTTAGAATATCCCTCTCCTTATTATTCTACCAAGGCAACCAAAACTTTTTAAGATAGAAAAAGAGAAAGAAAAAATATCCACAAAAATCAATTAATACACAACTAAACCTGACATCATGAAATATTCCGCACCCATAGTCTCCCACCTCTTCAAGGAAAAGAAAAGTTGCACATTTCTTTATATATATTTCCAAGGCCAAACTTGGTCTTTATAATTACTGTATTTATATTATTGTTCATTCTGTGTTTCTACTATTTTATTTCACTGCATATACTATTTTTCTGAAACCGCTTAATTCAGAATAACCTTCTAATGTTTCTCTGTTACTTTTTTGCTTTTTAGAGGGTTAATCTGGGATTAAGTGACTTGCCCAAGGTCACATAGCTAGTAAGTGTTAAGTGTCTGAGGCCAAATTCAAACTCAGGTCCTCCTGACTCCAAGGCCAGTGATCTATTCATTGTACCACCTAACCGCCCCTCTGTTATTTCTTACAGCAGTAATACTTCCAAAAACACATATAACACAACTTGCTTAGCCATTTCTGAATCAATGAACACCTATTCTGTTTCCAGTACTTTGCTACTGAAAGCAGCTAGGTAACCTACTGCTGACCTTGGAGTCACCTAAGTAGACAACTTACAATGGTTTGTTTTTGTTTCTCTCCTGTCCTGATTTCTTCTGACTGTCCGTACCAAATTTTCCAAACATGCTCAAATAAGGTTATCCAACAAGCATCTACACATCCTGATGGAACCGCAAATTTAGCATGTCCAAAACTATACCCATCTTCCTCACAAGCCTGCTCACCTTCGTAACTTCCCTGCCTCTGCTGTCAGCACAAATATCCTAACAGTCACCTAGGCATAAAACCTCAACTGTTTCTGTCCTGTACCTCATTCAATCAGCTGCCAAATACTATCAATTGTACTTCCTTATGTAGAACTCTTTTGATTCCCAAACCCATGTCTTTCATCCTAATTCAGGCCCTCAGTATCTTTCACCTATACTGCTATAACAACCTCTAAATCTACCTCTCCACTACTAGGCAGCTCTCAAACTGAGACAACCCCAAGAAAGCAAGAATTCCCAAGATTCTTGGCACTCAGTCCTAAGTTGCTTTAAAAGACCTTGAAAATCTAGCATTTGGAACCTCAACAACTCAATGTCTCATTCTGGGAAGTTGAGATCACCCAGAAGAGGAACCCAGATAATGAAGGGCAAGACCAGCAACTACTGTCTGGTATAGAGACTCAATTCAGTAACAAAAGCCAGAGATGAGTAAATCAAAGACACTGACTAGCACAAAAAATTATTGTAGATCTTGAGATGCCCAAAAATTCTGCCTAGAATAAACTCCAATAAGAACTGCAAGTAATTCAAAGGAAAAAAATAAGTTTTCCATAAAGATTACATAAGTACCTAAATGAAATGAAGCAATGGATAAAACATGAAATAAAATCACTGTAGGAAATAACTAGAAAATGAATAGCTTAGAGGAGAAAATGGTAATTCCTACCCAATTAACAGACTCCACGAAAACTAGAACAGACCAAATAAAAATCAATGACTAAAGAGCAAGAAAGAGTATAACAAAATCAAAAGACTGGTAACAATAGAAAATTTAGATATCTGATATCAAAAACAAATAACCTGGAAAACAGGTAAAGGAGAAGTAATTTAAGAATTGTAAGTCTACCAGAAAACCATGATTTTTGAAAATAAAAAAGCATGGACACTTTATTTTTTAAAAATCATTCATGAAATTTGCTCAGATATGTTAGAATTGGAGGGCAAAGTAAAGACAGAAAGGATGCATCAATTATCATTTCCTCAGAAGAAATGGTCTATGAATATCGTAGCCAAAATCTAGAGATCCCATGTCAAAGAAAGAAAAAAAAATATTGCAAGCATCTAGAAATAAGTATGACAAATACCAGAGAACCAAAGTTAAAGTACAAGACTTGGTAGTTTCTACTAAAACAGGTACCTTGGAATTCAAAGTAATAACAAAGTCAAGCATTTCTAACCAAAAAAAAAAAAAAAAAAAGACCTGAGCTGAGTTGGAGTTTGGAAATGCAAACACAAGTCAAGAGAAATCTAGAATAGCTAATTAATTGAAAAACTGAAAGGAGCTATATGATTATGTAGTACTAAAACTCTAATAAGGAAGAAACAAGTGTCCCTTCAGAACTCTAAAAGATTCAAAGGGTTCTGAGGGAGTTGACTGTGAAGAGATGAGGACTTGAGGGTAGATTAGTTCTGTTCTAAAGAACTGGGAGAAAGAAAAGAAGACAAGGTAAAAATAATACACTAAAGTAAAAATGAGAAAGAAGAGTGTACAACTTGCTATTTTTTGTAACTGAGGGATATGATAAAAAGAAAGGGGAAGAATAGGCATCAAATGATCCTTGATCTTGTATGAGACTGACACACACAGTTTGGTGTAAAAATACATCAAACTCAACAGGAAAAAAGGAAAGAAGAGAGAAAGGAAAAGTTAAGAGGAAGAACAATACTATGAGAAAGTAGTCAAAAGTAAAACAAACTTCTTGATCTTGGTAGGGCAGTGGGGGTGGGAACAACTAGAATCTAACTGGGAGCGAGCTGAACAAACTGTGATATATGAATGTAATGGGGCTATGTTTAACACCATGAGAAATTATGTAAGAGAATATATATATATATATATATACACACATATACACACACACAATATAGTATGAACTGATACACAGTGAAGTGAGCAAGACCAGAAGAAAAAAATTTACAACACCACTGTAAAGAAAAAGAACTTTAAAAGACTTAAGAATTCTAATCAATATAATGACCAATCATGTCACCATAGGATTTATAATAAAGCATTTCACCCACCTCATGTTGGGAAGTGGTAGACTTAAGGTGCATAAAGAGATTTTCATTGGACACAGCTACCATATGGTTTTGTTTTCTGACTATGTTTATTTGTTACAAGGAGTTTTTTTCCCCCTGCCTTTTTAATTGGTGGGAAGGAAAAGGAAGAAAGAGGAATAGTTCAAGAGTAATGCTCCAAGAGGGAAAACAGGTGTCACTGAATTTTTTTTTTAAACGCACAAAAGAGAAGTCCAGAAGGAAACGTAAGAGCAAGACAGTTTTAAAACTAACTATAAAATTAATTATATACTTTTTTTAAAAAAGCAAACTGAACTGAATATTCATGGCTTCATATAAAATTCTTTTTGTGTTCTGCTTTATATAGGAAATTTTTTGGCGTATAAGTTTACAAGTTTTGTTTTGTTTTGTTTTTAATATAAACTACAGGCAAAGTAAGGAATTTACTTGTGTCTTGAATTCTGGATAGTATTTCAATTGGCACAGGTAAGGCAAAGTAGAACACGATAATAATACTTCTTTAAGGCAAATATTATCTCATTTAAGCCTCAAACCTGTGGAGTAGAAATTACCAGTATTACCCTCACTTTGTAGATGAGAACACTGAGACCTAAGGGAAGTTATAGGAACTGACTGTGGTCACACAACTAATAAATAATGAAGGTAAGATTTGAACTCAGGTTTCCCTTATTTCCAAATCCAAAGCTCTATGCTCTCTCATCTTACAGAAAAACAAAAACAATAGAGGTTGTTAGAAGTGTTCCATGACAGCAAATTCAGTGAATACTAAGAGGAAACAGTGTGACATTACCATATTAATGGCTATTTATAAGGAGGTTTATCAAGTGCCATTGTCAAAACAATTCTGTGAGAAAGGTAGACAGTCTTCCATTATAACAGGTAGAATTTTGGGCTGGGATTTAATGAAAGCAGGGAATTTCAAGAGGCCGAGATAAAGACAGAGAGCATTTCCAAGCATGGAGGGACACACATCATGCCCAGTGGCAGGGAGAGAAGAGATGGAATGTCATAAACAGAACATCAAGCAAGCCAGCTTGGCTGGAAGACAGACTACATGAGGGGAAACAATGAGAAACTGTTCTAGCAAGATTAAATTTATATTATTGAAGGATTTAAAAGCAAATCAGAGATAAGCACATAACCAGAAAACAATTAGCTGATTTCTTCAAAACTCTTCAACCCCCTGCACTCCACTCCAAGGAATCAGCCACCAGATAAGAGTATTACAGCGGAATTCAAAAGACAGGAGGATAGAAACTACACACAAGGTAAAATATCATCACTTATAAGGTGGAACTTAATACTCAAGAGCTCCCATTCAACACTTTCACCCCCCTAACCAACTCGGTGCACCCATAGTAGTGAGTGCAAACAAGCTTACAATCATGTGACTCCTGCTATAGGGATCAATCACACAGGTCAGTGATATGACTCAAAACTCCTTCTTATCCTACAAAGAACAGATGGAGTCTGACCAGACAGATAAAAGGAAAAGAGTAAAAAACTCAAGCTAGGTGGGAGTCACTTAAGGTGCCCAAGTCTAAAAAGGAAAAAAAGAGTTAGGACTGAGGACAGGAATTAGAAAAACATTTGGAGTCAATCTTCTTTCCCATTCCCCTCCAGGTTCTTCATGACTGAGACCTTCATATCTCCCCATATAATGAGGCTGTTTTGCAATAAAGGCCAAATGTTGTGGAGGGAAGGATAGGGGTGCAGTTTTCCTCAGTCTGTACAAAGATGAGGTAGAAGCCAGAGTGAAGAAAATTCCCTAAGGCTAGTGATAGGAAAAGACAAGAGAAAAGCTGAAAGACTAAAAGATCAAGAGTGAAAATCTGTCTGAATAAAAACCTAACTAGAAAGCAGAGAGGCAGAGAGGGGAGGGGGAGAAGGGGGAGAGAGGGAGAGAAAATCATTAAAAAAGAAATGAAACCTCAAAGGTAAAGCAAAGCACTCTGAACAAATATCATAGAAAGGAAAATGAACCCTTATTACCTGAAACCTCACCTGGGGATAGTTAAATAACAGTATGAAGCTCAAGAATAGTACAAAAGAAAAATTCTTAAAAGAAATTACTAGTGGAATTAAAACATTCATTCCAGTATTTAGAAAAAACAAATATCAAGTAGAAAAAATTTAATAATGCTCAAATACATCTCAAATAAATATGTGATCTAAATAAAAAGTATAACAGATTTAGAACACAATGGAGGAAAATTAGGCAGAAAAGAAACAAAAGGTAACATTAAAAGAACATAAGCTGATCTCTATTCAAGGCAAAGAGACTAATCTTAAATCAAAGAATTGAAAAGAAAACTTTAAAGTCATGTCTTCCAAAAGAACCTGGCAAATCAAAAATTGCTGAGAATTTAGTGCAAGAAATAATTCCACAACTTCTAAATACAGACAAAAAAGTAGTGATTCAGATAATTCCTAGATTACTTCTAGAAAAACAAAAAACCACCATCAAACTACAAAGCCTGTAAAATTGAAATTTCACAATTTTAACAATAAATGTTGTGAGAAATAAGAGAAACTTTCAAATATGAAAGAAAGGAAACTCAAATTATATAGGATCCTACTATATTCACAAAAAGTCTCAGAAGAGAAATAGAACATCCCAAAAAGCGAAGATGAGGGTATAAATTCAAATAACATAATCCTGTAAACCTAATCCAATTCATCAACGAAAAAGAAGTTATTCAACAAGAAAGAATTTGTGGCATTCTTGCCCTCGCAAAAACAAATAAATTTTTGAAAAAGCTATATGAGATCCCAAACAGAAATCTAAGAAAGGTAAGTCCAATCATCAAGAAAAAACTGCAATAAAAACAATTCTTGCATGTTCATAGGTTATTGCTTAGTGGGGAGGGGGAAAAAAAGACTCAGACTGATCTAAGAATTTTTTTTAAAAAACAAGATGATATATCCTCAAAAGAAAAAGATCCTAAGGGGAATGGTAACTTTCAGAATCAGAAGATAAAGTAGAAGAGTTGAATTAAAACCTCATAATCTAAATCCCCTGAACCACATTAAATGAGTCCAAACTTTTTGCAGGCTAGAATAACAAAATGTAAATAAGGAAGGTAAAGGTCACAGAAGTTACCTTGACTTTCTTCAAAGTGAGGTGGGCTGTAGAAGAACTTCCACGAGGAATGGGGGGAGCTGGGGTGATGGAGCTATCAGAGAGGGATTTAGTAGTGCCACTGAAGAACATTACCATGTAATGGTGATAGGTGTAACAGTGAACAGCGCACTGTGCCTGGGAGAACTGAGTTCAATTCTGACCTCAGGTACTTACTAGCTTTGTGAACCTGGACAAGTCACTGAACTTTTCTTTGCCTCAGTTTCCTCAACTGTAAAATAGGGATAATAACAATACCTACCTTAAAGGGGTGTTGTGAGGACCAAATGAGAAAATATTGGGGGGAGGAGAGTTTTAGCCCAATAAAGACACAGAGAGAGTAAAGAAGATGGTGCCTGAGCTGTGTCCTGAAGGAAGAAAGGGAAATCTATGAGGCATGGAGACATTCCAGGACTGTGGAAGAAAGAGTGCAAAGGCACAAATATGGAAGGTGAGTGTCATGTGTGAGGAATAGAAAAAACTAATCTGGAACATAAAAAAAAGATAGTATGACTAGATAGATGATAGAGTTCTGTAGGGGAATAATTTTAAATGAGACCACAAAGATAGATTGGGACTAGTTTATGAAGGGCTTTAAACTGAGGAGTTTATATTTGATCTCAGAGACAACAGGTAGCTGCTGAGTTTAACTGAGTAAAGAGCATCATGGTCAAAATCTGTGCTTAAAGAAAATCATTTTGATAGCAATGCTAGGAATGGAATGGAGTAGGGAGAGACTTTGATCTGGAAAACCAATTAGAAGGTTATTCTAAGAAGTTAGGTGAAATGTAATGAAGGCCTGAACTAAAGTGTTAGTTGCACAATGAATAGAAAGAAGGGGATGGATACAAGAAATATTGTGAAAGTAGATTTATCAATTGACTATATATGTGTAGTGAGGGAAGAGTTGAGGATAATATTGAGGTTATGAACCTGGAAGACAAGGAAGATGGTGGTGCTTTCAACAGAACAGGAAAGTCTGGAAGGGAGTTAATGGGGAAAGACTATGAATTCAATTTGGGACGTGCAAGTTTGGATGCCTCCAGGACATCTAGGCTGAAATGTACTATAGACAACTGGTACCATAGGACTAATGCTCAAAGAGACTCAGAGATGAATAAAAAGAACTGTAAGTCATCTGCACAGAAATGATAGCTAAACCTATGTGAGCTGCTGAGGTGACTGATCACCAGAAGAAAGCAGAGAGGGAAAAGAAAAGAGAACCTGAAGAAGGAGCCTTGGGAAAAACCCACAGGAGAAAGACTAATGGAAAATCATAATCATTATCTACTCATAAAAAAATAAAAAGAGAGAGAGAGTAGAGGGTAACATCAGTTTAAAGAAAACTTACCAAGAGATTCAACTAAGTCACGTCACCCCAAGATCATTTAATTTAAAAGTGGAAAATATTATCAAAGACAATAAAGCCACCACTTACAGGTTAACATCATAATCGCAAATGCTCTTAGAAAAGAGAGAGAAATGGCACTAAAGTAAATAACTACCAGAAGAATAGCTGAATTAGACCAAGCATATATAAAGATCTCTGTTGCAGCAATCACAAAAAAAAAAAAAACTCAGACTTTATTTATACTGAAAAAGTGACTGAGAAAACATCAACTACCAAGATAAATACCTACCTTTTCTATCTCCATGGCTTCAACCATCACGTCTATGGACATGACTCCCACATCTATATTTCTAGCACTAAATATTCTTCTAAGTTCTAGACCTTGATTTCCAACTATCTGCCATAAATAATCTAAATGTCTCAATGTTTTAAACTCAACATTTCTAAAATTGAAAATCCCATTTTCCTCTAAAATCTGCTGCTATTTCTGACCTCTCTATTTCTGTAAATGAAGCTACCTTTTCTAGTCACCCATGCTCATAACCTTACATTCATTTTTAATTTTTCCTCTTTCACTGATTTTCAAGTTCTCACACCTGTGTTACCCTGCCCTGTCAAAAATAATTACAGTCATAAATATCTTTATATATACAATCTTATTTTAACCTCAAAGCATATTATGATGAATTACATTTATATTTCAATCATTTTGAAATATAGTGGTCAAAATATATATAAATATACATACATATTTAAAAGTTTACAGACTCCCAGTTTAAGAAAATTCCCTGTTTCTGAGGACACCACCATCCTTCCACAGTCACTCAGGTTTACCCTCAACTGCTCACTCTCACTTGACCCCATATATCAAATCAGGAGACATTTTTATTTCCACATCTCTCATAAACATCCCCTTCTTTCTTATGACTTCTCTCCATACTAGTTCAGCACTTCACTGTCTCTGACATGGACAATTACAAAAGTCTCTCAGTTCATTTACCTGCCTCAACTCTTTCCCCAGGGCATCCTCCACACAACCACCAAAGAGATTTTCCTAAATCACCAGTATGACCACATTACCTTAGGACACAAAATCAAGAGTCCCCACATTTATCTATAGATCCTTGTGTTTGTCACTTAAAAGTTCTTCACAATCAGGTCTAGTCCTTCCTTTCTAAGACTCCCTTTCATATGGGTACAATGACCTTCCATGCCTTACCACAGTTCCTCATATATACCACTCTTTCTCTATCTATATGCTTCTGCACTAGCTGTCCCCAGCTCCTGGAATGCTCTCCATATTCATCTCCAACTAAACTTAGAATACCACTAAGGCTCAACTCATGACCAACTTTCTGAATGTGGTCTTGCTACCCTGACCCACCCTCAGTTCCTTCCATCAACATCTGACTTGAATATACTTATTTAAGTGCATACTCTCTCCCCAGTTAAAATGCAAGATCTTTTAGAACAGGTACTGTTTCATTTTTCTTTTCATATCTGTAACCCCTAGCATAATACCTTAACAAAAAATTCTTATTAATTGCATGATTTAGCAGTTTAATTTTATTTGTTAAAAACATGTATTATTTTTTCTTATCTGATTAAAATATAAGTGGCTCAAATTTGAAAACTGTGGTTTGAGACTTGTGTTTGCTTTGAATGTTGAGTTATGTCTGCTACAAATATCATGTTTATGATAACAGAATAATACACCTTCATTTTTAATATTTTAGACTACAGATAATGAATTTTATTATACAATGCAGTCTTGTCCACACAGCAAAAACACTATATGAGCTTGAACAGGTCACTTCTTTGCAGCTCAGTATTGTCTTAACACTCAGGACTGCTATACACAAAATGAGTCTTCAAAATATATTTATTACAAAAAGATCTACAGAATAAAAACATTCTTTATAAACTATTATGATTATTTCATCTCCAGCATTTGCTCCCAGGGATTGGATGATGAGAAGCACCACGACAATTTTATATCAATTTTCCAACTTAATATTAATAAACCAGATACTTTTTTTTTTTACATTTAATTTAGGAGAGAAATGTTTTTCTTACAACACCTTCACAGTTAGTCTCTCCAATAATCAGGTAACTAAGTAAGTTACTATATTTTGTTTGAAAACACTTCAACTAAAATGTAGACTCTACTGAATTTTGGTTTTGGTTCTGGGCTCCTTAACTAAGAAGTATATGAATATCTAACTCAAGAAAAGAAAAAAAAAACTTACATTACCAATCTTGGCAGAGAAATAAAATGATGAAATTCATCAAAGAAAGCTTTAACCAACATAGTAAAACAAATGGAAATTCTGTCTAGCAGCACCATACTGAAAGAAAATAGGTTTCAGTAAAACAGGAGTCTTCAATCAAAACTAAAGAGCTTACATCTGTCTGACAAATGTACGTGAAATTAACCCAACAAATTAAGTAGATGACAATAAAATCAGAGAACACAACAAATCATAAGAAATTCAAATTTTTTAAAAGAAAGACATCTCTGGGAAACAAATTCTAAAAGGATTTTTTAAAGTCATTTTTAAGAGATGGCTTTGCTGAATCAGTGTAAAAAATGTTTTTAAAATTCACCCAACATTAGATTTTCATTAGATTTCATAGAAAAATTTCATAGAAATATTTAAAAATATTTACAAGTGCCTCTTTCTTTCTCTCCCCAAAACTGTGGAATAATGTCTAAATGAAATATCAAACAAAAACAGCAACAAGTTCTGAAGGCCATATAAACATTAACCTCTTACAAGCCCTAACTGTACTCAAAAAGTACTTCAATTTTAAAAGCAGTATAGATTCCATTTTCAAATGTATGATTGTTTTAACCAATGAGTACATGTAAAAACTAATTCAGAAAAGGGGGGGAAAAAGATCTGATAAACTGATATTGCAAAAAGAAAATAATGACTCAACAAACTTACGCTGAATATGAATGAACTGTTTCGGCTGTTTAAACTCTCCTTTGTACAGACGATTATAATAGATGACGTTGCTTTCCGCCTCAGGAACTGGAATGACCATGCTCTCTTTCTTTTCTCTAAACACTTGCTGCGCTGAAATTGCTCGCTGTAAATGGTGTTCCTGGAAAATGTAAAGTGAGCAATTTAAGTTGTGTTAATAATCAAAATTCACCAGACAACCATATTTAACATTTGTTTTGTACTGTTACATGCTGGTAGTTTTAAAGAATCCAAATAATCAGGGCTTGAATGTTATTCCTGGCACTAATTATTAGAGAACAAGAAGCAAATTATAAAAAATTTGGTATTATTAATACATTAAAAAAAAAAACTTTCAGGCCATAACCTAGGATAAGTACACATTCAGTCATGTCCTACATATTTTACTTTAACATAAGAACTGAATCACAAAGGAAGGTGATGAAGAACTAGAACAGTGGCATGAAACTCAAACAGAAATGGATCTCTGCAAGTCAAATATTGCTTTAGAAAACCACAAATTAACATTACCTATGGTGTATTATATTTGTATGTATTTTACTAAATATTTCCCAATTACATTTCAATCTAGTTCAGGCTCCACTTAGTAACTTTGCAGGTCCCTTGCAATCCACTGAGTTTGATGTCTTTGAATTAGACAATGATAATTTTTCCAGAAATTCACTTCTGCTCAATACTCCTAAAGCAGACTTTTGAAAACAAAAGTAAAACCAAAAAAGACTTCTTTGATTAACCCTGAGTTAACAACAACAAAAATTTAATGACTATAAACAGTAGGTGCAATTTCCACAGATTTTGGTTGATATTTTGTTTACATCTTTTGAATGGGTTGTTTATAAATGCATAGATGTATATGCATATATGTATGTAGGCATGTGTATGCATCTTTAACAACGACTTCAAATGAACAATGAGCTAAGCTAAGATTTAAATAGATGGAGAGGAAGCTGAACTACCTTTTGGAAATTGCAAAGGTTTTGTTTTTTTTTAATGACACCAAATTTATCCCTGAAGTAAAGTTGCAACGTTTTAATATATTACTATTATACCTTGTTATCATATTGCTACAAGTCATGGAAGTCCTATAGTCTTCTAAAGCTTCAATAACTCTTTTTTAAGGGAAGGAATAACACAACACACATATAACACTCCCTTTTGGGCCTTTCTTTCCACTAGTTGTCCCAAATGCCTGGTTGGCCCCCCTCATCAACTCCATCTCTTAGGTTCTCTCTCTTTAGTCAAGGCACAGATCAATCACTACCCTCAACTGTTAGTGCCTTATTGTCAAATTATCTTGTATTTAACCTCGAGGTATTTATTTGTATTTTTTCTATTTACATTTCTTGTGTATGTATTTATATGTCCTTGCAGTCTTCAAAATTGATACAAGCTCCTTGAGAGTAGGAATTGTTTCATTTATTGTATTTGTAATCCCTATTGCCAAGCACAGTGACTGGTGCAGAATAGGCATTTAATGACCACCTGCTGACTGGTTGATTTATTGAACGAGAAGCCAAATAAAGGATTCCACAAAAGATGTGAGAAAAAAGAAAATGGGAAAGTCAAGTGGCAAAAAAAAAAAAAAGGAAATAATAGACAATTTGTATGTTCCAGGGGTATCCTTGAATATAAAAAGAAATAGTCTCAAAACATTGGGCAAAACCCCTACATATTTAAAAAGACAGGACAATAGTCACAAAGGATGGGCAAGTAGGAACAGGCTGCAATGTATATTTTGGGGGGAATACCCACACTGATGAGATTACTGATCCATTTGAAAACCTAAACACATAAATTTAACATTACAATGCTCAGAATAAAACTGAGAACACTCAGTTTTATTTGTCTTAGGTATATAAAAAACTATTATGTGAAAAACATTTAAGGTCAAAACTTGGGGAAAATCAATTTAAGCAATTGAGTTTTATTATAATCAATAAGCATTCATAAAGTATCAAATGCATGCCAGGCACTGTGATAGGAGCTGAAATGCCTTCAAAGGAAATGGTGCATTCTATCAGGGAAAACAAATGCGCATATATCACTATGTGTAAAATAAATATAATGTAATTCTGGGAATAGGTACTAAAAGCTGGTGATCATAAGGAGATCTCATGTAGAAAGTAGCTTAGGTTGAACTTAGAAAGAAGCTAAAAGGTAAAGGTGAGGAGGAAGTGCAAATACAAAACAGAAATGAAATGTTACACGTGAGTAGCAGCAAAAAGTCAAGATATGCCAGATCACAGATTCTAAGAAGCTTTAAAGTCAGGTTACAAAGGACTATGAGAATCACCTGACAAATTGATAAATGGTTAAACAATATAAACTAGGAATATTCAAAAGAAGAAATCCAAGCTATCAACAACATGAAAAAAAATGCTCCGAAATTACTAATTTAAGAAATGCAATCTCTGCAAATGCACATTTGAGAACAGCATGTCACACACATCAAACTGACCAAAATAAAAATACTGGAAGGCCTATAGGAAAACAGGCCATTAATACACTTGATACACTGAGTTTTCTTGAAATATAAGTCCACATAAAGAGCCACCTAGGTGGTACATTATATAGACTACTGGACTGGGAGTCTGGAAGACCTGGGTTCAAATATTGCCTCAGCCACAACTACTGTATAACCCTGAAGTAAATCACTGAACATCTCTTTACTTTCCTTGATTTCCTCATCCATAAAATGAGGATAATTTCTATCACTGACTTGCCAGGGCTGTTGTGAACATCAAATGATATAAAACATATAAAGTACTTTTCAAATCTTAAAGCACTGTAAAAATATTTGCTTTTTATTAACTAGCCCACAAAGCTGTTAGTCAACTGTTGTTTCATTTAATTGATATTTCAGCCAGGCAAATTAATTCTGTGCTTTTCTTTTTATCTCAAATGTGAAAAAAGTTAAGATTCTTCTCTCTAAAAATTTCTTCTAAAACAAAAAGATTACAAAATCAATACCTTGGACCTTGGCTTTCTAGTTCATCTCCCTCATTTACAATGAGGAAGACCCAAAGAAATTAAGTCATTTGCCAAAAGTGTCCAGAAGTAAAACTGGGATTTGAACCCAAGCCTTAGGGCTTCAAATACAGAAATGAATGTGCTAGTGAATTGCATTTCCTATTATTTTTCACTACTCCTGAGTGAAGAGAAAAAATACAAACTAAAAAACCCTTGTAACTAGCAATTAGTATTGGAAAGTCTTGAAATTAAGTCCGTATGTTGTAAAAATATTCTAAATTTAATTATGCTAATTAACCAAGTTAATTTTTACATAATATAGACATTATTTCAGTATGTTAATAACTATTTTCAAGTCTGCTCACTGATGTGGTGGGTAAAAACAATATTAGAAACAAGAAAAATAAAATCATTTTCTAAAGAAGTTTTTTCAAATTCTGAAATAATTTAAGACTAAAAGAAGGTCCTAGATTAAACAATTTCTAGGGAAAAGTAGCTGTGCATAAAAATAGTATGTTGTCAGGTATTCTCAAGTTTTAGCCAGTTAGATGGTAGAGTAGACAGATTGCCTGGTCTGAAACCAGGAAGGCTCATCTTCATGAATCCAAATACAGTCAAAAACACTTAATAGCTGTGTGACCCTGAGCAAGTCACTTAACTCTGTCTTAGTTTCCTCATTCAAAAAATAAGATGGAGAACGAAATGGCAAACCATTCTAGTATCTTTGTCAAGAAAACCCTAAACGGAGCCACTGAGTCAGACACAACTGAACAACAAAAATTCTCAAGTTTGATTAGTATTATCAAGTAGTTAATAAAATCTATTCATCTGCAGAACCTAAAAAGTTATATCAGTTTAGCTAATAACATTATTTTAGCACCTGTTCACTAAGTTTACCACCACTCCAGATAATACAGTGGATCTATACTACATAGAACTAGACACTTCTAAAACTTTCACTCAAAATTATTTTGACAAGAGATAGCAGTTGTAAAAAGTATACAAGAAAGGGGCAGCTGCTAGATTGTTCAGTGAATAGAGCACTGGCCCTGGAGTCAGGAAGACCTGAGTTCAAATCCCACCTCAGATACTTAACACTTACTAGCCATTTAACCTTGGGCAAGTCACTTAAGCCTTGCCTTCCCCCCTCCAAGAAGAAAAAATATATACAAAACAGCATAAGAAAAAAGCAAGACTAGAGAAAAAAAAAAAACAAGGCATGAGTAATTACAATAGCAACTAATCAGATTTGTAGACGACTTTATGTATTTATTATCTTACTGGTTTCTAATAGACATAGGCAGCAAGAATCACAAATGCTATACTCCTATTCCCCACCATTAAAAACCAAGACAATAGAACAGAACATAAGCTCAAATAGATTATGCCTTGTCAAAGGTCATATATACAGGAAGCTAGAATCTTAACCTATGCCTTTTTTTGTACTAAATTCAATGTTCTCCTCCACTATACCATGTAGTCTCCTACATAGTTTTTCACAACTATTCTTAACATATTTCAGAATACTTTACCTAAAAATAAAGAATATCTTTCCTTACCAGTTCATAAAGCTATATGATATTTTATTAGTTTCATGCAATCCAGGTATTTGGATGAGAAATGTTTTGAGGTGTTCATAAAACATTACAGTCAAAAACCCCAATACAATTAATTCTGTAGAACAACCAAGCACTTTTTTAAAAGTAGAACTGTATCACAATGCTAGGCTAAAAATTATTCTCAGTTCACTAATACTAAAACAGTTTTTCTATAATGAATTTGCAAGAGTCAAGAAAGGTTCTCTTTTAAAAAGCTACCAGTGGAGGAAGAGCCAAGACAGTAGAGGCAAACAATCCAGTTGAACTCTTCCAACACGCCCCTTCAAAAAACTTTAAAATAACTTGTCAAATCAAATTCTGGCGTGTGAGCACAGTCAACAAAAGGTCAGAGGGGGAAAAAACAAAAACAACTTAGAAAGTTGAGAGGAAAGATCCATGACAGGGTAGGAGATAGTGACAATACCTTGGATATAGTGATAAGCAGCAAAAGCAGCTTCAGAAACCCTCAGCTTCGAGACACATTCCAGGACCAAGTGAAGCACTAGTGCTTACATCTGCAGGGAGCTGTGTCCCTTCCTGGGGAAAGTCCAAGGCAGACTAGAAGTGCAGCGACCACATTTCTCCCTGGATCACACCATCCTGTAAGTACTAAAAACTTATAGACTCCCAGAACCAGCTAGGAAAAAAGCCTGAACCTTGGAACTGTCTCTGCACTCCAAATTGATCAGAACCCAACTCTAGCATAAAGTTCAAAGTCAAGAAATAGACTGGGAAAATAAGCAATTAAAAAAAAAAAACAGTACCGTAAAAAGGTACTATAGTGACAGGGAAGATCAAGAAACAAACTGAGAAGAAGACAACAAACATAAAAATATCCACAAGCAAAACTTCAAAAGAAAAAACTACAAACTGTATACTGTATACAAATTCAACAAGAATTCCTGGAAGAGCTTTAAAAAGAGATAAGAGATAAGTAGAGAAAAAACGGAAAAGAAATGAGTGCAAGAAAACTATAAAAAGAGAATTAATAGCTTATAAAAAAGGCACAAAAAATGCTGAAGAAAACAGCTTCTTAAAAAAAAGAAGTGGGCAAGTAGAAGCTAATGATTCAATGACACATCAAGAAACAATAAGCAAAGTTAAAAGAATGAAAAAAACTGAAGAAAAAGTGAAACTTGTTTCTTGAAAAACAACTGACCTGAAAAATAAATTGAGAGAGAATTAAAGAATTATTGTTCTACTTGAAAGCCATGATAAAAAAGGGGCAGGAGGGAGAAATTAGACTTTATATTTCAAGAAATTATAAAGGGAACCTGCCCCAATATCTTAGAACCAGAGGGTAAAATGGAAATGGAAAGAATCTACCAATCCCCTCCTGAAAGATATCCCAAAAGGAAAAGTCCCAAGAATATTATAGCCAAATTCCAGAGCTCCCAGGTCAAGGAGAAATTATTACAAGCAGTCAGAAAGAAACCATTCAACTATCAGTGGAACAGTCTTGATTACACAAGATTTAGCAGCTTCTACATTGAAGGAGTAAAGAATTTGAAACGTATTTCAGAAGGCAAAGGAACTAGGATTAACAACCACGAAAAACCTACCCAGGAAAACTGAGTATACTTCTTCAAGGGGAAAAAAATGAATATTAAATGAAATAGAGGACTTCCAAACATTCCTGATGAAAAGACCAAAGCTGAACAGAAAATGTGATTCAAATAAAAGATTCAACAGAAGAATAAAAAGGTAAACAACAAAAGAGAAAACATAAGGAACTACAGTCAAACCATTTACATTTCTATATGGGAAGATGATATATATAACTCCTAAGAACTGTATCATTATTCGGGCAGTCAGAACGCACAGAGGGCACAGGTGTGAGTTTAGGATGATCTCAAAAAAAAAAAAAATTTAAGGGGTGTGAAAGAAGGATGCACTGGGAGAAGGGGGAAGAAAAAAGGATGGGGAAAATTATCTCACATAAAAGAGGGAGCTTTTACAGTAGAGGGGGAAAATGGGGAAGGGTTAGTCAACACTTGTACCTCACTTTTACCAAAACTGGTTCAAAGAGGTAATACACACACACACACACACACACACACACACTCTCTCTCTCTCTCTCTTTCTCTCTCTCTCTCTCTCTCTCTCTCTCTCTCTCTCTCACTCAGTTGGGTATAGAAATCTTTCTTACCCAACAGGAAAGTAGGAAGGGAAGAGGATAAGTGAAAGGAATGGGTATGTTAAAATGGAGGGCAGATTAAAAGAGTCAATAGTCAGAAGAAAGGCAGAAATTTAAAGAAGGACAGGGTAAAAAGAGACAAATTAATAAACAGAAGAAAATGGGACTGAGGGAAATACACAGTAAGCTTAACTTTGAATGTGAATGGGATAAACTAACCCAGAAAACAGAAGAGGACAGAAGAAACCAGAATCAAATGGAGGGCAGATTAAAAGAGTCAATAGTCAGAAGGAAGGCAGAAATTTAAAGAAGGACAGGGTAAAAAGAGACAAATTAATAAACAGAAGAAAATGGGACTGAGGGAAATATACAGTAAGCTTAACTGTGAATGTGAATGGGATAAACTAACCCAGAAAACAGAAGAGGACAGAAGAAACCAGAATCCAACAATATGTTATTTACAAGAAACATACTTTAAAAAGAAGAGAGTTAACAGCTAAAATAAGAGGCTGCAACAGAATCGATTATGCTTTGGTAAAGGTTTTTTTTTAAAAAAAGGCAGGGTCATTAGCAACCATGACCTCAAACAAAGTATAAGCAAAAATAGACCCAATTAAAAGAGATAATCAGGTTAACTACATTTGGCTAAAACGGACAATGAAGTAATATGAATAATAAATACCAAATACTAATACTAACACACCAAATAGCAGAGCATCCAAATTCTTAAAAGGCAAAAACAAAACCAATACTTGCAAAATTAGAAGGAAAGCAGAAAAATGGGGGACGAGGGGAGGGATCTTATCAGCCAGTTCCTCTGATAAGTTTCATTTCTCAAATATATAAGGAACTGAGCCAAATTTATAAAAGATCCCTTCCCCAACTGATAAATGGCAAAAGCAGTTATGAAATCAAAACTGTCATGTAGAAAAAATGCTCTAATTATCAATTAGAGAAATGCAGATTAAAACAGCTCTGAGATACCACCACACACTTATCACATTGGCTAACATGACAGTAAAGGAAAATTACAAATGCTGGAGGGTATATGAAAAAATAGGGGCACTAATGAATTGTCAATGGAATTGTGAACTGGTCCAACCACTCTGGAGAACAATGTGGAACTATGGCCAAAAGGCTATAAAACTTTTACCCAGTAATATTACTAAGTCAGTATCCCACAGAGATTAAAGAAAAAGAAAAGGACCTATATAAGTACAAAAACATTTTTTGCCACCTCTTTTTGATGGCAAAAATTGGACACTGAGGGGATGCCCATCAATTGTGTAATGGCCAAACAAGTTGTAATATATGATTATGATGAAATACTATTATGCTATAAGAAATGACAAAGATGATGGTTTCAGAAAAACCTGGGAAGAATTATATGAACTGATACAGAATGGAGTGAGTAGAACCAGATCATTGTACACAGTAATAGCAATATTGTAATGATGATCAACTGTGAGACTTAGATACTCTGATTGATATAAAGATCAAAGACAATTCTGAAGGACTCCTGATGAAAAATACTATCTTCTAGAGAACTGATGAGCTCTGAGTATAAAATGAAGCACAATTTTTTTCACTTTATTTTCTTGCTTTTTTTGTAACATGGAAAATGTGGAAACGTTTTACACGTTTTCATATATATATGACTGATATCATATTGCTTGCCTCTTCAATGGGGGGGGTGAAGTTGGAAGGAGATAATTTGGAATTTTAAAAAAAATTTTGAATGTTAAAAAATAATTATATTTTGGAGGGTACAGAAAAAACTAATCAAGAAATCAAAAATTAAATTTAATAAATTGCAATAAAAATTATTTACAGAATGCTATAATTTCATAATCATAAAATCAGAACTATTGCAGTAGCCTTCTGGTTGGTCTTTCTGCTTCAAGTCTATTCCCACTACCATGCAACCTCCACTCAGCTTTCAAATTAATCTTCCTAAAGCCCAGATTTGACCATGTCACCTCCCCACGGTTCCTGTCCTTCAAAAAACTTCAGTGGTTCCCTATCACCTCCAGGATCAAATATAAAATCCTCTCCTCTTTGACATTCAAGGACACTGACAACCTTGTCCTCCTACTTTTCCAGACTTCTTATACCTTTCTCCTCTAAATATACTCTGCAATCCAGATGTAACATTGGCCTCCTTGCTATTCTTCAGACAAGCCACTCCATCTTCACACTGGGCATTTTCACTCGTCATCTCCATACCCAGAGTATTCTGCCTCCTCCTCCCCACCTGCTGGTCTGGAATCCCACCAACTACTGTGAACCCCCAGAGAGAAGGGACTGTCTTTTGCCTATCTTTGTAATCCTAGTGCTTCCTGAGATGAGTAAAAACAGAACAAGTCAAAATATTAACAAAACCCAACAGCATGGAGACATCCATAAAAAACAAAATTAAATCACAGATTTACTGAAAAACAGAAAAAAGGTAAAGACAGCAGAACAAACAGTGAAATGAGGTCAAAAGGCAGTTTACCTAGAAGAATGCTTAACAATTTTATGGAGATGAAGAGGGGGCCTTTCTTGCAAAGGATTATCCTTCCACCTATGTCCTTGAATCCCATTACCTCTAAAACCATAGGGTTATTATTAGAACTATAAAGGCCCTTAGAAGTCATCTAGTCTAACCGCTTTGTTTTATAAATGGGGAAACTGATGTCCAGAGGGTGACTTGTCCAAAGTTATACAGGAGGTAATTTTCCAAGTAACCTAATTTCAAAACAAGCACTCTGCACTGACTCACATTCCTCCAACGTTAAAGACACTTGCACTTACCTCTCTTCCTTTTCCCAGTCAAGTGTCTCAAGAAGCTCTCTATACTGTTTGACTCCTCTTCCTTATCATTCATTCACTTCTCAACCCCTTACAGTGATGAGAAGAAAAACATGGACAACCATAATGCAAGATGAAAAGGCAGTGGATGGATTTTAACCTGCACTAAGTACACTTATAAAGATGAGATAAGAGATTTATCAAATAAAACATAGTCTAAGACTTCATGTTTTACATAAGAGCTCACAGAATTATCAATTTGATTTACAAACCCATATATATAAAATAGCAAACTCTCTAATATAATTCTAACACTACCCCACCCTATCCTCAAACATTGAGAGTACCTGATGGGTCATTACTGAGCCTACCTTCCCCATCACCTATTTTCCTGTCCCATCAGTGATACACGGTTCTCTTGCTATGCCCCTTCCCCTTTCTCCATTATTCACTAGCTCATGGTTAATTATAATTCAGACAATTTCTCATGCAAATCTATATCCTCTTGAAACCTCTACTTCTTTACTTATCTTTTCCAACTCTTGCACAGTTACCACACAAGGAAATTTCTTTTTTTGTTTCATTTGTGAGTTAAAAAAAAAAAATCCTAATTATAAGGATCCTAATTATAATCTTGAGTCAATAAACTTAATGGCAATGCTACTATTATGACTGTCAAGATAAATAAAAGCAATTTTAAGAAGCAGATGAAAAGAAAGCATCAACAACATATAAATCTCCTGAAAATACCCCAAAGAAGATACTGAAAAGACACCTCTTCTTGCTCCTTTGCAGAGATGGAGATCTATAGTGTAAAGTATGACATCACCAGATTTTTTTCACTGTATTCACTTGTTTTGCTCAAATTTTGTTCTCATATTCCTTTTTTTTTTAAATTCTGTTATAAGAGATGGTTCTTGAGAATAGGAGAAGAGATATAGAGGGAAATATAGGCAATATAAAAATAAAAGATACTGAGTGTTTTTAACACAGAATTCTCCTCCAAAAATTTTGTGGAAGTTACATATTATACTTACCCAATTTCAAATTTTTTGTTTATTGTTCCTACTGTAAAAGTACATTTTATGACCTTGGGCAAGTCAATTAACCCCTATTGTACTGCACTCCCCCTTCTAAAAAGCAAAAAAAAAAAAAAAAAGTACATTTTAGCTTTTTCCATTCACTCTACTCTGACTTAACTAACCTAAGGACCAATGGCCTTGCCAGCTCCTTCCCCTCTACTCCTCTCACTTCTTAGGTTTTCTAGGTCTTTCCATCCTCCTGAAACTGTACCTTCTTTTTCATGTGCCATCTCCTATTAGAACATGAGCTCCTTAAGATCAACATCTGACAAAAAGTAGACATTTAATCTAGATCACTGACTTTGTAAATCTTTCTCAGTTTTTCTATTATCACTTAGCATAGTACTTAGCACAAAAGAAACAATTTTTTTTCATTTACTTATTAAATGTTTTATGGTTTAATCTGGAATATTGCTGATTAAAATTTTTATGGAAAAATACATCTCAATTTTTAAAAACCTCTTATATATTTGTACTTCCCTGATATAATGCCCTTATGGATAAAATTACCATTCTCCTAAAGGAGTCCTGTATTATACTGAATCTAGTAAATCATCAACTACTTAAGGAAGATATGTGAACTTCTGATATACATCCTAACTCCATCTTGATCAATAATTTGACGTTGTTCTTAATTTTGCCTCAGGAAAGAAATATAAGAGATGAAAAATAACATCAGGCTACAATTAATATTTCTAGCCTACAAAACATTTCGCAAGTTTTTGCTAATTAGGTTATGGACAAAGAAAAGGGACTTTCTCATCAACCAGTAGGATCAAATGAAGTTTCTTTTTGAAGCAATTACAAGATTATGTTGCTTGAACAATTATATTTTTGTGAGGGAAATTACTAATCCTGCAACGTTCCCCAAATTGAGGATTTATAGCACTATGAAATTTGTTTTTAAAATAGCACTGAGGCTGTAAAGACATTCTCAGCTGAAACAATTATTATTCAGTCACTTATTGCCTATACCTCTGGTTATCTGTTCACACACAGAAAAAAACCTGGCCTTGCTTCACTCCTAAGGAAAATTATGTCAGGTATCTTCATTGTGCAAACAAGCCAGATGATGATTATATGCTCTTTGAAGTCAATTAAAACACAACATTCTTAACCAGATATTAGAAGTTTTTAGTAGGCTGCACACTGAAAATCAAATAATAATATGCAGCTCAAGAATTTTGGTCTACTATTTTAGAGACTAAAAACAATTCTGTAGCTCCAGAAGACAGAATGAGGACCAGATGACATAAATTACAGGAAGGTACAAGGAAAAATGTAACAACTGGAACTTTCCAACACAGGAATATACTGCCAATCTCCAAGAGATATTAAAGAAAGTATTCCTCCATGGAAAGATCTTCAGCATTCCCAATCCATTGTTTAATTAAATTCATTAAATATGTATTATGCCTAAGTGCAAGACTATTTTAGGGGGCTATCAAATACTCAAATGGGTCTGATCTTAAAAACTTCCATGTTTCTTCCAACAATGCATATAACAAACCAACTATACTTGCCCTTACTGCTCAGTGACTGTATTATAAAATAAACTGACCACAAGAGAACCAATATCCAAAATCTTCCCTTTTTTCTCCTAACCAACTGAGAATACTTTTGAAGCATCCCTCACACACAACTGACCAGACCATCATTTTCTGTCTGGCATACATTTTCCTGCTAATACCTATCAGTTCCTCATCTGCAAAATGAGCTGGAGAAGGAAATAGCAAACCATATCTCTTCCAAGAAAACCCCAAAATGGGGTCACGAAGAGTCAGGCATGACTGGAATGACATACATATGTCATATACACATAGATGTGTGTGTATTACAGACTGTTCTTATCTACTATATGTGATATTCATTTTTCAATTCTTTGGAGCCTGTTTAAAATGTCAAAGCAATGTAACAACATCCATAAAACATTAGTATTATAAAGATAAGCTGTTATGGCTCAAAAAGAGAACTATGAGAAGGCTGTCTCATCCCACCCCTTTGCAGAACTTTTTAAAAGTCCAAGAGTGTGATACAACGCATTTATTTTCAGATTTTGTTCAATGCACAGATGAGTTATGCTGATTTTTTTTCCTTTTTTTATGGTATTCTGTCTTTAAAAAATACTACTTGCTAGATGGAATGGCTCTCCAAAAGGAAAGGGGAGGAATGTTGGGGGAAATTATGCTAACATCAAAAAAAGGCGTAAATAATTTTTTTTAAAAGATAAGATTTTGTTTCCAGAATAAATTTGGAGGTCATTAAAAGAGCCCATCAATTTCCTGAAAGCAATTCAGCCTGGTCTCATCTTTCCATTTAATTGTGAACCTAATTAAATATACTGGTGAGATACAAAAACTGCTCCTGACTTCAAATTCTATACTGAATTATATAGGTAATATACTTATAGAACACTTTAAGGGTTGCAAAGTACTTTACAAAAGTTATCTTTTTATCCTCACAATAACTCTGGAAAGTAGGTACTGTTATCATATAGTTAAGGAAACTGTGGGAGACAAGTTAAGTGACCTGCCCAGGGTCACACACCTAGTAAATATCAGAGGACAGGTGTGAATTCAGGTGTTCCTGACTCCAGGTTCACTACTCTATCCACTGGGCTGCCTAGCTAAATTAAATCTAAAAAAGATAATCCATAAATCATTCTTATTTGATTCTTAAATTTGACTGCTTAGTACAGATTAAAAGTATGTAGCACTTAGAAATAATACATTTCAGGCCACCTAAAGTCCTTCAAGTGAGAATGAATGAGAAGTAGTGATGCAAAGATCTCCTCTGAAATGTCTTCCATGTTTACTGCAATAGTGGAAAACAGTTGCACTTCCTGATATAAGGCCATCAATGTGAACTACATATAGATCCCCTTCAAATGAAATAAACCCTAAATTGTGCTGAGTGACGAGGAATACTAATGAATCAAATAATCTGTTTAACAAAACTGCTATGTAGGGCAATTAACTGACCAATTTTCAAAGAATCAGAACACAGAATACAACATTAAAACTATACCTATAAATAACATATCCTTTTTAATGATCCAGAAAGCACACCAACTTAAAAATTAATTATCGGGCGGCTATGTGGCGCAGGGAATAGAGCACCGGCCCTGGAGTTAGGAGGACCTGAGTTCAAATTCGGCCTCAGACATTTAAAACAAAAACTAGCCGTTTGACCTTGGGCAAGTCACTTAACCCCAACTGCCCTCCAAAAAGCAAAAAAAAAAAAAAAAAAAGCAAAAAAAATTTAATTATCACAATATTGCAGGAATAAAGAACTGACATTTAATTGCATTTCATAAGAGAATACTGGACATCAGCTAAATACATATGACCCAATGTTAAACTATCCAATGATTTGTGCTAGTTCAATAAAAGTGTCAAATATATTGGATATGTTTTATATTTACCACTAAATAACTACACTGGGTAACACATTTTAGGAAGGACACTGATAAAGTGAAAAACACTCAGAAAAAGTAAAACAGAGCTGGCAAGTCTTGAAATTATGTTAGATGAGGATTAACTGAAGCAATTTGAAGAAAAAAACGATCTGGGGTTTTTAGAAGACTGCAAATATGAATCAAAAGCATGATATATATGATAGCAAAGAATGATAAAGTACAGTAAGAGAGGCATAACATGCAAGAATAAGGGAATACAATATTCTATTCTGGGCATATTTTAGGAAGGACAAAGATAACTTTGAGATCAACCAAAGAAGGGCAAGTAATATGATGAAGAAACTAGGGTGTTGTCTAAATAAAAATGTATTAGGTGGAAAATGATAGCAATCATCAAGTATATGAAGATTTACCAAGTAAGGGGAGGAGAGTTATACTTCATCTGCTTGGCCCCAAAAGGTAGAACTGGAAATAAGTGAAGTTACTAAAAAGCAGATTTTTCTCCCTCATGAATATAGATGCAAAAATCTTAAATAAAATATAAGCAAAAAGACTACAGCAACTTATACCAAGAATAATACATTTTGACCACGTTGGATTTATTACAGGAATGCAAGGATGGTTCAATATTAGGAAAATCATCAGTATCATTGATCATATCAACAATAAAACTAGCAGAAACCATATGATTGTTTCAATAGATGCAGAAAAAGCCTTTGACAAAATACAACATCTATTCCTATTAAAAACACTCAAACTTATAGGAATAAATGGAGTTTTCCTTAGAATAATAAGTAGGATCTACTTAAAGCCATCAGCAAGTATTATATGCAATGGGGATAAACAAGAAGCATTTCCAATAAGATCAGGAGTGAAACAAGGATGTCCACTATCACCCCTCTTATTCAACCTAGTACTTGAAATGTTAGCAGTAGCAATTAGAGAAGAAAAAGAAATCAAAGGCATCAAATTAGGCAAACAAGAGACTAAGCTATCACTCTATGCAGATGACATGATGATATACTTGGAGAATCCTAGAGAATCAAGTAAAAAACTTCTTGAGACAATAAATAAATTTAGCAAAGTCGCAGGATATAAAATAAAACCACATAAATCCTCAGCATTCTTATATATTTCCAATGAAGTTCAACAGCAAGAGATAGTAAGAGAAACCCCATTTAAAGTTATTGTAGATATTACAAAATACTTGGGAATCCACCTGCCAAAACAAACCCAGTACCTTTATGAACACAACTACAAAACGCTTTTGACACAAATAAAATCAGATCTTACTAATTGGAAAAACATCAATTGCTCATGGCCTGGTAGAGCTAATAATAATAAAAATGACAATTTTACCTAAATTAAATTACATATTTAGTGCCATACCAACCAACCTACCAAAAAGTTACCTTATAGAACTAGAAAAAATAGTAACAAAATTCATTTGGAAGAACAAAAAGTCCAGAATATCAAGGCAATTAATGAAAAGAAATGTGAGGGAAGGTGGCCTAGCCGTACCAGATTTTAATCTCTATTATAAAGCAGCAGTCCTCAAAACTGCCTGGTATTGACTAAGGAATACAGTAGTGGATCAATGCAATAGACTGGGTACAAAAGACTCAGTAGTCAACGACTACAGTAACATACTATTTGATAAGCCCAAAGACCCCAGTTTCTGGGTTAAGAACACTATTTGACAAAAAATGCTGGGAAAATTGGAATATAGGATGGAAGAAGCTGGACATAGACCATACACCAAAGTCAAGTGTATGGGTGCACGATCTAGGTATAAAGGCTGATATTATAAATAATCTGGAGAAGCAAGGAATAGTTTACCTGTCAGATTTACGGAGTAGGGAAGACTTTATGAACCAAAGAAGAGTTGGAGAGCATTATAAAATGCAAAATGGATAATCTTAATTACATTAAATTGAAAAGTTTCTGTACAAACAAAGCCAATGTAACCAAGATTAAGAGGGAAGTGGGAAATCGGGAAAGAATATTTACAACCAGTGTCTCTGATAAAGGCCTCATTTCTAAAATATACAGAAAATTAAGTAAAATTTATAAGGATACAAGTCATTCCCAAACTGATAAATGGGCAACAGATATGAACAGGCAATTTTCAGAGGTAGAAATTAAAGATATCTTTAAGCATATGGAAAAATGCTCTAAATCACTATTGATTCGAGAAATGCAAATCAAAACAATTTTGAGGTACCACATCTCACCAGTCAGATTGGCTAAGAGGACAAAACAGGAAAATGACAAGTGCTGGAGAGGATGTAGAAAAATTGGAACTCTAATGCACTGTTGGT
>CM053596.1:203152403-203169736 GCA_028646575.1 Pseudocheirus occidentalis
AATCGAAAGAATCTAGAATTTAAAGTTCTGCAATACCTGCAACTGGGAATTAAGATATATGGGGTCTGGGATAGGGAGACCCTCCCTGCCCTACCAGAAAATAAGAAGGGAGGGGCTCTACAGTGGGATTGCTCTTTTGGGGTTGGGGCAGGGGCAAGACGGGGAGAAAATGTGTAATTCAAAAATGTAATGAAAATGAATAATGTAAACAAGAAAACAAATAAAAACTAAATTAAAAAAAAGAAAATAATAGGTACTCAATTAATAATGAATAAATGAATATGCACAATACCCAACAACACACTTATAAAGGACTTTAATAAAAATTCTTGGACTGTGAAAAAAAAAGAATATATAAGTAGGGAAAGAACACTGACAGCTGACAGGATCAGTCATGTAGGGGAGGACTTCTGAGCCAAAAGAATGGTAGCAGTGCTAAAAGGCAATGACGAGGAGGGAGCATATGCCAGGCATGAGGACAGAGACAGTTATTGGTTTATCAAACTCGCTTAACAGGTCAGTTTGGCTTCAGTTTGGCAAGAAATTAGGTGAATAATGCAGAAAGGGTTGCTTAGAGGAAGATTGTGAAGGGTTTTAAATACCAGGCTGTGAATTTGTACTTTATCCAAGTGGCAATAGGGAGCCAGTGAAGGATTTTGAGCAGGGAATGACCTGGTCAGATCTATACCTTGGGAAAATTATTTTGGCAGATTTGTGGAGGATGGATTAGAAGGGAGAGGGAGGAAGGGAAGGACGATACAATAGTCCAGGTGAGTGAGTGCAGGATAGGAGAGGAGACCAATGGGGGAGGTAGAATCAACAAGGCTGGGCAGCTGATTAGATAGAGGAACTGTGTGAGGAAGAGTCAGTAAGAAGTCTGAAGTTATAAACCTAGATATACAGAAGGATGGTGCCACAAACAGATGGCAAGTTTTGGGGATCAGATCAGTGAACTAATAGTTGAACATGCTGAATGTGTTGTGTTAGGACACTTGGAGACATTCAGGAAAGAGATTAGGTGTAGATAAGTCTGGAAGTCCTTTACATCAGAAGCCTCAAACACATGGGTGCCTGCAACACTCCCAAAGGGGCCTGAACCTGATTAAGACGTAATTGGAAAATAGTTAATGAAATAAATAAAAATTCAATACAACATAGATAATGTTAATATGTGGTTTTCTAAGTTAGTATGCTGCCTATAGGGATTTTTATGTACTTAGTGTCCCTGTTTCTATGTGACTTTAACACCACGGACAATGAATGAAACTGATTGAAACATTGACGGAACCTGTGGGAGCAGATAACATAAATAAAGGAGAGAATTTAAAATTTAACAGCTTAAAACTAAGGGCAGCTAGCTGGCACAGTAGATAGAGTGCAGGAGCTGGACTCAGGAAGACTCATTTTTCCTGAGTTCAAATCTGGCCTCAGACACTTCCTAGCCGTGTGACCTTGTCATTTAAGTGACCCAAGTCACTTAATCCTGTTTGTTTCAGTTTCCTCATCAGTAAAACGATCTAGAGAAGGAAATGGCAAGCCTTTCCAGTATCTTTGCCAAGAAAACCCCAAATGGGATGACGAAGAGTCAGGCAACTGAAATGACTGAACAACAAGAGGCTTAAAACTGCACTAAAACTTTTGGGACACTGTATATACAGAAAAGAGGACCAAGGACAGAGCCTCTGAGCACAACATACTTTGGAGGCCAGAGATGGATAGTTAACCATCAAAGAAGACTGAAAAGGAGTAGTCTGATTTTGAGAGAACAAGGGTCACATAAGGTAAAAGAACAAAAAAATATCTCTAAGGAGGTAGTGTGGAACCACAGGAAAAATGCTGCGGGCAGCTAGGTGGCACAGTGAATAGAGTACTGGCCCTAGAGTCAGGAGGACCTGAGTTCAAATATGGCCTCAGATACTTTATACTTACTAGCCATGTGACCTTGGGCAAGTCTCTTAACCTCAATTGCCCTGCCTTCCCCCCCCAAAAAAAGCAAAAAAAAAATTTTTTTAAAAGAAAGAATGCTGGATTTGAAGTCAGAGGACCTGGGTTCAAATCCCAGTTTATACAATTAATTTGACTTTGGGAAAGTCATTTGCCTTCCCTAGCCCTCAACTTTCTCACTTCTGAAATGAGAAGGGATCAGACTACATGATCTCTAAGATACCTCTGTTTCTAAATAAATATATAATCCTTAACTGTACATGTATAACCTATGTATGTATGATATATATACATATACATACATACATATACATATATATGTGTATATATACACGTGTGTGTGTATATATGACATGGATAACCAAGACTGCTTGCTGTTTTGGGGAGAGGAGGGAGAAAAATTTGGAATTCAAAATTTTCTAAAAATGAATATTGAGAATTCTTTTTATTGTAATCGGAAAAAAAATAAACATATGATCCTAAGAGAGTGTGCTCAATAGTGTCAAAAACCCTAGAAAAGTCAAGAAGTATAAGGAGTGGTAAAATGCCATTAGATTTTGCAATTAAAAGATCATCGATAACCTTTGAGAGAAGAGTTTCAGTGAAGTGTGTCCACTGGCAAGCCAGTCTAAATGGGATTGAGGAGTGGGGAAATGAAAGCAATGAGCAGACATGACTCTTCCTAGAATTTTAGTATTGAAGGGGAGAGATGAGGGTAATAGCTTAAAGGGATGGCAAAGTCCAGTAAAGGTGTCTTAAAGATAGGGGAGATGAGAGTAAGTTTGTTGGCATCTGGGAAGGAAGAAGATGATAGGGGGAGACTAAGGGAATGATAGATGGTGCAAGCTTCTAAGGACCTGAGGATTGAATGGACAAGTAGAGATTAGCTTTGGCGAAGATAAAGATCACTTTATCCTCTGAGACTAACAAAGAAGGAGAGAATACATGAACACATGAAGGAATTATTTGAGGCGTGAAGTAGGAAAAATGAGGAAACTCCAAACAATAGCCTCCATTTTCTTAGTAAAGTAGGAGACAAGGTCTTCTGCTGGGAGGGCCAAAGTGAAGGAGAGAAAGAGAAAGAGAGAAGAGAGAGGGGTCAAGGAGGGAGAGAGAACCTGAAAAGAATAGAGAGACTGCTGTGCATTGGCAAGGGTCCGGGTGAGATTAAATAATGTGAATTTGTATTGAACCCAATCAACCACGTCCTGTGATTTTTTTCTAGTAGTGTTCATCAGATAGAGGACTGGCAGTATAGGAACAGCAAGACAGAGAGGTAAAGGATTCAAGGTTGAAGGACAGTGTTTTGGGGACCTGTTTAATAATGGGATCAAGGCTCTTAGGAGAGGAAAATGAGCAGAAGTTATAGACTAAGAGAATAGGGAAGTTAAGGAGAGACTAGAAGTCAACATGAGGACAAATTTAAGAGAAATATAGACAGATGGGTAAGAGGAGAGAAGGTTGCAAAGAGAAGGAAATTTCAGAGTTCAAGATCATGGAAATGTAGCTATTTGAGTGCTGTTGAGGTCTATGGTATAAGCTCCCTTGTAGATAGGTGGATGAGGTAGAGTGGTCATGGGAGTTGAGGAAGTTTATTAACTTGGGGGTGAAGGAGGGAGCTCATGAAAGAAGGAGAAATTAGTGCTGAAGCAAGCACCACGGAATCAGATCTCTGTTTGCACCAGGAGATGGACAAAACATGAGATGAAGAAAGCTATGGTGAAGGGGACACAAGGAGAGAACACAAAGGAAACTAGTGATCGAGGAATAGGGGTGAACCTGATAGATATAACAGTGCAGAGAGAAATAATAGAGGAGTGGGATTTTTACCTTAGTAAATGCTCTGAGCTGCAGGGACTAGGGGAGCAGAGGTAAGTATTTACTGGTCAAAAGACAAGGGAATCACATTCAGTTCAAGGTGTGTTTCTGAGAAGTCGAATGGCACAGTAGACGACTATATGCTTAGAATCAGGAACACTTACTGTGTGACCCTGGGCAAATCACTTAAGGTGTCTGTGCCTAAATTTCTTTACCTGTAAAGTGATAGGATTGGCCTTGATGGTTCCTTTCTTCTAAACTGGTAGGATAGGTGATCAGAAGGACCATATACTTAAGGACACTTATTATTGCAGACAGCACAAGGCCTGGATTTAGGAACTTTCTCTCTTCTTCGTTGTAGCTTCCTTTATCTTCCTGGCTTTGGAGATGAAAGAAGACAGAGTAGGGGGGCAGGTTCTTCTGATAATAGTGGCCAGAAAGGGCATGGGCTAAAAGAAATCAGCCAGTTAATATACATTTGTTGAATTTAAGTTGTTTAATCACTTCCCTCCCCTTGTAAAAAACAGAAGGGAACATGGACATAATATGCAAATCTGTTATAATAGAACTTGCTAAAATTCAGGCTGAGTGCAGCAATTTTAGTTTTCCATGCCTTTCCCTCTTCCTTGGCTCACCCGATGGTATCCTTTGAGTCCAGCTTCTGTCCTGTCTACCAATTCCTGGGTCCTAGACCCACCTAGGAACAGCAGCCTCCCCCTCCATCCACCTTAATTTGTGCTGAGCCTTAAATGATACATGGAAAATGATATAAGTGCAGAAGAAAGAAGTGCTAATGTCAGAACAGACAGTGTCTACTAGAAAAGGTGACTAGATCAGCCTGGCTCTAGCCAGGGAGGGTTTGGGTAGGGGAGGAGGACATTAGATGGGAAAGGTAAATTACAGCCAAATGGGGAGAAATGCTCAGAAAAAATAAATTATTTCCCCCCAAGACTTTGAAGCTTGCTTGTCATGTTGTTTTAAGTCTCAACTGAAGCCCATTGATTGATCTTCCTACTAGATCAGGGGTGGGGAACCCGAAGCCTCAAGGCCACGTGTGGCCCTCTAGGTCCTCAAGCATGGCCCTTTGACTGAATCCAAACTTCACAGAACAAATACCCTTAATAAAAGGATATGTTCTGTAAAACCTGGACTGGATCAAAAGACTGCACCCAAGAACCTAGAAAGTCACATGTGGCCTCAAGGCCACAGGTTCCCCACCCCTACTCTAGGTCCTCAAGTTTGACCTTTTGACTGAATTCAAATAATCCAAACAGATTTGTTCTGTGAAGTTTGGATTTGGTCAAAGGGCCTCACTTGAGGACCTAGAGGGCCATATGTGGCCTTGAGGCCACAGGTTCCCCATTCTTGTACTAGACTATGTTTCCTTCTTATACTTGCTTATTACACTGCTTCAGAGTGGTTTTATCCCAGGATTGCAGACCACTTAGCCAAAAAGAATCAATCAAATAGCCCCAAGTAGCTAGGGGTCATTATCTCCATTTTTCTAGTGGGGAATCAGAGGATTCACTAATGACAGAAGGTCAAGGGCCATGTCAGCCAGGAAGCCTGAGACTACAGCACTGAATTCCTTACTCTCAGCTCCTCCTTCTCCTTCACTCCCCCCTCCTGCCGGCTACTAGGCACAGAGCCACCCACAGTTTCAGTCAAGCTCAAGCCTGGGAATTTGTGGTTGGCTGTTTTAGCAACGTTGTCCCTTCAAAACAAGCATTCTTAACCTTTTCTGTGTTACAGACCCCTTTGGCAGTCTGATAAAACCTGTGAACCCCATCTCAGAATGTTTTAAAATGCACAAAATATTTTAATTTTTAAATATATGAAATGTTAAATTATTAATATTATTATTAAATATTTATTAAATAAAATTAAAAAATTAAAATGCATTAAAAATTACATGTAAAAGAAACTAATTATATTGAAATCACTATTAAAAATTTTTTAAACAATTTCATGAACCCCAGGTTAAGAAGCTTGCTTTAAAAGAAGGTTATAGCTAAGGATTGATGGTAGCTAAGAGCAGAAGCAAGAAACTGTTGCCTTCAGTAAGATAAAGCTGTGAAAAAAAAAAGTGATAGGAAGGCAGATTCCTCCCAGGTATATATATTCACAGAGCCCCTCGTGAAACAAAAAAGAAAAATAGACCACTGAGTTTGGTACCACCATCTTGGGCTATATCCTAGAGGCAGCATGATATATATATATATTTTTAAAAGCCTGCTGTATTTGTAACCAGAGGGCCTGTGTTTGAATCCCAGATCTGTAAATTATTACCTGTGTGACCTTGAGCTATTGCTAAACATCTCTGGGCCTTAGTTTCCTTGTCTATAAAATGAAGGGGTTCAACAAATGTTCCCCTAAAGTCCCTTCCTGCTTTCAAGCCTATGGTTCTGATTCTGGCCAGGCCCCTTATAGAATTACAATACAGGGCACCAGTTCCTGTCCTTTTCGCCTAGGTGGTCACTCTAGGATTGAATCCAGATCCTCTCCCTGCCCCCACACACATCAGCCCTTCCCCTATTCTAGGCCTGTTGTTTCTTCAGATCTTTACAAGAATTTCCCTTTCTCTCAAAAGATGGTGGGTGCCAGGCAATCTGGGCAGGAGGAGTCCGGTACAAGCTTAATTTGCCTTAACCATAGTAGAAATTGAAGTGTATCAGGCAAGAAAGAAGTGAAGTACTTTTAAGTCTTTCAGTCTCATAAGATGCTGGATTAGAAGGACCAGTTCCCATGTTACAGCATGGATCTGAGAAATCTAGCCTCTTTTCTGGCCCATCTTATGCTTTTAATATACCAACAGGAGGTGATGTTTCTGTTTGTCGGGAAGACGTGAGAATTTTATCTGACCTGTTTAACAAATATCTAGTTATTATAAGCATGCCTGGTCAGCATTTGCTGACTCCCACCAAGGGCTCCCACTCAGCTGGTTCATCAAATGTCTTTGGGTCTTTCTTTGCAATGGAATGTGAGTTTCCCACAAGCCCAAGGGAAGGTTCCCTTCCTGACCTGTTCCTTCTTAAATGCTGCCCTTTGATTATTTGTTAATGACTCACAGCTGTGTTGCTTCCCCATCCCTCCCTGGCTTGATGTGAGAACAGAGCCCTGAAACCTGAGCCCTCCTCACCATGGAGATGTTGTTGCCCACCATCAGGGCCAGATCGAATGCCTTTGGCTACCAATGAGTGTGTATGTGAATGGTCATATGGGGGAGGGAGACTGGGAGGAAAGGACGGTGAGGATATCTTCACGGGTGCATCGCAGCATTGGCCTGGGATATCTCAGGGTGGAAAATGGAGAGGGATAGAAGACAGAACTGAAAATGAGATTTACTTCATTTAGGCAGCACAGTAGATAAAATACAGATCCTTGTATCAGAAAAATACAAGTTCAAAATCCTGCCTCAGACATTTTACTTTGCTGTGTGATCCCGGAGCAAATCACTTACCCTCTCTCAGCCTCTGTTTGCTCATCTGCAAAATGGGGGGAGTAATAGTACATACTTCCTAGGGTTGTAGGTAGTTTCAAATGAGCTAACATCTCTAAAGATAGTCACAAGCCTTAAAGTGCTTAAACAAATGGTAGTTCTTATTATTATATAATTAAAAGAAAAAAAAAGAATGGTGGAAGGGCAGAGGTGACACCGAATTTGGCAGCAGGGCAGCAAGAAAGCCTCAAATCCCCCCCACTCTTCCATCTCCAGGGTTTGGCCATAAATGGGAAATGAACCTTTTGGGCCTCTTTTGACATTTCTTTCTTTCTTTTTTTTAAACCAGATCTGTGATTTCATAGGCATAAGGATGGAGGATCAGGGTTGAAGTTCCTTTAGCAAAGCAAATCAGCACCTCCTCTATAACTCGTCCTAGGGAATTAACTGGAGTATTAAAAAGTTAAGTGACTTGCATCGGGTCCCACATAGGGTCCCACAGTGAGTAGGGATTTAAATTCAGATCTTCCTGGCAAAGAAGTCATCGTTTTAATCATTATTGCCCAGCAGCCTCCTCTTACACATAATAATCCTAACAGCTGACATTCATATAACACTAAGGTTTCCAAAGCACTTTATACAATCTCATTTGAATTTCAACAATCTCTGAGGCAGGAGCTAAAGCACCCCCATTTTACAGATGAGGAAACTTGAGGTTTCTGGGAGGTTTCTGACTTGCCAGTGGTCACTCAATTAATAAGGGCAGAATTTGAATTCAAAAGTTCCTAACTTCAGCAGGACATTCATTATATCACACTGCCTCTCCAATTCAGACGGTCTTGGTCAGGGGTGGGGAACTTGTAGCCTCGAGGCCACATGTGACCCTCTAGGTCCTCAAGTGTAGTCCTTTGAATCCAAACTTCACAGAATAAATCCCATTAATAAAAGGATTTGTTCTGCAAACCTTCAACTCAGTCAAAAGGCTGCACCCAAGGACCTAGAAGGCCACATGTGGCCTCAAGGTTACAGGTTTCCCACCCTTGGTCTAGGCCATGAAAGGGTACAGATGAAGCTGCCTCTACCAAATAATCAAGTATTCTATTTTCCTCACAAGTTTATCCCTGATGTCTGAAATTCTGAGACTTGTTCCCGT
Organism: Pseudocheirus occidentalis; assembly: GCA_028646575.1. Taxonomy (NCBI): domain Eukaryota; kingdom Metazoa; phylum Chordata; class Mammalia; order Diprotodontia; family Pseudocheiridae; genus Pseudocheirus; species Pseudocheirus occidentalis. Next base: position 203,160,758 of record CM053596.1, read on the forward strand.
GAGAGAGCAAGAAATTATTGTGGGTTCAAATGCCAATCCTCTACTGAGAATGAACATATGAGATTCTTTCCAAGAAAGGCCACTGTTAGGTGGAAGCAGCCCACTCCCTCCATAAGAAAGGCATTCAAAAGATGAATTTTTTTAGGGAGAAGGTGGAGAAGGAGGGCCATAATGTAGTTACTGTTGGAAGAGAACAGGTCTATTTGGGATACTGCAGTGCCCAGGGGACTCTGGGAAATCAAAGACCAACATGAAAACATTAGAAACCTGGGCACCAGCACCAAGAAGGTGGGGACAGAGGAAGAGAGGACCAGGGGAACTTGGGCACTCTGAAACCAAGCTCTTCTTCTATCTTACCTACAACCAGCTCAAGGATACCAAGTGTTAAAACCCCTTGTATGGAAATCTGCACTTGCTTACTGACTGACTTGTTCTCACCCTAGAACCTGACTCATTGAAGGATTCTTGCCTAGGGCAACTCCATCATTGGTGAAGTCCTGCCTCTACACATTGAAGGATCAGCTGGGGTTGCCTGAGCACAACACTTACAACTCTCAGCATAATACTCTAAGTCAGTGAGCTGCTGACCAGACTGAAGGGATGCCATGCTGGGATGGAGAGTTTCAAACTTTTAAAATCCAGTTCAACGGGCATCCCTTTAGCATCTTCTACATGTCAGACAACTTCCAAGGCTCTCATAGAAAAAGACAAACAGTATCAGACCTAGGTGAGTTTCTTTATCAATTGGAAGAGACACTCATAGCCATGTACGCACAAAATAAAAGCAGTCATGGTGGGATGTGCTAACAGCTGGGCCAACCCTGGCTTTTATGGCACTTGAGCTAAACGTTGGAAGGAGCTAGGTTAGATGGGAGAGAATTCTAGGTGGGCGGTGACTGCCTATACAAAGGCCTGGGTATGGAAGAGGAAATGTTAGGAATATCCTGATTGGGGAATAACAAGAAAACCTGTTACATAGAGAGAAAATATGGATGAGTAATGAAAGCCTCCTGTACATATAATTACATGTTATATGATTTGTTTGGTGTAGGCATTCTGTCCACATACAGATCACAACCCCCTCCATATTCTGGGATTGAGTTTATGTAAAATAAGGTTTCTTAATCTTTTTTATATCATGAACCCCTTTGGAGGTTTGGTGAAACCTGCGGACCATTCTCAGAATAATGTTTTTAAGTAATTGAAGAAAATGTTAAATTTCAGTTAGAGGTTTCTGAAAATAAAGATTCCTTCCCCCCTCCCATCCAGACCCCCCAAATCTGTCCACAGACCCTTGGGAGTGGATGGCCCCCTGGTTAAGAAACACTGGATGTAAGATTGGAAAGGGAGAGAGGCAGCTTGGGCACCTGTGAGGCTCAGGCTCAAAAGCAAATGCTTCGGATAAAAGAATTTAATCTTAACAGCTTTCATCATATTACTGGGAAGGAAGCATCAGCAACCAGACATAAACTGAGCTCTGTATGGTTAATTCTCTCTCCTGCTCTCAAGACAAGTTCACAACGTACTGCCAACTGCCAACCTCATAAGCACCCTACTCGTGGTCAGCTATCTGGCCTTTCAGTCTCTAATTTGGTGCAAACATTCCCAGAACACACTACTCTTTCTCCTTTATTTGAATATGCTTCCAGAACACACACACACACACACACACACACACACACACACTCACTGACCCCTTCCATACTAGACTGCATAGCTCCCAAACCACCAAAAGATACACAATCAACCTGGAGACACCTTCCTGACACTCCTCCTAAACAGTCTCCAAAGAATTACAGATACTTCTTTCCCTTTGCAGCTGTCCCCATATGGTAGGAAGTAATGAGGAACTCTTCTATGATGCAATACAGCTGTATACCCTCTTCCCTTAGTCTGTCCCACTGTGCTCCAAGCTCTTGATACAGCTCATGTAAAGGGAAGACCATTGGAATAATCAAATACAATAAAGTGACTATTATTAGGGTATTTAGATTGGCAACAGTTTGATGTTTTATAAGAACTATAAATGGCCCTTCTCTATGGTCAGAGGAGCCTAGGACTGCTATAATAATTAAACTAAAGAATTGATTTTTTCCTGTGAAGGAATGGGCACAGAACAGTTAAGTTTTGATAGGGGGAGGAAAGAGAAGGTCCTGTGTGAGCAGAATTGAGAAGCCTTGGGCAGAAAGGGATAAAGATGAGGGTCATGGAAATGCTGGAAGGAGGAGGCCACAGGGGTGGGGAACCTGTGCCCTCGAGGACACCTTGGCCCTCTAGGTCCTCTAATAGGCTCTTTGACTGAATCCATACTTCAAAAATTTCTGTGAAGTCTGGATTCAGTTAAAGGGCCCTACTTTAGGGTCCTTTAAGTTTAAAAGGAATCAATGTTTTAATTTAGTTGTTAAAAACAGCTAATTCTTAATTTCCTGGAGTTTATTATCCAGTTTGGGAATTACACAGGCTCTTTGCTCATTGATTTTTGAGCTCCAAGATCTCTTTGTTCAACCATTTTATATGTCGGAACTGAGGCCTAGAGAGGGTAAGTGACCTGCCCAAATTTGCACACACATCCCCAGCAGCAGAGCCAGGTTCAGTCCTCTGACTCCTGATCCAGAGGTGGTTTCTAACATGCCATGCGATGGCCACGTCATTAGTCATTCCTTGGCTAACGATCACCTTCACCAGAGCATAATCGGGGTAAAGGAATGACTCCCAAACTCAGATTCCTCTCAGTTGCTTCTTGCAGGCTTCTCTAGTGAAAAGTTTGGTTGGGGAGAAAGCTGAAACAATCCATTAAATTAAATTTGGATATTAATTACAGATTTCAATCCTCTGTGCTTTCTCTACTCCCTACAAGCATGGATAATTGAAATTTGGCTTTACCTTAGTTGCTCTTGAGACAACCTGACTCCCTCAGTGACACAATAGCCTCTTGAGCTGGCTTGTGTATGCCCTGCAGGAGGTGTTGGGCTGGTGCCTGGCTCCCCTTCCCTCCTCCCATTCAGATTGCTGACAGTGTGGAGTGAGTCCAATAATCTCATTCACCTGTTTAAGAGAGTTAACTGGGGAGCAATTAAGACACTTTCTTAGCTCTTCAAAGAGTAGGGACTTTTTGACACCTGCGGGGTGTCAGAGTGGAAAAGGATATCAAGCTTTATGGACACTATAACTAAAACTGTAATTTCTCTCTTAAAATCAATTTAATTGATATCTTTAGTTTTTGTTGTTCAGTCGTGTCTGGCTCTTCATTGACCCTGTTTGGGGGGTTTTCTTGGTGAGATACAGGAGTGGTTTGCCCTTTCCTTCTCCAGCTCATTTGACAGATGAGGAAACTGAGGCAAAGAGGGTTAAACAACTTGCCCAAGGTCATACAGCTCTTAAGTGTCTGAGGCTGGATTTGAACTCTTGAAGATGAGTCTTCCTGATGTCGAGCCCAGTGCTCTATTCTGTTATCTAGCTGCTCTTTCTCTATTGTTTTAACATTATCTAAATTCTCCCCTCTATCTACCCCTTTCTCTCCTCTCCTAGAGAGTCATCTCTCCTAGCAAACAATATTGTTAAAGATAAAAGAACAAGATGGAGGGGGAAAAAGCCCCAGCAAAACCTATAAAGGCATCTTTTAAAAATCTGACGATAGATGCAACATTCCAAAGGCATTTCGCATCCCCATTTGCAAAAAATGAAGTGTGGAGAGAGCCTGTCTTTTCACATCGGCGTGCTTTTTCTTTTAAATTTCGCAACATTCATTTTTTATAGTTTTCTGGTTGTAAAACTAGAATTTCTCATGGAGGGTTAGCCTGAACTCGGAAAAGACCAAGAGACCCCGTCCTAGGCAGGCTGTTGAGAGCTGATAGAAGCTGCGGCAAAAATAAAATAAAATAAACAAGAGAAAAGCCGTAGTCTAGCACTGCATTGCTGTAGCAGGAGAACTGTGCTTACAGTCAGACATGGAGAACAACAGCGGCTTTTCCCTTTGTCACCCAATGGCAGATAAAGTTTTGTCCCAAGAGAAGTCATGCATCTGTGGGCATCAGGAAGAGTGAGCCGCACCTGGAGGTCAGTCTCCTTCTGAGAGCAACTGGGAACTGCAGAAGGAGCCAAGCTAGATTGCCAAAGCAACGAATACGTGGTGACCCCTGCTGGGAGTAACTGGGAACTGCAGAGGGAGCCAGGATAGAATGAGGAAGCCATGAATACCTGGTGACCCCTACTGGGAGTAACTGGGAATTGCAAATCAACACATGAAACACGTTCCCCAAGCACTAAGAAACAGGACAGTTGGCACCTTAGAGGGAACAATATAGCTTCAAATAAAATTATGCTAAAAAAATAAATTTAGGCTAAAATATCCTGAACATTGGATTGAAAAACCAGTGGCAAAGTCCAGCTGAGGTTCCCGTCTAAGAACAGTAATTCTGCACTCAGGTCAATGAGCAAACAGCCGCCCCAGAGACCATCGTCAGGGGAGGGGCGGCTGGAGGGGAGTCTTCCTATTTAGAAACGAAAATACCTAGAAGCTTATCTCCATCTTACTGAAAGCTTTCTGTTTGCTTTCTGAGGTTCCTGATTTGTATTCCCTGTTCTTCCAATAAGACTCATACTCTCCTTTTGGGTTGAGAACGCATGCTTGCAAAGGTAGGTGGTGTCAATCTGACAGCCGGAGTCGGGTCGGGGTTTTCCCAGATTTGTTAGGATGAGGCTGTTATAAGCTAGAGATATGAACAACGCCCCTCAAACGTGCCCCAGGTTCTTCACGTCCTGGGTCTCTGACATCAGTTACACAGTCTTCTGTTGTCTCTGGAAAGGGTCCATCAAACATCCTCCGCGGTTCAATAGAAAAGTCTTGGATCTGAACCCCTAACTCAATCCTCTCCCTGGGTCTTCGTTTGCTCATCGGCAAAATGAAGGGGCTGGACTAGCCTAGAGCCACGATCCTCTGGTCTTTCTGCCTCCGGGGCCACGGATTCAGAAAACTGAAGTTATTTTTTCCTAGACTTTTGACAATGTAGCAGTTGAAATGTCACTAGTTTTTCATCTGAGTTTTCGAGATGTTTCAGCCTCATTTTATCCCAGCCATAATTCGGTTTTCAGCTATATTTTTTCGTTAACTACCTTGGAAAGCAGAGGAATGCAAACAATGTGATTTCTTTACCTAAAGGCAATTGGAGGGTGGGGGTGGAGGTAAAATCACAGGGAAATGAAGGTTAGCAAATGGTCTGGTTTGGGTGGATTAAGGGGGAACAATGAAATCCAGAACATAGACTAAACCTGGCCAGACTATTCCTTTCAGACTGGGCTGGTCTTAGGAGTTCAGGCAATAAATCTGAGGGGTCCAAGACAAGGGGCCCTGGCTTAACATGTCTCACCTCACACAAACATCATGGTATCTGTAATACATTCCTTTAAATAAAGATAGAAGACAAGACAAGCAGTTAAATAGACAGGAACTCCTAATATAAATATATCCGGGAGGCACAATATCTTAAATTGTTATAGAGTATCACTTTAGAAGGACTAGAAACATTTATTTAGAGTTAAGAAGTCCCTTAAAAGCTATCTGGGTCAAGCCCAAACACAGACACTGGCTGTGGGACCCTGGGCCAGTCAATTAACCCAGTTTGCCTCAGTTTTCTCATCTGTCAAATGAGCTGGAGAAGGAAATGCTAAATCACTCCAGTATCATTGCCCAGAAAATGCCCAATAGGGTCATGAAGACTTAGACACAACTAAAAACAACCGAAAGACAAATCCAAACTCCCTTGTTTTATGCATGAAAAAACTAAGGCTATTCTCCTTATTCCAATCCATTCTCCATTCAGCCACTACAGTGATTTTCCTAAAACACAAGTCTGATCATATTGCCTTCCTCCCAGCCCCCCATCCCTAATAAACTCCAGTGGCTTCCTATTGCCTCCAGGATCAAATACAAAATGCTATTTGGTATTCAAAGACCTTGAAACCTAACCCCCTGTAGACTTCTTATACCTTAGTCCCCAACATGTACTCCTCATTCCAGTGACACCAGCCTCCTGGCTGTTCCAGGAACATGGCACCGTCTCTTGGCACTGGACATGCTCTCTGACTGTTGCCAAGCCTGGAACACTCTCCTTCCTCTTCTCTGACTGCTGACCTCCCTGACTTCTTTCAGTTCCAAATAAAATCCCACCTTCTACACTTTCTACAGGAAGTCTTCCTTAACCCCTCTTAATTTCCAGGCTTTCCCTCTGTTTCCTTTTTCCCTGTATAAAGTTTTCCTATATAAAGGCACGGACTGCCTTTTTCTCCTTTTTCTATCTCTGTCACTTAGCACAGTTTCCTGGCATATAGTAGGCACTTAATAAATGTTTATTGAATTGAAGCGATTTGCTGAGAGTCCCAAGGAGGATATCATTGTTCTTCAGTCATTTTAGTCATGTCCTACTCTTTGTGAGCCCATTTGGGGTATTCTTGACAAAGATACAGGAGTAGTTTGCCATTTCCTTCTCCAGCTCATTTTGCAAATGAAGAACTGAGACAAGCAGGGTTAAGTGACTTGCCCAGGGTCCCACAGCTAGTATGTATCTGAAGTCAAATTTGAACTCAGGTCTTCCTGACTTCACTTCCTGTTCCACCCACTGTGCCACCTAGGTGCTCATGGGTAGTAAGTGGCAGAGTCTAGATTTGAAGTCAGGTCATCTGATTCCAAATCCAGTGCTCTTTCTGCTACTCAACTCAGAGCAAATTGGGAAAAATACCAAAGCTATCCCTAGAATGAGGTTCTTTTAGCCAAGATAAATGTATCTACACCTTTGTTCAGTAACATCATTCATATGCAAACTTCTTTCATGCTCAAAAAATAATTTTGGATTAAGCAGAACTCAGGATCTTGTGTTTCCTACTCTGTTACCCACAGTGGCCTGAAGCACAAGGTCCTACTTGGGCCTCATCTTCTTCCTCTTTGTTCCTCTTTCACACACATTGGTGCTTCCTACTACTATATTTACTTGCTCCTACAACCTCCTGCACCAGCATCCCCTCAGCTCCAGGCTCTTCTGGTTGTCCAAGGTGGAAACCACTGTAAATGTGATGAGGACTTGGAGTGACCTCATCATTATGAGGAGAGTTCAGAATGCCCCGTTACTGTCTACTAATCAAATAGCAGTTGGACACCATCATGTCTTTGTGACGAATGAAGATAAGGAAGAGATCGTTTTCATTAGTCCAATGGGATTCTACCAATTTAAATGCATGTCCCAAGGAATTTCTGGGGTCCTTACCACTTTTTAGCAGATCTTGGAAATAGTGGTTGGCAAGAACTTCTGGGAAAATTGGAAAGTAGATTGGCAGAAAATAAATCCAGATCAATAGTGATGCTATGTAGTATAATAAAGTCCAAATGGATAGTTGACCTAACACATCATTAAGAAATTAGAGTAGAATGGGAGGAGATAACTTTCAGGCGTCTGGTTGAAGGAGGCTTCATAATTAAACAATGTCTTTGGGGCATAGTTTCAAATGGCTAGTTCACAGCTTTACCAACAGTGCATTGATAGTAAAATTAACAGCTAACATTTATATAGGCTTACTATGTACCAGGCACTGTGTTAAATGTTTTTATAATTATCTTATCTGATCTTCACAATAGCCTGAGGAGACAGATGCTATTAGCATCCCCATTTTATGGATGGGGAAACTGAGGCAAAGAGGTTAAGTGACATTAGCATACCTGTTTTTCCACGTCTCTTCCAGCAGTTACCATTTCTCTCTTTTTTTTTTTTGGCGTCTTTGTCAATCCAATAGGTAGTACCTCAGTGTTGTTTAGATATATATTTCTTTAACTATTAGGGATTTAGAGTATTTTTAAAATACAGCCATTGATAACTTTGATTTCTTTTTCTAAAATCTGCCTGCTCCTGTGGGGTGTTCAGAAAGGACCAGTACCTCTGATGTGAAGGCTTGCTAAGCCCTTTGCAGCGCTGCTCCATCCTCAGTGTTCACCTTTCACCCAACTCTTATCTGTGGCTCTGAGAAGCTGTAGTGAGAGCAGTGGCCATACTTGGTTAAAACTGTCTCAGCAGATGGATTAAATTAGGTTGAAGGTAAGTGACATGCCTCAGACCCATTGGTGAGTTAGAGGGATGTCTGGTTGAAGCATGTGAAGACTTCTGCAGAAATCATCACAGGAGAACAGTTTGTTCCAGAAGCCATAAAGGTAGCTGAAGCAGGACCTGTGGAGAGGTTGGAGTTTGGTCAGACATTGGAGATGCCAAGCTCACCCACTTTATCCCAGGCCATTGCCAGTCATCCTGACTTTTGTCTTGCCGCTAGAATTCAATGACTCAGGAAGCGTGAGGCTGATGACTTTGTGCAACTCTGCCTCACTTATATCCAATTCTCACACAAATCAAGACCACCCCGTGATGTCACTGTTTCCCTTCAAAATCAAAGGATGAACAGCAACTTATATTCTTTCCCTATCTACCAATTGGGAATTGGCTCTTTTTCTTGTACATTTGCCTCAGTTCCTCATATATTTTGAAAGTTAGACCTTTATCAGAGAATCTTGCTATTAAGAATTGTTTTCCTGCTTTTCTTCTTTTTTTTTAAATTTTTTTCCCAAATTTTATTCAATATCAAACATATCTCTACAGTTTTTACTGAGGAGGTTGACCACGTCCACGACCAAATACACCTCTAAACTGGAATTCTGTTGCTGACCCAGCCCCAGCTTTAGCCTTCTTGTCAGCACCAGGAGGAGCAGCACTTCGTCTGTATGTATCTCTGTCAGCTTCACCCCGAGTAAGTCGGGCAGGTCGCTCACCCTCTAGACCTTTGGGCCTTGGCCTTCCTGTCTCTGGGCGACTTCTTCAAAGCGTGGCAGGCACAATCTCGGGGGGAAGGTGAAGGTAATCCCGGAGTTACTGAATGCCCTCATTGGTGAGGTACCAGTAGAAATGCCTCCATGCAAACTGCTCCTTAACATAGCCACGAGACTTTAGA
>CM053596.1:203169836-203181787 GCA_028646575.1 Pseudocheirus occidentalis
GTTCTTCTTGGGCATCAACATCTTGGCGGCGGCGGCAGTCTCCTGCTTTTCTTCTAATTTTAGCTTTGTTGTTTTTTGTGTGCAAAACCTTCCAGTTTTTGTCAAATTGTGAGTTCTTGCCCCTGTAGCTGAGATCTTAGTTATCAAACACTTTATTACTGTGTTGATTTATTTCTGTATATTGTATATTGAATCTGTTCTGCTGATGAACCTCTCTATTTCTTATCTAGTATCAAATTATTCAATGATTACAACTTTGAAGTATAATTTGAGATCTGGTACTACTGGTCCTCCTTCCTTTCCATTTTTCTTATTAATGCCTTTGATATTCTTGACTTTTTGTTCCTCTGGATGAATTTTATCATTATTTTTTCAATATCTAATTTTTTGATAACCTGGTTGGTATGGTACTGAATTAAAAAATTTTACTGCTATTTTATTATATTGGCTCAGCCTACCCATGAGCAGTTAATATTTCTCCACTAGTTAGATATTTATATTTCATTTCACATATTCTCTCCCCACCCCACCCCCTACCTCCACCTTGGGCTCAGCTAAGTTTTTAGAATCTATTTCTTGCTTCGGTCTCACTTGCTTTCTACTTCTTTTCTCCAGCTTGGAACTATGACCTAGAACTGGGCAACGGGTGACAGAGCTTCCAACTGGCTTCAGGTCTTGTTCCCAACACTGGTTCAGGGATCCCCTGGGATCTTTTTCTGCCCTATTGCTTCCAGCTATGGTATTCAGTCTCAACTATCTTAGCATTCCTGGGTAGTGGAATGCCCCCTACAGCTACCATTGAGTACAAATTTATCTATCTTTTTAGGCTGCCCTGGACTTGAAAAGTGAATTGCTGTGAGTTCCACTTGGTTGTCCTGATCAGAATTTGGCCCGGTGCCATTTTTAGGTGGTTATGGAAGAGGTGTTTTGGGTGAACTGGGCAAAATTGCTGACTTATTCCACAATGTACCTGTACACAGCACACAGTGCCATAGGGTTGTTCTCAGGAAACCACCCCTCAATCTCTTCTTTTAAAGGTTCCTGGCTTCTAGAGTATGGAAATCAATAGCTCTAGGTCCAATATAGGCATGAAGATGTTTTCTAGAAGTGGCAGTTAGATTGGGAAATAGTAGGCATGTGGGGAAAAAAAGGACATTGCTACTAGGAAGTACCAGAAAAAGATGATGTGATTCATATAGATACAGTCAGCAAGGTTGATGGACTGGGGCTCGCTGCTTAGCAGCAGCAGGCTTCTTTCTGTCTCCTTCTACACATGCTTGGGTGTTCAGATTGCATGTCCCTTGTCTTCTTACCCCTTCCAGGCCTTCCTGGTTCTTCACATTTATCATATTTGACCTTTATAAAAGATGTTAGGCAGTAAGGCACACAATATGATGAGCCAGAACCTTGTAGAATTTCTCCCCAGATGTATTTTCAGAACAACTACTATTTGATGTTTTTCAGAACAGCTATGCCTCTGCCATCTTGTACTTGTGAAGTAGTACTTGTGTATCCATGTGCTAGACTTTCCATTTTCCATATTGAAATCCATCTCACTAGACTCAGTCTGATTCTGTAGCCTGTAACATCCTTTTGGATTCTATCGTACAGTACATTAGCTCTACTCTGAGGAGCATCAAACATTGTGTAACCGATCAGAAACTTTGAGTGTCCTCTCATCCTCTCACCTTTTTTCAAAAGAAGGACATGGAATATGGTAGGTAGAGCAATGGGGCCTTGAAAGAGGAGTTAGCATACCAGCCCCTTTCAAATACACTCAGCTTTTGGACCCCCAAAATATATTCTGCCCATCATCAAAGGGATCATAAAAATATAAGGATTTCATTGGAACATACATATGAGAAGATATCTTAATAGTGCTTTGAAAACAGAGAAATGGCCACGATCAAGAGAAAATGTGAAGACTGTGCAAAAGAACAGTTAAACTGATTCCTTTTCTGAGTAGTGCTACACAGAACAGAGGAAGGTAAAGCATACAGCACCAAAGAATTCAGGGTCAAAAAGAAGTTAGAAATCAGGGCACAGGAAGTTGGATGAATGAAAGTTAAAAAGGAAGATGGATAATGTATCTTGGGGAAATAAAGGTACTTTATTTACCAAGAAGGATAATGTCCATCATGGTGATGTTCTGTGGAAGAAGTTTAGACCAATGATGTATTTCACTTTAATTTTCTGTCTTGGAATGACATCTAAAACATCTATTATTAATTCCTCCAGCATGTTATTCATTTCCCTGTAATTGTCATTGTAAAAAAAAAAAGTAATCACCCATAATGAACACGGTTGGTTTAATAGCTTTATAGACATAACCATTTATTCTCTCATCTTAACCTTGGCATCTATCACTGAGGTCTTCTCAGAAACTAATTTCATATTAACACCATCAAAAGATAATTCATGAACTATAAGCATGGATCATCAGTTTCCCAAAAGACCATGATGGAAGATCATTATACCAAAGGCTGGAGATGGAACCTAGCTTGGGTTGGCCTGAACAGGACCCAGTCTTGCAAGTATTGGGAAAGAAGTAAGAGCAATGTGCTAGAGATCAAAAGGGACACCTATATTGAAACCCTGGAATGATGTCAGCTCACTAGGAGGATTTTATTTCTTGGTCACGCAGTATAATCTGATCGTCTCCTAATGAGAGGAATCTACTTATGGCTACTTTTATGGTAACTTCATAGAGGGCATATAAAACTCCTGTCATAGTATTTTATTTAAAGTGTCCATTACTGAACTGTCTGGGCACCATTTATCCAATTAAAATTCTATTGTTTCTCTGTCAGGAATTAGCAGTTTTATCCTTCTTTGTGCTTTTAAGACCTCCCCAACCAACCTCCAGCCTAGAGTCCTAGGCTTTACTGTCTTTGTTTCTTCCTCACAGTCCTACCTTTTTATAGGAAATACTGAAAAGCATGATCAGTGACAGGCTTGCCAGATTTCTCAGATTCATTGTAGATTCTCTCATCTTCCAGGCAAATTATGAAGCCGGTGAAGATTTGCTTTTGTTGAGTCTAGCATCCTGTTTCTCATCCTTTCTTCTTCCTTGATTCTTCTTTCACCTTGACTCTTCAAACTTTTACTGGTAACCTTCCCATCCCTATACTCACCCCTAATTCTGGGAAAGTAGCTAGTATTAGTGATATAGTGTTGTTCAGTAGTTTTAGTCTTGTCAGACTGCTCATGACCCTATTTAGGACTTTCTTGGCAAAGATACTGGAGTGGTTTGCCATTTCCTTCTCCAATTCATTTTACAGATCAGGAAACTGAGGCAAACAGGGATAAGTGACTTGCACAGGGTCACACTGCTACTAGGTATCATGCTGGATTTGAACTTAGGGAGATGAGTCTTCCTGATTCCAGGCCCAGCACTCTATCTACTGTGCTACCTAGCTGCCCGAGGTTAGTCATTAATACTTTAATTATTATTTTTTAGTTTAAATTTGTTAATGTCTTATATCTCCCAAGCACATACACATTTTAAGACTAATCTCTAATTGGGGAAAGAAAATCTTTGTTCTCTGTTAAAGAAATTTCAGACAACATAGAGAAATATTTGCAAATACCTTTCATCACAAAATTAGGGAGCTGGCTCCTTGACCTGCACCAGGCTAGGACAAGAAAGAAGGGAGCAGCCAGGAAGCACTGGTGGCAATTCACCCAGAATCCAGAGGAGGAGTACTATAACATTTCTTCTCCCTCAAAAATAAACAAACAAAAAATCCAAAGCAAAAAGTCAAAAACAATTTTACTTCTTTGGCTATCCTGGTCAGAGAATTATGGCAAAAAGAAAAATATATTACAGGCTGTTATACTTCAAAGGGCCACTAGAGATCTTCTGGTCCATCCCTAATGGTAGATAAATTTTTTTAAGGAATGATCTCAAAAATGTATCCATTCTCATAGGAAGCATGCCTCCCACCTCCTGTCAGAGACGTCGCTCATCTAGAAGTGCAGGTGAGGCATGTGTTTTCAGACTTGGTCAATATTTTGATTTGTTTTGCTTGACTGGATTCATTTGTTACAAGGGAGAATTTTATTGGAGGGTACAAGGTCATTAAGAAATGACAATGATGTTTTAAAAAAGGAAAAGAAAAAAAGCATCATTAAAACATGTTTAAATAAATAAAAGCATAGCTTCCTCCTATTTAAAAAAACAAAAACATAAGCCTATCCAGTTTTATTCTCCCTATCCCCTAATATGTTTCAACCAAGTTAGAATAGTTTTATTTAAAATGTTTCTGTCTACAAAGATCAATAGAGAAAGGGTTTCTCCGGTGTCATCAGTCATCCTTCCTCCTCCTCCTCATATTAAATGTCATTTTATGACGCCACCCCCTGAAACTCCTCACTCCCTCAGAGGTAGAGGGGGATGGGAAAACAGGTTTTAAGTCTTTCAGAGAGTGGTATTTGGACATGGGTAGATAAGGTCAAATTGACCCACACTGGGGAGTCTACTTCCTGAAAATACCACCTCCAGCTAGAGCGGGCTGGTAAACCTCAGGACTCACTGGACCTCCTCTGCTTGGCATCTGAGTGACTTTTAATTCAACTCTTTGTCAAGTCAAAGATTTAAAACCTCTATAAAATTCTCTTCCTGCAGTAAGAAACAGGGTATGGATAGCATCATCTTTCCCCCCTCCATTCATTTTGTATTAAATTTGTGTATGTCATCTCTTAGTAAAGAGTAAACTCCTAGAAAGTAGGACCTGCTTAGTTTTTGTTTTTACGTCTTCAGCACCTAGTACAGGGTCTGACAACTCGGTAGGAGCATACTCAAAGTCTGATGAATTGAACTGAATTGAAAAATGATCAGCTCCTAACAGAGCAAACCTTTCCATACGTTAGTACAAGATTTGGCCAATCTGGTGAGTCTTGCAGCTGATGCAGAGAGGATGTAGCCAGATAGGGTCATTAGGGTTGGGGAAACCTTCAGAGGAGGGGGGATAGTCAGCCTAGGAAGAATCCAGAAAGGATATAGGTAGGGCAAGAGAGATATTAGACAGTCAGGAGAAGTCAGATCAACTGCAAAATAGGCATTAATAGCAAGACTATGCACACACAAAGTTAGAAGTAAAAAAGGCAGGGGTAGAAATCATGATCTCAGATAAAGCAAAAGCAAAAAGCAAAATAATTAAATGAGATAATCAGGGAAACTTTTTTTTATGTTCAAAGGTACCATAGACAATGAAGTAATATAAAAAAAATTTAGAACACGTTTCTCTGATATAAGACCTCATTTCTCAAAAATATAGGGAACTAAGTCATTTTATAAAAATAAGATCCAATTGATAAATGGTCAAAGGATATAAAGAGGCAGTTTTCTGTTTTGTTTTTTGCTTTTTCTTGGAGGGCAATTGGGGTTAAGTGACTTGCCCAAAGTTACACGGCTAGTTTTTGTGTCAAGTGTCTGAGACTGGGTTTGCACTCAGGTCCTCCTGACTTTGGGGCTGGTGCTCTACTCACTGCGCCACCTAGCTGCTCTGAGAGGCAGTTTTCAAAACAAAAAATCAAAGCTATCTATAGTCATATAAAAATACTCTAAGTGATTATTGTTCAGAGAAACATAAATTAAAACAACTCTGAGGTACCACCTCACACTTATCAAAAATGACAAAATGCTGAAGAAGGAAAAAAAGATGTACTAATGAATGTCCATATTTCCTCCTGCAGTATTATACTCAGTTTTGCTGTGTAGGTGATTCTTGGTTTTAATCCTACCTCCTTTGGCCTCTGGAATATTATATTCCCAAACCTTCAATCCCTTAATGTAGAAGTTCCTAGATCTTATGTTACCCTGATTGTGTTTCCACAATACTCAAATTATTTCTTAGGTACGCTAATGAACTGTTGATGGAGTTGTGAATTGGCCCAACCACTCTGGAGAACAATTTGGAACTATGTCCTATAAAACTGTATGTACCGTTTGACCCATCAATACCACTACTATGTCTGTCTTCCAAAGAAATCAAAGGAGAGGAAAAAGGGCTCACATGTACAAAAGTATTTACAGCAGCTCTTTTTATGATAGCAAAGAATTGGAACTTGAGGGATGCCCATCCTTCGGGGAATGACTGAACAAGTTGTGGTATATGATTGTGATGGAATACTGTGATAAGCAGGATGGTTCCAGAACAACCTGGAATTATATGAACTGATGAGCAGAAATAGGAGATCATTGTACACAGTAACAGCAACGTTGTAATGATGATCACCCATGAAAGTCTTAGCTACTCTTATCAATACAATGATCCAAGACAATTCTGAAGGACTAATGGTGAAAAGTGCTATCTACCTCCAGAGAAAGAACTGATGACTTCTGAGTGTAAGTTGAAGTACACTGTTCTTTATTTATTTTTCTTGGTTTTTTGTGGCATGGTTGATACAGAAATATGATTTCACATGTATAATTGATATCATATTGTTTACCTGTTCAATCAGTGAGTGAGGAAAGGGCTCGAGGGAGGGAGAGAATCTGGAACTTAAAAAAAGAATGTTAAAAATAAATGAATAATAAATTAAAAAAAATAAACAAGACTTTTCAGAAGTAAATAATAAACCTGAGCAAAAATAGGGAGAGGAAAGGGGAAGAGAAAATAAAAATCAAGTAAGGCTAAACAATAAAGAGTAACAAAATCAGGGTTGGGCTGGTAAATATTTAATAACTGAATCTCTGGAAAGGCATAACAGACTTTAAAATTTAATCTGCATTATTGACATTTTCTGGATCACTTTCTTCAAACTAGACCTGTTATGTCAAACACGAATGGAAACAGGGGCAACAAATCTATATGTAAGGATCCCTTCAGACTGCATATTGACTGGATTTTGAAATGTAATGCTGTGTTTTGTTACATTTCTATTTATTCTGTTAAATATTTCCAGTTACATTTTAATCTGGTTGCTCTTGCATAAGCCTGTGCCTGCGGACGTGCTATGTTTAACACCTCTGATCTAGACAAACCAAATGAAGAATCAATGAAGCCCTAATTTGTAGCATTTGCCAATTTCCGAGGTGTAAGTGTTCAGACTGAACATTTAACAATGGATTCTCCCTGGTTGGAGCCGGCTCCAGCATATTCTTGAATGTAATCCAAGGCCCAGGATCAAAGCTCTGACTTGATGCAGTTGAGGCTTAAACCTGCGGACTTCTAACCAATCATTCACTTTCCCTTATGCCCTCATCCAGGGTATCCCTCCAGTAACATCAGAATTTGGTTTGTATCTAGGTTTCTACATCAAGAAAAAAAAAAGTGGCCTCCTCTCCCAGAAAAGCAGTTGATATGGCACTGAAGATAGGAGAACATTATTTAATCTGACTTGCAAAGATGTTCACGCAGGCCCATGTAGAGTTAAAACAATTCAAATGTCTTCTCCTGGACCATGCCTGCCCTGAGGGACTATAAATCCACTGGACAAAGTAAATATTATTCTTATACCCCCACAAAGAAAAAACCTCTGACTTACTAGGTGGTACAAGAGGTACAGTCAGGAAGATCTGAATTCAAATTCTGCCTCAGACACTTAGTAGTTGTATGACCCCTAGATAAGTTACTTAACCTGGTTTTTTTTACATTTCCTCAGCTATAAAATGGGAATGATAATAGCACCTCATAAGGTCCTTGTGAAGATCAAATGGGATGATATTTGTAATGATGGTTAGCATACGCATGGCACATACGTAAGGTACTTAATGTTTATTTCCTTCCCCAGTCCCACTCGCAAAGCAAGCAATTCACTTTATGAACTTCATGTCCCTTAGGTGACTTTTTTTTCTTTTTTGAGGGCAATTGAGGTCAAGTGACTTGCCCAAGGTCACACAGCTAGTAAGTGTGTCAAGTGTCTGAGGCTGCATTCTGTGTCTGTTCTATTCACTGCGCCACCTAGCTGCCTCCCTTCATGTCCCTTAGGAATTTATATAATCCTTCACTCATAAATCTGGAAGGCTCCCTAGAAAGGTCACAGGGATACGCAAGCTTTCCTTCAGGGACCAAGTCTGTTCTCTGGGGATAACTCTTCTCAATGTCTCTCTCACAGTCATCCAGTTTGATCTACCAGTCGCTCCCTGCTCTCCCCTTTAAAAGTCTGTAATTATCTGTTGTAATTGTCATTATCTTTCTAGTCAACCCCTGACATCTTTGTGGTTGAGGCAAAATTCGGTTTACCAAAAACATTTGAGTAATAAAGCAGCAGATTATATTGTAGTGTCTGTAGATAGATGGGAATCAGGAGAAGTTGAGGGAAGAATTGGCCTTTTCTTGGGATCTCTGTGAACCTGGGTCCTCTATTCTTATAAGCTTATAGAATCAATGATGCTCCTATCTCCTTTCTCTGCTACAATTGAGTTCTCTCTTTGCTCCCCAGAGATATACTGGATGTGGCACTCTTGCTCTACCCTCTAGAATCCAGATACTCAGAATCTCTGATTTAAAAAAAAAGCTTCTTCCTTTTATACAAATTGCTTAGGGAGTGACCCAGTCTCTCACACAATGGTTTTGATTGATTTAAAGAAGTTTCAGGCCCTGTTCACGGTCAATTCTGATTGTTTGATTCAATCAAAAAGTGTTCTATTCAAAGGAGCAGAGTCAAAATGGGGTGGTTTTAACCCCATCTAGGCAGCTCAATTCCAAGAGTATATAGAGCCCATGTGCATGAACTGAACAGAATTAACCATTGCCTTTAAGTGGTGTTAAAAGGAGACCACCTAGGATCAGGCAAGTTCGTGTGTTATAAAAGAGTTAACTATTTTAAGAGGGTGAGACATCTCAAGAAAACACAAAGGGATTCTGGAGGGTTTTATCAGTCTTCTCGGGGGCACAATCTTTACAGGAAAAAATGTGTGTGTGTGTGTGTGTGTGTGTGTGTGTGTGTGTGTGTGTGTGTGAAGGGAGAAAACATAAGGGAGCAGGTCCTAGTGGAAGTCAAAGTGTGTCAAGGAGAGTTGTGAGCAGAAGTCACAATTTCTATGCATCTGATTAATTTGTTGTAGTATTTATTAAGGACATTTCTATTGATAGCAGAATCCTAGGTGCTGTGCAAAGCAAACTGAAATCTTGGCTAAATTTTGGATAAAGGGCAAGATGCCAAATTAAAGTTGCATAGAGTCACCACTTTTCGAGCCCCTGATTCTCTGTGGACCTGAGCAAAAGCTTATTCTTACAGAAATCTTTCCAAGATTCTTTGGGGAGGTGATAGTAGAATTAACTGAGCACTCCTTAGAGAACTAGTACAGCCCTTTGAGAGATAGCTTGCCCTGCTCCCCTTGGAAGGAACAGGCAACATTTAACATTCCCAAGGGCCCTGCTCTGTCTCCTCTGTCCCCATCATTCAGGACAAGAGAAAACTGTCATCCTTGAATGCCGCTATTTGCTTATCTTCATCCTCTTCCCCCATCTCTTGTTCTCAAGGGCGTTCTCAATAAGATTCAAATAGGTAACCAGGCAAGGGAAAGTGAGGATTTCTCCTTCTGTGATTTTCAGGGTATTTGAGGCACCTGGATGATACAGTGGATAGGACTCAGCCTGCAGTTGAGAAGTTGTCATCAGTTATCCAATCACGTTCATCTCTTCGTGACCCCCATGGACCCCAGCAGTTAATGCTGTTGATGGGATTTTCTTGGCAAAGATGCTGGAGAGCTTTACCATTTCCTTCTACAGTGGATTAAGGCGAACAGTTTAAATAACTTGCCCAGAGGTTGTATCCCAAAGAGATCACAGAAGTGGGAGGAAGACAAAAATGTACAAGAACATTGCAGCTCTCTTTGTGGTGGCAAAAAACTGGAAATTAAAAGGATGCTCATCAGCTGGGGAAAGGCTAAACAAGTTGTGGTATATGAATGTAATGGAATACTATTGTGCTATAAGAAATGGGGAGGAGACGGTCTTCATATTCACTTGAAAAGGCCTATACAAACTAATGCTTAGTGAGAAGAGCAGAACCAGGAGAAATTTGTATACAATCACAGACACATCGTATGTGTGACGACCAACTTTGATAAACTGGACTCTTCTCAGCAAGTCACAGCTACAAGACAACTCTACAAGTCTCAGGATGGAAGGAGATACCTACATTCAGAGAAAAATCTAGAAAGATCAGAGTTTAAGTGGAGATTGAAGCAATCTACATGCTATCACACTTTTTCATGTTTGGTTTGGTTATTTCTTTCCCATTGTTCACTCCATTGGTTACAACCCTTCTATACAACCAGACTAATGTCCAATGTGAAAGTATTTGCAGATTCTATACTTGATTGCATGCTGCCATGGGTGGTTGTGGGGGAGAGGAAGGGGAGAAAATTTGAAACTTAAGGGACTGTGAAACTGAATCTTGTAAACTAAAAATAAATGAATAAATCAATTTTAAAAAATAAAAAAAACCATGAATAAATAAATAAATAAAATAACTTGCCCAGAGCTGAGATCAATTTTGAACTCTATTCTTCCCGACTCCAGGTCCAGTGCTGCATCCACTAATTCTAGGTAGCTGCCACCTAAGAGTCAGGAAGACCTGAGTTCAAATCTGGCCTCAGATCCTTTCTAGCTGTGGAATTCTAAATAAATCACTTAATTTCTCTTTGCATGAGTTTCCTCTACTATAAATGAGAATAATAACATGAGAATTATAACAATACCTCCCTTGCAGAGTTGTTAGGATCAGATGAGATGGTATTTATAAGCAGCACTCAGCACAGTGTCAGGAACACAGTAGGCGCAGTATAAATGCTCATTCTCTTCCCTCCCCTTCCCTTCCATACTTTGTTGTATGCCCAACATACATTGTGAGCCCTGGTCTTCACCTAAGGTGAGAAACTACTCTGGCTGGTAAAGCTATAGTGATGTAGACTGTGAACATCTGGCTAAGCTGCTTTGAAGCGATCCCTGAAGTTGGTAACCAGACTTCCTTGTGGACCTGCCCTTTTTCTTCTCAATCTGTTATCACGTACTTCACAGGCTGGTAGTGTCTCAGGGCTGAGCTTCTAATCCTCTCAGAAAAAGTGCTTTTAAGAATAGTACATCAGAAAGGGCAGTGGGCTGCAATCAGAACACCTGGGATTTAGTTCTGGCCCTGGGTGACTGTGGGCCAGACACTTTATTTATTCACTTGTCCATTCTGGTATAGAATGAGTACTTAACCATGTACAAATGTACTGGTCTGTCAAAGAGGGGTAATATTTCTTATTCTACCAATTTTACAGGAAGACTATGAGGCTAAATGAGCTTGTACACGTCAACATGCTTTGGAAAGGGAAACATGTTATACTGATGTAAAATATTATTTTGGGAAAACTCTCTTGTTCCACTTATTACAGAATAAAAATCTTAGAAAGAATGCTACTGAGTCATTTCATGAATCCTGCTGATTTAGATCAAGATTCTATTTAAATCAATCCAAAAACATAGCTACTATGTGGTACAGTGGGTAGAGTGCCAGCCCTGAAGTCAGGAGGACTTGAATTCAAATTCGACCTCAGATACTTACTAGGTGTGTTACCCTGGACAAGTCATTTAAACATGATTGCCTCCCCCAAAACAACAACAACAAAAAGAAACATGGCTATCTACCTCTGTCTCAGGAATCTAATGATAACTTTATAAGTTCCTGGGATAATGCATTTTTATGCCCTGCAACCAAGTTTCCTATTCCCATTACCCCTGTGGGAGCAGCCAGAGAGTAGATGAAATTAGGCCCTTTCTCTTCTACCCAATTCCCATTTTTTTTAGTGGGATCAATCATCAATCAACAAGCATTTATTAAACACTTAGTATGTGTCAGGTATTGAAACAATTCCTGCCCTCAGAGAACTTGCATTCTGAGGGACAGGGTCATAGCATCACAGAACTGGAGCTGAAAAGGGTCATGGAAGCTTTATAGTCATTCCCCATTAGTTTACACCTAAGGAACTGAGACCCAGAGAGGTTAGGTAACTT
>CM053596.1:203182287-203197324 GCA_028646575.1 Pseudocheirus occidentalis
CTACAAGGGGGTTGGTCTTCACCAGGCGGGAAGAAATGAACAAAGGAAGATAAAAGTAATTGACAGGAGAAGGGGGAGGGTAGACACTCAGGAGGGGGGGTTACATTCCAGACTGAGAAGTTTTCACTAATTTCATGTCCCACACAGGAAGAACATGAGCTATGTTTATGGGAGACAACATAAACAGTTAAGATTCATTAACATTAACTTAGAATTCATTCAGTCAACATTTATTAAACACCTACTATGTGCAAGGTAGTGGCCTGACCTCAAGGAGCTTACACTCTCCCAGAGGTAGCATAGTAGAGTAAAATGGAGCACTGGTTCTGGAGTCAGAGGAAGTGGGTTGCAATCTTCCCCTGATATTAACTGCTCATTGCTTGTCTCAGTCAAGTCACTTCATTTCCCTGGGCCACTCTCCTTGTTAGTAAAATAAGGTTGAACTAGCTGCCTTCCTGCTCTTGATCCTATGAGTATTTTCGCAGATGAATAAACCCAAAGTCACAATAAAGCACTTTTGATGAACACAAGCAACCCATGACCCCTTCCACCATTCCCTCTTTATCCCAGATTCTACAACCACCCACAGATCTTTGCTCCAATTGGATGCAACATCTCAGGGACATAGGCCCAGAGGCAAAGCTTGAGAGGGTTTCTTTAGGCCACAATTGCTAGAATTTTAAGCAAAGGAAGAAAGATGCCCTGAAATAAGCCTCCCAGGCAGCCTCCCCTTCTCCATTCATTTGTATGGTAATACTCAAAGGATCTTAGAGGCCTCAGACCCACACAACTCCTTTCCCTTTTTTTGGCAAACCCCCCCAGAAATGGTTTTGTTCAGCACACGACCAACCCCTCCCCCCAAAAAGGGTGTTATATCGGAATTATAAAGATTTTCTAACGTGAGGCAAGGAGAGATTTGGTTGCAGTCATCAGTCCTGCTAGCAGGAAGAAGGGAGTTCCAAAGACAAACTATGTGTGAGTTCTAATTAGGTGGATGAACGTTCTGTCTTCCCAAAGAGTGTGACTTCCCAACACTCTAGGAGCTGACAGGCAGGCTTCTTTCCTTTTATGGAGAGGAAGCTACTTTTTCCCAGTAGAATGACTGACTAGCCTTCCTAAAGGAGCAGACATTAGGTTTCTCAGCTCACAGAGGACCTACCTACAGAGACAAGTGAGGGCTTTAGCTAAGAACTCCAGTGGAAGTCCAGTAGGAGGAAAGAGAGAGAGGTAAGTGTAGGGAAAGGGCATTCCGCAAATGTCCATTATGTGCCAGACTCTGAGCTAAATGCGTAAAATCCAAAAAATCCTATGAGGTAGGGACTGACTCCAGGCACCCCACTCTATCCACTGCAGAGATTAGCAGACACATCACACCCAGCATGGAATAACAAAGACATCAAGCTCGCCAGGGTGCTGACCCAGTGAGAGCAGCATAGGGACATTACCAGAAAACACTGGGGACTTTGCAGCATCAGAGAAGGGATGCTGTGTGATGCCTCCTTTCCATATATGTCCTGGTCACAAATGTTCTATAGACATGTCCACCATTCCCACTGGTAGTGTGGGAGTGATGGAGTTTAGGCTCTGGGAACCCCCTTGAATCTTCCCACTTGATAAGGCATTTGCCTTAAGCCATAAGCTTTTCATTATCCTAGGCCCAAATCTGTTATTCTTAACCTAGTCTAGCCTTCCATTGTCCGGCTACTTCCTACCCTAGATCCTATCAAAATTATCTATACCCAAATCTGCTGCCCTTAAACTCTGTCTTTGTCTCCGCTATTTCCCACTCTTAATCCCATTTCTGGAATCTGACCTCAATTCTTCAAGATCCTCCTCAGACTCCTCCTGAATACCCTCCCCAAATCTCTCCTCTAGACCACCCTTAGATCCCTCCCACAGTCCTTCTGTATATAAGATCCATCTTGCCTCCATCAAGGGGCTGAGATTCCGTCTGTGTCAGATTGTTCTGGCCACTGGTCAACACAAACGTCACAAATACTTGGACTCCATAAGATTCTGCTGTTATGGTGAATCTTTAACAAACTTTGTTTTACTTTGACTGAGAAAAGGCTTGAGTCAAATTCTTTTGATAGTGAAGAGGTACCCAAAGAGGGTTAGGGTTGCCTGAGACCCCAAAATACCAACAAGCCGGGTCCTGCTGAAAGAATTCCACTCAAGTCTTCTCAGCCAAAGAAGAACAAAATTTATTGAAAGTTCAAGTTCATCGTATGGGGTGGACTCTTAAGGAGCCAGTCTATGCTAGGTCATTCTACAACACTTTCACAGAGCAAGTCTCTGCTAGGGCATTGTGTGGTGCTCTCACAGAGCAAGTCTGTGCATTCTATGGAGCTTTTATACCACATGGAGGGGAGATGGAGTCTTATACACAGAGGAATCCAGGGGTGGTCTAGAGGAGGAGTTTGGAGAGGGTCTTCAGGAGGAGTTAATGAGGTGAATTGATATTTCTATAGGTTCAAGGATGGGAAGTAGATGAACAATGGGGGGTCAGGGTAGTAACAGGTTTGGATCCAGCCAGAATGAAATACTTACGGCCTCTGCAAATGTCTCATCAAGTGGGAAGATTCAATCAGACTTCAAGGGGTTTCCCAGAGCATGTGCCTCAAAGATTCAAGAAGAGCTCAAGGAGGGGGGTCCCAGAGCCTACACCTCATCAGTAGGACCTGGTGTGTTGGTATTTTGGAGTCTCAAGAACCCCTAGGCCCCTAAACCTCAACAGGAGCATGTACCCTGGATATATGAATAGTACATTTGTTTGCTAGTTCTGTTTATTAAATATTTTTACTTTTAACTGTGCTTTCAAATTAAGTTAAAACATTAATTAAGCACCTACTGTGTGGGCACTATGCTAAGTGCTGGAGAAACAAAGACAAAAAATATAATATGTTGCTGAGGAGCTCAGTTTTCTTCCTGAGTAGAAAAATCAACACATAGGAGTGGCTAGATGGTGCACTGGCCCTGGAGTCAGGAGGACCTCTGTTCAAATCCAGCCTCACTTAACACAAAACTAGCCTTGTGACCTTGGGCAAGTCACTTAAGCCCAAATGCCCTGCCTTTCCCCTTCCAAAAAGCAAGCAAACAAAAAATTCAACGCGTGATAGGGACTCAAGAGGCATAGTTTTGGGTGGATATGGACCCCCAGAGTACCTAGAACTTGGGAAGCCTTTTCTAGGGGTCCATGCACTCTCAGAGGGCACATGTGAAGTAGAACACTCTCTTCCCCATGCCACTACTCCTTTCAGTGCCCTTTTTTCCTATGCCCCCTATCCCTGATGTCAGTTACCATTTTGCTGCCTTTGCAGCTCTCCTGTGTTCCATACAAATACACTTCTCTAACATTTAAGTAGCAAGACAAGAACGACGCAGAATGAACAAGCAACTCTGAAAGCTGAGCGTCAGCTGTTGAGGAGTGGGGAGAGGAAGAGAGAAGAGGTGCTCGGAAGAGGATGCTATGGAAGAGTTTGTGGCCAATTATGATGGCTGAGCTGACCAGGGAAGAGAGTAGAGAAAGCATGGTCCTTGGAGGCTATGCATACTCTCCTCCCAGAGCTTGAGGCATTGTTAATCTGGTGACCTGCTGCCCTGCTGATTGTGGAGCTGGATGTGTATCTCAAGCCAGTGGGTTTAGAGGGAACCCCCCTCTCTGGAGGTCAGAAACCCAGCCAGAAACCTTTGGAGATGAATGGCAATCCTTGCCTGAAGGAGGGGTTGGGAAGAAATACCTAGGGCTATGCTTCCCAGTGTCTCTCCTGGGCCTTGGCCAGAAACTGGGGAGGGGTACTACCCCCATTTTAGGCTAATTCGACCCTAGGACATTCAGCTACTAAAGTGATTTTCCTAAAGCTAAAGATCTGATCATTCCCTCCCTTGGTCACTTCCTCCCCCCATTCAATTAACTCCCAGTGGCTCCCTATTGCCTCCAGGATAAAAATACAAAATGCTTGGTTTGGCATCCAAAGCCCTTTGTAATCTAACCCCTACCTTCCCAGTTTTCTTACACCTTACTCCCAAGGACTCTCGATCCAGTGGCACTGGCCTCCTGGCTGTCCCACAAATAGGACACTTCATTTCTTGGATCTGGGCATGCTGATTATTCCCCCAGCTGGGAATTTTCTCCTTCCTCACTCTGACTACCCACCTCCTTGGCTTCCTTTAAGCCCCAACTAACATTTCCCCTCCTACAGAAATCCTTCGTTAATTTCCTTCTTGTGTCTTCCCTCTGTTAATTATTTCCTATTCATTCTCTCTATAGCTTTCTCCGTATATATTTGTTTGCCTGTTGTCTTAACCCAGTGTCTAGTACACAGCAGGTTTCTAATAAATGTCCATCGATTAATTGTGAAATGTGCTTTGCTGGCGAATCAGAGCACTCCAGCCATCCTCTTGTTCATCTAAGCGCACTGCCAGCTTCTCTGCTTCCAGATGCAGGGAGGACTTAGACCTGGCAGCCAGTCCTTTCTCTTTGCTCTTCCTAGGCCAAATGAAAGAAGGTAGACTAAGGTATTATCCCAAGGCTCCTTGAGGGGCAAAAGTGACAGCTGATGCCTCCCTTCTATTAAGACAAACCGCTAAGAAACACTAACTTTTTAAAGACAGCTGTTGGAGCAGGGAAGTGAATGGGGATGGCGATGTAAGTAAGCCAAAATAGCAGGGGCCAGAATTGCTGTTTTCTGTAAAGTGTTTTCTTTCTTTTTTTTCTTTTTAAATCCTATAATTTCCTATATAGTGCAGTGCTATTCTAAATGTTCTGTATCACTAGAGCACATCCCCAACCTCCTTCTGATAAGAGAGAACTAGCTCTGGCCCTGGGTATTTGTGACTAAATTACAAGTCAAGGAATCCCAAGAATTTCCTGTAGTTTAATCAAATTGCTTTCCTAACCAGCATTAATGGAGAAAAAAGCATCTCCCTAGAGCAACGTCTTACAAGTATTGGATGTTCAATAAGTAAATTCTGATGAAGGAGTTGCTGGCTGGGCAGTAAATGAAATCAGAGTGGCCAGGTGGTTTACCTTAATACTTCCAAAGAGCTGTTGTGGGCGATCCTTGAATGGTTGAGAGGAAGAGGGGAGCTGCTTAGGCGCTTGTAGACATTTAAAGAGCAGCCTAGCACCCACCCGGCCCCCCTCATCCTCACTGAGGGGGTTGCTTGCCTTAATCAAGTGAGAAAACAAAAATCTTCGGCTGAGAAAACAGACCCTTCAGCTGCCCATCACTATATAGGTGGATAGGGGCCCACTGCTGCTTAGAATTACCCCTTCCTGAGAAAATTGAGACTATCCATCTTTAGCTTCCTCATCTCCAATAGTGCAAACCTCAAGAAATTCTCTCTCTTCAACTTTTGCTTCCGCCTCGGAATGAATAGATAACCCTCCTTACCAAGGCTAATCCTTTGATCTGCATGCTCAAGCCCTTCTCTTCCTAACTCTTCACGAAGCTTTCTCCATAAATCATTCCCCTCCCTTTCCTCTCATCTTCTATCTACTGTCTCCCCCCACCCCCATTTCCCTCCATTGGCAAAAAACAAAAAACAAAACTTGACATGACCATCCCCTTATTTTCTTCTCCTTTTGTCAATTTTTCTGCCAAGTTCACGCTCATTCTTCAGTCTCCTATATTCTGACTTGTCATGCCACTCTACTAAAAGTATTCAAAGATTTTGAATGACTTCTTTTTTAAGTGAATTTTTTCAATGAAAATCTGCTTTTTCTCCCTCTCACTACCTTCCCCCTCCTCATTAATATAGCATAAAAAAAGAGATTACAATCTCATTCAATCAATAAAAATTTTTAAACACCTAACTATGTGCCCAGTACTGTGCTAAGCCCTGGGGATGCAAAAAGAAAGTGTCCTCAAAGAGCTCATAATTAGTGGATATGAACTCCTTGAGAGCAGTGACTTTCTTTGTGTAACAAAATACATATTTACAATTCAGTTCAATAAATTGAATGCCTACTTTGGACCAGGCACTGTGCAAGTCCTGGGGTACAAATAAGACTAAACCCTGGGGTACAAATAAGACTAATAGTCTCTTCCCTCACGTAACTTACAATCTAATGGGGGAAGACTATACACAAAAGAAAAAGGAGGGGCTGGGCCACCAGAGGCTACTAGGCCCAGGGACCTAATGTTCCATGGAACCCAAACCAAGCAGAGCTGCTGATGGAAAATGGAGAGTTACCTGGAAAGTTTGGGAAACTCTGGGACCTTTATAAGGAAGGCTTTGGGAGGAGTTTATAGAGAAGAGGTATCAGACAGCCTACCAAACTGAAGGTCTACAGAACCATGGCACTGACCTCGTTGCTGTATGCGTGTGAAACATGGACCGTCTGTCAGTACCATGCCAAGAAACGGAATCACTTCTGTTTGAATTGTCTTAGGAAGATTCTGAAGATCGCCTGGCAGGAAAAGGTACTAGATACCGAGGTCCTTTCTTGAACTAAACTGTCAAGCATTCAAATTACTGCGGAGAGAGCAACTCCAATGGGCTGGCCACATTGTTCAAATGCCAAATGTACACTTGCCTAAAAGACTATTTTATGGAGAACTGACACAGGGCAAGTGCTCACATTGGTGGTCAGAAGATATGATACAAAGATACTCTCAAGGTCTCTCTGAAGAACTTTGGAATTGATTGTGTGACCTGGGAGACACTGGCACAGGACTGCCCAGCATGATGCCCTCATCAGAGAAGGTGCTATGCTTTATGAGCAGAGAAGAATTGAAGTAGCTCAAAAAAAACATGAGACACACAAATTTAGAGAATCCACCCCAAATGTTCACATGCACTATTTGTGCCCAACCTGTGGTTGAGCATTCCAAGCCCATATTGGTCTGATCAGCCACAGCTGGAGGCATTGTAACTTGATTCTAAAATGGTGAAGTTACTTTGGTCCTCTTCCAGAATGAAGGACGACAACCATTGTTCTATCTTCCAACCCTGCAGCCAAAGGGAGAGGCAACAAGAGAGTGGAGAAGGTGTTGAGTATCTAAGCCTGAGTCCATCAGCTCCAGGATCAGCTTCTCCAGAGTGAGGCATGATGAATCAAGTGCTTCTGCTGGAGAGTTACCTGCAAAGCATAAAACAAGCTATATAGAGAATGAGCAGGAAATAATTAACAGAGGAAAAACCCTAGAATTAAGAGAGGTTGGGAAAGACTTCCTGTAGGAAATGGAATGTTCAATGGGACTTATAGGAAGCAATGGAAGTCAGGAGGCAGAGATGTGGAGGCATGGGAGACAACCAGGGGAAATGCAGGGAGCCAAGAAATGGAGTGTCTTGTTAGTGGGAAAGCAGAGAGGCCACTTTCACTGAACTGAAGAGTATATGTAGGGCAGTAAGGTGTTAGAAGTGGGCAGTTATGTGGTTCTGTGCAAGCCAGAAGTCAAGAAGACTCATCTTCCTAAGTTCAGATTTGGCCTCAGATGCTTACTAGCTGTGTGACACTGGGTAAGTCACTTCATCCTGTTTGACTTTGTTTCTTCATTTGTCAAATGAGCTAGAGAAAGAAATGGCAAATCACTCTAGTATTTTTGCCAAGAAAACCCCTAATGGGGCCATGAAAAGTCAGACATGATTAAACAACAGCAAAAGGTGTAAGAAAACTAGAAAAGTAGGAGAGACCTGGGTTATTAAGGGTTTTGATTCTGGAAGTGATAGGATGCCACTTGAATTTATTGAGTAGGCAGGTGACTTGTTCAGAACTGCACTTTAGGAAAATCCCTTTAGTGGATGAATGGAGGATAGATGGGAATGGGGAGAGACTTGAGGCAGGTGAACTCACCAGCAGATGAAATGGGAGTGCTAGGTTGTGAGCCTGAGGGACTGGGAGGATGGTGCTGTCCTCTCTGTGTATATGTGCAAGTATGGGACTGATTCAGTCACCTATGTCTATATCTATCCATATCATCTGTATCTAGCAGAGATAATTTACTTACCTTTGTTAGATGCATTTTCTAGGTCAGTTGGCTTTTCTTATGAGATAACTTAGCTTACATTTTCTTCTATTTTTTCAGTCTTTTGACTTTATTTTAATTTTTCTTATTGTTTCTTGAAGTCATTAGGCTTTACTTGGTCCATTCTAATTTTCAGGGAATTTGTTGCTTGGGCAAGGTTTTGTATGTCTTATGCCAAGCTAATTCCCTTTCCACTTCTTTATTACATAGCTTTAATTTATTTTCCATTTTTCCCATTAGCACTCCCATTTCATGGATAAAACATTTTAAAACTCTTAATAAAAACCTCTTGCTTTATCTTTTTCAGGAATTCTAGTTGAACTTTTGCCCAAGCTATGTTTTTCTTTGAGACTTTGCTAGTAGATGATTTGGAATCATTCTCTTCTTCTGGGTTGGTGTCTTATGCATTTCTGTCATAATAATAAGTTTTTTATGATGGAATTACTCGTTTGTTTGCTTCTTCCAGTCTACTTCCTGACTTCAGACTTTATGTTAGGGTTCTGTTCTGAGCACTTCTGGAGGGAATGCCTACTACTACCTTTTTTAGGGTATTGCATGTTGTGCTCAGGCTGGAGGTCTGCAGGCTTTCAGTGCTCCAAAGTGTTCTGATCCAGGGCACAGTCAGTCCCACTAGTCTGAACTTTACAAATTTCTGACCTGGGTTTTGGTTTGAGTGACACTCCTGAGGGCTTGGGAGGGGAAAGGTTCAGTAATCTCTCCTGAAGGGGAGCAGCAAGGTGATGACAAAAGCCACACTCTTTCTTTGGGAACTGCTAGACCAACGGTTCTCAACTTTTGAGTTGCAACCTCTTTGGGGGTCGAACAGCCCTTTCACAGGGGTCACAGGGGTTGCCTAAGACCGTTGGAAAACACATATTTTCAATGGTCTTAGGAACCTAGACACTGCTCCTCTATCCATCTCCAGGTGGGTCCACCCTCATGCAGATACACCCACATATGAGTATTAAAGGGTTGCAGCATTAGGAAGGTTGAGAACCACTGTTCTATACTTTGAAGATGGGAGGATCCATTTATCTGCAAAGGACCCCAGCTGTACAAGCATCATCCCAGTTTGGCACAGACTGGCTGGTACCTGTCTTGCTCCCAAGGACACAAACAGAATCCGGCTTGAGATACAACAAGAAATGTCAACTCAGGAGGAACTTCATCCTTGACACATTCAGGGCCTCCCTGAATGCTCTGGGTCCAGTTTTTCTGAAAAATACAGCAACTCAAAAAGAAGGTTTCAGGGGACTTCTTAACAGCCCTTAACAGACTCTCAGATCTACATATCTTTCTCCTGAGCTCCTGATTCTCCTAGTTCACCAACAGCCTAATGGTTCTCTCAGCCTAGGCACTGAGTAGGCATATACAAATGAACTTGTCCAAAACAGAGCTCATTGTCACCCTCTCTTGCCCTGCCCTACCTCCAAACGTTCCTGTTTCTGTTGAGGTTTGTCCCCACAAACATCCAGGTTCAGAAAGAACAACAGCAAGTATTTATGAAGCACTTCCTATCCCTGCCTTCAAGGAGCTAACATTCTAAGAGGGGCCCAGGGGGAACAACTTGGTACATACAAGGTACATAAAGTGTACATGAGGTCATATCACTGGCCGGAGGAGGACAAAAAAGTCCTCTTGCAGAAGGGGGGATTTGAGCTGAGTTCTGAGGAAGGTCTATAATCCTTGAATCATTCACTTAATCAGTTGCTATGTCCTGTCACTTCTCCCTTCACAACCGAGCTCCATGTCTGTTCCCCTTCTCCACTCATCAGCCATCGGCCTCCTCACCTCCCTCTTGGACTATTGTACTACTTTTCTCATTGGTTTCTCTGCTTAGCGTCTCTCTCTTCTCTAATTCATTCTTCATACAACTACCAGAATAAGACTCCTGATTCACAGATATGGCCCTGTTGTTTCCATTCTAAAAGAACTCTCAGTGCTCCCCTATTGCTTCTAGGATAAAATAAAATCTCTTCAGCCCGGCATTTACAGCCTTTTGTAATCTGGCTCTAATTTTCCTTTCTGGCTCCACATACCTTATTCACCTTCACACACTTGACATTCCAGCCCAAATGGAATGCTAGTTATTCTTAAATTTGACATGCCATGTCTGGTTTCCGTGTATTCACACACACTGTTCCTCATCTCTTGAATGCACTCTCCCCTTCACTATACCTCTCGGAATCCTTTAAAGATCAGTTTAGGTACCCTCAGGGTAAGAAGATATGTGCCAGGCAGGCCAAATAACCACTACCACCACCACTTTGCCCACTACTGCCCTTGATGTCTTTTTCAGGGCAGCTCAAGATGTGCTCAATAGTCAGGGGTAATAGCACCACCCCGACCCCCAGGTCAACAACCATTGTCCAAGTCAACAGCCATTGTCCAGGGGAGCAACACTTACAGAAATAGGGCTGGCCCACCATCCACACGATTGCCAACCCAACAACCTGGTGTAATAACCCTAGGGACACTAGCACCCCTTGTACACAGCTTTGCTCCTATCTTGGGCCACCAGAGCCATATTCAGGGGAACAGCCCTTGTGGAGAGGTAACCTGGTATCTACTCCTTGTGCCTAGTAGTGAATATGCAGAGTGTTTGAGTGTATAAGACCATGGGTGAAGTGAAAACACCTTTGGACTTGTCAGAAGTTATGGATTCAAATCCTAACCCTGCAGTTTTCTACTCGTGTGACCTTTAGCACAACTGGATCCACTTTAAGGGTCTTATTTTCGGTGTTGGACTCCATGGCAAATAATGTGATCGTTTTCTTTCCAACCCTTTGCCCCTACAAATGAGACTTTCCAAGTGTTTTAAGCCACCCATTCCTTTCCTCAGTCACTTACCCCGACCACACCACCACCACCACTACAAGAATACAAGATGGACAGACTCCTTTGAGATTCCTCCGGGGAGAGAGCCTCGCCCTTCACTGGGGCACCCTGCTGTGATGTCTTCCCATATCCGTATTGACGGCCGCTGTTTTCCTTGCCTTCTCCAGGGCTTTTGAACCTGGCTTTTATGCACACCTGAAAAACAGGATTCTCATTTGGAAGCAAGCTTAGTTTCATTTGTTTTATAGCCTGCGGTTTCTGTGAGATTGAATGAGATAAAGCCTGCAAAAACGCTTTGGAACGTACAGAGTACAAAGGCAAAGGGCCTTCGTAAGACTCCCCCTCCCCCTCGCTCACCCGCCTCCCACCCCCGGCTGAGAGCGATTCTCCCTCCCCATTACCGAGGCCTCTGGCCTGTTTTCTCAGCCCCTCAATTAGTTAACACGGTCACCTAATGAACATACATTGTGCGTGTGAGAAAACCATTCTGGATCTCTGTTTGAAACTGGCTGTGTTTAAATGTAAGAAAAACAGAAATTAGGTGGTGTGGACCGTGGAAATGAAATGTGTACTCCTCAGAAAAGGTTAAAAAAAAGGGAAAAATCCACATTTGCATGTTTTCTCTATATTACGGCTCTTTTTTGGGGGATCTCGTTTCTGTTTCAACCGTTAGATTGTACAGACTCTTCAGAGGTGGTAGCAGAGCATGATCCGCCCTTAACAGGGTCCATGCCCGACGGCTGCCCTTGTCGGCCCCTTGGCAGCTGAGAAGACCAAGGATCAGATGTACCGATTTTACGCATTTGCTAAAGGCCTTTCTCTCTGAAAATTAGAGCCGCGAAGAGGCTGGTGCTGCGTGGCCGGCTTTAAACTCGGGGCACGGCATTTAACACATGGAAAGCTCTTTGGAAACCTTAGAGTGCTCTATAAATGCTGGCATTCATTACTGTTATCATCCAGGAGGCCATTAACAAAAAACATGAAGGAATTGTCTTATACTTCATCTTTCCTCCCTGAAACAATTTGTTGTGGAATAGTGCATGCCATTTTTTCATGAAACCTTCCATGATTAATAACACCAATAGTTATTATGAATAGCTCACGCTTTTTAGCACAGTGATGTGGTGAGCTCAAATATTCCTTCATCTATTTTTACAGACTAGTTAATGGATGTTGGAAAAAATTACATGATTTTTCCCTAGGTCATGCAACTGGTAAGCTACAGAGGAGGGACTTTTTTTGGGGGGGAGGGCATGCTTCTTTGTATTCTCAGAGTTTATCGCAGAGCCAGGCATACAGGAAGCGCTTAATAAATGTTTGTTGACTTGACTTTGCTCCTAATGAAGTACTCTTGCCCTTATCATGATGTTGTGCTCACTAGCTGAGCCTAACTCTGTTCTAACACAGGCATCCTTCTACTCTGTTATTTATGCATTCATTCTATGCCAGCCTATCAGGCATGCTTCAGCACCTGTACCTTTGATCTGGCTAGCGGAGGGACTCTCTTCACTGGAGCAGATAATATCAGGCACTATGCTTTCTCAGACAAAGCAATTCATGTGAGTTGTTCATTCGTTTCTGACTCTCTGTGACCCCGTTTGGAGTTTTCTTGGCAAAGATACTGGAATGGTTCGTTGTTTCCTTCTTCATCTCATTTTACAGATGAGGAAACTGAGGTAAACAGGGTTAAGTGACTTGCCCAGGGTCGCACAGCTAGTCAGTCTGGGGCTGGATTTGAACTTGAGTCTTCCTGACTCTGGGCCCAAGGCCGCACTGCCTACCTGCCCTATTCTTGTTCATAACTTTACATAAATCCTCTTTGCAGGATCCCTTTCAATATTGGAGGCCTGCTCCCAGTTCTTGCATTATTCCAGCGCAGCACTCAGGTCGTACCTCAGCCCTGACTCTCACTGTATCACCAGCCCTGCCTCCTTTTCCAGTAACATGTATCCTCAGTGGTGTCTTTTATGCCACTTTTTGGTCAGGGAGATGCTACACTATCATGCTTTTGCTTAAATCTTATCCCCAGCAATTGTATTTGTGTAAAGGTAGTAGTAACAATAGTAATAAAGTTCAATGCCCTTTAAAAATATTATCTCATTTTATTGTCACAGTAATCATTATTGTTCCCATTTTACAGATGAGAAATATGAGGCAGACAGAGGGTTAAGTGACTTGCCCATAGTCACAAAGCCAGCTGCTACCTGATGCTGGATTTGAAGTCAGACTTTGTGGCTTGAGGTCCAGCATGCTGTCTGCTGGGTCACCTTTAAGAACAGACCAGTCTGGGGGCGGCTAGGTGGCACAGCAGATAAAGCACGAGCCCTGAAGTAAGGAGGACCTGAGTTCAAATCCAGCCTCAGACACTTATCACACTTTCTAGTCATGTGACCTTGGGAAAGTCATTTAACCCCAATTGTCCTGCCTTACCCCCTCCAAAAAAAAAAAAGAACAGAACATTCTGTTCTTTGCTATGCATGAACTCCATGACCATGAAAAATGGTTAATGAGCCTATCTGCAGGGACCAAGTTATTCACGATGCTGGCTGACTGAGATGTTAGAACTTCTCTTCCTAAAGTAGATCCCCATAGAGAATTCACTCTTTCAGCACCAGTCAAAAGAGAGTGATCATATAAATAATAAAATCCTGAGACTTCCTATGCCAAAAAGAGGTACGGGTCTAGCCTTAGGCAAAAGTTGTGAGGATAGTTTTCAGTGTCCCTCCATCTTCCTTCCTCTGCTCCCTATCCCCTAACGTCAATATCAAGGCCCCCCCACCCCAGGCTATCCTTCAAAACCTCACCATCACAAACAGCAGCCCAGGCTCTTGATCTCTCCCTTCCTCTCAAATCAAAGAGTGGTTACCCTGTATTCTTGTAGGGAGGAGAAGTGCCTTTTTGGAACTTTGGGAACTGACTTGGGGTCAGGAAAATCTAGGTTTAAATCTTGCCTCCAACACATTCCAACTGTGTGATCCAGGGCACAGCACTACTTCTCTGGATGTGTTGTTAGCTCATCTATAAAATGAAGGGGTGGATGACCGCTAAGCACTCTTCTAGTTTTACAACTATGATATCGAAATATTCTGATTTTGAGGTAATAGGAATCATTTTAATGTACCTGCTTGGGATAGTGAAAAGAGTACTGGATATGAATAGACTGGCATTCAAATCCAGCTCTATGATTTATTGTGTACATGATTTTGGACAAGTCATGTTACCTTGCCACATTTCAATGACCTCATCTGTAAAATGAACAACTGTTTTAGTACTCCCACAGAGTTATTGTGAGAAAAATGCTTGGCAAACCATAAAACAGCACAGAAATGCTCCTTTAAAATGTCAATGACCTATAATTTCCTTGGTGTGAGAAGTTTTTTTTTTCCACTGACAGAGACTCAAACAGTCATACGGCTTAGTAAAAGTCTTTATGAGTTGCAATTTCTGAAAAATGTCTAAAACTGAGACCAATGTGAAGATGAGCCTCTCTGATTTTAGGGAAGCTGGTCTTTGGACGACAGGCTTGCCATCCCTCACTTGGCTCATAGCCAAAGCGTTTTCAGCCTGGTAGGACCTAGAGGTCATGGACGTTGTAACTCTAGAGACATCTTCTAGCCCAACACCCTCATGACTATTGAGAAAACTTAATGTCTCTGGAGTGCAGGAAGCTAAGTGACTGACTGGAGTCACAGAAGATAGCAAGTGGAATTTGAACTC
The DNA here is from genome assembly GCA_028646575.1 of Pseudocheirus occidentalis. NCBI lineage: Eukaryota > Metazoa > Chordata > Mammalia > Diprotodontia > Pseudocheiridae > Pseudocheirus > Pseudocheirus occidentalis. Next base: position 203,196,816 of record CM053596.1, read on the forward strand.
TGCCCTTTGATCTGAAAGAGCCTATGATCCATTGGCATACCCTTCAAGAATACAGGGTCAGTGTGTAGCGGGAAGGGATAAATGGAGTCAGTGATTAATATTTAGAAATGATTGTGATGTAAAAACAAAAGACTGATCAATAACAATTTTTTAAAAAGAAGAACAAGCTGGGTTCACCTCCAAGTCACAATGGGGTATCTGAGGAGGACTTTCAGGGCAGGGGGCAGTATAGAAATGTGAACTATTATAAAGGGAGGAGTTTGTGATGGACAGTTTCTAAGGTTCCTTGCAGTTCTTAATCCTGTGATCCTTTTTTAATCCCATAATGTTTTTAAAGTACTTTACATAGATTACTTGATATTCACAACAGTCCTGAGATGTAGGCACTATTATTATTATAATACCCATTTCACAGATGAGCTATGACTTTATGAGCTGAACTTAGGCTAAATTAGGTGAAGTGATTTTTCCTTTTTTTTTAACATAAATTTTTATTTGTTTTCTTGTTT
>CM053596.1:203197824-203340713 GCA_028646575.1 Pseudocheirus occidentalis
TGAATGACCATATCTTCCCCTGGAACATTATACTCAATTTTGCTGGGTAGGTGCTTCTTGGTTTTAATCCCAGCTCCCTTGATCTTCGAAATATCATATTCCAGGCCCTTTGATCCTTCAGTGTAGAAGCTGCTAGATCCTGGGTTATCCTAATTGTGTTTCCACAGTATTCAAATTGTTTTCTCTTGGCAGCCTGTAATATTTTCTCCTTTAACTGGAGCTTCTGGAATCTGGCAATAACATTTCTAGGAGTTTTCTTTCGGGGATCTTTTTCAAGAGGTGATCGGCGAATTCTTTCAATTTCTATTTTTAACTCTGAATCTAAAACATCAGGGCAATTTTCCTTGAGAATTTCTTGAAGGAAGCTTTCCAAGTTCTTTTTTTGATCATGGCTTTCAAGTAAACCAATAATTTCCATTGTCTCTCCTGGATATATTTTCCAGGTCAGTGCTTTTTTCAAGGAGATAGTTCACATTGCTTTTTATTTTTTCATTTGTTTGTAACTGTTTAATAGTATCTTGGTTTCTCATAAAGTCATTAGCTTCCACTTGCTCCACTCTAAGCTTTGGCTTGCTGACAGTGCACCCCAGGACCACCACCCAAGACCACGATCTGGATCCATGCTGCTCAACACAAGAGCCCTTGGCCCTGATCAATTGTCTCAACCCTTCTGCAATTGGCAGGCCAGGAGCTCTGAAGCAGCCCAGTGGAGGCAGTTGCTGGTTGCAGCAGATCCTGCCCTTTCCCCCACTGCTTCCTTGCCCTGGGGGTAGGTTGGTCGAACTGCTTTTCCTCCCCCAAATTTAACTTGAAAGCTTGACTTTCACTGACCTTTCTCTAATCCTTCTTTTTCCTGGCTTGATAGATGTGGAGATTGCTCCAGGTGCTGCAGATCTGTTCTCTGGGGTAGACTCATGCTGCAGCTCAGCTCCTCCCAATTGCCCTGCGGCCTGGCCGAGTTTTTGGTTTTGGGCTGGGCTGGCCTTGGCTCCCAGCCTGCCGCAATGAGCCCCTCCTGCCGAGCTGCCTCCAGCGAGAGATGTGTTTTCTGTATTTTTGTGAGTTTGGGAGCCCTAAAATTTGTTTAGAGTCGTATTTTATGGGTATTTAGGGTGGCTGTGTGGGAGCTGCAGAGATTTGCTGCTTCTATGCTGCCATCTTGACTCCACCCTCGGAAATATATGAAGTGATTTTTCTAGAGTTACATAGCTCTTAAATGTCCAAGGCAGTATTTGAACCTAGGTGTTCCTGTCTAAGAATAGCCCTCTATCTAGTAACTATGTCCTCTTGGGGGATAGAGGGCAAGGAGTATGAAGGAAACGGGGCATTCCACAATCCCATTCTAAGTGAGGTTAAAGAATAGACTGATGGACTAGATCCAGAGAGCCCAAATGGAAAAATCCCCAATTCAGCTTGAAATGCCATTCTCATCTGGGACTAGGAGGGAAGAAGCAGATACCAAGGTATTAATCTCAGGCCAAGATAAATTAGAATGGTCAAGCTAAAACTGGAGGAATTGTAATATGGGATAGATTAGAAAGTTTAGGACAGTCCCACATAGTCTGGGATTTGGTAGATTCCTTTTAAACTTTGATATTTCAATGCTGTGGGCAATATGTCTACTAATGCTTGCTCTCCTAGTCTGTTTCACTGATCTACTTTTCTAACTAGTACCAAATCATTTTGATGATAATTGCTTTTGAAAATATCTTGAAAAATTGTCATGCTAAATTCCCTTTATTTCAATTTTTTTCATCGTTTTTCATTTTTCATCAACTGAGTCCCCCCATCCACTTGATAACATTATAAAGGACAAGTAGCAGATGCAATGAGACATCAAGGTTTTGCTCCCTTCGGATTCCATTGGGTGTATTCACAGCTTGTACAGGGTGTGAAACTGGAGTAACCTGTAGGACTAACAATTTTCTTTCAGTTCTCCTTTTGGGTTTTCCCTTTCCTCTTATGATAATGAGTGGGATTCTATTACTGCTCAGCTATATCAAAAGTTCTAAGTCTCTTGGTTATCTCACTTGAAATTTTCCAACTCAGACAATTTCAGGGACCTGCCGAACTTTTCTCCTCATATGCCCACATTCGGAGAAATACGGTTTAATGGAAAGAGCATTGGATTAGTTGAGAATCGGTATAATCTTTTGCTGCTGTTGCCGATAATGAACTGAGTGAACTTGAGCAAATCATGGGAGAGTGGGGAGGACCTGAGGGAGGGAGAGGAGGAGATGTGGGGGACAAGAAAGAAACAAGCATTTTTTTCAGAATTTATGTATTTATTTTTAGTTCTCAACATTCATTTCCACAAGATTTTGAGTTCCAAATTTTCTCTCCATCTCTCCCCAACCCACCCACCCCAGGATGGCAAGCATACTGATGACCTCTTCCCCCACTCTGCCCTCTCATACATCCCCCCTTATCCCTCTCCTTCCCCCCTTCCTCTTTACTTTCTTGTAGGGCAAGATGAATTTCTATATCTTATTTCCAGGTTGTATATAACAACACTTTTTTTTAACATGGAAGCATTTTAAAGCAATGTTGTAAGTTCTTTACAAATATTTCATTTGATCTTGTACCGTAACTCCAGTCCTGTTTCTGTCCTGAACCTTAGACCAACATTTCCAGCATATAGCTGTCTTCCTCTCCCAGATTGGTGTTTTTGTGAAGGTAAATTAGGGCCACCTTTTGTCTCCATTCTTACCCAACCCTTAGTCATTGAATGGGCCTTGCATCAGACAAAGTGAGGCCTAGGAAAGACTTTAATTTAGAAAGGCCAAGGCCATCCACTCCACCCTGTGCCATGCTTATGGTCTTGAGTTTTGTCTTGCCTCTGTACTTTGGTGACTTTGGAGGAGGCAGTGAGGCTGACTGACTTTACACCTTCCTGCCTCACTTAAATCACTTAAAGGATGAACAACCACCACCACCACCACCACATAAATAAGAAGACAAGGTTTCTCAGCAGACCTAAAGGCCACGTTTGTGGCCCCTGGAAATATTAAATCTCTTTCATTCAACGTATTCAGTTTCTATTTGCACTCATCACTAGGCCCAAGTCTCAGACATTGTGAGAGTGAAAAGAGATAAAGAGAAGGAAATCAGAAAAAGAGAAGTGATCCCTTTTCATTTCTCATATTTATCCATAGTCTCAGCTGCTAGTTTCATGTCTGCCTTAAGCCCCCTGAAGTCATAAAGCCTTTCCACAGAACCCCACTCATTCTGCAGACAAAAAGTGGGGATGCTTATTACAAATGTAAGTGCTTCACAATTTTAGTCATAGCTTCAGGAGTATCAGAGGAGTATTAAGCACAGTAGCCAATATTTTAAATTTCTTTCTTGACTGCTGAAGTCTGAAATCCCCAAATTAGTCATACCAGGGTTAGGTAGAAGTGGGGTGGGGGGAATTATCCTTATTTTATCTTTATCTTGCAAAGTGTAGTGGTTAGAGCATTGGATTTGGAAGTAGGAAAGCTCAGGTTTAAGTCATGCCTGTGACGCTTCCTTAGTAAAAGGATCTCAGACCACATTTTTAGAGACAGAAGGGATCTTGATAATCTAATCGTTTTATAGATGGAGAAACTGGGTCTCAGAGAGTTTAAATGATTTGCCTAAGGTCACAGAGGTAGTAAGCACATGGATCAGAAAATTCCAATCTGTAAAAAAAGTTAATAAGATAGAGCTCCGGGTATATACAGTTTATTAGGGATACTGGTGATCCCTAATTAATTGGGTCCAAGATCTTACCCTCAGTCAGGGACCCCTCCCCTTGGGTGTTAGTTACTTTTATACACTTGGTAGAGTGCTAAAAATAGAAGAAGGTGTTATAATTCACTGATTGATCATTTACAGAAGTAGGGAAATTTTATAGTTAGCTAAGGGAAATGTCCATTAATCATAACCATTTTGTCAACAGACCCTTCACACACCATGAGACTGTCCACAGGTCATCACTTTCAGGTCATCTCAGAAGGGGATTTCCAAAGATCATAAGACCCTTTCAACAACATCTCAGGGTCATCTACAAGTCAGAAATCCCTAATATTTGACCAACAGTATCCTAGAGTCCAAGGAAGTTGTGGGTTTGAAGTAAAGGTCAAGGGAGTGGATGGTAGTGTTTCATAGGAGTGAGGAGGTTATTGCACCAGAAAATGAACCTTATTATAGCACATTGCAGAGTGGGGTAGTGAAGCAATTATATTTTTGTTACATTTCTAAGTAAAAAGATGAATCTGGCTGATAAATATAATATAATCATTGATACATCGTGGATTAATCTTTCATAATTCTTATCCTAATAGCATTAACATACATAATTTAAACTTAATCCCAATCTGCTCAATTCACTAATACAATCACTGATACCCATCAAATCACACTAGTTAATTTGAGTAGGGGGTATTAAAATGATCATCACAGGTGTCAGAGATAGGATTGGAACCCATGTCCTCTGATTCAAGATCTCGCTCTTTCCCATTCACCTAACTTCAGTTTCTTCTCCTATAAAATGAGCATAAGAATACACATTAATAGCCACCTTATAGGCTTGTGAGGCTCACATGAGATAATCTATTTGAAGCCCTGTACTGACTTTAAAGTGATAAAGGTCAGAAATTATTATTACAAATGAAGTAACCAAAGGTTGGACAAGTGAGTTACACAACCAGCCAATGGTGGGAGCCAAGACTGGACTCTAGATCTTCTAGTTCATAGGTGGGTCACACTACTCCGGATAAAACCACTCCTTTACCTTGACTGGTTGATTTGTCCTGGAGGAAGTGCCTCATCAGCAACTTCAGCACTGAGGAAATGTTGAGGCCTCAGAGGAGCTGAAGCAGTATTTAAATATCTAAGGAGCCATTATAATGAAGAAAGATTAGACTTTCCAGAGGAAGTAATGGAAAAATTGTGGTAGGAAAGAGATTTTGGCATTCATTATGTGGAAAAATTCCATAAAAATGAGAGCCCTTGGAAAGTGATATGGGCTGCCTTGGAAGCGGTGAATTTCACTTCCCGGAATGTGATGGAGCAGTGGCTGGGTGACCACTTCTCAGGGATGGTGTTGGAGAGGGGACTCATGCTCAGCTATGAGTGGAACGAGATGACCTCTCATAGCCCTTCCAGTTGTTTGGGTCTGGAAATGAACCCTTTGAGCTCAGTGCCATCACTATATGTATCACAGAGAGACTTGGGGGACCTTTTCTCAACTGTCCCATGCACTGACCAGACAGGTCCCCAGAGAAGGGCAGCCTATGTTGTCCCTCAAGGCTGGGTTAACCCAGAGGGATTGGAGGGTGTCTTTTCTAAGGCCATAGCACCAATCCCTACACCTGAGCTTCCCACCATGATTAACCATTCATATTGAGTGTCAGACTTCATTTTCAGAAGATGTATTTATTTAGGTGATATAGGAAGATCAGTAGGTAAGAGACCATCCCTCTCCCCACAAAGTCTGTAACACACTTTCCCACATATAGAAAAGTGGGTCACATTCAGAGAATTCATGGGAGTTCTTTTGGTGGAGTCCTCAGCATGCTCTCCTTAGGGATGGTGTAGCTTTTACACCAGGCTCTTTCCTCATTTTGTCTGTCTTTAGCTCCCAAAGCAGATACTGATGCCAACCACTGCTATTCCGGGGACACTTTGAGGGCACTGATGAAAAAGTCTAAATCCTGCAGTCTTTCAGAGTTCGTGAAGTCCTCCTCTGGCCAAGAGGTGGGAGGAGAAGGCAGAGTCACACTCTTCCCCACTTCCAAATAATCCCTTTTCTGGGGGTTAGGTGGAACATTCTTTTCTCTATACTGACAAGCACTCAAAATTTCCTCTATTATGGCAGATATTTCTGTATATCTGACTTCAACTAGCTTCATAATTTTTATATAGAGCCCTGTCCCAGTGGGGCATGACCAAGCCCCTCAGCCAAACTGAATAGACTTCCCGTTCTTGATGAGAAATTAAGATAAGTTTTCCTATAATAAACATGTCAGGGCTTACCACCTTCTCCCTTTAAGAAGGATTAGGTAATTATCTAGGCTGTACCCTACCCTGAGATATGGATCTGAGAATCCCTGGGGACAGGAGTGGGTCTGGTCTTCTGTTGATTTACCGGAAGTGAACCAAAAGAATTCTTTTATCTTTGAATTACTGTACCCCTTGTTAGACAGATACCAGCATGTTCCTTGCTTTGATGAGGGGAAATAAAAGACCTGGAGAAGATTGGACACTTGAAGGATGGGGAAGAGTTGTCCCTGGGGGTGATAGTGGTAAGAGGCAGAAAGAGGAGGCTAAGGATGCTGAAGACAACTTCTTGGATTCAGTTTTGTCTGCAGCTGGCCCATTTTACCCCTAACAGTAAGAGCGTAAACAGAAGTCAAGCATAGACCTTATCTTTGTTGTATGTGGAAATCAATACATGGCTTATGGAAGATTCACTGCTTTTGAACTGTGTGATCCACACTCACCATATTTCATAGGATTTCTGGAGGTTTTTGGGGTTGCTAGTTTGACCATGGTAAACTTCTATAAATCCAGGGATCATGCTTCAGGATTTTCTCATTATGGATCCTATGCTCACTCTTTGGTCTCTGGGAATCTTTTGGGAAGAAGGCAGATTTTTTTTTTTAATCCAGGCTCAGCTGATGCCATGAACACCATTTGTAGGCCCAAGGCTTAGGGAAGGGAGGAAGAAGAAAGGGAATGGAAAAAGAATGAAGGGGATCAGAGGCAGGTACAAAGACAAAGTGAGAAAGAAACAGTGGGAGAAAAAAAAGGAACCGGTGTTTAATAAATATTTATTGAATGAATTATAGCATCCTGGTGGTGACCTTCACTGAGAAAATCACTTCTCTAGGCATTCATTTCCTCAGTTATAAGTCAGGGGATTGGATCAGCTGACCCCTCAATTGCTGATCCTTATAACGAGGGTTTCCAAACGTCCATTTTTTAATTTATTAACAGAAATGTATATGACCATCAGATTCTTATTTAAAAAAAAAGTTAAGGCTGGTGAGGCTGTAAAATCAAGGGAAATTTTAGAAATCTAGAACTCTAAATTCTAAATTTTCCCTTGATTTTACAGCCTTACCAGATCATTAATGAATATGAATATCTGCCACCAGATCTGAGCATGCTGTTATTGATTCACTTTGCTTTAAACATGTGACAATGAAAGAGTTTAGGGACTGAGGTCAAACTAGCAGCCATTAGGGCCACTGCCACTGGCTCTTAATGTTAATGCTACTTTCCTTTTGCACAGAATCTTCATGGGAATAGGAGGTCTGAAGGACAAATTATTCTTGAGACTGTCATCCTGGAAGTTGGACCAGAAGGATGGGAAACCAAGACTTGCTAATTTACAGGTGGATTGTATATCAGCACCACAAAACTCAAGAGTTAGAAGAAAAGGTCACTAAGCCCTCAAGGTCCTAGGTTTTAAATCTGCTGCCACTATTAAATTGCTCTAATATCTTTCAAGTTTTACCTGAAATAGAATCAGTAATGCCCAAGCTCTGTCTACCCCAGAGATTAATTGGGTGTTTAGCTTGTCGTCACATAACTGTGCACTTTTTAGCCAAGACAAAGCTGTGGAATACTATTCCTGGAGCATTTGTCTGGGGGTTGGGCATCATTGGATTTTGCCCAACCTACTTTGTGGAGGTGGTTAGTACCCATCTAGCTAATGCTACTGAATGCATGCCAGTAGTGAGGTGAATGGCCTACACTACTGGATAAAGCATTTTATATGGGATTTATTGGATGAAGCACAGGCACTGTTCTAGGTGTTTCCATCTCTACTCTTGAGGGGCATGTTTTCAGATTAGGATTACAGTGTTGGAGTTGCAAAGGGCCTCAGAAACCATTTGGTCTCTCATTTTGTGAATGAAGAAACTGAGGGCCAGGAGGGCTAAGAGAGTGTTCAAGATGAGGTTGCATCTGGACACCATCTCTGGTCTAAAGTGACTTAGAGAGGCTCAGTTTACATTTGGGGGTGACCAGGTGGTGTAATGGATAGAACCCTGGGCCTGAAGTTAGGAAAACTTGTCATCCTGAGTTCAAATCTGGCCTCAGACATGCAATAGCTGTGTGACCCTGGGCAAGTCACTTAACCCTGTTTGCCTCAGTTTCCTCATCTGTCAAATGAGTTGGAGAAGGAAATGGCAAACCACTCCAGTGTCTTTGCCAAGAAAATTCCAAATGGGGTCACAGAGAGTTGGATGTGACTGAAGTGACTGAATAACAAAAAGTTTATAACTGAACTGACATGCTTATTAGAGAATCTCAGGTTTGAGGTTTCACACGTGGTTTTCCTCTGTCCCTAAATAAGTCATTATGGAATGGTTTGGGTTATTATTGAGTTTTCTGTAACCACATTGCTAGGTATTTCCAAGGGTCAAGAGGCTCCTAAACCAGCCCAGGGATAGGTTATATGTGTGTGTTTAAGGAGTTCCAACAAACAATTCATTAACTAGGGATCACAGAAAGATAATGGAGAAACCTGTAAGTGTTGATTGGTGATATGTAGATACATAGGCCACCTCTGGGTGGTGGAGGTGTGTGTGTGTGTGTATGTGTGTGTGTGTGTGTGTGTATGTGTGTGTGTGTGTGTGTGATTCCCAGGAAGGTAATAGATTGTTTTCCTATTTCCATCTGAAACTTACAGGCACATTTGGGTCTCAAATCTATAGAAACTTGGAGCTTTTCCTTTTGTTTTACAGGATGACTAGAAAAGTCCCTTTTCTCCCACACAAGCAACAGGTTCAGCGCTAGACATCAAGATTCTTCGGGAGTGCTTAGTTCACCCTATATGAAATAATGTATATAAAGTACATTGCAAACCTAAGAGTGTTGTATGTTAGTTCTGATTGCTAATTATTGTTTTTATGGTTACTTGTGACTACTATTTAATCATTCAACTAATAAGCAACTTAGCATTTCCCAAGTTGAGGTAGACTTTTTAACTTGCTTCACAATCTTTTGCTTAAGTGCCATCTTTATGTGAGCCTTAGCTATGAAATGTAGCTGGCATTTTGCTTATGTTTGGCCTTCTTTTCTTCCTTGACAATCCCAAAATTTTGTTCATATTGACCTTTCAAACTCCGGGTTTCTGGATCCTCTTGACCATTATACCGAGAAAGGCACCACTGACGGTCCCCAGGGATTCTAAAGCTCATTTCATTCCATTCTGACTTTTTCTTTTCAATTAACAAGCATATATTCTTATTCTTATCAACCTGTTCCCCCTCATTAAAAAAGAGACAAACCTTTGTAATATGTATGCATGGTCAAGTAAAACAAACTCTCACAATGGCCATATCCAAAAATAGGCATTTTATTCTGCAATTTTGAATCCATCATTTTCAGCAAATGGGCTGCGTGCTTTGACAGCTGTCATCTGGAATTGGGGTTGGTCATTGCATCAATCAGTTCTTGAGTTGTCCATTGCTGTCTTTACAGTGTTGTAATGGTATAAATTATTCTCCTGGTTCTGCTCATTTCACTTTGTACCAGTTTACATGTCTTCCCCGGTTTCTCTAAATCCATCATTTCTTATAGCATACTATTAAATTCAGATATTATAATTTGTTCAGTCATTGAGTTATTTTGAATTTCTTCTGGCTGTCTCTTCTTGTACTTTCTTTTATACAGGGTGGTTCAGCTGATCTGTGCTGGTACCCTCTTTGAAAGGAATGCAGACTTGCATTTTGCATTTAACAGTTAGAAAAGTTGGGGTGGCTAGGTGGCTCAGTGAATAGAGCACCAAGCCTGGAGTCAGGAGGACCTCAGTTCAAATCCAACCTCAGACATGTAATACTTACTCGCTGTGTGACCTTGGGTGAATCACTTAACCCCAACTGCCCTGCTTTCCCCCCTCCAAAAAAAAATTAGAAAAGTTTCCCATCAGCCAGCCTTCTCTATTGGGAGCCTAAAGTCTCTATGACTCCAGGAGATTCTGTATGTACTGAAGTTGCATAGCTTGACCTTCGTGGCTGCAAATACCAGGAAAATGGAGGATTTATTGTCAGATTATTTGAAGGTGGCATATAGTGGTGAATAGAAGGCTGGATGAAATCAGGAAGGCCTATTCTCAAGATCTGTCTCTGACAGATAGTGGCCCTGGACCATAGATATGTAAGTCACCTCTCAGTACTTAGCACAACTCTCTTAAGATTTTGAGTTATATAGGAGTTCCTGATTTGCATTTGTGGACAAAATTTTTGCAAAAGGTATTTCTCACATATGAAATTACATGTATTTGATTTCCCCTCCCAAATGTATGTGTATGCATATATATGTATGCATACAAACATATATACACATATACATATATAAAGAAACAGTATGTGTATGTGTATTGCTACCATAAAATATATTCTGACTCTACAGGATCTAGCTTAGTTTCTCTTTAAAAGCTGGAAGGACACCTTTTATCATCTATATTTATAGAAAGTGACAGGTGCTGACAAATGATGAAGTCATTATGGGCAGACTTCCTTTATAGCTGTCATGAACAATTCCCTGTTGGTTTTCTTTAAAGGCATCATGTTCCCCTTCTAGGACAATAGAATCCTTCTTGATATTCTCTTGTTTGGAGTGAACCTATGAAGCAAATACTGAAAGAAGAAAACAGTTCTTTCTAGCTTTTAAAGACCATTAAATGAATTAATGGCTCACTTTAAAGCTTTTATTTCTTCTAATTCTTGAAAGTCTGTCCCACCCCTACCCCCCATCCTAATGATTTGTGGCTGGGAAATTCAATCTACAATCAAATATTTCTAATTGGCACATCAGTTTTTAAAAATAACTCAGTGATTCCAAATAATACTTGGGTGAGAAGGGGAGTGGTGCTCATCCTATAAAGTCATTAAGAATTTTAAAAAGCTATTGTATTTAACCAAGAAACATTTACTTAAGATTAAGTCGAGGAAGGGAAAGGAATGAGCATTTATGTAGCACCTACCATATGTCAGGCAATACATGAGTTTTACAAATATTATCCCATTTGACTGAAGTTGGAGATTGTTAAAATCTTACCATTCTTCAAACCTCAGCTCAAATGCCATCTCTGCTACGAAGAGTCTAACACAGATGTGAACATTTCCTTGTCTAAACTCTACAGTCCTTCATCCTGGTGATTTGCCAGTCATATTACTCATCTTACTAACTTATACATACAGCTGATCCTCTTCAAGATCCTCTTCTTTCCCATGGGAGGATGAGGGTCAGGTCACCTGATTTGCCTGATGTCACATAGTTAATTTACTGCTGGGGCTAGAAAGAGTAAACAATCTTTTCATTTCTAGTGCCATGATTTTTCAACTAGACCAGATTTTATTGTTCTTGTTGCTCCCTAGACTACCTTCAGACTTTGAGCCTCTCTGTTCACTGATTTAGCTAGGCACTAGAGCTGGACAAGTTGCTGAACCCCAACGTGTAAGTGGCAAACCCTTCAGAGGATCCAGAGCTTTTACAGGGGGTTCATCAGATGATAATAATGTGTGTGGGGGGTGTCTACAAAATTTTATGTTAAAAAGGAGTCCTCAGAGTCAAAAATAGTAGGAATGGCTTATCTAGAAGCTCTTATAGTTCTATCCCTGAATATATTGCTATTCTGGTGTAGGTTATTAAGTAAGTCCTTTAAATTCTTGGGATTTCATTTTGCCGAATGAAAAATGTTGAGTCATTCCAATCATGTCCGACTCTCCATTTGGGGCAAAGATAATGGAGTGGTTTGCCATTTCCTTCCCCAGCTCATATTACAAATGGAGAACTGAAGCAAACAAGATGAAGTGACTTGCCCAGGGTCACACAGCTAGTTGTCTTTGAGGTCATATTTAAACTCATGAGGATGAGTTTTCCTGATTTCAAGCCCAATGTTCTATCTGCTGTGCCACCTAACTGCCCCAAATGATAAATATATTGACTTATATATTAGGACAGTGTAAAAAAACCTTAATTATGGCTGAAGAGCATTGTACAATGACAGGGAAAAACTTGACTTGAATCTTTGTAACACCAAGAAAGATGACCACAAGCTTATAAGGGAAACAGATTCACTGGTGACTCCAAATGTTTAACAACTTTCACTGCCAGAAAGTTGTCTTCAAATGTCACTCTTTCAAGCAACAATTTTAAGTCCATTTCCTTCTGTCTTGTCATCATCACCATCCTTATCAATATTTACTCAAGGTCCTATTGTATACAAAATATTGTTCTAGGGGAAAATCTTTTGCTACACTGATATAATTCAACAATTCAAGAACTCTGTGATCTTATCTCTATTAACATTCTCTCCACTGTGGCAGATTACAATTCATTTACCCCGTCTTGTCCCTCTGTGCAATTCCATGATCTTGTCCATCCTCAATGGAGGATCTACCTAACAAAAGCGTTGGACATCTTCTGAATGTTTTTACATTTTGGAGGCACCAGTGCAGTATGGCAGCTGTCACTTGCTATCCCTCGCTTTTGTTCAATAGCTTACCTATCTCATTTTCAAATCCCATTTCCTTTTTATATGACACTTCTCATACAAAGGTCACCATTAGGAATTGGTTGTAAACTACTTTTACCCTCCTTGAGTCTTTACATTGAACTCTGGCTGACCTGCAACTCTGATTCTTCAGAGATTATAGTATTCCAATATTCACAACCACAGCATCACAGCAATAGTTAAGAAGATGTTTTTTTGTGTTTGGCAGCAGCTTAATTAATCAAACAAGCATTTCTTAAGGGGTCAGGCACTGTACTAGGTCCATACAAATCCAAAGAATGAAACAGTCCTTACTTTCAAGGAGTTTGGATTTGCTAAAAGTCCTAAGCAGTTTATTTACCAAACACAAGCCAGACAACTCCGACCTATTTAGTCTTGGCCCTATCTCTAGTGCCTGGCAACAACTAAGTGAACTGATGACTGAGCTCACTGGACTAGCTCTTTAACGGCATGTCACAACATGGACAATAGGTACTTTTCCTTTATTTAACACTATTGTATGATTGGGCCAATATCTTTTGGGTACTTGTAGATGTCATTGAAGAGAACTAATATTTTGAGACTTTGAGGAAACTATTTGTAAAAGAAGGAGTCTCTGGAAGACTTCAGCACATAGAGCAAATTCCTCTTCCATTTAGATTGTACATTCTCCCATGATGACTGTGAACACCTTTGGTGGGCACAAATCTCCTGTTCTATACCTTCCTTATGACTGATATTCAGAGGATTGTGTAGTAGTTATTTTTCTGGTTGCATTTACCAAGAACTTTAACATATCTCCTTACTGAAACAGAATTTTTAAAGGCTACATCTGTCTTGTTCTACTAATAGTATATAAACAAAAACAAAAATGGAATTTTGTATTTGCTGCACCTGTTGGTTAACTGTGTGGCTGTAAGGATGTTGTCTAACTGTGAAAGTTTTTGGCAAAAGCCTGCTGTCCTTTTATTCTTTTTTTACCCAGGACAAAATGTGTAAGTCATTATCAGATTTTAAAAGATTAGCAAATAGGCAAATTGGACAGCAATTATTGAGATATCCTCAACTGCCTTTTTGGAGTAGTAATATCCTTTTGTTCTTCCCCCCCTCTTTTTTTGGGGGGGGGCAAAGAACAGCATCTTCTGACTGAGTAGTCTTGTAAAACAATCCCTTAATGGTTTAAAAATTAAGTAACTTCCAACACAGATTACTTTAGTGTATACTTGGTCTGGTTGGCCCAGTTACTTGCTCTGACTTCATACATTTTTTGTATAACAATTATTTGGAACTAACGTGGTTCTTCTGTTACTGACGATGAAAATGGACTAAAGAGATGTTGATAAATATGTTTCATCTACCCCTTAATGATTAATATATTTATAGCTTGTCTATAAAAATCACAAGCAAATCTTATATACACATATCCCAATATAAAGTTTGCCTAATGATATCTGAACAGCAAACATGGAATTATTGGTTAGACCTTCTCATATCCAATTCAGGATACGGCTGCAGTTTGATGGATGACATTTCTCCAGATAAAATAGTCCTAGTTATTTTATCATTTCTAGCTAGATTCTGTTTTCCAACATCAGAATGCTCTTTATTTCATTTTTTTTGTTTTGCTTTTTTTTTTTTGGAGGGCATTTGGGGTTAAGTGACTTGCCCAAGGTCACACGGCTAGTTTGTGTGTGTGTGTGTTAAGTGTCTGAGGCCGGATTTGAACTCAGGTACTCCTGACTCCAGGGCCGGTGCTCTATTCACTGCGCCACCTAGCCGCCCCTAGAATGCTCTTTAAACATGCCCATCGAAATTTCCTGTATACCTCCTAAGTATGTTAGCCTACAAATAGAAGTATTACATTGTGGCTAGTACATTTGGCTATATATTTCAATGTACATACCTTGCTTTTTAACTGCTTCATAAAGTAAAACAACAATTGAGAAGATATTTAGAATTTCCTAATTTTTTATCAAGGCAAAATTCCCCCCCCCCCAAATTTGGATGAGACAAGGAATTCAATTCCTTGGAAATATCAATGTTCTCTTGGAATTTAATGAACAGATGTTCATTAAAGAATCATAATAATCACTGGAATGTTCTTTTTTCACTTCTTGAATTATGTGAAACAACACATATTTAAAAATCCATTACTTGAAATGAGATTTTTTTTCTGTATGCACATGCAAGGATTTTTGAAGATTGAATACAACCTCTGTAGATAGGTTATTAGTGCATAGACATTTTATAGACCAAATTATATATCTCATCCCCAAAGGAAAGCAGTCAGACTCATTTGGACAACTTACAGTACCTGAATCTTCTTTTATCATCTGAAATCTTCTTTCAGTCTCCTCTCAGATCTCCAGCCACATGTAGTTAGGTAACTTACCTTGGAGTCACTGCCTGACATTCTCATAGGTGTGATTCAGCTGGATTTTGTTATCAGAAACATCAAGGATGTTTGTTATTAATGTGAATTTAATGTAGGGCTCCCTTTACCACAGAGAGAGATGCATACCTTTGGCACCTCTTCAAAGAGTTGGATTTTTATTGACAGGTTGCAAAACAATGCTGTTTCGCCCAAACGTATGCTCCCCTTCCTCTGCTTATAACAGTCTTTTAAGATGTCACTCATGAGCCACTTCAACTTGTAATCCTCAGGTCCTATTAATCTGAAGAGTGCTTTCCAAGGGGTGTGGAAGTCAAATGCAATTAAAAAGTTGAGGAGGATTTCCTCCCTAAAGTTAGCTAAGACAGGGAAGGAACAATATGAGAGAAAATCATGCCTTCAAGTTGTGAAGGATTCTGTTTGGATGACAAATCATCCTTGAGGATTAATTCCTAGTACCAAAATATCTAAGTGCATGACGAACCCAGTTTTGTAAGTTATTAATAAAGATTCTCTTGAATGTGAAAAAAAATTTCAGTTAATTTAAAAATGCATTTGTTTTTCACAATGAAAGCTTTCACATGAACTAAATTTGAAACGTAGGTATAGTGCAAACCACTCTCCTAAAAAGACAAGATTGTGTATTTATGCAAATGCATGTTATTATAAAATGCACTTGTGTATTATGAAGCCATCTGGGAACAAATTTTGCAATTTATAGTCATCTCAACATCTATATTACAAATAATCTATTTGATCAATTATTTCCAGGTTTCAAAAGGATTTTTTCATGTACACACATAGTGTGTGTATGAATGCATAGTCATATCTGAAAATGAAGATTAACATTATAAACAGATTTTAAAAATATTTGAAGATGATAATTTTGATTTTTTTTCCATAAAAGGCTTCTTATTGTTACCTAGGATTTGTACTTGAGCTAGATATAATATCTCTTGGTTAACTGATTTAGTATTCACTTTTGGGATGTTAACAAATAGGCATTTCTGTTGTTCTTCTCTCTTTGGCTAATACATATTATAAAATGAATGAAAAAAGTGGCAAATTAAGTCAACACTTAAATTCTGACAACTTTTTCTTAACATCTGAAAAATGAAATCAAGTGATGCGTTATGCTGTGGCTCTTGAATGTTTTACAATACTGGCATAAATGGGCAATGTTAGGGCAGAGTAGTGGATTGTTGGTGTGGTCTAGCACCTTTCCTCTCTCTGGAAAAAGAAAAAAAGAAAAATGAACAAAAGCCTTTCAGAATATTTAGTACCACTGTGCAATTATGTGTGACTTCTAAAAAAGCACTGAAAGCTTTGAAAAAATCATAAATGTGAATGGGGATCTAATAGAATGATGCACAAAGGAAAACAACATGGATCATCTAGGGGGATGGCTTTTGGGGGGTTTCACTGTCCTCACTAACACTCAGAAGGTGTATTTTGGTGGGGGGGGGGAAGGGAAGCCACCATCACTAGTGTGACTCATTGGCAGTCTCAAACCTGCTTGTTTTATTGTGTTTGGATGTTAATGATGTGTTGGTGACAAGATAAAAATTCAGTTCATAAATAATATAAAATGGGGTTTTTGAAGCAAACAGAGTAAAAAGAGATCCATGACATTACGAAGGAATGTGTGTGCACTTTTTGTACTGCAGGTACGTATCTTAGTTTAGCATTTTCAGTCATAATGGGACTAAAAAGTGGGAACAAGAAAAATATCCATTTAAACACATGAAAATCCTGAATTACCTTTAGCAGTAGCAGCCAGAAAGTCCAGGGTTAGAAGGCAAAAAGCTGTTTGATGCTTACTTGTTCAGAAAAACCTAACAATTAATTAGCATAGCTCTTGTACTTGAGCTTTTTAGGGATGTAACCCCCACGTCATAGTCACGCTCTCTTTTCTAGCAGCATACGCTACTTTCTTTAAAAGGACAAAAAGGTTTTTGTTTTGTATAAGTTCCATCTTTAGTTTAAAAAAAAAAGGAGCTGCTGTTAGGCAAAAAATATTTAAGTAAGGAGGACTTGCCTCCATCAAAAATGAATAGTATGCTTCAGTGCAGAGAGAAAGAAATGGCTCTATGGGCAAAATTCAAGTATGAGTGACCAGTTTTTTTAATTGTAAAGTAGGTGCAACATTTTAAAAAATGTTACAGCACTGCATGACCTGTAATGCTCACAATATTTACATTAACTGCTTACATGAAACCATAAAAACTCTAAAAGAGGAAAAAAAAACCTGTAGGGACTGAAACAAACTATTCCTAGCACCCACATCAATGCCATTATTAACCAATGAAATCAAGTGCACAAAAATACTTTACATATTCTACTAATGTAAAGTATACATTGGTGAAAAAGTACAAACCTAATTAGTTTAAAATGTCAAAAAAAAAAGGGTTGGTCAAATACAAACTCAGTTTTAGGGCAGAAAAACGAAGTTTTAAAAACAGAAAAACAAAAAACCTGAATATAAACACTCACACGGCATACATCCCCCCCACACATCCGCACGCATCCGCACACATATGTGAATCTGTGAATAAAAACATCCGTGAAAGACAAAACAGCAGAAAAGCAGGCTGGTACGGAAAATGGACAACATTAACTTTAAACATAACAAACACATCAACTTGTAACAAAAAGTGTTAACTAAACTACACAAAGAATCACTTCACATGAGTTTGCATGAAGGACCATGGCAAGGCTCCCTGCCATTACATAAAAGACAAAATGAACCTACCCCACAGAAGGAAGGGTTCCTGCCTCCAGGCCACTGTAGCTTAGTGTAGCTAATTGCATTCCATCAGGTTTGGGGAAGTGGGAAAGGGAGAGGGAAGGTAGGGAGTTTTGGGGGGAAAAATGAAGAGCTATGTATGTGAGACGCTGAAAGTCATCCCAGTCGTAGTGCTGTGTGCTGTGGCCCAAGGAGCTCAGGTCCAGAGATGACCTCAGATCTCTTATTCCTTGGGTCAGTGGAACTCTGTTGTTGTCAGGAGAACAGAGTTTGGGCTCTGAGATCGATGTGGGAAGATGAGCAGGGAGGATTCATGGATGCTCAGTGCCCAAGTGTCTCCATGCTCACAGCAGCATGGGCATTAACATCTGAACATGCTATGTACTCACTTGCTCTCCTAGCCGAAGCAAGAGCATCATGTTAATCAAGGCTCTTATGGGGATCAAGTGTTTTGGTGGAAAAAACATGGTGGTTTAAGAATGAGGGGAAAGTAGATCCTTAGGACCCCGATTCAATAGGCCTTCAACCTGGGCCAGGCTGGAGGAGGGAAACCTATGCTCTGCTGCCTGGGAGATGGGGTTGTATCACCACCACAAAAAATGTGAAGAAGACGGAAAATTATGTTGTGCTACATTTCTTATTAATTTTCTTGTACTTTACAATGGCTCACAGTTTTAGGTTTGTATATTTGTAGTGTATTATTTCCTCTCTACATTTGTTTCACATTTTTTACTTAATATAATATAAATAATTTGGTTAATAGATTTAACCTGCACATTTCAGCCACATTAATATATATAAGAATCTGTTAATGGTATAAATAATTCTTTAAATAAAATAAATCTGATATGTTACATAATACTGATAAAAAATTACCATTGCTAATAATTTTGTAAGCCACCTTAACGACTGGTTTAGTAATACTGTAGGATGGATATGAAAACCATTTTGATGACATATGCATGTTTTTGTTACTATAAAAATCAAAATGTATTTTGTTTTTAGCTGATAATGATTTCAAAATGGAGCCCTTGCCTCCATGTATGTAAACAGGATGTTTTATCAGGTCAGATAATGTATGCTAATAAATGTAGTTTTTGAGAGTCAATGGCGGTGTATCATATAAGTGACGTAGTTCAACAGGTGGCTATGAAATTTTAACTACAGAAATGGCTGAATAAAATAGTCCATCTAAGATTTTTTTTTTATAAAACCTATTCTACTTTAAAACTTAGGTAAAAAAAATATGCAACAAATGGTTGCAGTTTTTGAATTCTTAATTTAGACCTGTGAGCCCACATCCCCTTAGGAATCTGCAAGGTTGCACTCTCCTACAGAGACCCGAAATGGAGTACAGTACTTCCAGGCAAGGTTCATTCCAAACAGACAATATCAATGAACACTCAGTGGTGTGAAGTGTATGTCATAATTAAGGTATTACATAATCATGCCTTTTCTCTGCTGTTAAATACAAAAACAGCATCTTTTACATTATCATATAAAAGCATTTAGGCTGTATTTTTATTTCTCACTTTACACTGGTAGTCTCTGGTATGTGTACTCAATAGAAACCAAAGAATTTTGTACACTATTTTTTTTTGTACAATAAAAGATAAAGTGTGCATCAGGTACGCTTGTACATGACAATATTGTACAGTATTTACAATTCAGATATCACCATGAAATTCTGTATTATCTATATACACAATGAAAATTTCTCAGAAACATTTGGACTATTTCTTATAATCACAATTTTAGTATTATAGAAAAAAGGTTTTCAGTAATCACTTGATGCCTTGTTATTGTCATCTTTCAAGGATTCTGATTAGCTTATCCAGCACTCGGTATCCTTCCTGATCAGAAAAAAGTGGTACCACTGTTTCATTTAGCACCCGGTAGTGGTGACAGCTATCTGCCTTGCCTTAGATACTGATACAGTCATAGCTATACCAGTACCTATCGACAGATATATGGGCATGTTCCTTTTGATAAATACCGGACCATTAATAGAGACATTCAATGTTATCTGGAAATCTTCCTCCTCTTGGGTTTTGGAGGCTTCACTTGTCTATCTCCCTGTGGGATTTGGTGAACCTGAAAAATGAGGAAACAGGAAAACCTTAAGAGGTGCATATAACAAATACCTCATGATTTTGGGAAGAGACCAAGCTGGGGTTTTTAGTCATTCATCTGCATACTCTGCCCCATCAGGGTTTGATAAGCTGCCTTCCTCAATATTTGATGAGAACTCAGTTGACCTTTGGGTCTAGTTCCAGTTTTGCTACCACCCAAATGAATGACCTTGGACAAGCCAATTAACCTCTTTGGGTCTTATTTTCCTCATCTGTAAACTGAAGGGGTTGAATCATGTGACCTCTAAGAACCTTTTCAATTCTGACCTTCTATGAGCCTAAGACTTCCTTATCCACTGTCAATGTACCCCATAATGAATCCTAGAACAGCAGAAAAGCAGGGGTTGAACAGAGGACTAACAGAGCAAACACAGTATGCCACTACTCTCCAAATGAATTTATGACACAAAAAAAGCACTCAGTTGTAGCTCTGTATTTTCACTTTTAAGGATCATCAGACTAATGATTTTGTTTCAATGTGGAAAATGTATAAATTTAGTATGTGAAAATGTTTTAGTTTTCATTGCTTCATCTTAAATACTGTAACTGCTGAGAAAGGTTAAGGATTATTAAGGAATAAATACACAACAACCCAGGAAAAGGCTGTTCATTAATTAGGATGATGAGGATGTAAAGCAGAATGCCACTACCATCTGTTGGTGGATCTGTGATTGTGTAGGCTGGAAGAGCAGTCAATGGCCTACTCCTCTTTAAATACTATGACTGGCATTGAAAATGTTGTTACATTTTATGCCAGACTGAGCATTGGCAGGGCATGAGCTCCTGCCAAAGTGGTGACTGTTGGGTACATGTGGAGGGGGAGGAAATCGGGGGTCAGAGCCTCTTGTACTAGGTTGCTTCTGTCTGAGGTCTTGGGGAGGCTGCCCTTGTGCAGTGACAGTGTGGGTGAGTGGTGGGCCTAAGGGCCAGAGACCATCAACCTGTAACAAGGTTAAAAAATTTTACATGTTTAAGACATATAAAATTGAGGATTTTTAACCTCTTTGAAGGAAACAGGAAAATTTCACTTGGAGACGAGACTCAGGTGGCAATATAATCACTACTACAAAGTATCTGAAGGATTATCATATGGAAAGGGTATGAGGCTTAAATTAAGAGGATCTTAGACCTGGAAGGAACTGTGAGATCATTTAGTCAATTCATCAATTATAGAGGAAAAAAATGAGGCTCAGAGGGGCTAAAGTGATTTGCCCAAAGTAACAACTAGAAACTGCAAGGCCGGATTTCCAGTCCAGGCCTTCTGACTCGAGCTCCACTGCTCTTTGCACTGTCCCTCTGCCTCCCTCATGTTCCATTCCAAGGACACAACTAGTACTAGAAATGAGAGCAAGTTACAAGCGGGCAGACTTTGGGTCACGCTAAGGAGGAACTTGGAGAAGGAAATAGCAATTTATTCCAGTATCTTTGCCAAGAAGACCCCCCAAAATAACAGAGCTGGCTGCAACTAAACAACAACAAACTTATTAACAATTAGTGATATCCAACAATGAAGTGAATGAGCCTTATTTGGTCATTAAATTCTCTGTCACTGCAGGGACTTGAAGAAGGCCTTACTTAATATTCTGTTGGCAATACAGTCAATAATTCTAGATATCTGGGGGGGGAGGGGATGATTTTAGGGGAGGAAAAAAGGACTATAAATAAAAGGAACTGGATTCTATTTGGACTTTGCTATATCTGCTGACTTCTTACTGAAGTGGAACCCTTCTAAGTCCCTTCTAACCCACCTATGGGTAGGTTCAAGCCTACCTATACCCTTGAACCCAACTCTACAACTATGGACCTCAGCCACAGTGAAAACTGCCCAGGGACTATTTCATTTTTGTCTGTATCTCTAGCATCTAGCTCAGTGCCTTGCAATATATAAATGATTAATAAATGCTCATTGACCTGAATTGAAAATGTCATGAAGACAAACATATTTGTACGATTGACCAATAACCTTTTGTCCAAGGAAAAGAATGAAAGCATTTTGCCCTAACTATATTCTTGGTAGATTGTCTGCTTCCTACTACAGTCAGTGCATCATGATAAAGAGGAAAGAGCCAAGGGTGTGGAGTCACAGTTCAAATACCACTTCTGTCATTTATCAGCTGTGTGACTGGTATCATTGGTCTCTTTGAACCTCAGATTCCTAATCTATGAAATGAAGGGACTGGACCTGATGGCCTCTGAGATTCTCTTCCAGTTTTAAATCTATGATCCTAGGAAATTCTGGCATGGCCTTGCTTCTTCCTTCCCTCCGGTTTTTAAGTCACTGATTTCATGTAGGCAGTTTGGTGATAGTGTTGGGCCTTGAGTCTGGAAGACCTGAGTTCAAATACATCGTCAAACACTTATTAGCTGTGTTACTCTGGGCAAGTCATTTAACTTCTGTTTGATTATGTTTCCTCAACTGTTAAAGCATCCACCTCCCAGGATTATTGTTAAGGATCAAATGAAAAAATATTTGTAAAGTGCTTAGCAAAATGCCTGCCACATAGCACTTAATAAATTATTGTTCCTTCCCCTTTTCCTTCATGGGAACAATGCTAACTGAAAATTTTATTTTAAAAGATGGGAAAAACAACTGTCAATAGCATTTGTTGCTACGCAGTTCTAATGTAACAAAAAATAAGTAATACTTAAGAGATATAGCTATCATAAAAACATTAATAGCTCTTAGGATATTAGGATTTAAGCAGATTTGTGAGAACACAAAACCGGAAGAAACTTCCAAGTAAACGGAAAAAAGCCAACTTTCAATGTTTAACAATCCTAGGTAATCAATATATTTAAAGGCTCTTCAAATTAATATTTAAGATTTCTATTAATTTATATAATTTCTACATTAGAGAAGATCTGAACTATGTAAGAATGGATTTGATTTCTTTCATACTTAGGATCATATGAATGAATGAAAAAGCATTTATTAAATACTTATTATACACCAAAGACTGTGCTAAGCGTTCACATTATAAGGAGAAAAAAATAAATTATAGGATTTAGATCACAGAGATCATCCAATGCAAAAGCTTAATAAGAGTAAAGTTGAGGCCCATGGAGGTTAAGTGACTTATTTAGCATCACACAGATAATAAGTAGAGGAGCCAGAATTTGAACTCAGCATTCTTTTTTGCTGTCTAATGCTACTTTCTGTACATATGTGTGTGTGAGTGTGTGTATATACATATATGTATATATGTGTGTATATGTATATATATACATATGCCTTGAATATATATAAAATAAGAATGTTAAAAAGGTAATTACTTATTATTACTGAATTAAATATTATTACATCAGCATTTTGGGTTAAAAGTTTTTTATATATCAAAAGGAAATGTACAGACCTCATGATTCTTTACCATGTATCTTGAAATCCTGGCTCTGCTATTTGTTCTCTGTGTAGCCTTAGGCAAGTCTAACCCTTTGGGGTCTTAGTCTCATTTGCAAAACTGAGGGGGGCATATTATACAACCTCTGAAGTTCCTTTCAATTTTGTTTTTTCTTTTTTTTTTTTTTGGGGGGGGGTTTGGAGGGCAGTTGGGGTTAAGTGACTTGCCCAAGGTCACAGGCTAGTTTTTTTTGTGTCGGATTTGAACTCAGGTCCTCCTGACTCCAGGGCCGGTGCTCTATTCACTGTGCCACCTAGCTGCCCTGAAGTTCCTTTCAATTTTAAACCCTAAGATACTATCACTGCTTTTTCAATTAGATATGATCAATTGTATGGATGCTTATAAACTTGATATTTAATTATATTCGAAATAAATGATAACAAGTATCTATGTTTCTCACTGGGGCAAATTAAAGCAAGCTACTACTAGCTGAGTTTGAGTGTTTCGTTATTTAGACTCTAAAAGGAAATGTAGATTTATCACGTGATAGAACAAAATTATTTTCTTGGAACAAATGTACAGTTAACATTGACACATTTTTTCAAATTATTTTTAATGTTTCCTGATACTAGTTATTTTTTCACCCTTTAATTTAATTAGGAAATTATGTCTGATCACCTGACAGCATCATCACAGAGGAACTGAAAGCAACATCCTTCTTTTCAAAGCAGCACAGTAGAACGTGAAAACAAAGTCACTTACATTCCCAGATATTTTGTCCAGTTCACTCATGGCCTCATGAATAGCAGCTTCTAAATGGTTGTTTAGCTTTCCACTTCTAAAATTAAAGGAAAAAAAATACCATATAGATTTAACACATTTCTCTCCGATTTTACCATTGTTCCTTTTCAGGCTATATGATGTCAAAATCACAACTACACCAGGGAGAAGGCGAGCTGTGGGTATGCACAGTTGGCAGGTTTTGAGATTTCATCCTACTGTATCTGCGGCTCTTACCTCTGGCCAGGAAATAGCATTACACTGTGTAGAATATAGGCATCTCCATAAAGCAGAATGTGGAATGATTTTACCTAATTTCCCCTCTTGGATTTTTCTCCTTCAAATTATGACGCTTTTTGAAGAAAGACAGAGCTAAATTCTTCTTGCAGAGACGATCATAAACACTCCGGGCAGGCCCTACTCGGCCTGCCCCCGAGCCTGCCCGTACCCCTCCCTGCAGAAGCTGACCCTCGTTCCATCCTGCTCAGTTGACCGAACGATGATTTCATTCAACTTAATAAAGGGCAGATGAGTTGAATTGCAGGTACTGGCCACTAGGGGGCTCCCTCTCCCTTACAGCAACACTGTGAGGCCTGGGCTCCCGCACCCACAAAGCACACTTCAGCCACTCCCCTCAGCAGCAGCCGGTCCTTACCCAGGCACTCATTTAATACTGTCTCTACATTTTTCTTGGCTATAGTGATTTAATTCTTTTAAAAATCAAAGTGCGAATTCCAGTAAATCCACACAGATTCCTTTTTTCCTTCCTTTTTTTTTTGCACTAGCTGCCCTGTAGGCATCTCAAAGTCAACACGTCCAAAACAATTAATTTTCTTTTCCTCCAACCCCACCGCTTCTTGTACTGTCTAGGACAGCAGCACCATCCTACTCGCTTAGTTTGGCAACGTTGGTGTCGTGAATGAAAAAAAAAACCCCATTTCTGAAGCTTCTTGTACAAAGCCTTGCTCTGAGCGCTGGAGCTACAAGGAGAAAAATGGACCCCACCCCTGCTCTCAAGAAACTCACACGCTGCTTTCTCTCTCCCTTTGGCCTCTTCCAGTCGGTGGAGTGCCTGTTAGCACAGGCTACAGTGTAAAGATGGCTAAATCTAAGAACCATACCACCCACAACCAGTCATGAAAATGGCACAGAAATGGCATCAAGAAACCTAGGTCACAGGGCGGCTAGGTGGCACAGTGAATAGAGCACCGGCCCTGGAGTTAGGAGGACCTGAGTTCAAATTCGGCCTCAGACACTTGGACACCCTTACTAGCCATGTGACCTTGGGAGAATTACTTAAACCCGATTGCCCTAAAAAAAAAAAAAAAAAAAAGAAACCTAGGTCCCACAGATATGAGTCTCTGGAAGGGGTTGACCCCCAAGTTTCTGAGAAACATGTGCTTTGCCAAGAAACACAATAAGAAGGGGCTGAAGAAGACACAGGCCAACAACACCAAAGCCTCCAAAGCCAAGCTGCTCAGGCCCAGGATCCCCAAGGCCAGCTCCCAGCATGCTGGTCACAAGATGGTGGCTACCAAGCGTCCAGGTCCTAGGACTGACATCAAATGTCCAGGTTCCAGGATCATGAAGTCTGACTCTAAGGTTGCCAGAACCACTGACCCATTGACCCCAAGGTCACCAAGTCTGCCACCAAGGTCAGTAAGTCTGATCCAAGGCTACCAAATCTGGCCCCAATGCCACCAAATCTGATGCTAAGGCCGCTAAGTCTGACCCCAAGGTCACCAAGTCTGATTCCAAGGCAGCCAAATCTGATTCTAAGGCTGCTAAGCCTGCTGAGTCCAAACCCAAAGATGCTGGGGCTAAAGCTCCTAGTCCCAAGCCTTCAAAATAAATGCTTCAGGACAAAAGGACTTGTTTAAAGCTAAAAGCACCCTTTTTTCCCTAGCCAGGGTATGATTATTCACTATTTTGCACAAATAAAGGAAATGGTGAGTCATAAGAACAACAATGAAAAAAGAAACTCACATTCTAATGGGGTGATCAGGTTTGTGCATGAATACTTCTAGGGAAGGGGAGACTAGCACTTCATAAATAGCTTATTCTATTGCTAGACATTTGTTAAATGTAAAACTCTTCCTTCTATTGAACTGAAATCTTCTTTTCCATAATATCTAACTATAGGCTCAATTCTTCCCTTGGAACCTACACAGAATAATTTAAATCCATCTTTCACCAGTGAGCATGTTAACTAATCCATGACAACTACCATGTTCTTCCTGCTCTGGTCTTCTCCAGGCCAAACGTCTCTAGTTCCCTCAATACTTCTTCATACAAGTTTTCAAATCACTTCAAATATCTAGTCACGCTTCTTTGGACCCATTTCTGCTTGCCAAGGCTCCTTTTTAAAGGTGACACCTAACTGAACACAACATTCCAAATCAATGCATCCTAAGATCATATTAGCTTACACTGCTCATTCATTAACTGAACTTATTCATTTATTCAATAAACACTTATTAAGCATATAACACATGTAATGCACAGCGCTAAGCACTGAGGGAAGGCAAAAAATAAATAAGATATGGTCTCTGCACTCAGGAAGTTTAAAACATAGTAGACTAATGATTTCATTGAGTTTATTGTCAATCAAAATCCATGGGTCCTTTTCATATGACCTAAGTCATATATTCTAATTTTACACATTAAAAACAATTATTTAATTGCTTTTAGTTAACAACATTCAGTTCCACAATCTCTTGAGTTCCAAATTTTCTCTCCCTCCCTCTCATCTGCCCTCTTGCCCCCAATGGTGGCATGCAATCGGATATAGGTTCTACCAATATCTTCACACTAAACATTAGTCAAGTTGTAAAGAATTATAACCAATGGAATGAACAACAAGAAAGAAGGAACAAAACAAAACAAAACAAAAAAGAGAGACAGCAAGTAGTCTGCTTCAATCTGCATTCAGACTCTGTAGTTCTTTCTCTGGATGTGGATACCCCTTCCATCAGGAGTCCTCTGGAATTGTCTTATACCCTTGAATTGCTGAGAGGAACCCAGTTTATCAAAGTCAGTCATCACACATACGTTGTGTCTGTAATTGTGTACTATGTTCTGGTTCTGTCTAATCTTATGCTTAATACAGTACATGAGTTTGTATTTATCATTATTAAATTCCACTTCAAATCTTTTAGGATCTTCTTTCTTTCATCCAATACACTGTTTATTATTCCTATCTCTGTACCACGTGAAGATATAAGTTCGCCAAACAGATCTACATCTCTGTTACCCATAAAAGTACTGAATAGAATAGGGATGAATATGGAGTTGTGAAGCCCACCACTCGAGGCCCCTCTAGACTGACAATGATTGGCACTTTGGGAATGATCATTCAAGAAACTGGGCTGCTCTCTAACTCACATGAATGCCATCTTGTTCCGAAAGGTATTGAGAGATTGTCAAATGCCTTCATAATTTAAGATCATAGCTAGGATGAACATTAGATATCATTTAACCCAATTCTCTCTCCCCATCTCCCTCTTCCAGATGAGGTTGGAAGAGGTTATGTGACTTGTCCAAGATGACACAGTAATTATTAGCAAAGTTAAGAGCAGAGAATTGTACTTAGCTCTTTAACTCCACATTTCTGTACCCCTTCCATTATACCCCAAATGGCCATTCAACAATTCAATTAAGTGATTCAACATTTATTAAATGCCTACTTTGTGAAAGGCAGTGTGCTAGGCACTAGAAGTATAAAAATGAAGGTCTCTTCTCTCAATGAGTTTATGTTCTCTGCTGTGGAGAGGGGGAGACAAAGATAAATATGATACAAGGTATAAGGCAGGAAATGGAGACAAAGAAGAGACCCAAAGGGTCTCAAATAAGAATATTTGAAGGAGAGACACAGCTAGGTATATGAAAGAATGCCCCACAAAGGAGGAAAGTGCTGACCTCTCTTCCCTCATACCCACCCCCAACTTTGTCTCCTATACATCAAACTTCATTCTCCTTAGTATTCAATATTCTTTAAAGGCCATGTTTTTCTATCTGGGGGGAGGTCTGACCTTATTAAAAATAGGTATGTTTGCACAGATAGTGATATGCCAGGTTGACAAATTATAAGGGAGTGTTTCATTTAATTTTTGGTAGTTGACTTTTTTCCCTGTTGAAAAAAATCAAAGAATGCCATTGACATTGAATTAAGGAGGAAATTTGTCTGTGATGAACTTATTTAAAGTACAGATTTACTCTGGCCTATAATCTCATGGACCATTAGTATTATTCATAGCTATTGATGGCCAAATATGTGTATAACACAGGCACCAAGGAATGAATAGTGTATAGCAATTAAGTTGAAAGGACAGGCTCTTTGCCCCAGATGGTTGGCCTGGGTAGCTTATAAATTCCATTCCAAATTCAATTCTGTGATTTTATGAAAGATCAAAGGAGACCATGCTGTCAGATTCAAAGAGAAAAGGAACAGACTGCTAACTAGATCTAGATCTCAGACAAAAGTTAAGTGTATTTGTTATACAATAAAACAATGGAGTATAAATCAAAATCTTTTATTTGAAGTAGGAAAAGGTCGATGTGTTTGGTTTTTCAGCAGATGTTTTGCTAATATTGGCCCCAAGCAGCAGGGTGAAAAGAGCATCAGACAAGTCCTGGGAAGGGAGCTGGGCTGGAACCTTACTTCTGATGCTGCCTGGGGATGTAGCCATGGGTAAGGAGCTCTACCTCTGAAGCTTTCTTGTTTGTAAAATGAAGACGATGCCTGCAGTATTATGTAGCATAAGGATCAAAGGAGAGAATGCATGTGAAGTACATCAAAACTTGAAAGCCCTAACTCGGCCAGCTATAACTTTTATTGTCTGACAATCCTCCTCTGGTGCCTCCTTGTGGCGCAGAAATATCACTGGATTTCTAGGGAGTGATACATGAGCTTTGGCACAGGTTCATCACGCTGGAAAGATGTTGAATATGTTCCTGATACAGGCTCCATTTATTTTCCAAGGACCAGACCAGTTGAGTACATAAAGGCTTATTACCAGTAGGCTGGCCACCAGATGATTAATTTCTGTGCCATGACAACACATGAAGGAAGCAAAAATAAAAAATGGCCCTCAGTCTCATTTAGCTTCCTTATACTTTTTACACCAAGGAAAGCAGAAGGGCAAAAAAAGGAGCAAAAGATGATTCTTAAAATTTTTAGACTGTCTTTAAACATAAAGTTGTTGGCTCTCTAAATGTGAGACCCTTGTCCAATGACCATTGAGTGAATACATTGCCAGAGAAACAGAACTGTATTAATCCCAACATTTTTGCTATAAGTGAAATCAGGAGGAAAAAAATCTGCAACTAAGTAGAAGGATGGATCACATTTGGAGAGGCAAATAAAGATGCTGGGTATTTAAGGTAGGTTCAAAGGCAATAAATGTAATCTAGGGGAATCAATCCTTGTGAAGATGTTCTGTCAAATGCCCCTGCAGTCCAGCCCCAGTTTCCTCAGAAGCTGTGGCTCACCATTAAGAGCCTTGGCTCTGTCAAATGGCTTAACATTAGAAACAGATATAATTTTATCAATGGAAATTATATCAAAGATGGTGCAATACTATCAACTTTGAAGCTGCACCTTAGGGACCTTTGAGGCTTTCCACTTGATTTGAAGATGAAACCCCCAGATATATCCTATCTCCCTCTTTTAGAATGTGAGCTTCTTGACTTCAAGGATTGTCTTTTTCCTTTAAAAAAAATCCTATTTTCCAGTGCTTGGCATGGAGCTTTTTGAAAGAAAGCACTTACTAAATGCTCTTCTTTTATTCATTTATTTCATTACAATGCTGGCAAAAAGATAACCACAAAAACAATTTCAGTTTATGCTCCAACATCTATCATGGAGGATGAGGAGGTAGAGAAATTCTATGTAGAACTTGATATGCTCCATGCTGACTTCAATGGAAAGGCGAGCGTAAAAAATGCTGGAAAATATGGCCCAGGAGTAAAAACAAAGAGGACAAAAGTCTATATATTACTAAGCTAATGCACGAGGGGAACATTACAGATACATATTTTACATAGACATTAGCAAAGCTTTTGAAAACTTATTTCATACTATTCTTGTGGAAAAGATGAAGAGATGTAGACTATATAATAATATAGTTAGATGGATTAAGGCCTCAAAGAGTAGTTGTCAATGGCTCAATGTCTATTCTTGGTTTTTGCTGCTTAACATTTTTTATCAATAACTTAGATGAAGGCATAGATAACAACAGATGACATAACCATGGAAGAGTTAAGGGGTCCCAAAATATCTTGCTAGGCTATAGTGCTGGGCTATACTTATTAAGATTAAGCTGAATAGTGGTAAGTTTTACATGTGGGTAAAAGTAATTACTTTCACACATAAATAATGAGGGAAGCACGGTTAGACAGTAGATGTCCTGAAAAAGATCTGGAGACTGTAGTGGAACGTGAACTCTCTAAGTCGGCAGTGTGATACAGCAGAAAAATGCTCATAGCCTTGTCTCCTTGGACCCTTGCCTTTTTTGGGCTCTCTCTCGGTTCTGCCCTACCTTTGTGACTACTTTTTCATCGGACCCGTTTTTTCCTTCCTTCTGTTACATGTCGTCACTCCTCAAAAGCTTCTTTTCTTTCTCTATACTTCTGGTGAGCACATTAGCTACCCGGGGTTTAGCCGTCATCTCTATTTACACAGTTCCCTAATCCATATATCCAGGTCTCATCTCTCTATGCTGACCTTGAGTTCTGCATTACTCCTGCTGGACAGCTCTTCCTGAATGTCCTCTAGCTTCTTCAATTCCCATCGAAGGCACCTTAGTACTTAGCACCTGGTACTATCTCAGTACTTAGTTGATCTTAGTACTCACCCAGGCTCAGGACCTCAGTTTTTACTCCTCCTTCATATCCAATCAACTGCCAAGCCTTGTTGCTTCCACCTCTACAATGCTGCTCACATACACCTACTCCTTGCTGCTCACACTGACTCCCAGTCTTGGTCTTGCTGCTTCCAATCTCTTCCCTCTCTGATCTCTTTTTACATAGGTATAAAACTGATTTTTGTAAAACACATGCAGTCATGTCACCTCTCTATTAAAAACAAACAAACCATAAACCAAACTTCAAGGCTCCCTATTGCTTCTAGGATAAAGTACCGATTCCTTGGCTTGCCATTTAAGATCCTCCACAATCTGGCTACCTCTTGTCCGTCCAGTTGGAGTTTACATGACTCCTTTTAATGCACTGTTAACCAAACTGCCCTGCTGGCTGTTCCTGCTATACAGGGCCATTCCTTGCCTCTGCAGCAGAGATGACCCCCATGTCTGACATGCTCTCCAGTCTCACCTGTGGATTATAAATCCTACTGTGCTTCAGAAGATGGTTTGGGCATCCCCTCACACACCTAAGGCTTTTCCTGATTCCCTCTGTTGCCATCACTCTCTACTTCTTGAAACTTCTTTGCATTATTTTGTTTCTATATTTTCTTTACTCGTTTGTGAACAAAGATTGTTGTGCCAGCCAACTGAAGTCAATATCAGAATGTACAAGGAGGGAATTTAACTACATGTTACTTTTAGAAATAACAAGAACAAAAAAGAAATCATGAAATACTAGATTCATAATATGCTGGAATTCAAGGACATTTCCGCTGCGGTGTACTCAATGATTCTAGCAATATCACTGGTTGTAATACTTGGGTGGAGGTTGAATTACAACAATTAATTGAAAACTTAAAAAACGATATTTTATTCTTTAAAAAATTAAATAGCTAACAGAGGGAAAAGATTATGTAGGCTCAGGGAAAAGACTTATACTCTGGAAAATCAGGAGACCCAGAGATAAAGAAAGGCTTTCTTGTCAAAGTGGCAGAGACTATTTTTACATTAACAGGTCAGGCTATGGAAAGGTACAATCATTAGAGAATTCAGAAAGAATTATGGGTATATGAAATGAAAGTTTAGTACAAATTCAGCTCTGAAATTCAGAGGGCCTCCCTGGAGAGCGTCTACTGCTATTTTCTGTTCCCTGTTGACATTTAATAATAAACATTTTTACTAATGGACACTCTAAAACCTACTTGATTAACCACTAGGCATTTTTATATAATCATGTTTCTAATTATTAATAGAGATAATTGCAATCTTTCATTCTCATTGCATATGCTGTCACATATTCTTATCTTTACTAATAAAGAAATCAGGTATAGATTTGTGATTGTATTAGGAGCAAGGAGTGGGGAGAGAAATTACATACAGCTTTATACCAAATGACTTTAGAATCTCAATGACTACTTCATGCAGAACTAAACAAACAGAAGTGGGATTTGATTAGGAGGAACCCAGGGCTGTTGACCAATCAGTGAAAGTAGGCACATCTAAACAGATTTTATATTCTAAACTATCAGTTGCTGAATTTGCAATGAAATCACAATCTATTTCATCGTTTGTATTTGGGTTTTTCCAGTCCTAGTTTTAGGCTACAAACGGAGGCAGTACAACATAGTGGGAAAAACAGCAAGCTGGCTGTTATATGAGGACAGAGCTAGAGATCATCCAAATCTACTGCTCTCGTTTTACAGATGAGGAAACTGAGGAATTAAGGGGTAAAGTGACCTATTCAAAGTTACACAGCTAGGTGTAACTGAGCTTGTCTATGGAATGAATTCCTCTGATTCCAAATCCTGTGGTCTTTCCACTCTACCATGGCGTTCCTTTCTTGAGTAAAAGGCCTCAGAGAGGAGTGGCTGGGTGGTGCAGTGAATAGAGCACCGGCCCTGGAGTCAGGAGGACCTGAGTTCAAATCCGACCTCAGACACTTAATACTTACTAGCCATGTGACGTTGGGCAAATCACTTAACCCCAATTGCCCTGCCTTGCCCCCTCCAAAAAAAAAATAAATAAAAGGGTTCAGAAGGCCTGGCTTCTAATATAACTTCTGCCATAACTCAGCTGTCAGATTTTGGGCAAATTACTTTACTTCTCAGGAACTCGGTTTTCCCATCTATAAAATTGAGGAATTAGATTAAATAATGCCATAAAATCCATGACTGTCTCTCTGATTTTAAAATACTTCCTAAGTATAAACATATGTGAGTTGTAGAAAAGAGTTGATGGTTGACTAACTGGGAAATTAACTATTTAATTCATTAAGTATCCACATTCTTAATGAGAAATCTCAATGGTAGATTTACTTTGCAAATTAAAAGATGAGTACTTGTAACAGATCTTAAAGCAGTAGAAAATTCAAAAAGAGAAATAAAAGCTATTCTTATTTTAATTTTTAATTAAAAAACTGAGTATGTTAAAAAGAATTTGTTTCTTGTGACTGAGATGGAAATATATATGCATATATTAATTAATAATGGATATATTATAATCTCATGGCCTTAAGTTTATAAAATTTTAAAAATTTCTAATGCTTTGCTTTGATAAGGTCAAATGACCTTTTGAGGAAACTACATTTACTCCAGGAACATCCAGACAAATGCATTTGTTTTACATCTTACTACTCTGGGGTACCTCTTCGCCTACCCTCACGTATACTGAATATCTATAATTTCAGGAGAAAATTTCTCCTTTCTGGATACTATTGTTTACACAATCAGTAAGAGAAACACACACGTGTGTGTGTGTGTATGTATGTACGTGAAAAAAATTCAGGATTACCTGCAAGTATTTATTTCATTCCTAAATATTATCAACTATTTTTTTTGACCTGCTTAAGCTATCACATTAGACCAACCTGTCCTGCAGTGAAATACCAAAGACATCACAAGGAGTTTTTACGTGAAAATATTTGTTAGATGAATATTTTATAATTAATATCTCTTTGCAAAACAGTGTTACAGATGCTTTATAATTTTTTCTTTTTCATCCAACTATTATATGAATTTTTCAGGATATCACATTTTAATCAGCTCTGCCTAGAAAATGCCACTTTAGTCAGAATACAGAAGGCAACTAACCAAATTACTTATTTTTCATGCCTTTATGAAGCCTATACTGTAACCTATATGTGGCCCATAAAAATAATTTACTTGAAGTTTAAAAAAAATATTCAATATAATGGCAAAGGATTGCATTGGTGCTATTAATTGGTCTGCTAGCTGTTTATGCTTTTAAAAGAGATATTCTATCAAGGATAAGGGGTCTGCCTTCGTGTCCTAAGCTAATAATTTCAAAAACATTCCCCTTGGCTAAAAACTACTGAAGACCCTCATGTCTTCCCATTTCTTAAAAATTTCTCACTGTATCCTTTTATCCCCACTAGCTGGTCTATATCTCTTTTTCTTTTCATGATCAAACTCACTGAAGAAGCCATCTATACTCAATGTCTCTACTCCCTTTCCTCTCACTTCTTTTCTAAACCCTTTGTAAACTAGTGACCAATCTCTAACTAAACTGTCCTCTCTGAAATTACCAGTGATCTCTTTGTACCTAGCTTGGCTCTGAACACACTCAGATCACCTACAAATGGAGGCAGCCACCCTGTGAAATGCCACTAATGTGCTTCTAGGGAGAAGATACTCTTAACTGTCTTATCACAAAGGTGGAATTCAGAACAGGCTGCATCTTTAAAAACTGCCAGGCTGGGACACTTACTCTTTTTCCTGTGGCATCTAGAAAGGGTAAAGATCTGACTTCATTCACACCATGGCCACAATGAACTGAAATGGTGAAAGAGGAAAGGTTACCTTTCCCTACTCTTTTACTGAGAAGTGGACTTTTTTTTTGTTGTTGTTGTTGTTTGTATTATATGAGCTTCTCAGCTCTAGGTTTAGGGAGATAAAAACCCCCTGAACCTGGTAACCCTGGAGCCAGAATTCCAAGCTGGATATGGTAGCTAGCCCGGCAGGGAAGCTCTGAGAAACCAGGATGCCTAGGAGTCAGGCCAAGGAGGGGCTTTAAATTTGGAGCTTGAGATTGTGCTAACTGAAATGGAAACTAAGCTGTGAATCTAATTCTAATTCTTTTTTCCTACTCAGATGTTGGGGGAAAGGTACGTTTGTATATTTGTTCCTATTCTTTTTTTTTAAGCAAACATCCCTTTACCAAATATCCCACTATTAAGTGGTTCAACAGAAGTGGGGTGCAGGGACCCTCCTATGACTTGAGGAACAGTACTGATGGGTGCTGGAGACAAGGGGAGAAAGCCTCGATACCTCCAAGGTGCAGGAGAGTCCTGGGAAAGAGGTGAAGTGTAACCCACTGAGGTACCAGCTTCTGGGGGCCAGGATGGTCACTGTTTAATCCTAAGTACGACATCTAACGACCCTTCCTCAGTGCTCATCCATTTCAGTCTGCCCTGCTCCATCTGAGTTCTTCCTCCTGGTTCTTCTACTCGTCTGCCTGCTCTCTCTGAGTTTCCTTTGCTCGGGTTTCTCCCTCACAGAGCTGCCATCCTAGTTCAAACCCTCACTACTTTTTCACTGGACAATTATAATAATCTTCTAATTGGTCCCCCTGTTTCAAGTCTCTTCTCCCTCTAATTCAGACTCCATTTAGCTGAGCAGCTCTTTTTCTGAAGAGAAGCTCTGGCCACATATACCATCACTGCATGCCCCAAACTCAAGGAACTTCATTGTCTCTCAGTTACCTATAGGATCAAATATGAAGCCTCCTGTCTGGCATTTAAGGCTCCTCATCACTGAACCCCTTCCTACCCCTTCACCTCTGCCCAGTCTTCTTTACATTTTACTCCTCTTCATGAACTTGATTCAGCTACACTGGCTTCTTGTTCATCCTATGACACCTCATCTTTAGTGTCCATGATGTTGTCCTGGGTGGTCCCCATGTCTGGAACGCTCACCCTTTTCTCTTCTGCCTCTTAGTTCCTTCCCAGCTTCCTACAAGAATCAGCTCAAATTCTACCTTCTGCCAGAGGCTCTTCCCAGTCTCCCCGGGTGCTGGGGAGGGTTTTTCCCTCTTTAACTACCTTCCATTGATCCTCATAATGACCTTGTGAAATAGGTAATATGATTATCTCCATTTTACGGATGTTAAACTGAGTTGAGAGACACTAAGTGATTTGTGGGTGTCACACAGCTGGTAAATGTCTGAAGCAGGGTGTGAACTCAGGTCTTCTTGATTCCAAGTCCAAGGCTCTATTTACTGTGTCAAGCACTTGTTCATAGTACTCTGTTCTTAAAATTAATATTAAATCAGAACTGATAAACTCCATTATGCCAAAGTACAGATTGTGGCCCAAGCATTCTACCTCTCCTGCAATAATTAACTCACCATATAGATGTCCAGAAAACATTTTAGAATCATCTTTTTATAATTATTTCTCCCACTGTTAATAATCATACCACCAAAGAAAAGTTATTAAAACATTAAACCATGTAAAAACCACAAATGTTTATTGGTACAGTTATGACTCACCAGCCTCCACGTTTGTTTATAACTCTACACATTCTTCTTTGGGGAACTTTACCTTTCAGCATACAACGACTTGCTAATTTATATTACAGTTTACATTTACATATAAGCCTTTTCTTTTCCCACTAGCTAATTGGGATAAAATAAAAAAAACCCATATAATTATGAGCACACATTGTTAGGATGAGAAGATAAGAGATTTCGTGGCTAATGATGTTTGCCTATGGTACTACCTGATACTCTTCCAAGATAACTAACGAATGCACGCATGCTCCAACACTGATAAACTTGGTGGCATTTCATTATCTATTTGGAAAAGAATCAGCAAATAAAATTCTTAAAAGTGGATAAAATTGTGCTTACTTTCTGTTCCTCTTCCGGGCTCGACTGTAGGCTTCTAAACCTTCTGTTAGTGTCTTCAATTTCTCGGGCTCCACCTAAGTGAATGTATGAAGACCAAACCACATTACCCAGACCTGCGATTATTAAGCACTGCTTTTACTTTACTGCTGAACATGCAGGTCTTTCACCAAAAGGGCACTGCAAAACACTACTGTTAACATTCAACCAGATATTCTTGCTTCCGTGACTCCAAGTATGAACAGTGACTGTATTGAAAGAACATTTGGACATGAAACTGCAAAGAGAAGATAAACATAAACTGTAACACTCAGAAAACAATGAATTTGAGGGGAAAACCTGTAATTCATCAAATGAGGCCAAGCAGAATTCCTTCTCCTCCTTGCCCATTTGCTTCTCTCTTTGGTCAATGACAACAAACAGAAGGCCCCAGGGATACAAAGACACAGAACTTATTCTTAAGGAGTTTAAAATCTAGCCGGCAATCTACATAACTGATAAACTAGGACAAAGTATAGACAACAATACATATGATGAGTTTTTGCTTATCAATGGCATTTCTGTGGGTTGTTGGCCTTAATTTGGCTTCCCATCAACTTCAATATGATGGCAAGTACTAAACAAACAGGAAACTGGTTATGACAAACATTATTTTTTGGTTTCTTAAATGATCCACAAGAAGAGATATTTAAAACTGTCACAGCTCCTTAAATGATTTGTTGAAAACAGATATAATGAGAAACTTTAGGAAAGGCTTTAGACGTTTAGGAGATTGTAGTAGATAGCTCTGGTGCTTTAATGGCATTTCTCCAAGAGTGGCCCACAGACTGCTGTAAAACTTTTTATAACAATATTAAAATGTTACTTGATTATGGATATACTCTTCCTCTTTCTAACAACAGATTGGTGTGAAGCCAGGTTTTCTTCCTATACTTCAACCAGAACAACATAAAAGAATGCAGAAGCAGATATAAGAACCTACCATTTTTCTTGTTAAGTCAGACATTAAAGAGATTTGTAAAAACAGGCAAAAAATGGCCATTATTCTTACTAAATTTTCTTTTGGAAAATATTTTTCACAAAAAATATTATATTCATATATAATGGGTTTACTATTATTTTAAATGAATTAATAAGCATGTCAAAATCATCAGTTTTTAATTTTGAATATGGTAAATATCAACAGAAATCAAAACTAATCATTTTGAAAATATTTATCAATTCTTTTAAAAATATAAATAATGAAAAAAAGAAAAAGCTCAGTAATTTCTAAGAGTGTAAAGGGATCTGAGGTGAAAGTTTAAGAATTTCTACCATAAAGATACAGGAAAAGAGTGGGAAATGTTTCGCAATTTAAAATGTCCAGATTTTATCTCAAAGGACTCCCAAAAATTTCACATATTTATAGGAGTATTTCAAAGGCACTAGAAGCCATCTCACTTACCAAGCTTTAGCAATTGATTCCTGGATGACAAAGAACCCCTCATGTTTAAATATATCCTAACAGTTTCAGAAAAGTCACCACTGAGAAACTGATCCAATGAAATGACAGCAAAATCTTTGGCAAATAGACTGTTATCTACTTGGTTGAAATTTAAATGTTCTATTCTCACATGTCATTGCTTCTGAATATGGAACCATTTGCCACCTGGATAAGATCCAGGAAGGATGTGGAGCCCAATTTGGAGTCAGAAAGTCCACACACTCAAGTGCATGTACTTGATTCACAAAATCTATTTTACTCTTATTTTAGGTGCCATTCCAATAAATTTGCTTATCTGATTTTCTATCCCATGACAGCTGCAAAGCAGTAGATCAGGAAGGAAGAAGAGAAGAATGGGGAAGCATAAATACTGAGAACAATGAGAAATCTGTGTAAGCAAAGACAAATCACTGAAAAGTTAGACCTTGGTCGTTTTATCTGTAAAATAAAGGGTTGCATTAGATGACCCTGATGGTCTTTTTTTTCCAGCTGACATTCTTTTAGAATGAATGGAACTGTTGTCTTGTACAACTGACACAACCATGGTATGACCAGAATACATTTATGCCAACAAATTTAATTAAACAAATATTAAGCATCAACTATGTGCACAGCAATGCTCTTGGTGCTAGGGTTAGAAACAAAACAGTCCCTGTCTTCAAGGGGCATGTGTGTGAGTGTATGTGTGTACATGCAACAACTTCTGTATTTGATTAAAATGAATGTTTTAGAATTTACTGGTAGAACTGGAGAATAGAGCATAAAAAGGGGAACATATCTATTCAATTTTTTGAAGCAATACAAGTAACAGTAAATTTAAATAATCATTTTAGGCTTCGAATTTAAAGGATATACTGGGATGAAATCATAGAAGTCAACTATATCATTCTATATTTTACAGAGGTGAAGGGTAATCATTTATTTGATTTTATTTTCTACAGTTTTTGACTAATGATAAAAACGCATCATTCAAATCAAGCTCTGTCTA
Organism: Pseudocheirus occidentalis; assembly: GCA_028646575.1. Taxonomy (NCBI): domain Eukaryota; kingdom Metazoa; phylum Chordata; class Mammalia; order Diprotodontia; family Pseudocheiridae; genus Pseudocheirus; species Pseudocheirus occidentalis. The sequence goes on from CM053596.1 coordinate 203,236,884, forward strand.
TAGCTTTTGAACAATTTTGGGGTGATCTTCTGAACACCACATTCCTGATCACAATTTCTTGATTTACATGCAACTTTTGCACACTGTCATAATGAACATTTTGTTTAAAGGTCACAAAGAATCTGATGGCAACGTTTACTTTGTTAGAAGGAATAGTACCAATAATGCTGCAGTTCCCTGAGTCTAAGAAGAATACAAACTAGGACTCACTTCTGGAATAATAGTATCTTTTCATGTTAGGAGGTGAATACTATAAGGTATCATTTTTAAAAGATGTCTCACTTTTTAACTAGATTACAAAAGATAGGTATTAAATACTGTACTTTTACATGGGAAATGATTAATATACCTGAAAAAAATTTCTAAAGATGCTTAGTTAATTGACCTCAGAAAAAGGGAAAATAAAATTAGATATTCATTAAAAAAATCAGAAATTATAATATTTAAAAGAAACCCTGAACATCACTTTTAAAAAACTCCTTATCCCAGTGTATTAAAAAAGTCTTTTGACATAAAATACATCAACATAACATTTGTTATATAAGTAGTCGAAGCTTAAGAAGAAAACTCTTAGGCATCAAATACTTTCACAAAACTTTTTAACTAGAAGAGCAAGTATCAGGCAACTGGTCAGACTGTTGGTACCTAAGAACAATTAATTGGAAATAACTCCTCAGTTCCAGCCAGGTGGCAGCAGAAACTCTCCTTTCTTATCAACTACCACACAAAACCAGATTTTCCTCTAGTCTTCCTTCCCTTCTATTGCTTGGGACCAATGCCATTAGTACTATCTCCTCAAAAGTTATGTGTCCCATATTCCACTTGTCTCTAGACTAGTCCTGGTTAAGTTTTAGAGGGCAGGGGTCAATTAGCTTGCTTCAACACTTCTCTTCTTTTGGGCAATATTTACAGGACTGGTCCATAATCTTACTGTCCCTCCCTATCCCAGACCCTAGCTCCCCAGTTCAGTTTTTACCCCAAGTCTCTTAGTTCCAATGATTAAATATTCAGTAAAGACTAATTTTCCTTTTTTTCTGAAAAGTACATGAATATTACTTTTTTTGGTATTCAAATACCTGCCATTTACATGAGACTTTATGTTTGTTTATGGGGCTTAAATGGGAAAAATAATATGAACTAACATTGCTGTGGTTTGTCCTTCATTTTTCAAGAGGACTGGGACATCAGGAAGGTGATGCTATGACATGCAAATGAATTGGATTTAAGTGAGGGAGGGCTGTGCAAAGTCACCAGCTTCACTTTATCCTCCAGATCTATCTGGGTTTAGAGGCAAGATATAGATCAGGACGACTAGAAATGGCCCTGGATGTAGCAGGAGACCTTGGCCTTTAGAAAAAGTTAAGGTCTTTAATAGGCCTCATTTTGACTGAGATAATGTCCATTTAGTGTTTAAAGCTAGGTAAGAAATGAGGCAGAAAACTAACATACATTAATCATGTCCACCTAAAATAACTAATTCAAACTTTCACAATTTGACCCAGCATTGTTAATTCTGGTATTTTGCATTTGATACTTACAAATAACTATGCACCTGTATTGACAGTTGGCTTTACCCACAGACTTTGCTTTTTAGAAGACTGGTTTAAATCTAATATTAATGTGACAAAGAAAAATCTCATGCTAACTCTTTAAAAATAAATGAAATTATATATCTCAATTCAACTTCCTAAATATCAAAGATTGCTAAATAAATAACTATATCTAATAAAATTATTCATTTGCCTCAGACATCTGATTCCATTTGTATCCATGAATAAATTCTCTATATAAATATATGTTTTCATTATTTTGTGCTGGTAACACCAACCATGAAGGCAGTGATGTGCCTTCGCTTCCTTTTTGATCTGACTCAGAAAATATCTGTCAATGAGTGCTAACTCTTCAGCTCAGTATAGTAAATCTTCTAGTCTTTCTTTGTCAGGTTTTGTGCTGTCTTCCTTTCACTTTTAAAATATTTTCTATCTTTTTTCAATTTCTCTTTTCTTTTTCATTCTGCTATTAACCTTGATGACCAAATCTAAACTTTCCACCCTCGTCTTCTTCCTTGATTCTCTCTTCTTCAAGGAGATCTTGTTGACAGAGTTGACAGACATTCTGACTTCAGCCACTAAAAATGAAGTTCTATACAAATTGTAGAAAAACTAAGCTTTTGCTGCTAGTTGATGCAGTATTACTCCAAAGAGTGTGCTTGGTATTTGAATTTAAGAGATTACTTGATGGCAGTTAGGGAAAAAAAATAAATTATATACACATAAACACATATAAATATTTTTCCATACACAAACCAAAAAGATACTATCTTTCAACACAGATATGGCAATAAAGAAATTATTATCAGCAATCAAGACAGCAACAGTGATGTATAAATCAATTTTGAACCATTACTTCATTGTATAACTTTCATACTTAACACCTTATCAATTTTAAAAGTGACCCAATGTTTGAATGAGGTCAGTTGAATTCTTAGGTTATATTCTCTATATTGTCAACACAAGTAACTCTGAATTGGGTAAAAACAGGGCTGAAAACCTACTTCTCATGAACTTTAATTATGATGAGACAATATTTATCTAGAATTGTGAACACTGTTGATAGTCTAATCTCTGCCTAGCAAAAATAATCATGAGCTTTAACTTTGGAAACAGTATAGTATATAAGAAGAAAGAACTAAATAAGATGAACATTTTAAGGAAGATGATTAATTTCTAGCACTATTACAAATACGTGCAGTATATCTTATTTCGTAGTACTAGTTAGCTGTCTCTAACATTACAACCAGCTAACCAGTCAAAATTTTATTCCAAATAAACAACTGAGCACTCTGTTCAATCTCAACCTCTAATCCTCCTATACCCATTTGTTTTGTTCAATTTGGCTTTAGTAGAATCAATTAGAATCAAATTAGATCAATTTAAGATCAACTCCAGGACCAAAAAGCCTACACAAAATCATGAAAAAATAATTTATGTGTAGAAAGCAAAAAGTTCATTTTAAAAATAATAATTTGTTGAGAAACACTATTCTCCACTCAGCCTTTCTTCTGAAGTTTCATCACTGTATGAAGGTGACACTGGCTTCTCAAAAACTATGCCAGTGGAGTCTAAGCTTTACTATAAAGCTCTAAAAGGTGCCAAGTGTGGGCTAAGCAATGGATGGTATGTCTGTAATCTAATGGCTATTGCAGCTAAGTTCAGAGAATCACATCACCAAAAGGTGTGTGAACAGGTGGCTACTTTTTCTTTGGCCCCAGTATCTCATGAACATCATCTAGGATGTGGAAGAAGCACGCACACTGATTAAATTATGAATCTTTCTAAATACTAAAGTGAAATCTTTTAATGTGAAATAATATAGCTTGAAGAGCTCCAAGGTGTTGTTTGAGTATATGACATTTTTTTTTCATTTTTTCATTTTTTATCAGTTATCGTGTCTTAAAGCATCCCATGTACCAGAGATGATCAAACTTTTCCCCCCTAAGTATACTGGGTGTATCTGTATCAAAGTCTGGAATTGTGTATGCCTGGCCATGATTCTGTATTCCAGGAAGATACTGGCCCTATTCTTGGCTTTTATAAATAATTCCTGTCTGTAAAGCAGCACTCTGAGAAAACAGATCTGCCACATAATGTGTCCACTTCAGAGTAAGTAACAAGTCTTTCCCAGTAGTCAATTGGTCACAAATCCAAAACTAAAGAGAAAACCTTACTAATAAAGAGATCCTGAAATCTAGGGTAGTTGTTGGAGCAATGGCCTGAGAATCAAAATGCCTGGGTTCTAAGTGTTGGCTTTGCCACTGACAGTATGCAAGTCACTCCCTTGTTTAGGCCTTACCACTCTTATTTGTCAAATGAAACTCTCAAACTCTACAATTCTGTGATGTCAAATTACATCCAATGAGGTTTCAATTAGTTAGCAATGCTTTATATAAATAAATATGAACATAATAAACTCCAGTAATTCAAAATAAATATGGAGGTCAATTTGAATGAATAGAAAATATTATTTTAGAATATATTAAAAGATATTAATTTTAAAAATCTCTTAAATGTACTTAGCAAATGAAAACAACTGCTATGAAAGTATTTCCAAGAAGAATATTGTATGAATGTAGAAGATACAGCTGTAATCCATTCTTCCAACTTTTATAATAGGCTTAAGTTATTAAGAACAGTTTATTCTTAACTTATTTAAGTTAAACATATACTCTACAATCTTTTTATGCTTAAATTACTTAGACGAGCCCTTCATTAAGATACTGCAAAAGCAAATGCCAAACCATCACAACTTTAACATTAGCAGGGTATGGATTTTGTTGTACAATAGATAGAATCTAATAGTAAAACATGATAAAGTGATACCTTAAAATACTATTGCCCAAGAAATATGGCAAATCCTAAAAGCTCAATATGAAGGAAAACAATGATTCTACTACATTCAACATTAAAGTCTAATGTTCATAATGCCGTGCTCTCAATATCTGGGAAGCAAAGACTACCACCCTCCCTGAGACTTTCAAATATAAATTGAAAACACAGAGAAATACTAAGAGAGTAGTTGTAATGCTCTTCAGGTATCAACTAGAAATTGTAATTATTAAAACCTATTTGTTCTCTTCAGTGGTATTTGGAAGGCTGGTGAATATAGCTCTCTCTTACTCTTTTTTGTAGGTTATCAGGAAATAATAATAACTAATATTTATATGGTGTTTAGGCTATCTGAGGACCTGATAGGAAAATGAATAAGCATAACAGAGATGGAGTCTGAGTGATTCTTACTGAAGGTCAATGTGGCACAGCAGCAACCTTTGAGTCTGAAGGAGTGTAAGTACTAGTTTGAATAAACCTAACCAACCATATGAGTAGAGGCAAGACTCAACCTCTCAGTATCCTAGGGAATTATCTAACATGCCAAGTTACCTATCTGTATTGCTGGAAAGAAGGAGACAGGAAATAAATTACAAGTTCAGATGAGAAAAAAAGTTATTCTTAATAATACATAGTCCTTTATAATTTTCTTCATTCTAGTCTTATGAGGCTCAACACAATATTTAAAGCCTCAACACAATATTTCAATGTTACCAACTAAATTGTTTTTTCAAAAAACCCAAACTATTCCAATACATCACTTAAAAATACATGTCAAACTATAAGAATATTTAACATTGTACAGGTATTCAAGTTATATATATATATATATATATATATATATATATATATATGTCTGTGTATAAATATATACATACATATATGTGTGTATATATATACATACATACATACATACATATTTATATGCACATACACACATCTGACCAAAATGAAATGTCCTTTCAGTTCTAAATCCTGTAAACTTTGTGATGCTAAGACTAGAAGTCAGGCCTTACAAGGCCCTATGTTGGGGCTTGAAAACACAGCTGTTATTTAAGATGTCTAGTTTAACTGCAATTGTATCTCATCAGTAAAGCAATACTAACATGGGTTGAATTCAGCTTTGGAAATGAAAATTCCTATAACACCTAATAGAGTTCTCAGTACATTTTAAATATTCCATAAATACCTGTTAATCAGTGGAATGAGACTATTGGATGTTTAAAAATGGAATTCGACCTGGTCATAAAAGCATAGAAATAGATACATTATGGAATGATTTTTCACTATAAAACGATTCCTTAAAATTTTTCTCTCTAAGCTAGCATTTACACACTTAGAGTCATGAGTGAAAAGTTTTGGGGTAGTTTAATAGAGTGTCTCATTTCTAACTATCATCATTCCTAGGACTGCTGAAGTTTTATTGCTTTGAAAGTTTTTAGACCTAGTTAGAGGAACTTTGAAAAGGGTCATCATTAACACCACAGGGATCACTTTCCTTGCCTTTTGACAAAAAGTAGGAGGTGACAACTGGCAAGTTTGGAGGTAAGCGTTTTTGGTACTGATTTATAGGAAGTAACAACGGCTAGGAGTTCAAAGACAAAATGAAGCAAATTTACTGAATGCTGTTTGGGGGGTGGGGGAAGGTAATACTTTTTTTTAACCTGCAAAAGTAAGGAGAATGTGAAGATCTTACTATTGTTAAAAAGCACTGTACCTTTCAGCACAGCAAAGTTCTTTATCCTGCTCTTTTAATAGTGGCAAAATATTTTATTTAAATTATAAACATTTGGAATAAATTTATAGTTTTAAATGGCGGGGAGAGGAAGAGGATAAGCATTTATATAAAGCCTACTGTTTGCCAGGTATTATTAGGTGCTTTTAAAATAAATATCTCATTTGGTCCTCACAAAAACCCTGGGAGGGAGGGGCTATTATTATCCACATTTTATGTATTTAGAAACTAAGGCAAACAGGGTTAAGTGAGTTGCCCATGATCACACAGTTAGTAATTGGCTGAGTCTGGATTTGAACTCAGGGCTTCCTGATGCCAGGCTTGCCACTCACTCCACTGTGGCACCAGTTACCTCTAAATACGTGCTTTAAATGTTTGCTATGTTTTCATCCTATTGGGACAAAAAGTTTTTCCTCGGATATCAGTCTTAAAAATTATAATGTAAATGAAAGGGATTTTAAAAATGTATAAATACTATAGTTACGCATATTTTTTCAGGCATGTGTTTGTTGCAAAAAGCTAATTGCTAAATACTGTAATAATTAGCTATCAAAGTATTTTATGAAGACAATATTATCCTAGTATTAGTATAGATCGAGTTAGTAAGTTGCTCACTAACATGATGCCAAACAAACATTTGTAGAGCACCATTTATTGAATGCTTTTTTTCTTTTTTCAGTTCATAAGATGATGTCCCTGAAAGGTTCATTTTCCTTAATGCCTGCAAACAGTTCAAATCTGACTATAAGTTTGCAAATTCAATTCAATCTGTGGGCTAGGACCAAGGTCTGATGTGAAGTACATTAAAAAATAAAAAAACTTTATTTTGTGGAGAAGAAAACATTTAAACCACACGTCTATGACAGAAAGAATGGGTTTCAAGGGGGAGAGCAATTGCTCTAATAGTTCCCTAATTATATTTTTTTCTGAAGTCACACAAATAAACTAAAGACTAGTCATACAATGACAGCAAAATGTTCTGTTCTAAATCTTTTGTGTGCAGTGTTTCTATTTGTATGACAAAAGCCCTTTTGAGTTGTCTCTAATTATTTACTATACAGACTGGAGAATAAAAATGTTTGGGTTTATCAGCTTAAAGAATGGATGTTTCTGGTCTCAGAGGGATCAGAGAATAGCATGTTTTGCAAATAGAAGAAGTGCTGAATTATCTTCTTTACCAAAGCCAGAGCTATCATTATTACCACACCATGTCCTTATAGGTGTATATTAGTTAGCTATTACATACAAAACATTCGACTATTTGTCAGGATTTTGGAGAAAGGCAGTCTTCTTATTGTGAGGATGAAATATTTCTGGTTTCCTACCACCAAATCTAAGTGAGTCATAAGTCCAAGTCAGGTTAAATCAGTTTTATATTATGAATTAAGAAAAATATATAACACAAATTGTTTTCATATCTATAAGAACCTGTAAGATTTAGAGACCAAAAATCATGTTTTCCCACCATATATGTAGCCCCTGTACCAGTATCTGTTTCTAGTCAGAAATGCATTTTTCTACCAGTTTTTAAGCTTCTTTTGAAACTTTACAAATTGAATCAGTACTTTCATATGTGGAAAAAAAGGTCTGAGGTCTCATACTAATTTTTTCTAATTGAACAGTAGTTTCAGGAAGGAGTTTTCATTTAATTTATGTGATTGAGTTGAGTTAATCAGAACCAGACTACAACCCTAAACACTTCCATATGTTAGGAAGGGTTAGGCTTTTTCCTATAAAGAGACTCCATTCAGAACATAGAAAATACCTCCAATATATAATAATGATGTTATTTAACTTCTCTCTTCTGCTCTAATGTCAAGCTGGAAAAAAATGGAGAGGCCCTTTCAATTGGCAATAAAGTTGACCCCCTCATGAAACTGGGGAGGGCATAATATTTCTGGGCCTTCAATCTCTTTTGCTATTTGTTGCCATTAAAACCTACTTTTCCTTCAGTCCCTTTGCACAGTACCTAGGGCTGGGCGGCTGGAGAAGAGGTGGGCATGCTTGGCAACAGCTTAGTAACGAGGATCCCAGGTGGGAGGCCCCTTGAACCTCCTCGGTTCTATAGACACTATTTCTTTCACTGCTCACTGGCATTCTAGTCACTACAATCACCGCTTCATTTATACTCCAATTGTGAGGGACGGCAATGAGTTAAGAAGAAACACAATTTCAGTCACATTAAAACCAATCATCAAAGTGACATCAAGCAACAACTGACTGATAAACAAGGCTGGCATTGACAATAAGTATAACAGAGAGAGATTGATATACCTTCCCTTCCTCAGTGTTTTGTTGACATGAATTGTGAACTTCTTCTTCTCGTACTAATTTGCCAGGCCATGAAGTTAATCCTTTGATTTGGCCCCAGACCAAGTCGCCAACATTAAACGTCCTTGGTCTATAATGTATTAACTCATTTGAAGAAGGGGATTCTGGGTTCCTTAGGTCATCTTCACTACTAATGCTTTTAGCGTCCGAAGGGCTAGGCACACACCCATTAATGCTTTTGGCATTAAAATCTCCATTAAAATGGATATAGTCTTTAACCAGAGAACTTTCCAGGCTATTGGAGGAACTTGGAGATTGCTCCTCCATGACTAGGTCTTGCTTTGAAGCACTCAGCAATTCTCCAAACCCTCTGCTCTGCTGAGGCCTATTTCCATTAATATGTGCACATCTTTCCACAGTGTTCTCCAGTCTCTCCTTAAAACTCATCATAGTTCTTTTGTAGTTGTTATACCTGAAATTTTCTTCCAACATTTTATCCCCTTGACAGTTTCTTTGTGGTAACAGAATTGGATGCTGTTCTCCTGGAAGTAATGGCAGTGTGGAGACATTATTGGGCCTTTCATGACAAGGACTGCTGTGGATATGGGCTGCGTGATCTAAAAACTCCTCACACTTCCATCTATTTATCTCTCCGCCAGGACTCTGCTCTCCTTCCCACAGTTTTTTAGGTGTGTTGCAACCTGCTGATTTAAAATACTCAAATCCCTCTCCCTCGCTTGAATTCTTCCCATGTTCCAGATTTTTTGGGAGGCGAGGCCCTCTTACATTCCTTAGCCTATTGTCGTGATCTGCACCACTAATGTTTCTTCCATGAATTACTGCACTGACAGCACTAGAGAGATTTAACGGGTCACCAATTGAGGCAGTGAAGGCACTCATGGCACTCAAAGCTGGAATGGGGCTAATCTGAGTCGTACTGCTGACTGCAGTGGTGATGACAACTTGCATTCCTTTGCTTGCAGCATCTACAACTGCTTTGTAAATTGCGTCTACTGAAGCATCACCCTGACCAGCCACATTGAGGCTATCCTTTGCCTGTTGTCCCAGTGTTGGCTCGGTCCTCTGTTGCAACTCGCAAGCTGTATCTTGGAAAGGAGGAAGTGTAGTGTTAGAATTCTCAGGAAGTGCTGTCAGACCACTCTGAGTGCTCATTCTTTTGTTTAGGAGAGCTGCGTCTTCCTGCATTCTCACCTTAAAAAAATATACAAAAGAAACGGTGAGAGAGATTACTAGGGTCCTCACTGAGAGAGATTACATTTTCACATTTTAATGGATAATAATAAGGATGTAAAAATGAAGGAAACATGGATAATAAAGAGATTTTTAAAAATGACAATGTAGAAAGTCATATGATAATATTTTGTTATTGTAGGACAGCTATTAACAGATCAGGGTTTTTTTTTGGTTAGGAAAGTTAATATCTTAATTCCTATTAACATCTATAGCAATCAACTTTGAGGGAAATAAATACAAAATGTTTATAAATGATTGCTCGAAAAGCTTAATGTTATATACTTTTTGATGAAGGATTTTACAAAGGAAAGAACACAAAGTCAGCAGTGTTTCAAATTTAAAAGGTGACTAGGCGTTTTGAAACAAATGTTAATTAGCTAAAATGCCCAGTTCTAGAAAAAATGATAGACTGTCTTTTATTAAGCAGTGAAACATTATATCATTTGTAATTCTGAAGTTTTGAGATAGAAATAATGTGAAATACTCCTAACAATTTTCCTAACTGTTCTGTAATACAGCTGACAAGCTTTGTGGAAGTGTGTTAGCTACCCTGTATTACCACTGATTTATTGTAATCAAATTCTTGTGCCAAGTTAAGAAGTTATGAGGAAAGCATAAGAAACAATTAAGTTTTTCAATACATAAACAGTAAGCTTATTCATTTAAAAAATCATATCAAAGACCTAATTTTTACTAGGCAAAGTTAGGAAAAACAACTAATAATCCAATTAATCCAAAATCTTCCTATCATTTAAGACAAAATCTTTCTATTCATTCTTCACTCTTCCCCTAAAGCTGATGCTCCCTGGAACTGAAAGCAAATAAGTTTTCCTGTTTTGCTTTATGGGCAACACACCCAAGTTGTGTACTACATTCTATATACTAGTTGGTGTAGAGAACTAGTTAATGCAGAATCTGGAGAACAGTCAGTGGACTGTTCCTCCTACTTACCTCTGGGGTGAAGGCAGGCCAGATTGACAACTGTGTTTGGGGATACACAATGGCCTATACTTAAGGCTGTTGGAAGGTGAGGGAAGGAGGAAGACTTAAGGACAAGACATTTTTCCACCTTTATAAAAATCCATTATGGATATTCCTCTGTGAATTTAGATTTCTTGTCCAAGTTAAAATATTTATAAGCTGTGATTCTGAGTGGCTTTTTAAAATTTATAACCCAATTCTTCCTTTTGCTAAATGTTTCCAAATATTTTGATTTCACTTTTTCTAATGCTAACATTATCCACTTTGATCACAAAAATTTCTTTATTAGCATACTTTATAATAGCATATCAGCATCTTATTACAGTTACTAACAGATCTCAGAAGATTACCAAAATAATTGTAATAAAAGGAAGCAATACATTTAAATGTTTAATCAGAGACACTGTTTCTTACTAAAATTATCTAGGAAGGAAAGGCAGCCCAGTCTAGTTCAGACTACTGGCTTGCAGTTCAAGACCTAACTCTGATATTCAATAGATTTTGGGCAAATTACTTAACCATTTTGAATTTCAGTTTTTGGCTTGGTACAATGTGGCTCATAAAACGTGTATAGTCTGTTCTCAGGGCTCTTGTAAGGAAAGGACTTTATAATTTGAAAAACCCTAGAAAATATGAGTTAAGAAATTTTGCTACTGCTACTACTATTACTACTTCCTACCACTATGATCCCCCCCCACTACTATTGTTATTATAAAATATCAGAAAAATAACTAAAAAGTACCTGAAAATTTTGAAAAAGACAAGCCATAGGATTTGAACTGTTGCCTGGACCAGGAATTGTGGGCTGTCCTTGAAACGTCTGAAGGTTCTGGTACCCATGGAGAAGTTGCTGCTGTTGCTGATTTGAAGGAAACATTTGATTGCTGTTTAATAGTGACTGTAGATGAGTCATTTGATGGTTATTCAAAGTATTGTTTATTGATGACATGTCACCTGTAGTTTCAAAAACACAGAAATGTAAGTCAACATGATTTGTGGAAAAGGTCTTAAGCTTATGTTTGCGACCAGAGCCATTCCTGAATCAAATACTAAATGCTGGAATTACACAGGTAATCATTTTTTTCCCCTCTCTCAACTCTCAGAAAGATACAAGGGATGACTGCACATGCTATTTAGATCTTATCTTCCATTTGAGCAAAACTTGAAAAAATTTGGAGGGATTGTTTTATTAAAACTATTTTTAAAACTGCCTTAAAAGTTTTGATGTTGTATTTAAAAGCTTTTAGAAACTATGAAAACATTAATCTTCATGTCAGTTTGTCCTCACTTGAAAATGCAATTGTGCAGTTTTTGCTTATCAAGTTCATTGGTAAAGCCCCAATCTTTAATTGATGCTGAACAAAATTAAATAAACAATTTAGAAATCTACATTTTTGGCAGGAAAAGTAAAAAAGTTATCACTTAAATTTTTTTTAAGTGGGCAAGCAACACAGTAGGGAAAAACTTTTCTTCATTTAAAATTGAATTAAAATTAATTATTATGGAATCAGGTGGGGATAACTTAGTAAGTACATTTACTTTAAAAATTTAATTTATTTTTAATTTATGCAGTAAAATGAGCATTTTGATAGCACAGTATAATAAAAAAGATGATTGCTCATGAAACTGCAAATCTATTATTAAACTTACTTTTAATACCCTAAATTAACCTAATTTGAAATTGATATATACACAGTGATTCTGAGGTCAAGGTTTTAGGAATTCTCTTATAGCTTGAAACATATTGATTTTGGCTAAGCATGATAACATATACTTATAAGCCTAGCTACTGGGGAGATTAGGCTTGGGAAAGGAGCCAGTATTGGGGTTGGAAATGAAACAGGTCAAAGCTCCCATGCTGACCAGAAACCTCAATTCTACCTTGGATAACAGGGCGATCCAATCTTCAAAAAAACATTGACCCAGCAATGCGTTTTAGCTCATCCAACAAGCAGACTTACTGAATCTGATTTCAATGTCATGAACAGATTACTATGATTAAATGCAAAATGCATGCCTAGCAATCTGAAACTATCTGCTAACATTTCTTTTTTGTGGATTTAATTTTTTTTTAAACTAAAGAAATGAAAAAGAAAAATATCTGAGAAAAGCTAGTGGCAACATGTATGGGACAATTAGTTACCTTGAACTTGTGTTAGTTTGTACTTTGAATGCTTTATATGTGATTTTGCAGGTTGCTACACTTAAATTTTACTTATTTTAGATTCCTTTGGAAAATATGCCTCCAAGTTATCCTGGTCTAAAGTACAGGACTCGTACTAACCCTGTGATGCCACAATGAATACAAGTAAAATTAAAGGCTGGTTGTTAAAATGTACCTGTGTTTTAGTAACTGAAAACAATAGTTACCTGCCTATTGAATCATGGGAGTATTATATTTCAGTGGTATCAGAATTATCAGACAAAAGAAAACAAATTCAAAAATGATATTTAAATGTTGCTGGAATTAGGGAGGGGGAAAAGTCATTTTAAAATGTGCATGATTACACTTGTGTGTTTTAGTTTTTAGTTTGTAAGCTATCTGTGACAAAACAAAAGCATGACTTATACTAGTGTGACAAAATGGAGTTTTTAAAAAGGAGAAAGTAGAATTAAAAAAAATTTCTTTTGTAAAAATCTGTGAAAACATTTAACTTACCAAGCAGACCCGTCCCCAGTAGAGGGTTAAGTAGCTGTGGCACCACAGAGTTACTGTTGAGTTTAGTTGGACCAGGTGTATTCCCAGCATTATTAGATATGTTCAGCAATGTTTCTGCCATTGACACCACTGCTGTCCCACCAAGTGTTGAGACAGTCAGTGCTGCCACTGCTGATGATGTAGTGGTTGTGGTAGTGGTTGCCTGGGAGGAGGTTGCTATGGAAACCTCTGGATGATTAGCGGTGTTGCCCGATGCCGAGTTCAGGACACCTCCCAACAGCTGGGGATTCAAGGCCATTAATCCTGAGGCCCCAGTGACAGCGGGGAGGAGCAGGGGGTTAGAAGTAGTGTCACTGCCTGAAAAGCTTGGTGTAGGGTTCCCCAAGGGGTTGGTTAAAAGGGTCTCAGCTCTGTTGCTGTCTGACTGACTGCTTGGCAAATGGTCTGGTGGGGTTGTCATCTGTGTTAATGAGGGTAAAGGGTTATTTTGCTGTTGCAACAGATCTGAGATGGTCAAATTGAAAGATGGCAGGGGAAGCATGGCAGCTGCTTGGGCTTGGTTCTGAAGCAGGGCGGCTAAGAGCTGAAAATGAACAGGTTGCAATACCTGCCCGTCCACGTCAGCGGAGAGAAAAGCTAAAGCAGCGTTTACATTCGGGTTGAGAAAACCTAAAGGGTTGAGGTTGACCTCAGACTTGCCTTCTCCTGCTGAAGGCTGCAGGATATTTAATAGATTCTGGTTTAGGAGATGCTGTTGATTCACTGGAAGAGAGATAGGTAGAGAACTGAGGAGGCTGGGGTTCAAAGGGTGCGGAAGATTGTTGTTCGAAGGGCTGTTTTGTGGAAAATGAAGTGCATGCTCCTGGCCAACAAAAGGAAAATCACTCCCAATAGGCAGCTGACTCTGCAGCGGGTTTCCTGTGGCAGTGGTAACTATAACACCATCTTGAAGAACAGATGTTGTCTTTGTGATGGCGGGTTGGTTGGTGCCAGCTATGGCTATGGATGATGATGGTCCTGAACCTCCTAAAATACAAAAGCAACCACAATTAATTATGACTAGTAAAGGAGAATGAACCATAATGGTTACAAAGGAGAACCATTTCTAATAATCCAATACAGTAAAATCTCATAAATGTGAAGTCTCTCACTTTGTAAAGATGACAATAAAGTTACTTTTGCTCTGTGGACAAAGAGTTATTTTGACCTGTTCAAAGGACCTATCTTTTTGTATTTGTTTGTTTGCTTTTTTGGAGGGCAATTGGGATTAAGTGACTTGCCCAAAGTCACACAGCTAGTAAGTGTGTCAAGTATCTGAGGCTGGATTTGAACTCAGGTCCTCCTGACTCCAGGGCTGGTGCTCTATTCACTGTGCCATCTAGCTGCCCCATCAAAGGGCATGTCTTAAAAGACTTTACACATTAAAAATGGTTGCTAATTTCAAGTAAATTCTAATTTTAGGGTAGATGATAAAGCACCTTTATCTTGCAGAATTCTGTTAGCAGTTCAAGTTACTACATGTATTTGAATATAACACAACTTAATTTCTTAAAGAATATGTCATAACTAGTGCTTTTCCCATCAGCAGGGAAGCAGTTGTATACATATAGACAAAAAACTAAAGGATACAGACAAACTTATGAAAAGTTGTCCATCTGTAAGCGAAGTATGTTGTTCAACTTTGACATTTAAAATGATTATGGAGAAAATAATACTGCCATATCTCACAAAATTTTAACACGTGTTCTTTCTCTTTGACTTTGCTACAAAATGTCTATCTCACGCCCCCTGTATATATACTCGATCCTCAATTTTTTTCAATTAGTAGACAGATTTTAGTGACATAGTAAAGGGTTGTACATGTGAAGTTTTGTATTTTATCAAAGACTGGCTAACTAACCATTACGAATCAGAGAATAGTTGATTTTTTCCCACCATTCTTTAGATAAAAAAGTTTTGAATAAATCATTTCAAACTTTTAACCATCTCCTAATTTTTTTCTTTTTTCATTTATTTAATTAGATTCCTGGCAAAAATATTTTTTAGGAAAATGGGGCTGATAGGTTTCACTAACTTCAGCTGGCCTACCTTACATACTCAGAATTAATGAGATTTGACTACATATTCTTTTTTATCTTAATAAATACTTATTGATTAAAAATATCAATAATTTTGTATTTTAAAATGAAAAGTTGCTTTGAATAATTATAATTTCATAGTCATTTCACTAAAACATGCTTTAATAATCTTTTAAAGAGTCATCCATAAAATCCCTATCTATATTTTCCACAATTTATTTGTCATAGATAGATCACTTATTACTCTTGTATGTGTTTATTTTAAAGAAGCTTATTTTTTCATTAAATTGTAACCTATACCTCAATATTTTTCAATTATACCTTTTGCTTGCTTCATTAAACCTCTCTACAGCTTTCAAAAGAAGAATAACGTTGAACCAATATTAATACATAAACAACAGAATAAAAATATTTGTTGCACCTTAAAAGGTCAATAAAAATGGAAAATTCAAGTGCATCATCTTTTCTTAAAGTATTGAGATATCAATATGAGGAAACAGTAGCAAGGACTGGGAATATCTAAAGTGCTTTTATGGAAGAATTCTGGAGGTTATAAGGCAGGGAAAGACATATTATGTTTACAGGTCATTATCAGTTTTTTAAAGTACACAAAGTAGATGACTTAAAGAAAAAAAGGAAAATAACCTTTTTCACACATTTATAAATATTTCTGAATTACTAAATGAAATCGTTCTAGTCACACTGGGCATATTCCAGAGAACCACTGAATGTTGACATGGGTATAAAGTACAGAGTTCCTTAAAAATTAATTCTGGCTTATCATAAAATAACAAACATTTAAAACATTTCATTTTATGTTAAAATCTACTACTTTAATAAATCTACACTAAGCAATACTGTATTTGGAAATCATTTTTAAAAATTAGACAAAATCATTTATTGGCAATTAGTATGACTCATATTTTTCATATCTTCTAAAAATAATATTTAAATTTACACAGCACTTTTAAAGTAAAAATATTATAATTCAAGTATATGGATAAAGTTTTGTCTATGATGATTTTTCATAAAGGTTACTTTAACCACCTTTTCTTTGCCACCAATAAACCGCCATATTTAGGATTCAAGGGAGAAGCAATTTTTTTTGTGACATTTTTTGACATTACTTAGAAAGTTCTCCAAGAACTCAAAACTACTAAAGGAATGAGGCTAGGGAAAATATAACTGGGTCAGACTTTTGTCTTGTATTCACTGATGAGGTTTTTGTCATGTTTTTAAACATCTACTTACAAATCTCAGCTGCTTATTTAGTGGATGATCTAGGGTTATTAACTAATAAGTTCAGTGTTTGATTGCTATATATGCTACTCTTTCAATAAAAAGTATAGATAAGGAAGTTAAATATATTTTGTAATACCACTTATGGAAATAATTTTAAAGGTAATTTATCTTTTCCAAAGTTTCCTCATCTAACTGAAAATAATGATTGATACCAGCCCTCATTTGTGTTTTCTTTATTTTTAATCTGGTCATTACCATTACTTAAAATTATTTCCCTATTCGTGTTTATGGGGGCAGTCAGGTGGGGCAGAGGATACAGCACTGGTAGTCAGGCAGACGAGTTCAATTTTGGCCTCAGACACTTACTAATTGTTTGAGGCTGTTTGCCTCAGTTTCCTTATCTGTCAAATGAGCTGGCAAAGGAAATGGCAAACCACTCTAATCTTTGCCAAGAAACCCCGAAATAAGGTCACAGAGTTGGACATGACTGAAAAATGATGGAAAGATAGGAGGCAATCAATACCTCAGTTTTCATCCTTTTTGACCTCTCTACAGCTTTTGATCACCATCTTCTGAATATTATTCTCTTCTCTTGAGGTCTTCCTGACGCTGCTCTCTCCTGGTTCTTCTTCTATGTCTAACTGTGGCTCCTCATCTCCTTTGCTAAATTTTCCTCTAGGTAACATGCTCCAAATCTACGGGTACTCCAAGGTTCACTTGTGGACCCTCTCCTTCTTTCTCTATACTATCTCACTTGGTGATCTCATCAATGTCGATGAGTTAAATTATCATCAACTTCATGCAGATGATTCTCCTGTCATCTTGTCTACCCCTAACTTCTCTCCTGACTTCCAGTTTCCTATCTCCAACTTGACAGCTGGACATCTAGAACAAGATGGCCCACAGAATCTCAAACTCATCACGTTCAAAATCGAACTCACTATCTTTCTCCTCAAACTTCCCTATCCCTGTGATGGGCACCAGAGTCCTTCTGGTCCTCCAGCCTTGCACCCTCAGTGTCATCCTTACTTCCTCACTTGTAATCACCTGACCTATACGATATGTTGCCAAGTCATGTTGTTTTCACTTTCACAACATGGGCCCTTCTCTCCATTCACAATCACCACCCTGCAGAAAGCTGTCATCATCTCTCGCCTCTTCTACTGATTGGTCTCCCTGCCTCTAGACTCTCTTCAGTCCAGTCCAGCTTCCATTCAGCTATCAAAATGATTTCTCCATAGAACTGATCATGTCACCTCTCTATTAAATAAATTCCAGTGGTTCCTCCTCACTTCCAGATTCAAATATAAAATCCTCTGTTTGGCTTTCACAGCCCTTAACAACGTAGTCCCTTTCTGCCTTTCCAGTACTCTTATAACCTTATTCCCCTCTGCATATTCTACAATATGGTAACACAGGCAGTTCCTCAAATATAGCACTCCATGGCTTTGCAATGGTTGGCCTGGAAGGCTCTAAATATTTAGCCCCACCTCCTCGTTTCCCTCAAGACTGCTCATATTCCACCTTCTGCAAGAGGGATTTCTTGATGCCAACCGTTACCCCCAAACCCCTATTTATTTGCATGTTTTTTTTCTTTATGTTGCTTAGCACAGTTCCCGGTACACAATAAGTACTTAACAGATACTTTTTGATAGACTTATTAGAATTAATGCACTCAATTTTCATTCTATGAACTTTTAAATTTGTTTTTTGAAACTCTGTGAAAGGAAAAAAGGTCCTCCATTACATCTGACTCTGTGGGTGGGCCAAAACTGATCCAACCTACTATCACAAATCAATAAAGAAGTCTCATTCCTATCTTTCATGATTTCACAAAACTTTGATGAAGCTTACTTTAAAATGTAAACTATTCTAGAAACTGTGGTGAAACAGGGGGGCTTTACTGCTAATAACTGGCTTTCAGAAATTTATCTGAGCTGCATATGAACGCTGGAAAAAATGACATTTAACTCTCTTGTAATACTAGGGAAATGAATGGTTAGAAAATTAGAAGAGAAAAATCTGGGTTCTGAGAGGATGTTTCAAGAAGCACAGATAAAAATGCAGAGATAAATTCAACAGGTGAATTGTCTACTTGTGAGTTCCTGCAGCCACTTGGTCATTATTACCATCAGCTTAACAACAATGTATTAAGCTAAAATGAACTTTAATAACTAGATATGGGTAGTGGTTGGATATTTTTCATTCAATTTATTTTTAACTGTCACTTTATGGTGAAACTATCTCTTTTCAAACATCCTCATGGGATCTAATAGATTAGATTAAAAAAATTTTTTTAAGGTAGTGGTCTGCTTTGGCTAACATTTATTGTCTTTTCACACTATGCTTCAGAAAACATTTTTTTGCATCTTATCTAGTGTTTAGAGATAGTTGGCTATTTACTTGATGCAAATTAATCAGTATATACTAGCAGTTAAGATCCCTGACGGGAAGGGGAATTCAGTAACTCTCCTTCCTTCGCTCCTACTGCTGACTTCCCTTATATCCCTCAAGGCCCAGATGAAATCTCACCTTCTACAGAAAGCTTGTTCCACCTCCTCCTAGTTTCAGAGTCTTTCCTCTGTTAACTTTTTCCTATTTATCCTCTGTGTGCATGTGTGTGTGTGTACTATAAATTTTAATATATCTCCTATACGTATTCATATATCCTATATATGTATATTTATATAGCCTCTATAAAATACACTCTAACTTCACTCGGATTGACATTCGTTTGTATGTTATGTCCCCTACTAGATGATGAGCTCCAGACCAGGGACTGTCTTTTTCTTCTTTTTGTATCCTCAGCGTTTAGCACGGTGCCTCACACATGCCAGAAACTTAAGAAATGCTTTTTGATGGAATTCGTAGAAATGATTCTTTTGATTGTTCCCCCGACCGAAGTTACACCTGCTTCTATTTAACTTCCTCTGACCCTAAACTGTGTGTTAAGCA
The DNA here is from genome assembly GCA_028646575.1 of Pseudocheirus occidentalis. NCBI lineage: Eukaryota > Metazoa > Chordata > Mammalia > Diprotodontia > Pseudocheiridae > Pseudocheirus > Pseudocheirus occidentalis. The sequence goes on from CM053596.1 coordinate 203,256,444, forward strand.
GTTAGTAAGGACGGGTGAAGAAAGAAATATATTGTCAAAGCAGCATTGAAAGAACAGTTATTATATCTACTTTATAAGTGTGGGGTTTTAATAGGCTGTTCTTCTTAAAATAGGACCCAACCATAAAACAGTTCTATAGATAAGCCTCCACATTCCAGCCTCACTCGGACTGACATTTGCATGTCATCTCTCCCGCTAGACTGTAACGCCTCGAGGGCAGGCACTGTCTTTTCTCTTTTTGGAACTCAAGCATTAAGCATAGTGCTTGGCATAGGAGATGGCTAATAAAGGTTGATGGATTGAATGAAGTAAGTCTTCAGAAAAGAAAAGATAAGTGTTTCAAGTAGACCAGTAGAGATGTGCTACTTAATAAATGTGGACTCTGGGAGAAAAAGCACACTTCTAGACATATATACATGCTTCTTGGATGGGGGAAGGCAGGGCAATTGGGGTTAAGTGACTTGCCCAAGGTCACACAGCTAATAAGTGTTAAGTGTCTCAGGTCGGATTTGAACTCAGGTCCTCCTCACTCCAGGGCCTGTGCTCTATTCACTGTGCCCCCTAGCTGCTTCCCCCCCGCCACCCAAGGCTCATATATTTAGAGAGGGAAGACCTTTTAGAGATCTTCCAGTCTAGGGATGGGGAGCCTGCGACCCTGAGGCCACATGTGGCCCTCTAGATCCTCAAATGCAGTCCCTTGACTGAATCCAAACTTCACAGAACAAATCCCCTTATTATAAGGATTTGTTCTATTAAACTTGGACTCAGTCAAAAGGCTGCACCTGAGGACCTAGAAGGCCACATGTAGCCTGGGGGCTGCAGATTCCCCAACTCTGTTCTAGTCCAACCCCCTCACTTTATAGTCGATCAACTTTATAGTTTGATCAACAAGTATTTACTAAGTCCTATTATATTTCAGTGACTATGCATGTGATGAAGCTGAGGTCCATTGAGGTGAAAGGATTGACTTCAGGTCGCAGAGTCAGGTTTCAAACCTAGATCCTCTGGCTCCAAATCAGTGTCCTTTCTACCATGTCAAACTGCCATAAAGAGAAAAAAATCATTACAAATCCCCACAAACTGGGGGAAAACTATATGGTTAAATTTTAAGGAAGGACTAAAGGGCATTGAATAAGGCTCCATGTGATTTCATAGGACCATAGAATTAGAGCTGGAAGAGCCTGTGCATGTCATCTAGTTCAGTTCCCTTATTATACAGAGAAGGAAACAGATTCCGAGAAGAACAACTGTCCCTTCCCCATGGCAGGGGTCAGTCAGGGCGCGGTGACCCCACCATCTGAAAAACCTGTATAAAACTTTTTGGCTCTCTCTTCGTACCACAGGAGAGACATGAATTTTTTTCTTTTTCTTTCATGGGGTGTTGATAGTATGTCATTATCAAATGTGGGCTGGTAGTATACAATAATTTAGGCATTTCTGAGTTTCTAAACTTTTTCTGTGTCATTTGCAGCTTCTGCAAAACTCCCCCCAACTTCCCTTATTTAACTTCTTATGCTGACCTGTGATATATCAAAACCACAATGAGGAAAGTTACATGTGAGGTAACTATAAAGTGATTTCCCCCAGGTTAGAAAGGTGATAAGTATCAAAATTAGGAATTACATCACAACGTACTCTGGAAAAGGACAGAATGTAGTTTTCTTTGGCTTCTCTTAATCACCTATTAAAGCAGGGACTTGAAGCAAAGAGTCAAACTAAATAGCATGATCCTCTTCGTGAATTAACATATACCTAAAAAGTGAAATAAATGGAATTTTATGAATAATTTTTCTGATTGTTCCTCCTTGGAAGCTATGCCTGTTCTATTTAACTTTCTCTGACTCCAGACTCTGGGCTAAGCAGTTAGTAATCTATAGGTAAAGAAAGAAATATACCCTCAACTCAGCATTTAAAGAATAGTCATCATGTCTATAACCACTCCTTAATCTATTGGTTTTATAATGAGGGGTTTTTAATATGTTATTCTTAAAATAGGATATATCTATAGGTTCAGTTACTTTAGTCGTGTCTGACTTTTTAAAACTCCATTTGGGTTTTCTTGGGAAAGACACTGGAGTGGTTTGCTATTTCCTACTCCAGTTCATTTTACAGATGAAGAAACTGAGTCAAACAGGGATAAGTGACTTGCTCAGGGTCATACAGCTAGTGTCTAAGGTCGCATTTGAACTCAGGAAGATGAGTCTTCTTGACTTCAGGCCCAGCGCACCATGCTCTGTGATATCTAGCTGCCCTAACTATATCAGTATTCCCTGTTAAAACCCAGTCTTAATATTACAATGCCCTCTGTGGATCATTCAAAATGTGGCTAGTTTATTTCTAGAAAAGGAACTCAATAAGGTCTGAAATTCTTAGGGAAAAACACATCAGAGGCAAGGTAAGGAGTCAGAGGAGATTGGAAGTAGGGAAACCTAATTCCCAGGAAGGTAATATGTTTTCTCAGTCAGGTCACTGTGTTAGTCGAGGGTGTAGATGAAGCAAGAAACTTGATTTTTCTGGCTGTTGATCTTACTGTCTTTTAGAACATGTGACAATAACAGAAAAAGCCTTCCATTCAAAAGCTACTGAAACTAAAACTCTTGGCACAGGTCAATGTTTGCTGAAGTCACTCTAAAAATGTCTATTGGTTATCTCTGTAAGGTAGATGGACTAAAATAATACAATCAATTTTATCTTATAGATATACATTACATAAATTTTTAAATAATGACAATGTAGGTTCATATATAAATATTTAAGTGCAAAAGAAAGATGCATTAAACTTAAAAAAAACTCATATCATTTTAGGATCCTTAAAAACTGGCACATGACTCTGAAATACATTTTGCATTAATTTAGGGTAACAGTTTGACAGTTTTTTGTACCAAAACATCATCAATTAAAAAAAAAATTATGCCCCAGGAAGAATAGCTTATTTTTATACTACTTTGAAACACAAGAGTTTTAAAGTTTATTATCACTACAGTTAAATTGATGAGATTAAATGTAGCTTCAGTGTTTGACTAAAGAATGAGCAGGAGTAAATTTTTTTTTGCTTTTTTGGAGAGGGGAAGGTAGGGCAATTGGGGTTGGCTTGCCCAAGGTCACATGGCTAGTTTGGTGTTAAGTGTCTGAGGTTGGTTTTGAACTCAGATCCTCCTGACTCCAGGGCTGGTGCTCTATTCACCTAGCCTCCAGAGCAAGAAGCAATTTTTAATTCAGTGATAAATTATAGGTATTGTTTGGTTTGAGTTTAGACATTTTCAACAGTAATTATTTATCCACCAATCTCAATTCCTAACAGAACTCTCCCCTTCATTCACCTAAATCTAGATGCAAATTAATGAATAGTTCAACACTACAGGAAGTCATACTCTTTCTTTAACAGGTGCTAAGCTAAGATCAATAAGACCAAATTATAACTCTTACTTAGCCTCTCTGTTCCTTTATCTCCTTATGTGAGGAAAGAAAAGGCAACTAATCCCTTTTCCCTCAAAGAGTTATTCTTAAAGTGAATGAATTAAGAGCACTGAAGTCAAATGTGAATTTTGGTTTCTTTACACTTTTGGGGAGTCTATTCTAACAATAAAGAAGTGGGAAAGGATAAGATTTAGAGGTGAAAAAGGCCTTGGGATCATCATCATCGGCCTTTGGAAAGGCAGGCCTAAAATGGGAGAAAAGACTGGGTCTGGGAATGTGTAGGTTTGAGAATGATCCCTACAGTGGTGATAACTAAGGCAAACTGAGTCTATAGAATAGATCACCCACAGAGAGGGAAGAAGAGTAAATGACAGATCCTCCAGATCCCTAACCTAAGTATGTGTTTTTGTGAAAGAATTATTCAAATCCCAAGTCTTTATCAGTTTACAAAAGTCAGTAATGTGGTTATGATGAGGTGCAGGCTCTGGGACCCCACCCCCCTTGAGCTCTCCTTGAATCTTTAAGGTGCATGCTCTGGGAAACCCCTTGAAGTCTGATTGAATCTTCCCACTTGATGAGGCATTTGCAGAGGCCATAAGTATTTCATTGTGGCTGGGCCCAAACCTCTGTTACTAGCCTGGCCTTCCACTGTCCATTTACTTCCCACCCTTGAGCCTATCAAAATATCAATTCACCCTTGCATTGACCTCATTAACTCCTCCTGAAGACCTTCCCCAAACTCCTCCTCTAGACCACCCCTAGATTCCTCTGTATATAAGACCCCATCTCCCCTCCATGTGGTGTGAAAGCGCCATAGAATGACCTGGCATACATGGGCTCCTTAAGAGTCTACCCCATAAGACGAACTTGAACTTTCAATAAACTTTTTCAATAAACTTCTTTGGCTGAGAAGACTTGAGTAGAATTCTTTCCATAGGACCCGGCATGTTGGTATTTTGGGGTCTCAGGCAACCCTAACCCTCTTTGGGCAACCTCTTCATTTTTAGGAACCATAATCAACCTCATCAAGTGGGAAGATTCAATCAGACTTCAAGGGGTTTCCCAGAGCATGTACCTCAAAGTTTCAAGGAGAGCTCAAGGGGGAGGGGGTCCCAGAGCCTACACCTCATCAGTCAGTGGAAAAAGTACTAGGCTAGGAGTCAGTCTAGCTAATAAGAGTCAAGTTACTTGGTGAAAATTTCTCCTTTAAAGAATGAAGTTGGACCAGTTTTTTCTCAAGATCTTTTAAAGCTTTTATATTTGCTTGGCATGTACAATCCTTTTATCATTTGCGGAATCACATTATTCAAAGGTCACCTTATATATCACCCTTCATGAAGTCTAACCTGCTTAAGAGCCAAAGGCCAGTAATAAAAAAATCCATTCAAATGGTCAGCTTTTGGAAGTTCTGGTGCAGTTTATCTATTATTGATCTGCTATCCTAAAAGTTCCTTTCCAGTTCTAAACACACAACATCATAGGTCAGAGATGAATGGTAAAGTTTGGCAGTTTGCTAGAAGTTGAAATGTCTGCCTCAAGTTTCAGCTCAAAGACTCCCTTCTACATACAGAAGGCCTGCTCTGGCAGGGTCAGTGCTGTTCCCTTTGATACTGCCTCCGACCTACTCTGCATGTATTTTGCATGTACCCACTTATTTACATGCTATCTCCTTCATTAGAATGTGAGCTCATTAAGGGCAGGGGTTATTTTAAACTTCCTTTTGTATCCCCAGTGTTGAGCACAGAACCTGGAGAATATTAACTGCTTAATAAATGCTTTTTATTGATCGACCTTATTAAGTCAGTGTAGTACCGGATTTGGAGCTGGAGGACCTGGCTTCAAAATCCAAGCTGCACCTACCTGCATGACCTTGGATGTCACTCCACGTGTCTGGGCCCCAGTCTCCTCATCTATAAAATGAGGGGGTGGGTTAGCTGACCTCTAAAGCTCCTCCCAGATATAAATCTATGGTCCCATGAACTGCAGTACCATCTCTTTGATGTGACAGGAATTCAGCCCTAGCACATGATGTATGTGTGCTTAAGCTATTATATACAAAGATAGTACTATATGATAGTATATAATAATGATAATGATAGTATAAGAGGCACAATCAGCCTTATTATAAATGAAGAGATCATGGCATATGAAACTTTTATCAAATGTAGCTTGTTCAAAAAGCTGTGTTAGTAATTAAACATATTTACTTTTATAATAATATCTACTTTGGGTCCACAGATAATTAGTAAGTGGCTTTATTAGGTTTATTTTTTTAAAAAAAACCTACTGACAATATAATAAAAGAAATGCTTTCTGCTCACCAACATTTGCTTGCATATATTAATATAATTTTTATTTTTGTCTTTTTTTTGCTTATTCCTAAAATAAAAACTTTGTTTCAGTAACTGGTTTTTAATCAGCATTTTGTGACACTTTGTGTGATTCACCAATTATAGGTCAGATATTTTTCAAAGAAAGTACAAAATGAGGGAAAAATAAGAGAATTGTACAAAAAAATGAAACTCTACAGATAAAAATGAAAGAAAATTAGAATGTAAAAGTTGGTTTTATACATTAGAGAAACCAAAACATTAATGGATCAACAAAAATAAACAAAACAAAAGAAGATGAGATACTGTTAAAAGGTAAAAGGGATAGAAACCCCCAAAAGACTAACCAGTTCTGATTTAAATAATGAAATGTGTGTTCAGTCTATCTGCATAATTTTAACTGGAGTCAGTGACTTTATATAACTGCACCCTACTATATGCACAGGGCCAGTTTTTCATTTGTGTAGCTCTATTGCAGAATTATCTGCAAAAGGATATGAGCCTTGGAAAAGATCCCTTTAGGGATTTTCACGCTGTAACTCATCAAAGACTAAATTTCATGTGTTGTCAGAGACCAGGAATATAAAAGTGATTATTATAGGTTTAGATATTTCCTGAACCTTGTATTCTATTTCAGTGAAATATAAGAGGGTAGTGAACAGACTCTTTTAAAAGCTGTACAACAGAAGTAACTGCAGCAATACTGTAAGATGATCAGCTGCGAATGACTTAGTTATTCTCAGCACTACAACAATCTAAGACAACTCTGATGGACTTCTGCTGAAAAATGCTATCTATTCCCAGAGAAAGAACTGATGGTGTCTGAATGCAGACTGAAGCATACTTTTCAAAACTTTCTTTATTTTTCTTGAGTTTTTTTTCTTTTCTATGGTTTCTTTCAGATGACTGTTATGTTTTACATGATGACACATATATAATCTACATCGGACTGCTTGCCTTCTCAATGGGCTAGAGCAGCGGTTCCCAACCTGTGGGTTATGCTCAATTTAAATACATCCTACATATCAGATATTTACATTACGATTCATAACAGTAGCAAAATTACAGTTATGAAGTAGCAACAGAAATAATTTTATGGTTGGGGGGTCACTACAACATGAGGAACTGTATTGAAGGATTGTGGCATTAGGAATGCTGAGAACCACTGGGCTAGAGGGAGAGAATCTGGAACTCAAAGTTTTAAAAACAAATGTTAAAAATTGCTTTTACATGTAACTGGGGAAAAATAAGATTCTAAATAAAAGCTAAAAAACCCACCACTTTACAACAAAAGAATTATAATTGACTGCTATGGATGGTGGCATGTCTTATAACACCAAGGGGAAAAATATTTGATTTCAACAGTAACAACAAATATAAGGAGCTGATGACACTTTTTCCAAGATGGCAAAGATATAAATATAAATATACAAACACATACACACTTTCAAAAACAGTAATAGCATCATTGATTTCCACATACAATTGTTTATCTAAAATCATTGTTTTTGTAAACAGGAAAATCAGTTCAAGAAAATGCTACTTAAATATAGAACAAGGAAAGTATAAATACTAAGAGAAAATGACAATGAAACGAAAGTTATCTTATAGATGACTCAGTGATTCAAAAGCACAAAATAAAAGCATAAAAATACTCTGGGTATTTATGTATATATATTTGCATGTATGTGTGTATATATGTGTGTATGTTATGTATATATGTATGTATGTACACACATATCTCAGATATCCTGCCCACTTTCTAATATAAGTCCTGTTAATTTTGCTTTTTCTTTCCATCATTTTTATGGCTTAATAGATCTGCATGAATTCACCGATTTCTTAGCTTCTCCTACCTTTAACGTAAGTAGTTAACAGAGATTCTTCATAATTTCACTGCTTTTTAAGACTATATTGCAACCCCCCCCAACTTGGTTCATTATTGCTATTTATTTTTGTTCTACTAAGCATGGTGTCTATTTTAAACAATTCAATTCTTCTCATTATTCCTTTTTCCTTATAATGGAAACCTCCAATTTTTCATTTTAAAATAAAATGAATAGTCAATATTCTCTGCACGTTTTCTGAGAAAAGTGAGGCTAAAGGACAGCAAAGGAAAAAGCTAATCAGTTGCTATAGTTCTCTCCTTATCTTTTATAGTCATTTATTTATCTATCTACTTTTGCTCAGAATCATTAGTGAAGGTTTTTATGTTCGGATAAACAAAATCAAGTAACAAAAAACCTTGCTTTACTTGTTCCTTTTGAATTTTTGGCAATTTGGAAGTTACACAAGGAACTAAAAACAAAACGATAAAATCAACACAGATTATTAAAAAAAAAACTACAACAAAAACCCCAACCAACACTGGGTTGTTGTCAGACTCCACTGAGATAAGGTATGCAAAACATTCTGTAAGTTTAGAGCATGGCAAAACCGATTAATACTACTACTACTACTACTATTGTTGTTGTTAACACGGCATCATCTCATCTAACATTTTTAAAACAAATATTTCACTCTCTGTGAAGGAAGATCACAAATAATAAAAATATTGATATATGTCTTTGAAATGAATAAGGATTCATTGTATAACAAAATGTTTAGGTACGGGTCAAAAAGGAGCAGAAGACCGCTGTACACTACTAGGTACCACTTTAAAATAAGACCATACCTGCATCAGAACTTGTTTGATTACAGCTGCTAACAATGCTGTTTGGTATCACTGGAGCGGATGAGGCTGAAATCCTTGGTTGAGGTGGGTTTGGGTGTAATGAATTTCCTAAAGCCATGCCCGGCTGACTGAGCATTCCACAATTCCCACTAGCCTGAATTTGATTTATTAAGCCTGCAAGATGGTGGTTTGGCCCTGGACTGCTACCATGGATGAAGTTGGTGTTTGCATTCTGGCAGTGCATGGTTTCTCCTCTTAAAGGTAAGTTCTGTGTCAATGAATTCTGAAGAACACTGGAGTTTATATTGGTATCTGTGAAATGCAGCTGGTTAGCAGAGCAAGGCAAAGCAGGATTGGAGCTCCCACAACCAGTGGAAGTATTGCTGCTCATGTGTGAGCTTTGACAACTCATGGATTGCAGTAACTGAGACATGGAATTGATGGAAAATGAACCTTGACTTTGCTTCCTTATCAAGTCAGGACCAGGTTTAGGAACTGCAGGACTATCCATATGAGACTGTCTAAGCAAACTCAACACGGTAGTAGTTGGCTGCTTCCTTTTCCTCATAGATTCTTTCTGCTGAGACATCAGTTTATCTCTTAGTGCTGCTCGGCCACTTTGCCCTTCACCTGTTGGTAGAAGCATGTTGGCAGTAGGAGGGAACATGGTATTTAAAGTGCTATGTCCTTCAGCGTTGCCACTATTGGCAACAGCTCCAGAATTGCTACTGCTGCTATTGTTGTTACCAGCAAGTTTGTTTTGATTTGCTAGCTGTGCTTTGGCTGCTGCTGAGAGTAAACTACTTGCTGGAAAGGAGGCAGCATTGTGCTGGTTCAAAATCTGATTTAAAGGCATTCCCAGCAAACCAGGCTGACTCTTTAAAGGTCCACTTCCAGCAGATGCAGTAGGAAAGGCTGCATTGCTTGGAGCATTTAGTACATTACTCATTCCAGCAATTAATGGGTTGGGGATGTCCTTGTACTGATGGAGTCCATCAGGCTTGGTGGAAGGGCTTGATGGCATTGATGGTCTTGGAGACCCTATTGTTGACCGTGGTGACCGGGGGGGAACTTTCATACCACTACAAGTAGATTGGGGTCCTACTGGTGGCATCATGAAATTCCCATGATCTGATGATGTGGAAGATGAACGTGATCTTTGGGGTGATGCCTCAATCCTTCCAATTCCGGTTCCCATCATATGCACGGGGGATGTCACTGGTGAAGGAGACAGGGAGGTTGAAGCTGAATGTTGAACTCTTTGAACATGACTTCCATGGTTCATATGACCAGGTTTAACAGTTGGCAAAGGGAGATTACTTGGCAAAGGAACAACAGCAGGAGGCATGCTTACATTCATCACAGGTACCTGAGAGTGGACATTTGAATGGAAATTGGTAGGATTAATGAGAATAGGGTTCTGATTTACTGGTTTACTAGGAATAGGGTCAAGAATGCCAAGTGGATCTTTTTCTGATGTTAATGGCTTTTTTTGAAGAGCACAAGAAGGTGGTGGAGGGGGAGGTGGTCCTTGGGGTGGTTTGTGGTGGAACATTGCTCGTGGTATTTCCATATTAGCTGAAAAATTACACATTGGTTTTTTCATTACTGGACTCTTTGTAGTCAAGGTTGGGGAAAGAGGTATATTAGTCCTTCCAGCCATTGCACAGGATGACTGTACGGGAGAACCATGTAGCATTACTGAGGGTGGAGAAAGAGGAGTTCTATTCATGTGAATAGGACTGGAGTTAGGGGCTCCATGAAAACCAGTATTACTCCTTGTGAAAACATCAGGGCTTCCAAGTGGGTCAGTCCTAGGAGAGATTGAGCCATCTCCATATATCTGGGATCCTGATGAAGCTGGACTAGGAAGTCCACCATGACTGCCACGATATGGAGATTTCTGACCATGTTCACTGCTGCCCAATCTCTGCCTAGGATAGACAGAATGAAGTTCTTGTTGCTGGCTTCCAGTCAGCTCTTGAACATAAAGCCTCCCCATGGTATTTGATGCTCCAATCATCAACTTGAAAGGATTCTTACATTCTGGCATTACAGAATTTGTAATTCCTTCATGTGATTTAGTTCTCATTGATCTTGGAGTTGCTGCCCGTGAAGTTACTATTGGAGTTGCACCTGATGTTAAAAGGAAAAAGAACAAAAACACAAACACCTGTTAATATTCTGAAACCTCTGTGTGTGTGTATATACACATATGTATATATGTATGCACACATGCATATACACATGTGCACACATGTGTATAGCTATAGCTATACATCAGTGTATCTGTAGACAGAGATATGAAAATAGAAGCCCTGCTTCTATGAAGTCCAATAGCTTGAATAAACCTAAAAAGGGCACATGCATTCTCTTTGTCAGTTCAGTCCTGAATAGCCTTTCTTAAGGCTGAGCACTTAGCACCACTTCTTTATTTCTGACTCCAACACTCGGCTCATGCTGTTTCTCTGCCATGGAAAACCTTTCCTTCTACTTTACCTAAAGCCTTCCAATCTTTCCAGGGTTTGGTCATGTACCATTCTTTCCCACAACAACTTCCTTGACCATTCAATTATTCTTTCAAGTTTTAGAGCGTGACAGCATTTCCATTGGGGATTGTTTATTCCAGTAGCTGGACATGGGCTATTTAACAGCGCTACTCAACTCTCTGTGACATGTATGTCTTCCTTCCTCTTGGGGCTAAACAGAGTCCAGTTGTCCCTTTCACATCACAACTTTCCCCACTGCAGTTCTGATGTGTCATGGGTCGGCATCAGAAATTAAATGGGAATTTTGGGGGAGTTTTGTGCAAACTGCAGATGACATGTAATGGCCAGCTGATGCCACAGAAAGAATTTAGAAACTCAGAAATGCAAAAAATATGAAACAGTACTGTATAATATCAACCCAAATTTTACAATAACATATTGTAGACAACCCCTAAGAGAAAAAGAAAAAATGTGGACTTCTCCAGTACGAAGAGATGGCCAAAAATTTTGACACAGATTTTCCAGATCAAAGGGGCTGGTGTTGCTAACCCCTGCAATGTGAAAATGCCCATGGACACCCAATATGTGATGGCATCAAAGTAGCACTTCCCTCTGAATCTCTTCTGTGTGGTTTTTATGGGATAGTAGTGGCAAGAGAGAAGGGATGGAGTTTTTAGGCCTGGAATCCCTTTAGAATGAGGATTTAGCTCTTGACTAATTCCCTGCTTCCCAGTGTAATTAGTGACTTAATTTCTAAGCATTCTGAGGACTTTATCTTCAGAGCCAGGTATGAGATGCCAGTGGGCCTCTTTCCTAATTTTTCTTTTTTAAAATTTTTTTTCTTTTTTTTCTTTTTTTTTTTTTTTTGCTTTTTGGAGGGCAGTTGGGGTTAAGTTTCTTGCCCAAGGTCACACAGCTAGTTTTTGTGTTAAGTGTCTGAGGCCACATTTGAACTCAGGTCCTCCTGACTCGAGGGCCGGTGCTCTATTCACTGTACCACCTAGCTGACCCTTTCCTAATTTTTCAGTAGGCTCGCATTTGATGTTCTTATAGCAATTTATGAGAGGTCAGCTTAATTTTATTTGTCTGCATCATGTTATGTCAGCAGTACTAACAAGTGTTTTATTTTGCTTGATTTCCTTAGACACTGTCTGAGAGTTAGGAAATCAATTACCATCAGTGGTTTTTAAGACTGCATTTGCTATTTGCATTTTACACACATGTATATTAAAAAAATAAAACTTTTGGAAAATATTTAGTATGTGTGAAAAGTGCAACAAATAACGGAACTGCAAAGCTACTTTTATGGAGTCTTTCTCTAAAGAAAAAAAAAATTTCTCCTTCATGTGTAGCCACATCACATACTTGTTCCTCCTCCAGGACTGGTAAGGACTAGGGAAGGGTGAGGGGCTTCCATGCTCTTATGCAGTGTTGCCACTGCAATGATCTTCCTTTTATGTATGCATAGCTTTGTGACATCTTCATCTGCTTTAACATCTTCTGCAGTTCTCTGTTTCACAGCAGCTCCAGGATCAAAATTAAATACCTTAAAAGAACAAAATCTTAGTTTAGAATATATGCTGCGTCGCTTCTCCCTGTGGACACCCTCTCCCTCTTCCTAACCCATATGTGGGAAAGTAAAATTTTGGACACAAGCAAGACTAAAAATATGAACAACTTTCTTTTATTCTTTAATATCAGAAAAGCAATTTTATATACCCTAGTAAATACTATTGCTGAACTCAGTTTTAGTGGCAAATTCATTGCTCTTACTCCAAGCTAACGGAAGATTTTCCAGTGCCAGATAACTACCTAACAAAGCAGCTATGTTTTAGATTCTCTCCCAGTTTTAGTTCCTGAAAGTAGCTCAGTAGAATACAATTAAAACATTATAATACATTTAAAAAACCAAACAACACTCTCCTAAAAAAACTGCTACTCTGCACTTTATCTAATAGTAAATTTCAATAAGTCGATTAACACTGTATCATTTTTTCTTTTTACATTGCACAATTAGCAAAAACAGTTTCACCTTCTGGCTACAAGACAGCTCTGCTCTGTGATTTTAGAAAAATCTGTTAGATTTGCCACCATCATCTCTGAAAATAGCACAGCCGATTTGAACAGTTAAAGGAGTGCAACAAAATGTTGTGCTATAAAAACTAAACTGAAGATTGTGATGGTTGTAATAAATAAGGCATGTAACAATTTTGATTGAAATATCTAAAATAGTATATACAGTAACATCCTTCAGTTTTTATTAGATTTACAAAACTCCTTAGGAAAAAAAAATCAGTTCAAACATTTTCCATTTAAGCACTTTAAAATGTATGAGAAAACTTTAAGCCTTATTAAGTCAATATTTAAAATATATATGTATATATGATTAGAAGAATAATGTAGAATGACATGCCACATGAGGAAAAAAATATAAAGCATAAAATCTGGAGGAAAAATATACTGAGAGACCTACTATAAAATTGTTACCTTGGGAAGAATAAGAGGACATTCCAAGCCACACTTGCATGTTCCATCAGTAAGCAGGTATGTTTTAACCTGCTCCAAGCAAGATAACAAAGACCCACTGGGACTGTAAAAATATTTTAAAAAATCAGGAAATAATTTCAACTATATACATTATATGAAAAAAGTATAATTTTCAGTCTTAATCTCTTTTACAAGGATAATATTTTCCAACTAAGGAAAAGCATTTGGTTTTGTCAGAATTATGGTAGTCACTAAATTACAGTCTGTAAAACTGTAGTTCCTTATTTTGAACTAAGATATTTCTCAAATATTTCTTAAAAGGGTTTGCCAAATATGGAATTACAAGTTCCTCCCTTATAGCACTGGAGTCAAGACAGTAAACCAAATAAAACTGAACTTTTTTATCCTCCAAAATCCATAAACTACTGATTTTACTCCTCTGAAGGCATGATGCCCTGATCAAATTTGACTTTTATCTACCTCAGATGGCTGAAAAGAGCTTAGATTTTTATTTATCATGTATTAACAGGTTAAGATTTCTCACTCAATGATTAATATAGATTTCATTAAGTGATCCTATACCGATCAGAGGAGATTATTCTTCCATTTCAGATAAACTTTCCTATAAGCTACCTGTTTCAATTTATGTAATTTTAAAATGAAGTTCTCCATTTTTTACATATAATATTAATTCTTCATTTAGGGGTAGTAAATTCTTTGTATCTATAGAAATACATCCAGATTTTGTGCAGGTAAAAAGCAAATTCTTTGAAGATAAATTCTGTACTGAGCACCACACAAACCACCTATATGTGAAATCTTATAACAGGCCTTAACCTTACGGACAGTCAAGCGTCCATGGGCCCAAGTTCATTCCAAATAAGTAACAAAGGAAGGCAACATCTTTACAGCCTTCACAGGAAAAAAAGCAGATAAATTCTGGTTCATCTGGCTTAAATTATTAACTTTTTACATGAAAAATTTAAAGCGGCTTGCCAAAAAAAGAAGCATCATTGACATTTTGTAGTTAAGGATTAGATTAAGGAAGAAAATAACTGGAAGGTTAAAATCAGAGACAAGATTCCTAAATTATTTTATAGAACTCTGTTCTAGCTATTCAGAAACATTTCCTCTTAGACAGTGGGAATTTTCTCTCTACAGCTGTAGCTCTTTAATTAACCTGAGATAGTAATAATTAATGTAAACATAGTTACAGAGCCTGTAGCACAGACCTAGCTTAAGATCAGAAACAGGTGGAATATTTAACATAGAGAATCAATGCCACCCTCAGGCCAGAGTAGGGCAGAAGGGATAACTTATAAATTAGAATAAAATCAGGCATCTAAATATTCACCATGGACAAAAAGGAGCTGCTGAAGGAGCTATGACAATTTAGCAAGATGTCTAAGACCACATCAAAACCATATTGGTAAATGTTAGCTTAAGGCTCCTTTAAAATTTTTTTTCAACCAGTTCTTCAACTAGGAAAATTTGATCAAAGTCACTCTCATTTATTTTCTATAAGAAAGAGGTAATGGTCAGAATCTTTTTTTTTGCTTTTTGGAGGGCAGTTGGGGTTAAGTGACTTGCCCAAGGTCACACGGCTAGTTTTTTGTGTTAAGTGTCTGAGGCCGGATTTGAACTCAGGTACTCCTGACTCTAGGGCTGGTGCTCTATTCACTGCACCACCTAGCCACCCCTGTCAGAATCTTTTTTTAAAGGAGTGGATTACAGAATTTGAGAAATCAAACCAATAATCACTATACAGAGCACTTTCATTAAAACTGAGTTCCATCAATGACTCCAAAAATATGAATAATGATGACTAATGGACTCTTAAAGTTAAAATTTAGTTTCAGCTTTTAGCAAAATGAAAAGCTAACATGAATATGCATGTATATGTATACACACATATGTAAGTATGTATAAGTAGGCCGGAGAAAATGTTAAGTAATTTAGACTTCAAAGGCTAAATACTGAATAGGTTTTATTGTAAATATCTTGAAAAGAGATTTTTTTTTAGCATTTATAGCTTCATAATCTAATATATAGTAGACACTTAATAAATGTTTGACGATTGATTACATTTAAAAAGTTAAACATGGATTGAAAAACGTTGTGGTTCTTCCTATCTTTTCATTATGAAAAGTCACACTCAGATATTTTTGCTTGATGACAGACTGGCAACATATAGTAAACTGAAAAACTTAAAATATCTTTTGTGCCCTTACCCAACATGTTTATCATAAGAGATGACAATATACTCTTCTTGTGTTTTATACTATAAATCAATGCAAGTTATAAACTGTTTTACCAAAAAATGCACTGTGACAAATTTTTCTATAATTTCAAAGTTCCAAGTGATGACTTACATCAAGAAACAAGTGACATTACAAAACTTCAAGCATGAAAACAGAATTGAGACAATCCCTTAAAGTCCATTTCAACAGGATTTGACCTATATATTCATAGTTGAAAGCCTGGCAGATACTAAACACATCAACACAGAAATTGAAATCCCCCTCTGAGAATCAGCAAAGATGAGTTGATCTCCATATTTTAAAATAATAAAAACCACAAGTGTCTCAAAAATAAAGCTCTAAATCTATTACACAAAAACATATGATATCAATCTATTCATGAAAGGCAGACCAATAAACAGAATCAGGAAAACCTGGGTTTTAGTGCTACCTCTGATACAGATTGCTGGTATTACCATGAGCAAAATCACTTAATCTCTCAGTGTCCCACGTGACTCTTTGAGACTATCAGTTACAGAAGAACTGTGAATCTGTGTTTCATTGTGAAGGCATTTTTCACACTGGGAGATGAAATCATAGGCCTATACCAAAAAAAATCTTTTGAATAATAATGAAAAAATTAAATATTTATTTAAATTACTTAATGAACTGTAATAATAGATGCTTATTGCAAGTCTGCAATAATCTCATAGTTCTACCTCTCGACCACCTAGCACAAGGAATCTAAATGTAATAGTGAAGATAATTTGAATTTTACTTGTTTAAATAAAATGTAAATACCACATCAAATATAACATGAATTTTTTTCCTATTACACACAAGTGAGTTGATGAACACTATGTAAGAACAAGAAGAATAATTATTTTTTGGCAATTTCAGGCATCATTAAGAAATGCAGTTGTTAACATGACCTACTGGAGATGAAAATATTCAAAATTACAATAGAAAAATCACCCAGAACATTACCAAAAACAAAATGTCATCACCAAATGACTATGGAATAATCTAAAATACTATATATTCTAGAATGGAGCATTTTGCTCAAATGCACATAAAAGTCATGTTTCACTCAAACTAGGAAAGCCAGCAAGGAGGTAACAGAACAATGCTCACCTGATGTAAAGCACTCCATTTGGATCCACCCGGCGTTGCCAGCCCACAGGCACTTGTACTGGCAGGCCTCCATCCTTGTCCCCTCCGTCACACTCCTTTCCGCCATTCATTTTCTGTGTCTGCTTGGGACTCCTCAGGGATATCAACAGTAAGATGATATCTTTATATTACATGGCATTATGACCTTCAAGAACAGGCCAATTCAGTACAGTTTTTTGCAGTCTGTACAAAGTGCATTGGGAAGCTTTAGCTCAGTTTGGAACCAAGTCCTTGAAATCTGCCATAGTTAAGTCAGTTGCCCATTATAATCTACATTAAATAGCTGACTTTTTAACTTCCCATGTATGTATTCCTAAGGATAGACTACATGTGTAAAAATGAGTGCTTCCAAATTAGGAAAATCATATTTCCTCAATCAAGTTGGAGGGAAGTAAAGTTTCTAATTCAACTGCATGTCTCAAACACTTGAAGCCTAATAAATTCTGTATTTGTTGAAAAAGTCTTATTTTTGACAATTATCAACTAATTAATATTTCCAGGTATTACCCCACTTTATATGCCACATTCTTTCAACTTTATCTTCTGTTCTATATTCAAATTGTTGCAGATTCTTTCTTCTGATTCTTTCATGTCTTCACACCGCCAATAATGCAACCTGAAACATATATAAGTATGAAAACTCTATTTTTTGGGTAAGGAATAACTGTGAATTCTAAAACAGAATTATTGAACGAACCATTCATTTTTAGCATGCTTCTTTCATCATGTGAAAAGAATATCTAATCCATCTTTATATCTCTTTATTTCCCCAATTTTGTCCATTCATTCCAGTTAAACTTACATAAGGGGTTGTCCTTTTCACAGAACATTTGAATTCCTATATCCATGCCTGTGTTGATACAGCTGCATTTATGGAAATGGTCTCTTTCTTATTTTTCACCAGCATGAGACCAGCATTTCTGTTAAGACCTAGTACAAGATCTGTCTCCTGGAGAACTCACCTAATTAATCTCATTATCCTCACATCATGGAAAAATAAAACAATGATGGTAACAGTTGACAGAATATTGTAGTTAAATTTAATACAACAAATGTTTATTGAATGCTTGTAATGAGTAAGATGTTGATAGTTAATGGGGATATGAAGATGAAAAATGACAGTTTCTGCCTTTTAAGGAACTTAGTGGGAGAGACTTAGCTCATGTACAAAGGTGTGACAATAAAGCAGAATGTGATAATGGGAAAGGAGAGATGCAGGCCAAGAGGCATAAGAAAATCTGAGGAAAGAAAGACCACTTTTAGCTAGAGATAGACCAAGTAATGTTGCATAGAAGAGGAAGCGTATGATCTGTATATCATACTTAAGGAAACAATAAATGAAAATTGCCCAGATGTCTTGGAAATAGTGGGCAAAATATAGATAGAATTCTCAAGCTGTCAACAGAAACACCAAATTTAACTTCGAGAAAGAAAATGGTCAAACTTTAGATTTTGAAAGATAAAGAACAAAAACCTCAGGAAACCAAGAGAAAAACCTTCAATTACTAAGAAAAATCAGTTCAAACACCACAAGCCTACCTTTCATTTATGAAAATTAAAGAAGAAAAGTGTAATTTGAAATAAAAAAACCTAAGGAGATCAGTTTACACTACAAAACAACATATACTGAAAAGGTGAGCTGAACTGTCAATAAAACATTCAGAAAGAAGGAGATATGTGAGTTATTTATATAACAAAGCAGAGGTAAGCTTGGCATCCGACATGGACACATTTAAAAAAGGAGTTACACAAAAAGGCATATAATACTAAACAAGTAAATCAAAACTCTCCTGTTTTCATGGCAAGACAAGGCCACTTGTTTTTGTTTCTAAATTCTCACTTCAGTTAAAGGCCAGTGATAGAACAAAAATAGAACATGTAAACCTAAGATTCCAAATATCCAGTCAGGAGAAGGGAAGAAATGAATTCCTATTACTGGTGGTATGCAAGTGGGGAGAACAAAGCCACACCCTCCCTTAACACAGCTTTGAGAGAGGAAAAGGATGTCTTCTTTTTCAGTCTCTAAGACCTGTTGGTAGAGCAGTGGGAGTGTAGAAAAAAGGGAGGCTTCTGAATAAGTTTCCTTTGGGGAGGGGATGAAGATGAAGGAGTAAGTGCTATGGAATGCCAGCACTGGATTCCACTCAGAGGAAGTGAGAGAGCTTTGGGAAACCTCTGTGTGAGTGTCAGCTTCTAAAGAACAACTTTCACTAGCGTAGAGAAGATTTTGGCCCCATGGTGGCAGCAGGGAGGGAAAAAAGGTGGCATGTAAAGGTCTGGAAGGAATAGTACAGAAGGGGCAGGAGGTGAATATAAAGACATGGAATACAGGACTGGACCACTTGACACATGATGTGGAATGTTTTCCCCCTCCTCCACTGATGGACATTTATTTCTATTTGAGGTTCCTCAGAAGTGTGTGTATGTGTTTTAAGGGAAATGGGGAAGGGAGGAGTGGGGTGAGATCTCCAACTACATTAAGAGATAAATGAGATGGAGCAATGAACAAGGCTTTTGTCTTCTAGAAGCCTTGCCTCTTATTAGGAATAGAGAGAGAATAAAGAAAGAGAACTTCAGTGCAAAGCCCATGAATGGAGGCATAGATTAGTCTGGAGCAGCCAGGGAAAAGAAAAGGGTAAGGAAGCAAACTAATGCTACTTGGAAAGTAATGTCAGAAAGAATGCTATTTAAATTAAGAGAGTGAGTGGTGGAGAAAGGACAATTCTGTACTGGGTGGGAAAGAATAGGGTCAAAAGACAGGAGAAGGGAAGGACAAGGAAAGGAAAGAAACGGAATGGAAGAAAGACATCAAAAATGAATTTGAAGAATTTAGTTTAGGCAAAGTAAAGTCAAGAAGGGAGGGAAAGAGATGGGGAAAATTAGGATCAAATAGGCATAAGCAAAATAAATCACAGTAATAAAATGCTTAACTAAAAGTGGAGAAGCTTTAATACAAAAGAATTAAAAGGAAGAAAACAAATGTAACAATGATAACTTCAGACATGAATGGATTAACTGAACCAATAAAATGAAAGAAATTGTGTTTAAGGGCACCAGAGATAAGAAAACAATTCCATTATTTAATACATATAAACCATATGTCAAGGGCAAAACTCTTAGAGGAAAGGTAGTTAAACTGCTAAAAGGTATGTGAAACAAATCAATAATTAAAAAACTTTAATATTCCTCTTCTAGAACAGAACAAAATTATAACAAAGATAAGTAAGAAAAAGACCCAAGGAGCTCAACAGGTGTCTAGAAAAATTAGATTTGAAAGATAAGACTATTTCTATATGACAGTATTAAAAATGTATATGGCAGCTTTAAACAAACTAACTGATCATGTGTTTGGACACAAAGAAATAATAAATTAATGTAAAAAGATAAATATTAGATCCATCCTTGATGACTATTACCAGAAAAAAATATTAAATAATAGAGTAAATATAAAGAAAAGGTACAGTCCTAAATGGAGACTAAGCAATGACATCCTACATAATGTGCATATAAAAAAAACACGAAAAATGGGAGTTATTTTAATTTTTTATGTTTTTATTGTTTTTTTTTGAATGGAATCTCACCTTATATTGTTTGCTCCTGAGTGTGTGGATTCATTTTGAAACCTGCTGCTTTACTAAACCATTTCAGGTTCTTAAGGATTCTCTGGAATTTTCTAAGTAAACTGTGGCTTCACATACAAACTGGGAAAATATTATTTCTTCTTAGCCAATATTAGCAAGTATCCTAAAAGAGTCTACCTAGAAATCATAGTGGTTATAGAGATGTCTTTAGATTCTGCAGCAAAAAATATAAAGTAAGACTCCATTCAAAAATTAAAACAATACATAAAATATATCGGAACAAGAAAAGATACAAAAACTAAAGGAAAATAAAGAAAAAAGTAGGAATGAAGACAGCCAAGCACAATCATATCTCAAGCTACATTAAATTTCAAACTATATTACATAGTAGTAAACAGCAAAACTATTTGATACTGGTTAAAAAGAGATAAGCACACTGACAGAACATACGTACAAACAAAACCTAAAACAAAGGCATTGTGATAATCTAGTTTCTGATAAACAACCCAAACAAACAGACAAACAAACAAACAAAACCGCTGAGGAAAAGACTCCATATTTTAAAAGAACTGGTGGGAAATGTGGAAAGTAGTTCGGAAGAAGATAGGTTTAGAGTAGCGATGCTCATTATATATCACAGTGAGTTCCAAGTAGGTGAGCTGTCTGAAGTAAAACAATCATAGCTTAAACAATTCAGGAGGTTGGAAAGAGGGGCCCTTCCATAATTATATTTAGAGGAAGGATTAATAAGCAAACAAGTAGAGAGCATAAAAATAAAATAGATTATATAAAATTAAAAAGCAATAAAATGATGGAAAATCTATGTAACTAGAATAAGAAGAAAAGTTATTGAATGGGAAAAAGCTATGTGATAAGTATGGCATCCAAGATGTTAGCTGAGGAGTCACTCTCCAAAAGATGGGAATACAAAGAGTTTTGATAAAAAGAACTCAATTTTAAAAAGCAAGTATTAGGTATCTACTATGAGAAAGGGCCTAGGGATACAAATACAAGGATGAACCAATCCCTGCTCTCAAGGAGCTTATATCCTTTGGCAGAAAAGAGCTAAATGGTATACAAATGTATTAAAAATACAGAGAGAGAGAGAGAGAGAGAGAGAGAAAGAGAGAGAGAGAGAGAGAGAGAGAGAGAGACAGAAAAGCAGCATGGCACAGTGGGTAGACCACTGGCCATGGAGTTGGTAAGACCTGGGTGGAAGCCTGGCTCCTTCTAGATAATGGCTGTGATCTCTCATTTGGTCGAAGAAACTCCTACTGAGGAAACTCCCTTTATCAATGGAGATTCATGTGTATTCTGCAACTTACAGAGTCTCTTACAGAATTGCTTGAGTTTGTGACTTGTTCAGGGATCCCACAGCCATGATATATGAGAAGCAAAAGAAGGCACATAAAAAGAAAGCTGAGGAACTAAGGGAGGTTCAGGAGAAGCTTTGTGTATGGGAGAGCGCATGAACTGAATCTTCAAAGAAGTGAGAGATTCTGTGATGCAGAGATAAGGAAGGAGTTAATTCCAGGCATGGGGGCACAGCCTGTGCAAAGGCACACAACTGTGAGGTGGAATACTGAGCATAATAATCAAGTATACTAGTGTGGCTGGAAAGGAACATAGTATGCAATAAATCTGGAAACATGGGTGGGAACCAGATTGTGAAGGGCTTTTAATGCCAATCAGAGTTTATTTTATTCTAGAGGCAGCTAGGAACCTTTCTAAAGGAACCTAGTTCCTTTAGAAAGGGAGCAACAAGGTCAGACTTCGGCTTTAGAAATATCACTTTGGCAGTTATGGGGAGAACAAATTAGAGCGGGGAGGGGGGAAACTGGAAGCAGGGAGACCAATTCAGAGGCTACTGCCATAGTCCAGGCAAGAGGTGAACTAGAATGGTGGCTGTGTGAGTAAGGAAAAGAGAAATGATGGGAAATATACAATTGAGGCAAACCTGACAAGGCTTATTAACTGATTAGATGTGAGAGGCAAGAAAAAACAGGGAAGAAGAAGACAACTCTAAGGCTGTGAGCTGGGGTGAATAAAAAGCATGATGATATTCCTCAACAGAAATAGGGAAAGAAGAAGATGAGAAAGTTTGGGGTGGTAAAGATAATGAGTTCTGTTTTTGACATGAGGCATCTGAGATGCAAACTATCAATAACTGTGTAAAAATACTCTGAATAAGAAAAAAGACAATTCTAGTCTAACAAGAAATCCGCAACTTCAGAGGAGGCTGACATGGCCCCACATGCATCAAACTGGCCAAGATGATGAAAGACTGAGAAGAGTGCTGCTGAGGGGGCTGTGGTATAACGAATGAAGCAGAATGAGTTTGTGGAGCCAGGCACTGGCTAAACTTTTTTGAAAACGATTTGGAATCATGTGAACCAAGTTATTGGCTGTTAGGACCCCCTGACCCAGTCATCCCATTTCTTCAGACAGAAAGGTATTGTGTACAAAAAATATTTATGGCAGTATCTTTTCTAGTAGTCATGAAAGACTGGAAACAATATATTCATTATTTGGGCACTTATTTAACAAATTGTAGTATAAATGTAATTGAATATTAATACACTTTAAGAAACCATGAATACTATGATGATTTCATTAAAACATGTAAAGACTTACTGGAAAAGATATGGAGTGGATAAAGCAAAACCGGGTGAACAATATACACAATTATAATGTAAATGCAAATGCATCTGACTTCATTAAATGCAGAGACCAATTTTGGATCCAGAGGATGAAAGATGACAAAACTGAGAAGATATACAATGGTGGTAGAGGTGGGCCTGGGGTTTGCAACTTTTTTTTTATATAAACAATATATCCTGTGTGATTGTTTTGTCTCTCCAATGATATTGTAAGCCACTCTGAGGGCAAGGGTTCAATTAAAAAAGAAATGTCCTTGTAGTACACATGCAAATATTCAATAAATACTTGGTAATTATTCTTATGTAAAGTTATGAAAAGCACATTTGAGCATTTGGTACTGATACACATAGTTACACTTGTACACAGAAGTTGATACAAACATTACATCTAACTTTGAGTTAACTTGGAAACATTTTCATCATTAATTTTAACTACCTTTGCCAGGAAACCGCTTCCTTTTAGAGCTACTAAAATGTGACAGAAGTGACTCATCTTTTTTTTTCTCCTTTTACTTTTCCTGCACATTCTCTGGCTGAGGAATGAATAGATAGTAAAGTCATCAAAAAATAAGAAAGGAAATGGAAATCAAACAGCCTATACAATTCATCACGATACAAGGCATCATCAACACTTGAATAAGCAAAAACTCATAACAGCTAATATTTACATAGGACCTACTACATGTCAGACAGCATACTAAGTGATTTACAAAATTTATCTGATCATCACAAAATCTCTGAAAGATATGGGCTGTTATTATCCCCATTTTACACATGAAGAAATTGAGGCAAACAGAGGTTAAGTGACTTGCCCAGGGTCACACAGCCAAGTAAGTGTCTGAGGTCAGATTTGAACTCAGGTTTTCCTGACTCCAGACCCAGTGCTCTATCTACCATGCAACCTAGCTGCCTCAGTTTTCAGATTCATTGCTGATGGGATAATAATTTTAAGTTAAAATTAGGGTCTATACTTTGATTACAATTGTCAGTATATGAAAACATCTAATTATTTTGCTCTTTTACCATGAAATATAAATATAAAAATTCACATATGCCTGTGAAATCAGAGCATACTATTTACCACTGACAGTCAGCTATAAGTCTAACAAAAGGGAAGAGAGGTTATTAAAACAAATCAGATGAAAGACATTAGAAATCTAAATAGGACCTTATACCCTCGTTCTTTCTTTATCCAGGAATCAATTTCTGAATAGTGCTCATTTCAATTTTCAGTTAGAAAACAAATTCAGCAGAAGTAGTAGTAAAATGAATGTGCTAATTTCATACCTTATTGGTGAATTATGAGATTTTATTTATTAATTTGCTTTTAAGATATACTACTTAGATGACCAAAATAGTAAGTAAATGTAGTCATAAAATAATTAAACTAACTTTACATTTGGATCTGAAGCAATATAATTAACAAATCTCATTTGCACAATTAGCTTTGATTAAATTCTTGAAAATCTAAGAATAAACTAACTTTTCAAAGTAGTGATAAGATACTTTTAAAAAGTTATACCATTTGAATAACTGGAGAGTGATGTGGACTCATAAGGGGGATTGGAGAGGTCAGAAACTTGAGACAAGGAGACAACTAGAAGTTTATTGTAATAATCTAGGTGTAAGAGAGAATTTGGGCATATGTCCGAGACATGCTAAAAAGGTTTACTGGAAAGGACTTGGCAGGAAATCAGGAAGGAAGAAGAGGGTGAGGAACTGAAGATGAAAACCAGGTTTTGAGTTTGGGTGAATGAGAGGACAGTGGTGTCCTCAGCTGGAAAGAAGGAAAAGGTTTTTGGGGACAGATAATGAGTTTGGTTTTGGATACACTGAGCTTAAGATGTTTACAGGATATCCAGTTCAAGATGTCAAATAGGTAGTTGGAGGTATGAGAGAGTTCAAGGCTGGTTCTGAGAATCATTTAATAAAGATGATAACTGAATCCATGGGAGTGATGAGATCAACAAGCAAAATAGGGCAGAAGGAAAAGCAAAGAGGACACAGGAGAGTGTCTTGAGTGACACCCATAGTAAATGAGCATGGCTTAGATTTAGATCTAGCAAAGGAGACTGAGAAGTAGGCAGGCAGGTACAAGTAGAATAAGGAGAGAGTAAAGTCACAAAAACCTAGAGGGAACACAAAGGAGAAGAAGGGGATCTATGATGTGAAAGGCTACAGAGAGGTCTGGGAGGATGAGGACTGAGAAAAGGCCATCAAATATGAAAGTTAAAAGATTATTGGTAATTCTGGAGAAAGTAATTTCACTTGAATGATGAGGTCAAAAGTCGGGTTGTAAAAATTTAAGAAGTGAGAGGAAAGGAAATTGAGTCACTGAGTATGAGTGATCTTCTCAAGAAGCTTAGCCTAAAGAGAGGAGAAATATAGGATGAGGATAAAGGGTATAGCTGGAGCAAGACCTTTCTGAGGATTGGAGAGACATGATCCCATTTGTAGACAGCAAGAAAGAGCCAGCAGACAGGGAGAAAGAAGTTTAATGAGAGTGAAAACTATAGAGGGAACAATCTGCAGATAAACGTGAGATGAAATACTGTCACCTATGTACAAAGAAAAGTTTGCCTTGGCAAGGATGTGGGCTAGCTCTTTATATGAGACAATGTTGAAGTATGACCCTACTCTTGGTATAGAAGTGATGTAACATTTCTGAGACAGTGGTTCTGTGGGTTATGTTCAATTTGTAACAATGAAAATACATCCTGCATATCAGGTAGATTCCTAACAGTAGCAAAATTACAGTTATGAAGTAGCAACGAAAATAATTTTATGGTTGGGGGTCACCACAACATGAGGAACTGTATTAAAAAGTCGCAGCATTAGGAAGGTTGCTGACTTTAGAACTCTGATCAATGCAACAATCAACCATGATTCTTGAGTTGTGATGATGAAGAACTCTTGACAGAGAAGTGTTTGACTAAGTATGCAGAATGAGAAATATTTGAACATGGCCAATATGAGAATTTGTATTACTGGACTCCAAGTATTTGTTACAAAGGGTTTTTCTCCTTTTTGTCTTTTTTCCCCAAATGGGAGTAGGGATGGACTGGAAGCTGGTAGAGGGAAGAGAAAATAAATCAAGAAGATTGTAACCCACAGTACCAAAGGCTACAGAAAGGCCAGAAAGGATAAGGATTAAGGAAATGCTAAGATCACTGCTAATTGTCAGGAGAGTAATTTCACTTGAATGAAGTCAGAAAGCTGAGTGAAAATTAAGAAGTGAATTAAAGAAGTAAATTTAAAAAAAAGAAGGAAAGCAAGTAACGTGGGAAAAAATCTTTGCATCAAGTTTCTCTGATAAAGACTTCAATTTCAAGATACTTAAACAATTGGTCCAAATTCATAGGAACAAGAGATGATTCCCAACAGATAAATGGTTAAAGAATATAGATCTTAAAAGGAAAAGGATCTCTGTGTATAAAATATTTATAGCAGCTCTTTTTGTCATGGCTAAGAGTTGGAAACTGAGGGGACAACTACCAACTGGGGAGTGGCTGAACAGGTATGGTATATGGATATGTTGTAAGAAATGGAGGGGATGGTTTCAGAAAACCTGGGAAGACTATATGAATTGAAGCAAAGTAAAGTGAGTAGAAGCAGGAGAACACAGTAACAGCAATACTGTGAAGATCATCAACTGTGACAGACTTGTAACTCTGATCAATGCAAGGACTCATGACATAAAATGCTACTGTACTGCTATTTACATCAGTACTGATGATCACTGGGTGCAGACTGAGGTATGTTATTGCTTCCTTTATTCCCCCCTCCCTTTTCTGGGGGGAGAGGGAGGCTAACATGGCTAATGTGGAAATGTTTTGCATGACTTCCTTATCAGTCCATTTCTTGCCTTCTCAATGGGTGGGGGAGGATGTGGAAGGAAGGAGAAAATTTGGAACTGAAAATAAGAATAAAATAGCATGCATCTAGGCAATCTTCAAAGGGAAAATTGATGAATCAACAACCATATGAAAAAAGTGTTCTCACAAATAATTAGAAAAACAGAAATTAAAGCAAACCTAAACATCTATAGGATTGGCAAAGATGACAAAAAGGGTAAATGAAAACTTCTGGAAGGGGAAAAAACACCGATGAACTGTTGGAAGAGTTATAAATTGGTTTAGCCATTCTGGAAAGCAATTGTAAATATGCCACAAAAGTCAGTAAACTGTGAATATCCTTTAAATTAGTGATACCAGTACTAACCCTATAACCCAAAAGATCAAAGGGAAAGGACCTTTTTGTACAAAAAGATTTATAGAAGTTCTTCTTGTAGAGGCAAAAAACTAGAAACTATGAACTATGGTGCCCATCCATCAAAGAATGGCTGAACAAATTACGGTATGTGACTGTTAGAATATTAGCAATGAAATTATGCCATAAAAATGACAAAATGGAAGGTTTCAGAGTAATCTGCAGACCCATACAAATTGATGAAGTATTAAATAAGTAGAACGAAGACAATAATTTTTACAGTAACAACATAATAAAGAAAAACAACTGATCAAAGAACACTGATCAATGCAATGATAAACTTCATTTCCAGAGAAATGAATATGAAGCCTACTATCCATCTCATGCCAGAGAGGGGATGAATTCAAGATGAAGAATGGGACATATATTTTTTGGACACATAGCCAATATTGTAATTTGCTTTGCTTAATTATGCATTTTTTGAGGGTAGGAAAGGTAGAGAGAGAGATAATAAATGTGTTAGATTTTAAAAATTTAAAAATACTATGAAAGAAAATTACAGTTCATTATAGAATAACCAGTTTTCTGAAAAAAAAAAAGAACAAAAGAAATGTATTTGAGATGAAGCTTTGCTAGCAATTCAAGTGCCACTATAAAATATTTGAGACAATAATTATGGATCTTATCCAATCTCACTTCCTTCCTTCCTTCCTTTTGCCATTAAGCTGCTTGACACACAGCTACTAAGTGTCTGAGGCTGCATTTGAACACAGGTCCTCATAACTCCAGGGTCAGCTGATCTATCCACTGTACCACCTACCTGCCCCGTAATCTCACCATTTTATAGAGGTTCATTCACCTCTCAACTGTTTTGTCATTTACTAAGTCAACAAGACACAGCAACCTTTTGGTTTGTATTTACTCCAATTTTCATTTTTGTTGTATTGAACTTCTTACGATTACATCAATGACTTGGAAATTATTTGTATCCTTTCTTGTTCAGGGGTCCTCTCTCCCCCTTTGAAGAGAGGATAAATTTTTATTTGATGCTGAATGTCTTTTCTTTTTCCCACTTAGGGATGCTTTGCCTCCTTGCATTACTTTAAACTTTTGCTTTCCAGATGCTCTATGTTCTTTTTTCATTTCTTCTAATTGACTAAAAATGGAGTTTGTACTTTCTCTTGTGTGAGCAGCTCAGATATGATGCAATCTTCCAGCCTTGCACTGGATCTTTAAAGGTTCTTTTACTTCACTGCTACTGTTATGTCCAGGATGACATGGTGGCACAGTGATAAAGATGGCTTGTCCTTAGGAAAGGTACTTCTGGATAGGGGGAAGGGAGGAGGCATTTACATAGCATCTGTTACGTGCCAGGCACTGCACTCATTGCTTTTTACAACTATGACCTCATTTGATCCATGATATGTGATAGCTCCACATTCTCTCCTATGGCAAAAACTTACTGAAATATATTTTGTGTGCAGGTCCCAAAATGTTTTCAGATCTATCTGATAAATATATTGGGAAGTTACTTTGTTCATGATGATTAAAATAAATGTCAGCTTTCTAGAAATATTTTGTTTAGGTATAGTTGTTTTGCAAGTTGAGTTCTTGCTATCAAACTATAAACAGCTTTCCAAAATTCCATTCTAAGTACGCCCGTCTCTTTTTCTTTTGTTTTGTTTTTTTTTGGAGGGCAGTTGGGGTTAAGTGACTTGCCCAAAGTCACAAGGCTAGTAAATGTGGCAAGTGTCTGAGGTTGGATTTGAACTCAGGTCCTCCTGACTCCAGGGCCAGTGCTCTATTCACTGCGCCACTTAGCCACCCCATTCCCATCTCTTTTTCAGTCATTTGAGACATTAATATAATTTATATCACCTGGTTCATTATTAAGAAGAATTTCTGAAATTTGAATTAAGTAAAGGTTTTCAATGGCCTCAAACTTTTAAACTTTTCCTTCTTCATATCTGACAGGATATCCTACAGTTCTTCAATTTTAGTTTACACCAGAGTGTAAATGAATAAATGAATGTCATTAATTCTATGATCACATCCAGGTGATTATAACAATGGTTTTGAGGGGTGACAGACTAAAATTTGATCCCACCTCATTTGTTTCTTTGACTTTTAGGAGCAGCTGCATCACACTAACTTGGCTGTTAACTTAAGTAGTATCTCCAGGGTTTAATTTTCTATTATTTTACAATTCCTGTCAGTCCTTCACAGTTACCAAAATAGCCTACAGTAACACCAAGTCCCCAGTATGTATCACTCTTGCCAGATTCCCTCATGCCAGCTCCCCATGAATTCCATGTAGGTGAGTGATGTTATGGATTATGAAAGACTTACTGAATTCACAGATGACAAAAACTAGGTTGGTTGTATAACACAGGGTGATAGAATCAGGATCAAAAAAGGCATTTTACGTAGAACTTTGGGCTGCATTGAATGAGATGAAATTTAATGAGGAGAAATTTAAAGTTATCACATAGCTGTCTTCAAAAAGTATAACATAGGGAAGGCATGGTTAGATAGCATTACATGTGAAAAAGATATAGGGATTGGCTTTTTGAAGATGGAATCAACATGGTAGAATATCAGTAAGAAGTAGTACAGCTTAGCTCCCCCACCAAACCTTTGCCACAAAGATATAGAAAATACACCAACATGGATTTTGATAAGGAAATGCAAGAGAAAGTAATTTTCTAGTGCTCCATGACTGAAAGAGAACAAAGAACGGGCACCAGAAAAGGAAGTACTGACGGAGAGTGAGATCCTAGGTGATCTCTGAACATGAATAGGAAGCAGGAATGGGTACCATCTGACAGTTTTGTTGCCCACTACTCAATTCCAGGTCACAGATGCAAAGTAGACTGAGAATGGAACTTTTAGCTAAAGACAGTGGAAAGCAGTGGTCATAATCTTGGGCCCTTAAGTAAGTAGCCATCTAAAACCAAGAACAAGCATTTTTTGTAATATAAGAACAATATTAATAATTTAATAATGTAACCATTATCTACAAAGTAGATAACTAGAGGCCTTTCCAAAAAGATCAGGGGCAAAGCAAGGATGTTCATTAACACTTTCATTTTTCAATACAGTGTTAGAAGGGCTAGTTGTTGATTAATAAGCTAAGAAAAAGAAATGGAAGGAATAAGCATGGGTGAAGAGGAAACAAAATGATCACTTTTTGTAGATGACATGACAGTTTACCTAGAGAGACAGCTAAAAACCAATTCAAATAATTAACAACTTCAGTAAAGTTACAGTAAATAAAATAAACACATATAAATCATCAGTATTTCTATATGCTACCAATAAAATGTAGCAGGAAGAGATGGAAAAAATCTACTTAAAATAACGACAGCACCAAAAAAGACTGGGGAATCTAAATGCCAAGACAAATTCAGGAACTACATGAATACAAACAAAAATAAATTTAAATAAATGGATACATAGTGACTGCTCATGAGTAGGAGGAGCCAATGTAATAAACATGATACTAGTTAAATTAATTTACTTATTTAGTGCTATACCAAACTACCAAAGAAATATAAAAATATACTAACAGCTTTCACCTGGGGTAAAAAAGGTCAAGAATATTAAGAGAATTAATGAAAAAAATGGGAATAAGGGACTAGTAGTAACAGATCATATACTATGGTATAAAAGCCATAATCATCAAAAGAGTTTCGTACTGGCTAAGAAATAGAGAGGTTGGTCAGCTGAACAGATTAGACACACAATTTACAGAAGCAAAAGACTCCATAAACTAATACTTGATAGACTCAAAGATCTCAGTTATTGAGGTAAGAACTCACTATTCATTTTGCAGGGAAAACTAGAAAAGCAGTGTGGCAGAAACTAAGGAGAGGTAAACATCTTATACTATATACCACAGATAAGCTCCAAGCGGACACATGATTTAGGAATGAAGGGTAACATCACAAACAAATTAGAGGAGTTGGGAAGAAAGTATCCATTAGATCTATGAATGAGGGAAGAGTTCATGAGCAAAAATGAGATGGAAAAGTTCCCAGAAGGTAAAATGGACAATTTTGATTACATGAAATTAAAAAAGTTTTTACCCAAACAAAACCAATGTAGAAGCAAAGCAGAATATTAGGAAAAAAAATCTGTAGCAAGTTTGATAAGGGTCTCATTTCCAAGATGTAAAGGGAATTCATTCAAATTTATAACAACAGCCATTCCCAATTGATAAAAGGTCAAAGGATAGGCAGTTTTCACAGGAGGAAATTCAAGCTATCAACAGCCATCTGAAAAATACTCTAAATCGCTAATCATCAGAAAAATAAATATTAGAACAATTCTGAGGCATGACACCAGATTGGTATAGCTGAGAAAAAACGGAAAATGACAAATACAGGAGAGGATATGGGAAAATGAATACACTAATGTACAAATGTAAACTGGTCCAGTCAGTATGGAAAGCAATTTAGAACTATGCCCCCAAAGGTATAAACCATGCATACCCTTTGACCCAGAGATACTATTGCTAGATCTACACCCCAAAGAGATCATCTTCCACCTGGATGTTCTTCTCAACTTTGTCATGATCTCCAGAAATTCATTTTCCTGCAAGATCTCATCAACTCTGAAACTCATACCTCCTCAGTAACCCCTGCCCCTGGGACCTCTCCCTCCCTAGAAGGTGGACATCAGAGGAAAGCTCCTTCTAGATCTTCCATTTAAGGGAAGGCAGACATCTCATGAAGACCACACCAATTCCAAAACTCATACTTCCTCAGTACTCCAGCCTGTGGCTTCCCTTTTCCATAGGAGACCTCCTTCTAGATCTTCCACTTAAGAAAGGAGGCCAACGGTAGACATCTCATAATTTCTGACCTGCCCACAAGACTTCATCATGCCTCCTTGAGGATAAGGACTACCTATGTATTCCCAGAGCTGGACACATAGCAGGCACTTAACAAATGTTCAATGACTGACTGAAAAGAATCCAAATAGTGATGCAGTGGATAGGATGTTAAGCTTGGAGTTAGGAAGACCTGAATTCAAATACAGCCTCAGACGCTTATTAGCTGGGTGACCTTTGGCACTTAACTTTGGCTTAACTTATTTGTCTCAGGTTCTTCAACTGTAAAATGGGGATAACAGTGCCTACCTCATAGGCTGTTGGTAGGATAAAATGAGATAATATTTGTAAAAGGCAGTGGGCATGGTGCCTTGCACACAGTAGGCACTATATAATATTTATTTCCTTCCCCTTCCTCACCTAAGTGCACAAAAATATTTATAATAGTTTCTTTTCATGGTGGCAAAGAAATGGCATCTGAGGGGATGCCTATCAATTGGGGAATGGCTGAATAAGGTATGGTACATGAATGCGATGGAATACTACTGTGCTGTAAGACAGGAAGGGGATGGGGGTGGCTAGGTGGTGCAGTGAATAGAGCACTGGCCCTGGAGTCAGGAAGACCCAAGTTCAAAGCTGGCCTCAGACCTTTAACACTTACTAGCTGTGTAACCTTGGGCAAGGCATTTAATCCCAATTGCCCCTCCAAAAAAAAAAAAAAGAAATGAAGGATATGGTTTTGGAAAAATTTAGAAAGATTTGACTGAACTTATACTAAGTGAAGTAAATAGAACTAAGAGAACAATCTATACAATAACAACAATATTATAACAATTTTGAGACTTAGGAACTCTGAACAACACAACAATCAACCACTATTTCAGTAAGAAATACGCTATCCATCTCCTGAAAGAACATCTATACATGTACATGTATACTCTGCATATGTGTGTATGTATTATGTGTATATATGTACCTATATAAACAGCATATACTATGTATATGGTGGCTAATGTGGGGATCTGTTTTGTTTGGCTAAATATATTTGTAATGAGTTTTGTTTTTCTTGCTTTCTCAGTGTTTGGAGGAAGTGGGAAGGAGAGAATTCAGAACTGAAAATAAAATAAAATTAAATGTAAAAACAAAGAGATTGTAGTGGACTGAAAATTCAATATGAGTCAAAAGTGCTAATGCAATCTTGGGGTGAGATAGAGCTTTTAGGAGTAATGAGGCAATAATCCTTTCTTACTATGCTTTGTTATACCACATCTGTAGTTTTCTGTACTACACAGTACTGCTCTGAGTACTGTAGTTAAGGAAAGACATTGAGATGCTGAAAAGCATCCAGGGGAGTGTACTAGGATATGGAGATCAATCTAAGAAATGGGGATGTTTAGCCTGAAGGAGATAAGACTAATGGGGGACATGATAGTTGCTTAATAACCACCTTCAAGTATATGAGAGCTATCAATGGAAAGAGGAATTCGATTTAACTCTGCTTTGTCCCAGAGGTTATGAAAAGGAGCAATTTATGCTTTGCAGAAAGGTAAATTTAAGTTTTATGTCAGGAAAAATCCCCAATACTTCTAGTTAACTGAAAGTGAAATAGGCTGCACTGGTAGGTAATGAGTTCATTTTTAACAGAGGTTTTCAAGAAAAGACGAAGTATATAACCTGCTGGATATTTTAAAGATGAGATTCTTTTCAGGTATTTCACATTTCAGACTGCATGACTACTGAGCTCTGTTATGACTCTGAAATTCTGTGATTCCATAATCTTGATATAATCATATTAGACAAACTATTTGTATTACACATAGCATAGATTTTAGAAGAAAATTCAGGTCATCTACAGTATAAATCTTCAGTTAATAAAGGACTAATATAGAGAATAATCTATCTATCTCTTCATAAAATTTCCCAAGAATGTTTTTCCTGGTAAAGAGGCACAAAACTTGCACTCCAACCAGCAATATCCTTTAGGTCTGAGGTCACATTTTGCTAGAGTTTTACATTTGAGGTATATAAAATGATGCAATATTAATTATTAGTTTCTCCAGGCAGATATACAGTGCCTATCAAGTCTAAAATAGAAAATGATGACTCTGCAACTAGATAAGCAAATGTTCTCTAGAAGAAATTATATTAAAAACAATAATATGTTGATCAGAGATTACATTTGTGTGCAAGTGTATGCATAGCAGAAGCAAAAGAATGAAAATATAAGGTACAGATTCTCATTGTATGAGGACATTTGTATAGAATGAATTTCAGGTGATATATAGAAGCAGGGTGATTTTTGGCTATCAAAAATTAGCATCACCAAAGGTCTCTTCTTCTTGGGAAGGAATTGTTTCCTACAAATCTTTATATTTTTTCACATACCCCTTATAGTAACTTGTATATAGCAAGTAATAATAAATATCTGTTTCACCAATTAAGTATTCACTGAATTCTCGTTATGAGCTTAGCACTTATAAAGTGTAGAAAAAATATATACAGCATGGTTTATGCTGTCTAAGAGCAAATAATCCAGGTAGAAAGACTAGAGCACAGGTTTGCCTCATAAGCATCATCATGCTTAACTCCTCACTCTCTCTCATCCTCATATCCAAGTTGTGAAGTCCTCTCATTTCTACCTGCATAACATCTCTCTTCTGACACTGCCACTGTGTTAGTATAGGTTCTCATCACTTCATGCCTACTCTCCTTCATGGGACAACTTTCTGGTTGGTCTCCCGCCTCAAGTCTCTCCCTACTCCATCCATCCTCCGTTCAGGTGTCAAATTAATTTTCCTAAAGCAGAGATTTGATCATGTCATACTCTTTTTAATAAATGAGTGGCTCCCTATTACTACCAGAATAAAGTATAAAATTCTCTTTGGCTTTTATAGTCTTTCAGAACCTGGTCCCCCCTCCCTTTTTAGTCATTTAATATTTTATCCCCCTCCATGTCCTCTGTGATCTAACAATGATGACCTCTTTGATTTTCTTCCCACAAGACACTACATCTCTCAACTCTGGACATATTTTAACACATAATAAAATTAGACAAGAATGGAAGGCTATACAATTAGTTTTGGCAATTAGAAGATCATTGATAATTCTGAAGAAAGCAATTTCAGTAGAATAAAAAGGTCAGAATCTGGAGTGTAGATGATTTTGAAGAGGGTGAGATGAAAAGTAGAGGAAATACATAGAGATGGATTTCTCAAGGCTTTTAGTGGAGAAGATAAAGAAATATGTAGAATGATTCCTAACATGGATTGTAGGATCAAATGAGGGTTCTTTGAAGACGAGGAGACATTGGTATGTTTGTTTGTAGAAAGCATGGAAGAAACCAGTAGATAGGTAGAAATTGATAACAGGGACAGGGAATGTAATGATGGGAACAATCTCCTGGAGATGGGAGGAGACTGAATCAAAGGTGCATATGATAAGTGAACCTTGGCAATACAGGCACATGTAAGAGGAGTTTGGTCAATAGGGACCCAGGTCTTCAGGTATGTGAAACTGTTGTCAATCTGGTGGTGTCTGTCTATAGGAAAGTGTAGTGTAGGGTCCTCCTCTTTATTTCACAGCATGCATACCTATTCTGAGGCTGTTTTTTGTCTTTTAACTGTCTCCTAAGCCAGGGCTCTATCCAGGGACAAAAGCCTCTAACAGTTCCTTCCTACCCCCCATTTTTTGTTTTTTTGTTTGAAGGCACAAAAATGCTGTAAGTCTCCAGGTAGGGGGCAGCCCTTCCCCTACCTTGTCACTACAGCCTTCAACACATGCTGCTATGGTTTTTCTGTTTCTGTTACAGTCTTTCCTGAACTCAAATGGGGGAGTACTGGATAAAGAACAGTTACGTGACTTCTGAAAAGCTGGATGAGCCCCCAGAGATCCAGTGATGAGCAACCCAAGCGACAGCACAGAAGGGAATCAACTCATCAGCTGAGACTCCACGTCCTACATGCAAAAGATTCATTCAGCCAATGGCTATGCCACATTAAGGATTTAACTTTGTATAAGCAATTCTCACAGCAGCCACTTTATAAACTCACTTTCCCCAAGGGCTGAGCTCACTTGCCCCTCAGAAGCCAGAAGAATATGTTCTATATTTGAAGGATGTCTTTGCACTTCTGTTCTTGTTATATCTTTTCAGTAAATAAACCCTCATAAAGAAAATAGATATTGATTGCTTACTGATAATATCGATGGGATGTTAACAGGTTAAATGATACTGTGGAAATAAACTGGATTGCTGACTGAAATTAGGAGGTGGCACATTGGAATGGGGACTCAGAGTAACAGCATTAAAAGTACTACACAGCGACTTAAGGATACTCCTAGAACAACAAGGGAGATAGAGCAGTAGCTTTGCTGTTGGAGACGCTGTCGCCATTTTGAGTGTGGATTCTCCCAATTACAGAGTTTATGTGAGTCCTATATAAATATTTTCTTCCCTGAAGAGAATGTAAGTTTCTTGAAGGCAGGAATGATTCCATTTATTTTTGTGTCCTTTCTGTCTAGCTCAGTACCTAGCCCATAATAGGTGTTTAATAAATGTTTACTGTCACAAGTTATTTTTAATTAAATTATTAAATTATAAATTTATGATTTTAATCTGGATCTCAAGATCAAAAATATGATTCCTGATCATGGATCAGATAGCTGATTATGATGCTTTTTGAACATAGACAAAGTATGAGGAGAAACAATACCATCACAGGGAAAAAGTACTGGATTTGGGGTATAAAGATCTAGTTTAGATGACCTGGGTCCAAGTTCTGCCTTTTCCATGTACTGGCTGTGTGACAGAGTAAGCCACTAATATCTCAATGTTCAAGGTAACACTTTAAGACTACAAATTGTAGAGCATTTGTCAAATTGCATTGGTAGAAGGAGTATGCTCACCATGAGTTTCCTACACAAGTGAAATAAAAGGTCCAGACCAAAATAAAAACAATAAAATAAATCTATGAACCTGTTTGCAGGGATGGTTTTTATACAAATTTTAAGCCTTATTACTTTAAGAGACATTTCTGCAATGGTTTCCTCCACTGGGATCTTGTAGTACAAATATGATTTAACCATATTATATGAGTAACAAATACAAAATTAAGAGAACCAGAATAATCTCACATGATTACATATTCCAAATTATCTTTATAGAACCTATAAGAAAAGCTGGTTAATTCATAGTTTATAATTTTACAAACCAAATATTTTCATAAATTATAGTAGTGTCATTTTATTTCTTAGAGAACATTTAGTATTAGAGAGGCATTGGGAAGTTGCATATTAACATTTGTGCATTAATCTTTTTTCTTTTGCCAGTTTTAATCTTTTATTTGTTTTTAATTTTCAACACTCATTTCCACAAGATTTTGAGTTACAAATTTTCTCCCTGTCTCTCGCCTCACCCCACCCCAAAACATTGAGCCTACTGAATACCCCTTCCCCCAATCTGCCCTCTCCCATCCCCCCACCCAACTTTCCAGTAGGCTGTGCATTAATCTTACAAAACATACAATGAGGTATTAAAATAAATAATTTGAATGAAATTATATTTATCAAAAATACACAATGAGATAGTATTTTTGATGTTAATATGCTTATTCTCTTTGACAGAAATTCACAAAAACCACAATTTGCAACTGTAATACCCATCTCAATAATGAGATTCTATTGCACTTACATGTTCTATCTGAAGTTTAATATTGTACTTCAGTATTAAAGCAAAACTGGTCTTGTCTTTAAAAAAGTAAAAAGAAAAATTCCTCTCATCTTATTTAAGTGAAGGCAATTTACAGTTATGTAATTAGTATATTTTAGATAGCATATTGTTCTATAGAACATAGTACATAGTTGTTTATTTCTCTACATACAGGTCAGTTTATAGGAAAATCTTTGGATTAGGAATCAGATTAGCAATTAAGTCTTTCTGAATTCCAATATGAATAATACTGGGCAAGTTACAAACTCTCTGAAACTTAATGTCTGCATCTAAAAAAATGAACATGCTGGGGTGGCTAGATGGTGCAGGGAACAGAACACTGACCCTGGAGTCAAGAGGACGGACCTGAGTTCAAATCCAGCCTCAGACATTTAACACTTACTAGCTGCGTGACCATGGGAAAATCACTTAACCCCAACTGCCCTGCCTTAACCCCTACAAA
The DNA here is from genome assembly GCA_028646575.1 of Pseudocheirus occidentalis. NCBI lineage: Eukaryota > Metazoa > Chordata > Mammalia > Diprotodontia > Pseudocheiridae > Pseudocheirus > Pseudocheirus occidentalis. The sequence continues at coordinate 203,294,705 of CM053596.1, forward strand.
AAAAAATGAACATGTCATATTAGGTCCCTTCTAGATCCTATGTACAGTGTATAGTGTTGACTTAAAAAAAATCCTCTTGTGGAATCTGTAATAGAATTAGATTTTTCTATTTAGGGGGTTTAATAAAACACATAAAAAAGTTAGTTTCCAAAAGATTTCTTGACAGTCACCTATTGATTATGCCAAATTATTATACCAAATATTGTTATTTGTCTTAGTGTTAGTATTATGCCTATTACTATAATACTATTACTTATACCAAATATAGTGATTCCTTTTTAAAGAATCAGCAGTAAGGGAAGCTCCCTTTTTCACGCCTCTTTCTGAAGTTGGCCGATACTCTTCAAGGTAGGGGTGGTGCTATCTAGACAGTAGTAACATGTCAGGTATACTGGGGCTGAGGTGAAGAAGTGGGTCTAAGTGGCAGAGGGCCTTTCTCCTCAGAGGGGGCTCTTTACACTGAAGAAATCATAAGCCTGGGGAAAACAAAGAATGAAGAAATTTAGCAATAGTTGGGAGTTGCATGGAATGGCAAACTGAAGATGAGAGGAATGGCAAGGAAAGTTTGAAAAACTGGCAACATAGTTATACTGTGACTGATAATTAAAAACAGCAAACCAATAAAGGTCAGATTTATGATGTAATCAAAATTATTTCATAACACACAAGAAATCAGTCCCTTTTCTCTATCATTACATCTTCTATTTAATTTTCATTGTAGATGAAGATCCAGAAGGACTTCTGGGTTGGGGGGATGGGGACAACTCTTAAATTCATTTATAAGTTTCTGACAATGACTTTTGTTTTAACATAGCAACTCAACATCCTAGCCAAAAGACTATTACTATCAAATAACTACCATAAATTCTTCAAGGGCAATATCATTATCCTAATGATTAAGCAAGTTCTCTTCCCTAAAAAGTTGTTACGATATGCTGATTTTACAAATTCAGTGGGTCCTGGTGTTTTTCTTTAAAACTGGTTCTGTGATTTTATTTCTATTTATTAGTCTTAAAGTTCACAGAAATAAAGTGATAGCAAATTTAACTCTATGTATAGTGATATAGGCTGGCTTGACTACAAAAACCACATATAATTTCTTTACACCTAGAACAATTTCCTTTTTTGAAATTTGGTTATTAAAAATCCCTATCTGGTCTTCTGACTATCTTCTGATAGTTTTATTTATTTTATCTTTTTGAAGGTATTCCTCTGCTTTTGTATTCTCAGTTTTGTTAACGTATAACTGCAAAATAAGTTCCAATTATTACTTTTATTTCTTCTGGTTTTGCTATGATTTCACACTGTTCATTTGTTATTTTCTTGATTTGATTTTCTGTTCTTTTCTTTTTAATCAGGTTAGCTAAGGGTTTATGAATTCTGTAAGTCTTTTCAAAGAACCAGTTTCTAGAGTTATCCTTTTTTTTGCTTCTAATTTATCCATTTCCCCTATATTTTTAAATATTTCTACTTTTGAACTTACTTTAGGTTTATTTGTTAATTTTCTTTTTTTTGTTTTTGCTTTGTGAAGGGGGTAAGGCAGGGCAACTGGGGTTAAGTGACTTGCCCAAGGTCACATGTCTAGTAAGTGTTAAGTGTATGAGGTTGGATTTGAACTCAGATCTTCCTGACTCTACTGTACCACCTAGCATCCCCAATTTGTTAATTTTCTAATAAGAGGCAATTCAGTTAATTAATCCTCTCTCTTTTTCAATTTTGTGAATATATGGTTGAAAGGATATGATTTTCCCTGTGGACTGATTTAGCAGGACACCAGAAATTTTGGCATGTTGTTTAATCATTAGAATTTTTAAAAATATAGCTATTGTTTCTATAATCTGTTCTTTGACCCACTCATTATTTAAGATTTCATTGTTAAATGTATATTTAGATCTGTTTCTTTTGCTTGTGGTCCCTGAACCAGTTTCTTCTCTTTTATTTTCTCTTCTCTCTCTTTTTTGCATTATGGTGTGTATATATATATATATATATATATATATATAAACGGATATATTAACTAGTTCTGCCTTTTTACTTTTGTTTGCAATATATCTGTGCCTTAGTACATGGCTAATTTTTGTAAAAGTTTCATGTAGTATAGGGAAATATATATATTCTTTCTTGTCCCTAAAGAAGAGGCCATATGTCTTTTAACTCTAGCTTTTCCATAAATTTTTTCAGTTTCATATTTTTTCTTTTATCTTTCCATTAAACTTATGTAAAACTGATAGGGGGATACTGAAGTCTCCTGTCACTATTGTATTACTGTCTATGTCTTCTTGAAGCTCAGAAAATGTTTCCTTTATAAGTCTGGATGCTAAGACATTTAGAGCAACTGAGTTATTACTGATGTTGGTTTATTGTCCTTGGTTCCTTTCAGGATAATATAGTTTTCCTGTTTATTCCTTTTTATTTTTTGAATATTTATTTTTGCTTTATCTGATAACATGATGACAACTCCTACTTTTCTGAATTCACTTGATGCATGTCATTTTTTCCCCCATTCCCTCAGTTTTATTTTGTGTATATCTTTGTTTTTTTAAGCAATAGATATTAGGTTTTTTTAAAAATTGAATCTGTCACTCTTTTCCATTTTACTGAATTGTTTAATCCATTTATGTTGAAAGTTATGATTTAGGAGGAAGTTTTCCTCTATTTATCTAAAAATTTTTTCAAGTTATTATTTCTTCCATCTTCTCCTGGAAATACAGTATTATGTTCCTTTCATTATGTTAGTCTTTTTCTTTTTTTTAAATTACCTTACTGGCTCTCTTTGGGTTCCCACTGGCTCTCTTGCCCCCACCCTCATCCCCTCCTCTCGTTTGTTATCTTTTTACCTTTATTACTTTGTTTAATAGTCTTTTTTCTCTTCGTTTTATCTAGTCACATATTTCTTCCTTTTCTTTTTTTGCTCTCAGTCAAGCAGATTTTCCCTTTCCCTCCTCCTCTTCTCTTAGTTTTTTTTTTTATTTCATTTTGGCATCCCTTTCTAAAAAGGATTTTTCTTACTCTCTTCATCATTCATCCTCTCTTTCCATTTACTCTAGACCCTCATTCTCTGATTTATAACTCCTAAAAGTATCTGGTCTGCCTTTTCTCTGTATTCTTCATGCAATCAAAACTTCCGAAGTATTCTTTCTGCCTTCTGCATAATTTTTTGAAAACAAGAATCTCGATTGTAGAAATAGAGTGGCAGAAGGGTATCTTTTGACTTTTGAGGTGAATTTGAACATGACACTTTATTCTCTGTAGATGTTTGGAGGCCCTATATAGAAAATACACATAATGAAATAGGATATGTTATTTAATGCATAAGTTGAGGTAAGGTGACTATAATTCTTATCAACCAATACTGATATATAGAACAGAGAGAAAAATAGTTAACAAAGGGAGGAAGAAAAGGAAGGGAAATAATGTCATGTTCAACATTAATTCTGAACAGTAAAAGCAGTTTCTACAAGTGTCAACCTACTGTAGAGGTTGGTCAGTAAATAGCCACTTGGGTAGCTAATTATTAGGAATAGATGTTAAACAGTTAATAAGGTGTATTAGTTGTTGGAACAAGGGATACCAAAAATGGGAAAGAGATTCATAGTTATATAGTTCATATAGTATAGTTCATTTGTAAATCAGAAGTTAGCACTGGGTTCGCATCTAGGAGGAAAGAACCAGGTCAATAATTAGGGGAAACGCCAAAGATGAAGGAAAGCTGCTTAGAAGGAGAAATCTGGGTACAAACTTTCAGTTAAGAAGTCTGATATGAATCACAATATCACTGGGAATGGTAGTAGGGAAGAGGAGGTCAGAGTATAGAAAAAAGGGGAGGGATAGGTTACCTATAGTTGCAATAAGAATTGTATTTCCCATGGATCCTATTGTCCTGTCATTCCAGATTCAGTACAAGTATCAGTACTGTAGAAATTCAATGAAGGAACTCAAGGAAGCTAGACACACAGAAATAATAAATGGCAATCAATGGGTATGAGCCTGTCCTGAGGTGATGGGGCAAACGTTCCTTCCCTAATCTCTGATGACAGGCAGGGCATCTTGATGGTGGTTTTGCTTCTGTGGCAATTCCTATTATCAGTTATAGCCATCTGAGTGGGATTTACTTCTACAGTTACCACTAGAGAATGGCTACTTGTGTTCAAATCTCAAAAGTGAGCCTAGAGAGAACCTTAAAAAGACGTTGTCAAAAAGACGTTATCAGATACTCATGACTGGCATTTGTTACCATTTTCATCAGGACCTTGTGTCCATGAGATTATATCCATTTGTAGCAGTTCCCCAGGGTTCTTCCCCTTGGCCAAAGACAAAGAAGAGGCACTGATACATACTCAGGGCAATGTGCCTTCAAACCCAGATATCAAAGCACAGAACCTAAGGGTCACACAAACAGAACTTACACAAATGAATAGAAAGGAAAATGACTCAGATAAATATAGTTAATAGAGGTGACCAGGAGTTAGACTCCTGATACTTTAATAGCTGCCACACATATAGCAACTACCTTGCCAAGTATATTTGCTGGCATTCTAGAGGGTGTAGCCATTGCTTATTAGCAAAAGAGAAGCTTCTTTGTTTTCATTTTTTATATCTAGGGTGGTAGCCAGGGTAAGGGAGAGCCGGTGAACAAAGGTGACAAAACTATTTGGCTGGGGATAACTACTCCACTTGCTTGATTCTTGCACAACAATTTCATAGTTAAATAGGGCTTTTGTACTTTTTTCTTCTCATATGTCTACTTCATAGGAGTACTGGCTGTGTGTGACAGGAGCCAAATCAATGGCAGAGTCACAGAAGTATATGCCTAATGACATTGCCTATACAATGTCAGGATCAAAACTGCTAATAGTTCAGAAAGCACCTCCTTACCTTTTGTTAGGTACAAATGAACAGCTCTTTAGCCCTTTTACAATGCAGGTATTAAATTAATAATAACAGATTATGATGGATAAATGTGTGGTTTATGGAATTGCAATTGTTTTAGAATGACTTTCGTTAAACCTAATCTACTTATTTTGCCACAGTTAAGCTGAGTACAATCATTAGGAAGAGACAGTTATATTTTTTTACATATTGTTGCTATTTTATCTAAAACAAAAAATTACAAGCCCTTGAAATACACTTGTGCCTCACTTTAATGAGTGACAGTAATTCATAGCTATTTTTAAAGTTATTTTTTAGGTTGTGTGATGAGGCTTTACAAATAGCTGAGGAAAGAAGGAAAGTGAAAGGTAAAGAATGAAGGAAAAGATATATCCAAATGATATGCAGAATGCCAGAGAATAGCAAGAAGAGTTAAGAAGGTTTTCTTAAATGGCAATGCAAAGAAAACAACAGAACAAGAAAGAAATCTCAAGAAAATTAGAGATATGAAGGGGCTGTTTCAGGCAAAAATGGCCATGATAAAAGACAAAAATGGTAGGTACTTACAAGTAGAAAAAATTAAGAAGTGGCAAGAATATACAAAACTATATAAGAAAGATCTTAACATTACTGATAACCACAGTGTGACTACTGATCTAGAGCCTGACATTCTGGAGAATGAGGTCAAGTAGGCCTTAGGAGAGTGGTTCTCAACCTTCCTAATGCTGCGACCCTTTAATACAGTTCCTCATGTTGTGGTGGCCCCCAACCATAAAATCATTTTCATTGCTACTTCATAACTCTAATTTTGCTACTGTTATGAATTGTAATGTAAATATCTGACACGTAGGATGTACCTTCATTGTTACAAATTGAACATAACCCATAGGTTGAGAACTGCTGCCTTAGGAAACACTGCTAATGATAAAGCTAGGAGGTGATGAAATTCCAGTTGAACTATTTAAAATTCTAAAAGATGATGTTATTAAAAATCTTGCACTCAATATCCTAGCAAATTTGGAAAAATCAACAGTGGCCACTAGATTGGAAAAGATCCAATCTTTAAGTCTACTTCTGCTTCACTGACTACAATCAAGCTTTTGACTTGTGTGGATAATAACAAAATGTAGCAAGTCCTCAAAGAGATAGGAGTACCAGATCATCTTACTGGTCTCCTGAGGAACCTGAATGAAGGTTAAGAAGAAATACTTAGAAATGGACATGTAACAACAGATTGTTTTCAGACTGGAAAAGGACTATGACAAGGCTGAATGCTGTCATGTTATTTTTTTCTTTGTAATATATATGTAAAGTACATCATGCAAAATACCAGGGTGGATGAATCAAAAGCTGGAGTTAAGGTTGCCCAGTGAAATATCAACAATCTCAGATATGCCATTTTGACGGCAGAAAGAGAAAAATTAAGAAACCTGATGAGGGTAAAAGAGGATCGTGTGACAGCTGGCTTAAACCTTAACATCAAAGAAAAAACCAAACATGGTTTAGATCAGGGTAACTGATCCCATAAATTCCTATCAAACAGAGGGAGAAGAAATGGAAGCAGTGTTAGAGTTTATATTCTTGCCGATGGTGTTTGCAGCCACGAACTTTAAAAACGCTTCCTCCTTGGAAAGAAAGCTATGGCAAATCTGGACAGCATACTAGAAGGCAGAGGCATCACCTTGCTGACAAAAGTCCATAAAGTCAAGACTAAATTTCTTCTGTTAGTAACATATGTCCATGTGAGCTGGACTATAAGGAAAGCTGAGCACTTCACAACCAATGCTTTCAAATTGTGGTGCTGGAGAAGACTTTTGAGAGTCCTTTGGACAGCAAGATCAAATCAGTCAATACTTAAAATTTTTAATTAAGATTATTCATTGGAACAATAAATACTGAAGGTGAAGCTTAAATGCTTTGGCCACATAATGAGAAGATGGAACTTACTGGAAAAGAAGCTAATATTGGGAAAAACTGAAGGCAATAGGAAAAGGAGATGGCAGAGGATAAGATGCATAGATAATGTCATGGAAACAAAGAACATGCACTTGGACAGACATTGCGAGATAATAGAGGATGGAAGGCATCATGAAGAGTTGGACACGAATGAATGACTGAACAACAATTTTTTTTTTTTTACTTTGTAGACTGTCAAGGACAAAATACTTTGAAGACCAGGTATGACATTCAAGCAGACATGGAAGAATACAGAAAGTGATACAGAGGTGAAATTATAATGTGAAAGACATGTAATTCAAGAAAAGCTATAGATAGTTTGAAAGGTTCAAGAGCTTAGGTATTTCTTCATGGTTGAGGATCATAGACAGGAGAAACCACTTCAACCAAGAGAAGCTATAGCAGTTACCTAAGAAATTGCAAGTCTTTGAAAACCAATATAACTTCAGAAATTAGATGAAAAAGCTGAAAATCTCATAATTCTAGTAGTATTCCATTGTTCTCTGCAGTGTATTCACTCTTCACATTCCACCTGACCCTTCGCCTAGCTCATATCACTTCCTTCTTCTTGCCACCTCAACTCTCATATGCTATCTCTTTTTTGGTAAAAGCTATCAATTAAAGAGTTATTCTTGTGTATGTTTGGGAATATTTTGGTGGAAATGGGTAAGTATGGGGATGAATCCCTAGGAAGTCAACATAAGTGTCCCCATAAAAATGAATGAAAAATTTTAATTAGATGAATTTTCACTTTATGGATATTTTTGGGATGGATGGAAATAGGGAAAAAATGGACTTGTGCTTGTAAATCAATAAAGAAGCCTTTTCCTTGTTTTTAAGAAATACAGAGTAATTATTTTTCATAGGTGCCAAACTATGAATTCCAGCTGCCTCAGGAAAACACAGAAAAAAGAAAACTTTGCAAGGTAATTGATCCAAAAAATGTATAATGCTATTTACAAAGGTCTGAACCATCAGAGAGCTAAAAAAAAACCTCAGTAAATAATAACCTCTAGATAATAAAAATGAATAATATGGTCAGACTTCATGATGAGGATTGCTAAAGCTCCCGTCTATAATTTGCAACCATGATCCAGGTATTTTTTTTTTAAAGTTTAACTTATCCCGAGAGAGCAAAAGGTCTTTCTGTTCCAAAACTGGTTCACCTATATCTGATGGAAGAAATCCTAAAGTTAGATAAAAGTAGGGACATACTAGTACCTTAGACAAGAAAGTAAAACCTAAGGTTGTCTTGGGAAAATTAAAAATATATGGTTACCTTAGTATGAAGTAACTTACAAACTTTGACTGCTAAACACGTAGATTTCAAGAAAATCAGAACTTTGTCTTTTGGATGCAGGATCCAGGTTTCAATCTGGTTAAAAATATTCACTGCCTGCTAAAATGCACAGATGACATAAACCTACAGATGTTGACTCATGTTTTTGGAAAAGAAAAATGTCAATCATTATCTATGTTGCTTTTTTTGGATGTTAAGCAGGGGTAACAGAGAGCTTTCTACTACTGTTCTGAAATTCCCTCCTCAGTCTCGGAATCACAAATTTAGAAGCTAGAAGGGACCTCGGAGGTAAAAAACAACAACAAAAACAATTCCATTGTATTACAGATGAAACTGAGGCCCAGGGAGTTTAGTGACTTGCCTGTGGTGACAGAGGCCTTGCCATTTGTCAGAGCCAAAATCTGAACACAGGGACAGTATCCAAATCCAGCTTTCCTACTGCTAGGACAATGCACAATCATGCTCTTAAGTAGGCAAAGATCTTCTCATATTTCCCCCAATGTAAAAAACTGCTGAGTGTAATGAATCACCAATTGGTACCTCACCACTGAAGAGAAAGTTTCCTGAAAAATAAGTGAAGTTTTCATTTGTTTGAAAGTTAATTTTCATATTCCCTGATTCATTGTAAAATCATGTGTGTGCATATATATGTGTACATAATGCAGATGCACAGCATAAATACATATGTAACTAAATATATACATGCATTATGTTATACACACGTTTTCTTTTCAAACAGATTTTGTTTTAAGGAGGTAGCCTGTATTTGATAGCAGCCTATGTTTAATACAAACAGCATTTCCCTTAATTATATAACTTGACTTCAAAGATGTCTTATTTCTTTGAATATCTTGGTAGTTACTGTCTCAGGGACAAATAAATACTTTCCCCAGATTGCAGAGACCCTGATCTGATGCCAGACACATTCAAAGTGGATAAGACAGATAAGTTTACTTATATTTGAACACTTCACTTCTATAATAAAGACTCTTTATAGTTCTCTTACTAACTTATAATGGATAATGTGGATTTTGCTAAAGTGTGTCACCAAAGTGAGAGATGGAATAATGTGACCGGTGGCCTGTATTTTCAGCTCCTTGGTTTCTATCAGGTAAACCACTACCATAAGACCTGAAGTCAGAAAAGCTCTTCTAAGAAATACCAATATTATATACTGCATTATATTCTTATGTTATGCTACATTACTCAGTTATATCACACTGAGCTTCTCCAATATGCTAGATACTATGCAAAACTGAGATATTTGGTATTAGATACTTAAAAATGAAAAAAAAAGGGTAGATATTTTCTCTGAGAAAATCAAAGAGCTTACCTAAGTGGAAAGATCTTTGGATTTGGAGTAAGAGCACTCAAGTTTGACTTGACTCTACTTGTGTCTAACCTTGCCTGACTTAGTATCTTTGGGCATTGGTTTTCTCATTAGTAAAATGAGGATGCTTTTCCATTCCCTTTGATCCAATGATTCTGTTATTGGGTTTATGTCATGAGGAAATCCCATAATCATACAATACTGCTAAAAATGCTCAGAGGAAAACTGCAGAACCAAAATGATAGAAACAACTATATTACAAATTACACGCTCAATGACTGGGGAATGGCTTGAACAAACTGCGGCATATGAACGTCATGGAATTTCACTGTATCATCGTAAGGAATGAAGAATAAAAAGAATTCAGAAATATATGAAGACTTATATGAAGTTACATAAGGTAGAGAGTAAAGCTAAAAGAACAGTATATACAATGACTACGAAAAGAGAAACGAAGACAATATTAATAGGCAACAAAACTCCAATCAAATGCAGTGAACAAAGTAGTACCAAATAATTGATTAAAACCTCCTTCCTTTATGTTTAACAAATGATAAGCTATAAAAGTAGAAAGTGAACATGCATTATCAATCATACTCTCCGTTTGCCATTTTAAATTAACTTAACAAAAATATACATTGTAGAAGAATTTGTTTCAGCATTTCCTAGGAAGTCTTTGGTGTCAAAACACAAAGTATCCATAATAAATGGAAAACATTAAGAGTGTGGCTTAAAAGATCTTTCAAAATCCACTCTATTTCTAAATTTTATTCTATTTAGGGATTATAATAAGCAAAAAGAAATAATTCATAAAGTATGTAGGCAGGTGACAATGACATATTATTTCTGGGAAGAGGTAGAAAAAATTTAGACTAGCAAAAAGAAATGTACTGTTGAACAAATCTGGAGATACAAGGCTATCTCTGTAGGGTCACAAATAATTTCTTTCAGTATTAAACTGCTCCCAACTTTGACTGTCGTAATACATGAATTCCTAAGTTGAATAAAATAAGAAAGATTTTGTGAGAGACTTCACGAATAATGAATTTAAGGCTTGTCAATGATAGGTGGTGATCAGCCACAGATATTCCCTATCTCTCACACACTCAAAAGCCTCTTTAACAATTCTCTGTCATTTCATGCTGCTACCCTTACTCTCTATGGGTATCTTAGCCTCAGACCTTTTGTGAGGAACATAATGATTTTAAGACAGTACTTCCTTGTGCTCCCTTGGACTCTTCCTATGTTCATATGTGTATTCCAGAAGTCTGTAAAGCAGTGATAATAGTAGATATCATCAGATCTAGGCTCCAGGTAAGTAACATGAGACTGGAACATCGGCTGTCAACTTCCAGGTCACTGAGAGACGATGGTAGTAGGCCAGAATATTGCTTCCAAAGGAAGCTATTGCTAAATGGAAGGATAGTTCACATGTTCTCCTTGGAGTTATAAAGAAAGAAGGCAGAATTGGTGCCTAACAGAATTATTACTGTGACTGTTAGCTATATGTTCATTTTCTATTTTTTGTGCTTTAACATTTGCTATTAGGAAAAAATATGTGCTTAAATTTGCTACTAATATTTCACCACATGCCCAAAGGCAAGAAGAAAACATTTCATGAGATATTTGTAGTATCATGACATACATTTATTTATGGTATATAGGCAAATGTACCACTGTGAAGAGAGCTACAGTTGACAAAAATGACGTATGTTATGGACAAGAAGAGAAATTTTATAAAGAACTTGACAAGATCACACAAAATAGATCAATATCTACTTTGACCCATAGTGACTTCAATGTGACTAGGAGGCTGACTTACGGGAGGAGTGCAAAAAATATATTGGAAAATAAGGCTCAAAACTGATAAATTAGGGACCAAAGGGCTATAGACCATCTGGAAGCTTTGTGAGTACATATCATAGCCATTTTCTTCCAGACAGAGTAGGAAAGGCTTTGACAGAGCAAGCACCAAATAATATCACCAAGAATGGAAGTGACTGTATCCTGACACATCAGATAAAGGTATAAGAGTCATGAAAACTGTTCTGTATACAGTTATATCATTGAGTAGCTAGAGCAAAGGTAAAAGTCAACACTAAATTAGAAGAAAGGCTAAAGAAGGGAGGATCCTTGCATACAAATGTTACAGCTTCAACACAACCTACTTAGAAGATCCATATATGATGAAAATTGGTCATAAGAAAAGGTAAAGATATTGATCTTTATTCTCAACACTTCCTGCAAAAGTTTAATTGATACAAAACAGTTGCTAGAACAGAGGTCAAAAGAAAACACAAAATCTCTTAGTCAAAAAACACTTGAATCCAAGATTCTTTGACAAGCCAAGAGAGATGGAAACTAAGGGGAATGCTAGTTTAGAACACAAACTCATTTGTAAAATGCCACAGAAAGAGATGGCAAAGTGATTCAGCTTATTAAGTATATAGTATATGGTATATATATATATATCAGAAATGAAAATAAGTCTAAAAAAAAAGGCACAGGACTCAGATGAACTCCTTTATCTTAAGAGCATTCAAGGATGAAACCGGCATGGGATGGTAATTTTCTGTCAATATTTCTATTTCCATAATCATTTATTTCATTATTAATATCAGGGGTCTGGTCATATCTTGACCTTAATAGTTTAGTGCCACAGTAAAGCAGCTTAAATGGCATCTAAAAAGAAGAGGCTGGATAGCATACTAAATAAGTACTTAGTGAAGAAACCCGTTTTAGAGGTGGCTCAGCTTGATGTATTGAGGGATAGCTTGGGAGAAAATGAGTGAGAAAATGGGGAATGTCCTGCACCATATTAACACTAAAAGAGATTCCTGAGAATATTAATAATGACCATTCAATAATCGTATCATCTCAGCTTGATAAAATAATTATGAGAACCATCTATCTATCTATCTATCTATCTATCTATCTATCTATCTATCTATCTATCTATCTATCTATCTATCTACCATATCTTTAGTATTCTTAAAGGAAGTATAAGGGGACAGTAGTTTTTCACAAATGATTATCCCAAGCAGACCTCTTTATAGTCACACTACTGACTAAAAGATGAACAGAATATAAAAGGTGTGCTAGAGCCAGTTCCTTATCAGCTTTGAGAGTCAATTTTAAAATTTTCAGTGTGAACATTTACATCTTAGAAATTGGCAAATGCTACAAATCAAGGCATTCTTTGTTATTTCAGATGACTGTTTAGATTAAAGTGATGGAGGAAATATTAACAATGCAGTTTAAACAACATTTTTTGAGAACCAGTTAATAAACATTTACCAGAATACAACTGACAAGAACCAATTATGTTTTCTGATTACAAAAAAAAGGATTTACCTTAGCTTGCAAAAAGGGTCACTAATGCATATGGTAAGATAGTGCCAGGTTCTTTGAGAAATGCAACCACAGAGATAAATTTACTCAATACATTAATTTTAAACAAAGCTTGACCAAAGACTTGCCAAGGGTGTTCACTGTCAAAAGGATATATCTGACAGGCTTGAAATCGATATGGAATTTTCTACAGATGAGTGAGATACTGAAGATGCTCCTGTTTTCAGAAGACAATCATTCAAAAAGCATTTATTAAGCACCTTCTATGTATTACACGCTGTGCTATGAATTAGGGATATAAAGACAAAAATTAAAGTTACTGTCCTCAATATACATGTATATGTATGCTACAATATGCAACAAAAAATACAGGTTTTTGGGGGGGGGACGGAAAGGGAAAGGCCACCATTTTCTAGTGGAAAGTCTTACTAAGCTGTAATTATTGTACTTGATTTTCTTATTGTCCATTATGTTGTTTCCATGAGCCTCCTTTTTATATGTATGATGATTTAAAGTTGCTTCTTAGAATGTTCTGTGTCATCTTCATTCTGGGAAATATAAATGAATCAATAGTGTTTGCTATAAGAATGCATGCACACACATATGTATGCATGCATACATTTATGTGTAGCCATATTAATAATTAAAGTCTTAAATTCTCACTTGAGAAAATATCCTGAGGCCATCTTCATGGCATTCTTGAACTTCCTGATATGATTTATGACCACATCAACTTGACAGAATAGTGTAGGAGTATAGTGTTTCTTGCTTCCTTTTGCCTTCACCCTTAAAATCAGCTAAGAAGGTCTCCCTATATTTCCCCAATAATAACCAAAAAAATAGGCATCCATTTAGGCTCAAATAGTACCACATCACATACACTCCTGTCGTTACCTCACCTTGAATAAATTGGGAAATATTCCAATCTTATACTCTCATTTTCCTCAGTGCTTACTATGATCAAGAATTTGAAGACATAGATTGGAAGCACAGGTAGATGATTATACTGCTTTCCACAAATAGCTATGCTGGAATCCCTGAAAAGAAAGGAGCACTTCTAAAATGTGCTAGAGATGGGGCTTTTCCTGCATGAAAAGAAAAGCTGTGACGCTATCTTCAGGACTATAACATCACTACCACTGCAATTCAGATGTGAATTTGGAGGACTGGAGCACTCTGTTATCTCCAACATTCTAGGTCTCAGCTGATAACACAGAATAGCTTTTAATAAATCCTTTTTAGATGCGTCTTGCTTCTCTAGTAGAGAATTCTGGGTTACCACATAATTATTTATTTGGGGAGATATGAAGTGGTCACATGAAGTAACTGGAACGAGTAGCAGCAACTAATCAAGTCTCTTCATTTTTAAATCACTTGAACTCATTCTGATTATTGCAGTGAGTGACCTTAATTTATGAGTTAGTAGAATTAGGAAAGATTTTATATTGAAGATATTGTCTGAACTGAGTTTTGAAGGCAACAAGGGATTCTAAGAGAAAAATTCAAGTCTTGGGGGGAACCCAGGGAAAAGGTGATGTAGAATGTTATAGGTGAGAGCAATAAATGAAACAATTTGGCAAGATTGTAGAATGTGTGAAGGGCAGTAATGTACAATAAACACGGAAAAGCAGATTATGGCCAGATTATGGAAAGCTTTAAAAGCAAAACATGAATTAATATCTGATCCTCAGGACAGTAAGGAACCTCTAGAGGTTATGGAGCATGGGAGTAATATGCTCAAACCTTCACTTTAGGAAAATCACTTTGGCTTTAAGAAAATGTTGTGTTGATTGTGTCAAACTCCAGGATATTACTGGTTTTACACAATGGCAACACATTTATTCAAAAGGTCCATGTGCTGTGTTCAGTCATTTTTTGGGTCACGTTTTACTCTTGGTGAGCCCACTGTGGGTTATCTTGGCAGAGATCCTGGAGTGGTTTGCCATTTCCTTTTCCAGAGAGTTAACTGACTTGCCCAGGGTTAGTGTCTAAGTCCGGATTTGAAGTCAGGAAGATGAGTCTTCCTGATTTTGGGCCTGTCACTCTATCCACTGAGCCATCTAGTTACCTAAAAGAAGGGATTAAAAATGCTGATTTTATGAATTATGATATGTGGCTGGAAAGTCAATTTTTAGTAACACGAACACATACTTGGATCAGACAGCAAATGAACAAACTAAAGATGTCTAAGATTGAACTCATTATCTCTCCCTCTTCCAAACTTCCATATTTCCAAGTCACCAACATCCTTCTAGTCTCCAAAATCTGCAATCTTGGAATTGTCTGCAACTCCTCACTCTCTCATTCCCACATATTCAACTGGTTGTCAAATCTTATCTCCAAAGCATTCTCTTATATCCAACCCCTTCTCCGATTTCTACTCATACAGCTACCATCTTAGTTCAGAACCTCTTCATCTCTTGACTATTATTGCAACAACCTCCTAAGTGGTATGGCCACCTCAAGTCTCCCATCCTTCCAGCCAGCCCACACTACAGACTGCTGCCAAAGTGACTTTTGTTTAAATACACATCTGATTGTGTATATTCACATGATCAATTCCACTCAATCAATTCCAGTGGCTTTGTAATGTATCTAGGATAAAATAGAAATATCTGTATTTAGTACTTTTTTGGTTTTTGATTTAGAAGCCAGGCAATTTGGGTTAAGTGACTTCCCCAAGGTCACACAGCTAGTGTCAAGTATCTAAGGCCAGATCTGAACTCCACAGCCAGTGCTCTATTCACTGTACCACCTAGCTGCACCTCAGTATTTAGCTTTTAAAGCCCTACACAACTAGACTATCTTTTCAGTCTCTAAGTGAACATTATTCCCCCCTCCCACACTCTGCCATCTAGCCAGACTGGCTTTCTTTGTTCCTCAGATGACCTGACATTTCCTGTTTCTGTGCCTCTACTTTGCTTATCCCAGATACCTGGAATGTACTTCATTTCCTTTGCTTCACTGACTCCTTCTCTTCCACTGACAAGTAGCTTCTACATGAAGCCTTTCCTGATCCTCCCAAGCTGCTAGTATCCTCCTTCCCAAACAATAGCATCTGTAAATACTTTGCATATATTTGTATTAATTAAATTTATATATATGCAGAAATACTTCAACATAAACTGGTTGTTTCCTTCATTAGAACATAAGCTCCTTGCCAGCAGAGATTCATTCATTCAGTTTATGTTACTAGAGACTCTAGCATTTCCTGGTGCATAATGGTAGGTATTTAATAAATGTTTACTAATTAAATAAAATGCTTTATAAATCTGACTGCTAAAAAAGTGACTTTTTTCTTTGCTTTTCAGCAACAATTAAGTTTTCTAAAGAACTAATTAAAAATATTCAGAAGGATTTTAAGATTGGGAATTCTAGGATACAATGACCTTTTCAATAGTTGCCAAACGTGTAAGTCAATATAAAATAATGCAATGACCTTGCATTATACCATTCCCTTTCCAATTTAATTCACCATCCCCCCTTTTCTATTTTAAACACTTGAAAAGTTAAAAAAAACTTGCAATATCCAATAAAATAAGCATTATAATAAGAAATAGATATTAATTACATTTAACAATGATCACGTTTGTTACTGGATGCACCTTTATGCAAGAATGGCTAAAAACAATTCCTTTCAAAAGTCTAGATAATATTAAGTCAATTTGATAAGCTCAACAAAATTTAGAAAGCAACAGAAAGAAGTGAGGGACAGATACATAAGCCTCACAAAATCCTTTAGTTTTACTCTTGTTGACTGGATATATTCTACCTTTCCTTTTCTAAAAAAACCACATTATTTCATTTAAAACAATTATTTTTACATACAAAATTAGGACATTAAAAACACACATGAAAATCAGTCATGTGGCATGTTTCACATGAAAAATTCATTTAAAATTTTCATGACAGCAATTGCTATTATGGTAAAATAACAATAGATGCGCATCCAAAATATCTTTAAATTTATTGATACAAAAAAAAGCCTAGCATATTATTGGTCCTTGTTTTGAAAAAAAAATATAGAGAAAAAATAAAGCAACCTTTGTATTATTGTTATTTACACAAAGGAAATCTCAAGTACTTTGGGTACTAAAGCTTCTTTTATTTTGAAGTTATAAAAACTGACACTAGCTTAAATAGGGACAATTATTATTTTTTCTATTTTAAAGATCTAAGGAATGAAATCATGTCCTAATGTTTGAAAAGACAGTTTCTTAAACGGTAAAATAAAACAAATGATGGTTTAATTTTTAAATTTACCTAATATGAAGAAATTGAATGTAAATTTTCCATTTTGGATTTGCACATATCAATTCTTGGAAAAAGTTAGCAATTTTCGAGGTTAATGTGAAAAAGCAGCAATATAATTTAGGTCAACTTTGAAATTTATCAGGAAACCAAATGTCATTAAACTGATTTTACTATTTTATCTGTGCTCTAAGGAGTAAGGGATTAACATGTGAAATAATTTTCTTATAATATATACTATCATTTATAAGGAACAGAAATATGTACAAATTAATGAGCACTGTAGAAAATAGAGAAAAAAGCTGATTCATTAGACTTATCTACATTTTTCTCCCCACATAAGGCATTACAAAAGGAAATACAGGATGGTTACTTAAAGAAGGTTTCCAGTCTCACTCCTAAATTGGCAGCATATAATAGCTTATTTCTTAACAATGAGGACATCCTTTCAAATATACTTAAAGAAATGGGAAAATGGGTACTTTCATTCCATCTGTTACCATGATAACACTAAGAAATACATACACAATTATTCTCTTAACAAAGTTCCTGAACTATAAAGTTCTTATCAAGGTATGGATGTTAAACTTTCTTTTCTCCTTTTCCTTCTTTTACCACACAGAGTATCCCATGACTGGAATGCCCTTGAAGAAAGGTAGCACAGGGGATATTTCGACTGTAAAGTAGCAGGTAGTATTGCACCCACGAGGCATTGCCATTAGCTTGGTACCCTCCTATATGTGCTCTCTCTCCCAATTAGAATACAAACTCATAGAGAGCAGAGACAGTCTCACTTTTATTTGTATATCCAGGGTTAGCTCAGTCCTTGGTACAGAGTAAGTGCTTAATATATGACTTTTAAAATTGATTCATTCTTATAGAGAGAATTGAAGGAGCCCATAACATGAAAGGACAGAGTAAAGTGGATTTGCACCTAAAAATATCTGGATAGAAATTTTTCAGGGACAGAGGCACTAGCATCTAAATTATGACTCCTTGGTACTTACAACTCTAGTTTATTCACATAAATGATAATTTCCCCAGGATTCTTTTATTTAAAGTTATCAAAAATCTAGTTATTCCCCATAGTGAGCTACACCTTCTGTTTTAGAATATTTTTACCAATGATATTGATGATGCAATAGAAAATATGCTCATTAAGATTGTGGAAGTTACTGAACTGGGAGGGGTAGTTGGTACCTAGAAATTTGTGTTTAAAATCTAAAACAGTTTCTTACGCATATAGTAGTAGGCACAATTTGATTGCATTTCATAGACATTGGGAAGACAAAAAGAAATGTGAACTGCTTCTGGCAGATTTTCATAGCACTTTGGAATCTCATGACCTTTGATATACTACTTTCATTTTATTTACTTCTATATATGTGTTTTATATCCTGTGCTAAGCTCAAAACTCCTCGAGCTCTTTCTTCATCAGTATAGTACTTTGCAAAGAGTAGGCATTTAGTGTTTGTTGAATTTTGAATGGAAAATAATCAAAGAGAATAATAATATGTAACTGTGATTAAAACAAAAAAAGTAAACTTAAAAAAAAGCTTCAAAGCAATGACTGTCTGGGTGTAGATATATGTCTGCATGGCAGAAAGGAACCCGGGGATGGCAAACTTAAGAGGTTCCATAATTTGCAATGTTATTTTGCATATGCTACACCACGGCACCTACGACTGGTTATATTTTCTATTTGCAGAAACAGTGTGTTCACTTGCAGTCATGCCTGGGGTATGTACTCTCACCGTGCAGCAGCATGTCAGGAAAAGCTCCAACCTTTTCCTATTAGCCTAAGAAGAAGGAAACAGCATGGGCATATTACATTATCCTGGGATAGAAGTGAATTTCAGTAGAAATTTATAAAGGTTGTCTATATTTTCTCTTTTATCCTTGATCACTTTAAACACTGAATGAAAATTCGCTCATACTGAGTATTCAGTAAATACTTATTAACCACCTGAAACATAAAGCTTATCCTAAAAAGCAATAGTTAGGATTCCATAACCATGAAAATAAGATCCCTCTGAAGCATAGTACTGTCATGACCTTAATAGCACCAAAGATGATATGGGGATTCAGTAGAATTTGCCTGACATCATATGTGTTTTCTGTCCTATTTTTAACATAGTATGTGTAAGCTTCTATACTAGGAACTGGAACTTTGAAGTAGACATGCATGTGTGACTTCCACAGAATGCTAATCCTTAGTTCTTACAATTCAAGGATGAGGATGCATGACTTAAGAAAAAGAGTTCTGACTCTGGAGTCGGAGGATATGGGTTCAAATTCTGCTCTTGATGTTTGTTTCCAGGATAGCTTAGACAAGGCATATAATCAACCTGTTTCTTCAGGGGACAGGGGTGGAGAAAAAGATCTCTAAAATTTCCTCCAACTCTAGATCTACAGTCCCATATATGTGATTCTCAAACCCTGCTTAGTCAGACAATTAAAACTAAGAATAGTTAGTGTGTCTCTTGGCCAACAAGTCTCTTTCTGACAATGAGATTCTTACTTCTATCATACACAAAAGCTAAATTTTCAGCCTGAAGCTTCTTAAAGGACAGGGCACTTATAGGTTACTCCTAAAATAAACCTTACCCATCTGGGGAATATATCACAGGAAGAACTGGAATGATCTCCCAACCTTCCATGGTCTTCAAGTACACATGAATGCCTTATCACATAGAGCAAATATGCTTAGACTAAGGTCCACAATTTCATAAAATTGGATATGAAAAAAATCACATCTTCATCTCAATATAATTGGCTTCTTTTGAAATCCTAGGTATTTTATTTTATGTACTAACATATTAACAGCTGATACAAAGGATTACAAATTTGGTTTTTTCACTTTTTCCAAAGGACAAAATAAATTTAGCTGTGAATGATTCAGAGATTTCCTAATGGTAAAGGTTATATTATATACTAAAAATTTCAATGAAGGGAAGAAATTCTTTTGTAGAAATAATTAACAATGCATAAGTACTTATTTGTCCGGGCTGTTCTAGAGCAAACGCTTTTCTGAAAGGACTATAATGAATTAATGTCAATTTTAAGAATACTTTCAGCCCTCAAATTTCCAGAAAATCATCAGTTGCCTGGTTTTACCTATGATCCTTATACTTTTTTGTGTGCTTACTTAGCCTGGAGCTTTGATGTTACACTAGGAGGAACTCTTTTACTAAGTAGAAACTCCCTCTTCCAGATGGACTGAGAAATCACTGTAAAATACAGTCTTAAGAGCTGAGATTGGAGCCCAAATCTTTTTGACCTCATATTTTGCCTTCCTTTATCTATATATGCATGCTGTTCCTCATTAACCAGTTATGGGTTTCCAAATATGCATAGGGTTATAGGAATTTCTAACAGGAAAATTGTCCATTTGGCATTAGAACCAGAAGGCTAGGTACAAACTGATAGAATTCACAGGACACCAAATGAGGGAAATCTCATGTCTAGCTCATGTAAGGTCAAACTTCAGAACCACAATGCCAAACCTCAGATACTATTGTTGGCCAAGAGAAAGAACTTTAAGCATCAATCAAAATTAGTTATAATTACTTGGTGATACTTGTTGGGCAGTTGGGTAGTACAGTGGGAGTGTAGGGTTCAAATCTAATGTCAGACACTTAGTAGCTGTATGATTCTGGGCAAATCACTTAAACCTGTTTGCCTCAGTTTACTCATACATAAAATGAGCTAGAGAAGGAAATGGCAAATCATTCCAGTATGTTTGCCGAGAAAACTCCAAATGGGAGGTTACAAAGAGTTGAATGTGACTGAACAACTTCTTTGACAAGAAAGGAGACTAATGTATACCCTAGAATAACATTTTCATCAAAGCTATGATTAATGATCCACAAAAAAAATCTTTCAGCAAGGAGGAATAAATCATTCCTTCCAATTCTGTCAGGATAATCAGGACATTTGATACGTAAATTCTTCAAACAAAAAAGACCTAAGAAAAGTATCTACTTGTAATTAATAAGAAAAGATGAATAATAATGAGCTAACATTTCTACAGTACCTATGTGCCAAGCACTGTGCTAAGTGCTTTACAATTATAATCTCATTTGATGTGCACAACAATTCTATGAGGTTATTATGCCCATTTTGCAAATGAGGAAGACAAAGGTTAAGTGACCGGTCCAGGGTCGCACAACTAGGAAATTTATCTAAGTCTGGATTTCAACTCAGGTCTTCCTAATTCCAGGCCCAGTTTTCAATCCATTATGCCACCATCCTGCCCATATTAATCAATGAAATAAAAGCTTTGATGCTTTCAGGACAGGAAAAGGATATTTAAAAGCAACAATGACAAGATAACAACTACAACTCCCTTTTACCCCCTGAGAAAAATAAAAGAATAAACAGAGAACAAAATAGGTAAAAGATATAAGGGGCAAGATGATCATGGGTGTGTTAAAATCAGGTTGCAGGAAGAACAGAATGAATCAATCAACAAGCATTTATGAAGCACTTATATACCAACTACTGGGATACCAAAAAAAAAAAAAAAAAGAAAAAAAGCTAAAACAGTCCCTGCCCTCAAGGTTAACATTTTTAGTTAAAAAAAAAACACTAAAAATGGAATTCAAAATTCTTTACTAGTAACTAAATTTATTGTGGGAAGGGATTGCAAACACATAGTAAAACCTTTTGGATGGAGGAAAAGTAGGATAGAGATACAAGGACCCACAGAAGCAGGAGAGCCTAAGAAAGA
Source organism: Pseudocheirus occidentalis (assembly GCA_028646575.1). NCBI lineage: Eukaryota > Metazoa > Chordata > Mammalia > Diprotodontia > Pseudocheiridae > Pseudocheirus > Pseudocheirus occidentalis. The sequence continues at coordinate 203,316,494 of CM053596.1, forward strand.
TGCGATCCTTTCATCTTTCATCTGGCCTTAAGGCTTAAGGGGCTTTGAGAGAGCTGATGGTACCTGAACTTCAAGGGAACTTCTCCGAGTAGTGGTTCTGCACCTTGCTATCTGAGGCTTTGTGAAAATGTTAACTTGGAGCATAGGAAAATGTATGAAGCCAGGCGAACAGCCTGGAAATGTTCTTGTGGAGGTGGAGAGGGGGTGATGAAAAGTCCACATAGGAGACCTACTGCTTCTCCTCTCACCGTCCCATGTATCACCTCTATCATGAATGAAAATTTCTGGGAATGAAGCTCCTCAGTACATTCATTAAGAAACGATAACAGGCGGCAAAGGCAAGCATGGTAGAAAATGCTATAAATTGTCTCATTGAATTATGTTCCCAGCTGCCGCTGTGGGCACCGCCATAGCTCTCCAGCACCAGGGCCGCCTCTCGCTCTCCAAACCCAAAGAGGGTGTACAAGGAGAGGTTTTCAGGAACGTGGCTCTACTGCCCTTAACTTCATCGGGTGTAAAGCCCGCAGGTAGCAGTGCTACAAAAGCCACTCTTAAGAGCGGGCCCTCTACTGGAGGGGTCACTAAACATCATAGCTATAGGCCGGGTACCGCGGCTCTCCGAGAAGTCAGACGTTCTCAGAAGTCCACCCAACTTCTGCTTAGCAAGTGAAGCCTATTTGGCTGGCATGTTTGAGGATGCCAACCCATGTGCTATCATGCCAAACATGTCACAATCACACCAAAAGATATCCAGCTGGCACGAGCATGCGTGGAGAACGGGCTTAAACTCTGCTATGATGGGAAAGATTCTTCATTCTCAAAACAGAAAAATATCTCTTCTTCCTGTTACTGGTAGTTCTGAACATTAGATATTTTTTTCCCATGGGGTCAAAAGTTACTTAAGTATATGCTTGCGAATGGAAAAATAGTGGACAGAATCAGGTACTGGCAAGTTATTTTTCCATTTTCATTTGTGTGTGAATTTTGAATATAAATGTGAGGAAATAAAGCATTAATGTGGTAAAAAAAAAATGTTTCCATGAACAAGTTTCAACGATTCAAGTTTATAACAATTATAAATAAACCTATTAAATTTTTCTGGACAATGCCAGCATTTGGATTTTTTTGAAAAGTAAATTTCTTATTGATGGCAACTAAATGGTGTTTGTAGCATTTTTATCATCTGGTAAATTCCATCCATTCACTGTACTTTTCTAACTGAGTTGCTCTACATACAAGTACATGTTTTTTTTTTTTTGCTTTTTGGAGGGCAGTTGGGGTTTAGTGACTTGCCCAAAGTCACACGGCTAGTTAGTGTGTCAAGTGTCTGAGGTCGGATTTAAACTCGGGTCCTCCTGACTCTAGGGCTGGTGCTCTACTCACTGCGCCACCTAGCCGCCCCCAAGTACATGTTTTTAATGTTGTCTGTCTTCTGTGCTTTTCCTGTAAGTTTGCTATTAAAATACATCAAACTACAAAAAAAAAAACCAACAAAAAACAAAAACAAAAACCCAAGAACAAACCCTAAATAGTCTCATTAAGAGAAAAGTTGGTTAGAGGAGGCAGCAAACTTTTGTTTTCTAGAATTCCAGCTTTATCAGAGAATCTTAGAGGATAAATGGGATACAACTCCGAAACTGTGGCCTGGCCCCAGGGAGGTCAGGGGGAGCCACAGCTGGAGTCTTCAGGAGAACGGATCAGTAGCAGCTGTGGCAATTTCCAGATTTATCAAGCTAGGAAAAATAAGGACTAAGAGAAAGGTTAGTGGAATTCAGCTAAATTGGGGGTAGAAAAGCTGTCCAGCCAAAATGCCCTCAGGGCAGGGAAGCTGGGGAAGTGGCAGTAGCAGTGGGGAAGTGGCAGTAGCAGCAGAAAAGTCGGCAGCCACCTCCACCCAGCTGCTTCAGAGCTCCCAGCCTGCAGACTGCAAGGGGACCAAAGGATTGATCAGAGGCCAAGTGCTCTTGCGTTGAGTCGCCTGGATCTGGATCATGGTCTAGGGTGGTGGTCCTGGGGTGCGTTTTCAGCGAGCCAAAGCTGGTGGCAGCACCCCCCTAATAGCTCCAGTAGCTGTGAAAACCTCAGCAATTTGGGACACAGCTTTCCCCTCTGGAAGCAGAGTTCCACAGAGCTAAAAAATCAAGCAATTAATTGACTGGCCAACATGAGGAAAAGGAAGCAAAGTAAGAACAGTAACCAAACTCTAGAATGCTTTTTTGGGGACAAAAAGGATCAAAGCATGGAACGGAAGGAAGACAACACAGTCAGAACTCCCACACCAAAAGCTTTCAAGAAACATGAAGACTGCCTACAAGTTATATATTAAACTTAAAAAGGACTTTGAAAACCAAATAAGAGAAGTGGAAGAAAAACTGGGAGGAGAAATGAGAATGATGCAAGAAAATCATGAAAAGAGAGTCAACAACCTGACTGAAGAAAATAACACCTTAAAGAACAAATTAACTCAAATTGCAAGAGGCCCAAAAAGCCAATGAGGAAAAGAATGCCTTAAAAAGGGGATAAATGGGATTTTAGATTCTAGGACATCCTAGAAATGAAAAGCAGAAAAATGAGATGTGAAATGAGATCGAGTTTATCAGTCATTTAATAATGTGTTAAACTAAATACTAGGGATACAAAAAACAAAACAAAACTGAGCATAGTCTGATAGTAATACTAAGCTGGCCAAAGAAGGTGCATTGATTGTGTCTGGAGTGGATGAAAAGCGTAAGAAAAACAGAAAGAAAGGTGCCAGGTTATGAAGAGTACCTTATATCCGATCCTGGCAGCTGCAGAGAAGCTCTGGAGTTTGTTGAATGGGGTACTTGCATAGTCAGAACCATGTTTTAGAAAAAGTACTTTGGCAGCTGAGTTGTGGCTCAGCTGAAGAGAGGAACAACTTGAGGCTGGGAGACCAACAAGAAGGAGACTACAATAGTTTAGGCAATAGGTAACAAGGATATGAATTAGGGTGGTAGCTATGTGAGTAGATAGAAGAGGACATACATGATATGTGAAGGGAGAAGTGACAATTTTTAATGGGCAGCTAGATGGCCCAGTGAACAGAGCACTGGCTCTCGAGTCAGGAGGACCTGAGTTCAAATCCGGCCTAGACCCTTAACACTTACCAGCTGTGTGACCTTGTCACTTAACCCCAGTTGCTCTGCCTTCCCTCCCACTCCCCAAAAAGCAAAATAAATAAATAAATAAAGGCAGGCTCTGGCAATCAGGAAGATGATGATGCCCTCAATAGTAGAAGGGAAGAACTGAAGAAGGGACAGTTTGAGGTTAAAGATACCAAGTCTTATTTTGGACATACTGAGTTTGGAATGCTAATGGGACATCCAGTTTCAGATGCAGATACAGCAAGTGATGAAGGACTATAGCTCAGGGCAGACGACACAGATGGTTGGACAGGTAGATCTGGGTATTATCTGCATAGAGAGTAACTGAACCCATGGAAGCTGAAGAAATCACCAATAAAAGGAGACTGAACGATCAGACAAATAGGAGAACTAGGAGAGAACAGCAACACAAAAACCTAGAGTCAAGAATCCAGGAGAAGGTGCATGATGAGTAGTGTCAAATGCTGCAGAGGGCAGGGACAGGGACTAGACCTAGAATTTCTTAGGTATAGGGGATTCTCTCTAGAAATAAAGGATGGCATATTCTTTGTAACTGAGTCTTAGAGAAGTGCCTAGAACACTGAGAGATATGACCCAGGGCAAGTCACAACCTCACAGTACTCTAGGCAACACCTCATTTTAAAGATGATGATCTAATGATAAAATGGCAGTCAATTAGGGAAACATAAGTAAATAATACTGACCCAAAAGAAAGAAATGACATCATAAATGATAAGTGGGTAAAAGAACAGATCACAGAATGAATACATAATACGTTAAAGAGAATTATAGCAATGGGACAAAATAAAAAAAATGAATGGGATACAGTTAAAAGTCTTCAGAAAAAAATTTATATTTATGAAAACAAAGATAGGATTACTCAAATAAATGAAAAAACAAATAATTTTATATAAATTCTTTTATAATATGTTAAATTTAATTATATTGATATTTATATTATTAAAAATAAAAACTTTTGCTCACATAAAATGAATGGTGCTAGAATAAGCTGTCAAGTAGCTAAAAAATCTTTGTATCAAATATCTTTGCTAACAGCAATATCTGAAGCATACACCTGGGTATACGTGTACATATATATATACACATGTTTTATATGATATGACATTCACACATGACTAAGAGTCATTCCCCAATTTAAAAATGGCCAAAGGAAATACAAAGCTTAAAAATCTTATTTTTATATATTCCAAATATAGTGCTCTCATCCTACTAGCAAGCTACCCTTTTTTTTAAAAAAGGAATACAAAAGAAAAAAATATACTTCAGCAAAACCAAACAATACATCAACCATGTTTGCCAATATATACAATATTCTAGAATCACCATTTCACACTACTGCAAAGAAGGGATCCCACAGATTCTTTTCTCTAAGTCAAGTTCTATCATTCCTTTTATAAAAAAGAAAAATCAATTTTAAGAGTTGTGATGCAAACCATCAAAACCCCCAGATAAAATGCTCCATATACATAATAATACAGTTAGGTTTAGAAAACTTTATTATGTAATTGATATTAAGTGAGTGGAATTTTTCTAGACGCTAGGGAAGCAACAAAAAGAAAATCACCCCTATCCTCATGGACATTATATTCTACTTGAAGGTGTGGTACAAGAGGTACAAAAGTAAAACAAAATAATATACCAAGTAATACAAAGTAATTTAAGGGGGAGGGAGTGCTAATGATTAGAAGAACCTGGATAGGATTTGTGTAGAATCTGTACTTGAGATGCCTCTGACCAGGGGAACGGGAGGAGATAGCACATTTCAGATATGGGTCGCCACTTGTACAAAAGTATAGAGGTAGGATGTGGCATGTAATGCACAGGAATCAGTTGGAAGGCCATTTGAGTATAACAGAACATATAAAAAGGGAATAAAATGAAATAAGATTAGAAATGGCAGTGAAGTAAGAGTGCTGGGCCCAGACACTTAGTAGATATGTGATCCTGGGCAAATCACTTCATCCTGTTTGCTTCAGTTTTCTCATCTGTAAAATGAGCTGGAGAAGGAAATACAAAACACTCCAGTAGCTTTGCCAAGAAAAGGCCACAGGGTCACAAAATATTGGACACAACTGAACAACAACAAACACTGGAAAGGGAGGAGGGAATCAGAAGGAGGAGGATAGGAATATCTTTTATCAAAAACAGAAAGCAATTTAAGATTTTTGGGGTGAGTTTCCAACATATAGGAAGATGCATATTTTATGAATATTTGGTAATTTTGTTAAGGATAGACTGGAGAAGGGAGAAGAAAGAAATATAAATTAAATAATTCAAAATTTCAACTCATGCCCAGCAAATGAGAAGATCTGATACAAGATGGAAATAATCCATGTTGGAAATGCTCTGAAGTATAATACCCTAAATGAGACTGGAGGTGTGCATTAGTCTAACCACTCTAGAAAATAATTTGGAATTATGTGATAAAAGCTACTATATTTTTCAGATCCTTTCCCCCAGTGAACTCATTTCTGGGTATATAACTCGAGAAGATCAATAATAAAAAGAAAGCTCATATCAAAGTACAAAAATATTCATATGAGCACTTTTTATAAAAGTAGCAAAAAAGTAGAAACAAAATGTATACCTTTCAATTGGAGACTGGATGAGTAAGTTGTTGCATATGATGCAATGAAATATTGTGGCATAAGAAATGAGAAGTATAAGTTCAGAGAAAAATGAAAAGACTCGTGTGAATTGAAACATGCAAAAAAAGTCAAGAGAAGAATATATACAATGACTGCAACTATGGATATGAAAATAACACCACCATCAATATCCATGGTTGAATTTGTCCAACTGTTTCTGTTGTCATTATTAGGCTGGTTTAGGAATGGGTGACTGGGAAAAAGACTGTTTACAATTACTGGCTTCCAATTTCATCACTCGACTGAAAATGTTCTTTTCAAGTTCATTAATGATCTCTTCCTCCTCCTCCTCCTCCTCCTCCTCCCAGTTGCCCAGTCTGATGGTGCGAATCCTGCCTGACCCTGTTTTACCCCTCTCTCCTCCTGGACATTCTCCGTGAAAATACTCTTTCACTGATCTCCTTTTACTTGTCTGATCCTCTTCAGCTTCCTCTGCTGGGTCACCTACCATTTTATTCCCTCCAACTGTGAGATTTCCAAGGTTCCTTCCTAGGCCCACTTCTTTTTATTCTTCCTTAGTAGCCTCATCAGCTTCCATTGGATTAATTAGCATCTCTATGCTGATGACTTAGATCTATTTATCTAGGACCAGTCTTTCCCCTAAATATCAGTTCTCAAAACAGATGTCCCATATACATCCCAAACCCGACATATTAAAAACTAAACTCATTTTCCCTCCAAATTACCTATTTTTGTTGAAGAATCCATCATCCTTCCAGATTCTTAGGTTTATAACCCTGACATTACCTTTGACACTTCCCTTTCCAGCATCCTGTATATACAATCATTTGCCATTTCTATGACTTAATATCACTCACACTCTACTATACAACAACCATGTTAGCTCAGGTCTTCTTCAATTCTTACCTAGGTCATTGCAAAAGCTTCCTAACTGGTATCCCTACCTCGTCTCCTTCCTATTGGCTCTAAGATAAAATATAAACTTACTTGTTTACCTTTTAAAGTCTCTTCTCAAAGATTCTCTTGATGTTCTTTGCAAGATGGGTTTAAACTCAGTTCTCTGAAGTCAAGTTCCCTTACTCTTTTCTCTGTCCTCAGAGGCCATATATATATATATTTTATAATCCAACACCTTAATTTCATCCCTGAGACAGAGTGATGCAACATCTTGTCCCACATCATTTCATCAGCATCATGTGCATCTGAGGCAGCATTGGAAATCCCAGGTTTTCCTTACTATTGTTTGAATGTCCTGTCCTCTAATCAATATTGTTTTTATAATAAATTCAGTGATAGATTCTATCTCTAAATTAGGCATCCTTTTATTAAGTCCTGGGCATCCATTTATTAGGCCCTGGCAAATAGTAATTGGTTACTAAATGTTTGCTGGCTGACTGCCCATCAGACACTGTGCTAAGATAGAAAGGAAGGCCAAAAACAGCCCCTGCCCTTAAGGAGTTCACGATCTAAAGAGAAGACAACATGACAACAACTATGTGTATATAAGATAAAAGGATGTTTTGGGGATAATCAACAGAAAGAAAGCACTAGCATGAAGGGGGAACAGGAAACGCTTCTCATAAAAGGTAGGATTTTAGTTGGGACTTCAAAGAAACCAGGGAAGCCAGGAGGTGGAGATGAGGAGGAAGGGCACAGCAGGCCAGGAGTCAGGAGATGGAATATTTTTATGAAGAACATCAAGGAGGCCAGTGTTATTAAACTGCAGAGTAAGTGGGTGGGAGTAAGGATAAGAAGACTAGAAAGGTAGGAGAAAGGCTGGGTTATGAAGGGCTCTGGATACTAAACAGAGGCTTTTACATCTGTTCCTGGAGGTGAGAGGGAGCAATCAGAGTTTCTGAATAGAGGATGATATGTTCAGATCAGCATACTAAGAAGATTTATTTCATGCTGAGTGGGGGATTGACTGAAACAGGGAGATATCAGAGACAGAGATCAATCAGAAGGCTTACTGCAACAGACTAGGCATGAAGCACTGAGGGCTTGCGCCAGGGTAGTAGCAGTGTTAGAAGAGAAAAACGGGCACATAGAAGATATGTTATGAAGGTAAAATCTATAGGACTTGACAACAAATTGAATATGGGGGAAGCAGTGAGAGACACTGAAGAGTTGAGAATAACAAATGAAATAATCTGATGAAAATGTTTTTCCTTAGAGTCTGTGATCATCACAATTGACATTTCTGACATCAATATAGTCCCATTTGAAAGAAAATTATAATTATATATAGTCAGATGATTTACTTGATCACTAACAGATAAAGACATAGGATATTCTAACATTACTAATGGTTAATTAAAATAATTGTTCAAGGACAAAATTGCTTTTCCTCATTGGCACTGACAGGAAAAAAATGAAGGAAAATTAAGATGCAGAAGCATAGAAATACCTATTATCATGACATATCCCAATATTCAAAAACCTCTGAAATTTTCTATTCTCTTTGACACTATTTTAAAGTACAAGATTCTTTAATAAGTAGAACCACATCTTCCATCTACTCAATATATTACTGCTTCCAAACTTCACTCCTGAAGACCATCTCATATTCTTCATTTCCTGGGTTTTTACAGTTTCCTCATTTGCACCTCAACTCCTATCTCTTCTTATCAAACCTTTTTTTCTAATGTATTTCCTAATGCCTTTCCAATAACATATCAAAATTTGATGAAATGATAACATACAATAAATAGTATACCTTATACATAAAATATTTAATGCTAATAATGTACTATTAACAGAACACTTATTTGGAGCTGCTTTCTCAGCACTGGATGTTATATAAGTATTGGTTTATTTAATATATTCTTTTATTAATTTTCTCTTTTAATCAGTAGCAGGAATTTTTGTGATGGTTAGCCAGAGTAAACAGTGTAGTCATTAACTGATACAGACCTGAGTCACAAAGAGTAATCAACATGAAAAAATATTTGCCAGAACCTAGAGTTAGAAGGGACCTCAGAGGCTACCTAATTCTATCCCTGCATTTCACTGTCTTCCTTTTTTTGTTATTGTCACACATTTTGTTATGACACAGCACTGATTTTTCAACACAAACCCAGAAGTCCTACAAAACAAATTTATAAACCCCCCTACTTCTTGGCAAAAATTATTATCCTTTTCTGTAGTTTCCCATGAAGAAGATCCAACTGAATCTGATTATACCAAGATAATTTCATGAAACTGGAAGGCCAAACAAAAGAAGAAAAATGGAAAAGAGTCTGTCAAGATTTCTGTAAGAAACTATTCTCTTCATCAATGACAATGGAGCTACCATATTTGGACTCTACCATCATAATTCCTGTATGAAGAAAGAGCAATGGTATGAGAAACAAAAATGGCAAGAATAGTCAGAATAGTCCAAGTACACATGAAGGAATTCTATAGGATACAACTTAATGTGAGGGTGTCTGGGACTGATTCTCAAGATACACGAAAGACAAGAGGATGATAAACATTTGGGAAAAAAAAGTCCACAGATGTCATAGTTACAAAAAATGGAAATGAGAAAATATCAATAATTATTAATCACTATTCCTGGGTACCTCGGTGGCACAGTGGATAGAGTAATGGTACTCCAGAGTTCAAATCCAGCCTCAGACACTTAATAGCTATGTGGCCCTAGGCAAGTCACTTAGCCCTGATTGCCTCAACAAAAGCATCACTATTGTATTTGCATTTCAACAAAATTTTTCCAAGACTAAGCTATAAATATACTTTGAATGAAGGTATAAGAAGAGAACAGCAGGCTTCACAAATGATGTTCTTACTATTGGAAGGTGCAGAAAAAGTAAAATGCCTGTTGTGATTGTTGATTCTTCAGCAGTCTAATTCAGTGGTTCTCAACCTTCTTAATGCCATGACCCTTCAATACAGTTCCTCATGCTGTGGTGACCCCCCCAACCATAAAATTATTTTCATTGCTACTTTATAACTGTAATTTTGCTACTGTTATGAATCGTAACGTAAATATGTGGTATGCAGGATGTATTTTCATTGTTACAAATTGAACATAACCCACAGGTTGAGAACCGCTGGTCTAATTCAATAAAGCAAGATGGTGTCTTAAATATTTTTGCTTCAGCAAAATTTTACAGCAATGTGTATCTCATGAATACATTAGAATCATACAAGATTCCTTGAAAGATGTAATAACTCTGTTTATTATCATCAGAACTCCATCACAAACACATAGCTTAATTTTTTCAGCATTCCCCAACTGATGCAAATCCCCACGAGTTTCTAATTCTTTTCCACCACAAAAAGAGCTGCTATAAATATTTTTGTACATATGGGTCCTTTTCCTTTTTCTTTGATCTCCTTGAGGTATAGACCTACTGGCAGTATTGTTGGGTCAAAAGGTATACACACTCTTACAGCCTTTTGGGCATAGTTCCAAACTGTTCTTCTGAATTATCAGCTCTACCAGTGCAAGAGTACACCTATTTTCTTACATTCCCTCAAGCATTTGTCATTTTCTTTTTCTGTCATCTTAGCCCATCTGACAGGTGTGAGATGGTATCTCAGAGTTGTTTTAATCTGTGTTTTCTAATTACTAGTGATATAGAGCATTTTTTTCATGACTATCGACAGTGTTGATTTTTTCCTCTGAAATTGGCCTGTTAACATTTTTTGAACATTTATCAATTGGGAAATGACTTCTGTTTATATAAATTTAGCTCAGTTCTCTGTATAATTGAGAAATGATTATGTCTTTATATTTTTAAAACTTTTCATGCCATGCAGTTTGAATAGTACATTTGGTATAAAAAAAAAATCTATTAAAATATTGTTCTTAAACTTTTACAGATCAACATTTGGTCCAAGTGTTCATAGGTAACAAGTTTATCTTAATTTTCTGCTTCCAAAATAGTTTATTGGCTGAATTAACAAGGATATTTTGGAATTGCAAGATGAGGCTTTGTTATCTGTTTATAAATGACAGTGAGGTTTTAGCACTTAAGTCTAGCTATTTGATTGTTTCTTTATAGGTATCCAATAGATGAAAATATTTTTGCAACCTACATGCTGCATTTTTGTTTTACTGCATAGTCAGCCTCCGTTTATCTAGGCTTCTTAAAGATCACTTTCTTGTGTAGGTAATTTTTAGTGTCAGTTACCACTATTTCAACTGCTATTAAAATCTCCTTTATCATAATTGTGTATGACTCTGCCATCTGTTTGATGTTTGTCTATATGTTGTTGGTTGAATTCACGTGGTTGACATTCAAAACATCCAGAAGCATATAGATGTTACCAGCCTTTATGACTGTTTTGTGAAGGAAATTTATTAGTTTTAAAAGCATTTGTTAATTTTTAACTCATTTATCATGTGGTCTGAGAACATTAATCATTAAGCTTCTTTCTCTTATATGACAAGGAAGATACAGATTCCTTGTGGTTAGCCCTGTGTTTCATCAACACTGTATGAGTTTTGTAGGTTCTGATACCATCTAGTCATTCATTTTTTGGTGCCAAAATTGAAAAGGTGATAATTTATTTTAAGTATCATATTAAACTGTAGGATGCCAGTCAGTCTCTAAATAGATGCAGGTTCAGATTTCTTTGTAATATCCATATCACAAAGGTCCACATACCTTACCTGGAGAAGTCCAAGGCAATAGTAAGTTTAACCTTCCTTTACTGGGTCATTTTGGTTTCTATTTTCAAGTTCAAAGTCTCCAGTATTCCTTGGTGTACATTTAGTATTGATGGGGTTTCGGATGCTTTTGTCTGTAACCTCAGTTTGTAAAACCTCACTTTTGATGGGTACCTATGTATGTAACAAGCCTGTGCAATTAAGTTGTAAAAGTCACACTTTCCCCCTGCCATAAAGGCATAATCCCTGCCTCTCCCTTCCCCCAGCCTAAAAGTAGAAAGTCTGCCTAGACACAAGCACCTATGAAAGCTTCAATAGTGTTCTATAAACACACCCTTAGAGAAATGCATGGCCCCTTTGTTCTAAGTGGCCAGCTGCACCCAAAAGCCTTGAGCAACATTATCAGACAAGATAATTCCGTCTCAATATGGTACCTCCTGAATTCCTAATCAGTCTAGTTCCCAGACTTGGAAACAATCAAGCCTATCCTCCCAAAAGCCATATTGGCCATACCTCATTCATCCTTGACCACCAAGTAACCTGGTGATGTGTCAAGCTCAAAACCACATCCCCTCTATCCCCCACTAAGGAATTTACCAGTGAATTATGGGTAATTTGCATGCGCAGTTGATACAAAAAGTGCATGTCCCTTTAAGCACTGACCACTTCTAAACTCCTCCCAAACTCCACCTTTGCCCACCTAGTTAACATAATTAGCCTTTGACTGACAGTTTTAGGGTTATAATAACTGTCCCTCAAGCCACAGCTCTTTGCAGGCTATTCCTTAACCTTTTCCTGCCCGTGGCAGAGTGTAAAACTTTATAACTCTACCTTAGATTCCTGCACTTTGCAGACCCCCCTATTTCTCCTGCCTGCTACTAAGCCTGCATATCAATAAACTTTGAAACTTTGCCAAAAGACAGCTTGGGTCCTATTTGAAATTCTTTTCCAGACAAGAATCCATGAAGGATTATATGAAATCCCTCAGACTCCCTTCAGCACCCAATCTCCCACATCTCTTCAGTATCAGTGGAAAAATTTCCAACGGATGAAGTAGCTATTTAATGTACTTTTTGTACTTTAATGTACTTTTCATGTATATCAGTTCTATTCAAGAATAATTATGACAGATTTCAAATTAGTCAGAACCAGAACATGTTCAAGCTATCTCCCTAGAAAAGGCCATATTTTATGAATTGATTTTTCTTGACATTATTGTGTTCATGTCATGTTTTAAAAAGAGAATAGTTTTTCATGTGAACATCAAATACTTCAGTGTTTGAGAAGTCTGCTTAAATCTATTTAGATATCTGCAGCAGGAGACTAAGCCATGAGTGCAGAACTCAGTCAAAGGTTTGAGATAATCAATAAAGGCAATGCGAATGCTTTGGTACCTTTGTGTGGCTTATTGCATTAATCACTGAATCAATAATGGGCTGTTCTTTATACCTCTGGGGAGTTTTGGCACATCCTTTTTGCACCTCAGTCAGTATACTGTTTTTCTTCAAACTGCTTATAGATTTGTTTTACTAATTCAAGCTACGAATGCCTGGTAAAAAGTACACAAAGCAATTTTATTTGGAAAGTCACTCACTGAGTGGCAGCCCATCACCCTCCCCCCTCCACTTTGATGCAACTATTCTTATCATTCATTAAATTAATAGTAGGCTATACCAATTTCCCATTTCATGTTTGATCCAATAGGCTTTTGTCGTTTTTGACTACTTTTGACCACAGAGAGACAAGAAATTTTCTACGTCTTTATTTAGATGTTTTCTTGCTTCTCTAATTTCTTTGTTTCTCAAGCTTTGATATATGGCATAGTTTTTGAGTGATGCCTAATTGTTTATTCTGTTTTTTAAAATTCAAATCACTTTACCCTTTTGGCTTTCATTTTTAATTATTGATTAACGATTGCAGGAATTTCTGACACATTTTTATTGTTATTCATGTGGCTTTGTGGAGGATGAATTAGAAAGGAGAGATTGGAAGCTGGAAGACCAACTGGGAAGCTATTATTACAACTGCCCAGAAGAGAATCTATGTAAGTGGAGGGAAGGAGATGATAGACAACAATGCCAAAGAAATAGAGGTCAACAATCCCTAGCATGCCAGGCTATGCCAGTCTCTGGTCATGGATTAGTTGCAATGTGGAACAGGGCAAGTTCTACTGCTTATTGCCTTTCCCTCCCTTAGAGATTTAGGTAAGTGACTGATGACTGACTAGAGCCTCCCATAAAATTAAACTGTTTCAGATATTGGCAACATCTTCATAATAATGTATCATAATGGCCAAGTTTTGCTAGCTATGCAAGTTCTCCCCAAGGGCATACAATGCTTGAGCCTGCAAACTTATTATTATTAAAAGACATGGACACTAAAGGCCATCCTAATAGTCTGTTATTAAAAGTTTTTTAAATGGAGTTAACTTACTAATATATTAAAAACTTTTGCTTCAGTGCAAACAACATGAAAAGTCAACCATTCAGAAATGTAATAACAACATTCTATTTGGGAAGTAAACTTTAAAAAAATACTCAAATCAACGTGGAAAATAGGAAATGTTTAAAAAGGCCAAATGCAAAGCCAAATCTGATATATTACATGGATCAGAAAATCTTCATTCTGATGCTTCTGGTATCTTTATACAGTTTTACTTTGCACTGCATATTAAAAAAAGAAATGCAAAAACGTCTAGAGTGATAGCAAAAAGAGGTTTTCAGAGAGCATCGTTTTTTTTTTCCTCCTCAGATGTTTTACTGCATTTTCATTAGATTTCATCAGCTTCAGTAAAAGACCATGCTTTCTGATGGCAATGCCAGGAAAGGGGTATACTGAGAAAAGATTCTTCAGTAATTGTTTATTAAATTGGGTCTTTTGCTTAGTTTTCTGGCAGCTGACCTTTAATGTATCCAGGATCTGAATACTGCTTTCTAGTGCTGTGATTATTCCATATGAAGGCGAAAACCTGTTCCAATGTTAGAATCCAGTCCAAACAAATAAAACTGAGCATGGAAAAATCTCAGGTCAAATTTTCTCTATCTTGAATATAATAGAAACTGTACTTTTTTCAAAGTTGTTTTAAAAATGTCACACATATTTTTCTGAATCCAATTCTATCTTGCACAGTCATACACTGGGAACAGGTAAAGAAAAGGGGGCTTTATTCTTTTTATGTAAAGGCAGAACACATAAGTGCAGATTGCTACTGATGGAATTAATTACTCATGTGGAAGAGTCTGGAAACTACTTCTGGAAGCATCATGATGAGACGTGATTGAGAGGTCTTGGAGAGATTTTGGAGCATGCGTAATTACTCTATAACAGATTATAGTCTGTTAAGTACATGCTCAATAGTTGCCTCTCTGATTGACTTCAGTTGAGGAAATGGAAATGAAGGAGCCTTCATAAGGCAGTAGACAGCACACACATTTCTCTCTAGATTTGACTTCTCTTCAGCTGACTTTATTTCTGCCAGGTGGTGTCCAGGGAGTGAATGCTGAAAGAGGGGAAGCCTCAGGCCTTCTATTCATCTGAGGCCAACATGTTCTCTATAAATATGGTTCTTGGTTCTTTGCCTGCCTTGGCTTTTTGTTCTTTCATTCTGGTGAAGGACGTTGCAGTGAAGACCTTTCAAGGAATCCAAGAGTCCAAGTGTTCAATCCACGCTGGGTTTTGTACCCAGCTCAGCACTTGATGGATCAATGCTATGCAGAAACTGTGCTAAGTCTGAATCCACTCTCCCTAGAGATGGAGGTGGTACAGGGGAAGTATGCCCCCCCCCCCAGTGTTGGGGGTAGGGAAAGTACTCCTGGTTTTGTTTTATCTTTAAAGTAAATACCATTTTGTAAATGCTAAAATATCTCATCAGTTCCAAAGTATTTGATTATCATCTCTATGAAGATGACTCTCAAATTTGTTTTTTCAGTCCTAATTTCTCTCCTGACCTCCAGAATGACATCAACAACTGCTTAATGAATATCTCAAACTAATTATTTTTTTGCCGAAGCCTCCCATTTCAAACTTCCCTATTATTGTCAAGGGTATCACTGGTTACTCAAATTGGCAACTTAGTGAAGTCTCAACTCCTCCCTTTTACTTACTCAACTGACCCGTGCTACCAAGTTTTGTCATTTCTAACTTCACAACATCTCTCACTGACCTTCCCTTGTCTGGAACCACATACACAAGCAACCATTTTGGTTTAGGTACTCTTTACCCTCGTGCCTGATCTACTACAATGGCTTTCTGATTTATTGTACCTGCCTCAGTGACTCAATGACTCCCTACGCAGTCACCAGGAGACAGGCTCCCTAGTTTTTCCCCAATCCAACCCATCTTTCAAATCAATTGCCAAAATGATCACCCTAAAGATGTGTAGCCATGTCACCCCCTTACTCAATGGCATCTAGTGCTATCCCTTTTACCACCAGGATCAAGTATAAACCTCCCCTCCTCCCCACCCCCCACTTTGGTTTTTAAAGTCCTCCCCAAGCTGGCCCCTTTCTACTTTTCCAATCTTCTTATACTTTACTCCTTCCTGGGTCTCTGGACTCTATTCCCCAGTGGCTGAATTTTTAAAAATGAGACACTCAATCACTCAGTCTCAACTTCTGCATAACCATGCCTGAAAAATGTTCCCACCTCACTTTGGTCTCCTGACTTCCTTTAAGTTCTAGTTACAATCCCACCTTCTACAAGACGTATTTCCCTTAATGCTAGTGCCTCCTGTCTTTAGATTATCTCCAAATTACTCTCTATATGTCTTATATGTACGTAACTGTTTGCATGTTGTCTCCCCCATTAGAATGTGAGCTCCTTCAGGGGAGGGACTGTTTTTGCCTTTTTTTGTATCCCCAGAGCTTAGCACAGCACATGGCCTGTAGTAAGCACTTCCGATGTGCTTGTTGATAAATGATCATGCTGATAACATCTTCATATAAAGAGGTCCCACCAGTCTGGTTTAAGGCTGTATCTTCAGACGAAGAAGCGTTATAGCTATATCCAGTTACAGACATTCTGCTACAAAATTCTCAGGTCCTTGAGAAACAAATCTAGATTTGCTGAGTCTGCAGGCAAAATGGTCTTTTTCAGTCACAGTACAATTTGGATTGTGGGCTAGGGAGGTGGTTAAGTAATTCTCTAGGAATAGATAGGTTTAAACCAGCATATTTGGAGACTCTAGAAAGGGAATAGAAAGGTACTTTCCTCTTTTCCTGAACATGATATTTTGCTCTTTCAATTAATCCTGATATGCCTATAAAATAGAATAATGAGACAGATCATCTACATTTTGCAGATGGTGTAGAAAATAAGCAATGGAGATTGATTAATTCTAAAAGCTCTGTCAAAGTTAATAGCAAATTCTAAAATGTTAAATAAAATTTCTTGTAGTTCTTTTGAAAAAATGCTTTCATATTTATTTAGTTAAGAGGTAGCAATACTTGAGTTGAAAGAATTTTGAACTTAGAATTAGAAGAGATGCGAGTTTGACTAACATTAGTTAGGCAAATTGGTTAATGTCTGAACTTCAGTTTTGTCATTTGTTAAACAGAGTTAATAATGCCTGTGTTATTGGGAGGATCAGGTAACGTTACATACATAAAACATTTTACAAACCTTAAGGTGTTAATACATGTGTTCTATTAGTATCATCTCACAGATACCCTTTTCCCCATGATATCTCAGAAAGAAATCAAACAGAAATGTATATGCATGTAAATTCCTACAAGATTAAGTGAATGTGTTGCATAGTGGACTGAGGGGTTAGCTAGTTAGAAGGTCTGAATTCAAGTCCTTCCTCTGATATATACTAGCTCTGTCACTGTGGGTACTCACAATTTATCAGCATCCTAGGTAATGCTGTAAACTAATCTGTATCTGTAGAGCAAGTTTACAAACTAAAAGTTCCCTATATCTATTTAATTACAGACTGTTTTGATCCAAGAATGATCAAAATTTTGGACACTGACATAGAGACTTCATTTCTAAAAATGAAACACTCCCTCTACTAAAACTATTGTAGTTATGTCAGAACAAGATTTATCAATAGTTAATTAAAAATCAACATACAAAGAATTAATCAAAGGGTTGATTTAATCTACTGAATTAAATTTCGGAGGGTAGATTGAAAAATGGATGGTTATATATGATAACCATAATTTCAGTGAAGAAAAACTGTTTAAAACTGCCTAAGGCATTTTACTACATTCATTATGACAAGAGACCAAGGACAAAGAGAATAATCCCAAGGAAAAAATGTTTAATAGCATTAAATGTGATAATGCAAATAATCTGACACAATAAACAGATCTCAATTTGAGATTATGTGTCCTCTCTTCCCATCAAAAACTGGAAAATGGCATAATATAATTTCTTCCTGAAAGATTAGGCACTTTGGGTTAGCTTTAGAGAAATCTTCACAATCTCGAGGCTTCAGAATTAGCTGGTATTTATAGCCTGGCTTCCTAGAGTGTTCATTTTCTCCATCTGCTGGTTGTTGATATAACGTAACCTTATATTCTGATTATGAAAACACAGCAAGAATGAAAGCTTTTCTCCTTTTAATATTTTACAATAAACTTCTGGCTTCGTATCTTAGTGCGAGACAGCTATTCCATTTCCAAAAATGTCTAAATGAGTAAAAAAACAAAAAACAAAAAAAACTAGGTCAGTAACAGAGCTGAATTGTATAATGTGAATACAAGCTCTGGTATTTAATTTCTGTAAAAAAAATTAAAAAGGTAATCTGTGGCAAATTACTAATAGAAACTAAAAAGTCACAAAGAGAAGATGACTACCATTAAAATATCTTACTTGGAACATTTTTAGTGGAGTCAGATCAATTCTTTATGAGGCTTTAGCTCAAGTGGAAAAAAAAGTAACTTTATTTCACCTAAAAATAATTCTCTTGAATAATTTTCTAACATTACATTTAATTTTTTAAAGTATTATAATATTGTGAATAAAATACTGTATTTCTATATGTTAATATAAAAATGATTTTTAGATTTTGGTTAAAAAAACTTACTAGAAATGTGTATGTACACATGTGAAAGCATGACTTCCTATGATGGTTCTAGTTACCTTACAGACCATTTGAATTCTTGATATTCTGAGTACACAGTTTCAATTCAGACTTAATGTTCTAATAAAACCTGTTACATTTTAGAAAGGTGAGAGGTTACTTTCACATCACATATTTTAATGGCAGTGTTATTTGTCCCTTAGCCTTAGTTCTGAGTCACAAACGTCTTCAAAAGTTAAACCTGAAGTAGGAACGACAGTGGATGGAGGACAGGCTTTGGAGTCAGAAAGAGGCAAATCTAAATCTTGCTTCATACACTTACCACATAGGTGACTCTAGGCAAATCATTTAACTTTTCAGCCTCAATTTCCTCATGTTAAAATGGGGATAATTATAGCACTTATCTGAGAGGGTTGTTGTAAGAATCAAATGAGAATCTATGTAAAATGTTTTGCAAACCTTAAAGCATGATACAAATATTAGCTATTCTTATTTACAATAACTCCTCCCCTCAACTCATATGGTACTAAAAATGACTGCTTTTCAGAAAAATGTAATAGAGTAATCTCAAGAGTCAAGGTTGTATAACTTAGAAATACAGCCAAAAAAGCATAGCTTACATCTCTATACAATAAAACTGTATGATATATACTATAAATGAAAAGTAAACCCTAAGTATATCAGGTTTTAAAAAATCCTCTCTGATCTACTCAAAACATTTGAAGTTGCAGATGTTATAGAAAGCACCCTACATTTTTACAAAAATATAATACAGATATGTGTGGCATGAGCGTGTGATAACAGGAGTCAAAAACTGGACAATCTGCTAATAGAGAACAATTAATTTTTAAAAATATTTTCCTTGATTCAATACAGATGTGCAACTCATGGGAAAAAAATAGTACTGGTGACAATTTTTGATAAATCAGAATTAGGTAAATACAATCAAAGATGTAGATATTTCTGCTTCCCCAGACTGACATCTGTGTATGTCTCTGAATGCAGCCTTTTAAAATATTAATGCCTTGAATTCACATGTTGAATTCAATATAAAGAATTCAAGATAGTTTATGAAGATCAAAACCATTATCTTCTCTGTGAGGTTCATTCGTTTTCCTAATAAGCTTTATAATTCAGTCACTCTATGTAGAGAGTAGGGTATCAAATTCAGAATTACAGTGGGCCTTCTAGGATATTTTGTTTTTATATGTTGCGTTACATATGTTGAGATCTGGATCATTATAGTAAAATATATTTTGATCCACAGGTTGCATTGTATTTTTTTTTAATTTTTTTTCTTTTTGCTTTTTGGAGGGCAGTTGGGGTTAAGTGACTTGCCCAAGGTCACACAGCTAGTTTTTGTGTTAAGTGTCTGAGGCCAGATTTGAACTCAGGTCCTCCTGACTCCAGGGCTGGTGCTCTATTCACTGCACCACCTAGCCGCCCCTGCATTGTATTTCTATCTTTAAAAAGTATTATCTTCACTTACATTTGCAAATATTGTTCATATAAACAAACACCTTCAAGAAAAAGAGACACACATTTTCTTTTTTAATTTTTCTAGGAGAGGTTTCCTATGTTTGTATGGCTCTGTCACCTCCAAGATCAAAATGAAAACTCTCTGGTGTCCACAGACCTGCATGACCTAGCCCAATCCTCCCTTCTAGTCTTCTCACACCTCACACCCTAGTAATACCAGCCTCCTTGGTGTTCCTTGAATAAGACACTCCATCTCCCGACTCTGGGCGTTTTCAGGCTGTCTCTCATGTCTAGAATGCTTTCCCTCCTTTACTCCTCCTGTCTTCCTTGTGCTCCATTTCCCTTTCCTTCTTAGTTACAGTGCCTTCCCTCTGTTGATAAGCTCAAATTTATCCTCTGTCAATCTTGTTTGCATGCTGTCTTCTCCATTAGGCCATGAGGTCCTCAATCACAGGGTGTGTCTTTTGACTTTCTCTGTATCCCCAATGCTTAGCACAATAACTGACACACAGAAGCAGTTTAATGAAGCTATGACTGACTTTATGATGGGTCAATATACACGTAGTACAAGTATATGCATATGTACATACAAATAAAATGATACATATAGCTACATGCATATGTACTCACAGGCATGAGTGCATACATGAATGTATAATGCAGGTATATATATGTATGAGTGCATAAATATACACATAGCTATACATACACAGAGGATAAAGATGGTCTGTGATTTTATTGGTATAAAGAGTTCCCAGGTTAGGAAGTACTTCCACTAATGCAGGTCTAAACCTTCTCTGCAGTTTACAATCCTAGATCATGGCTTAGGGTACTGTGAGGTTAAATTGCTTGTTCAGGTTCAGAAAGCCAGTATGTTTCAGTGTGAACCCCGGTCTTCCTGGGTCTGAGGAAATGTTGCCTGATCACACACAGAAACCCACTATAAAATTATTATACTGATAATTACAAAGCTAATCGTCAATAAAAAGTTATTTAGAAAAAGACTTTTCTTTTGCCATCTTTGCTGTAGTTAATGATTTAAATAGTATAAAAAGATGATACTAATGCCTGCAAATTTTCATCTAAAGTAACATTATATCAAGATTTTAAAAATTTAATTTTAAGTTTCAAATTTTCTCCTTCCTACCTCCCCTTCCCATCCGTTAAAAAAAGCAAAGAAACCAAAACTATAACAAATATGTATAGTCAAGCAAGACAAATCTAAACATCATTCTATATGTTTATGTATATATGTGTACACATATATGTACATGTATATGTATATAAATATGCACACACACATACTTTAATTTGTACTGAGTATATTACCTCTCTGGAGGTAGAGAACATATTTCATCATGAGTCCTATAGTGCTGTGTTGGTCAGAGCTCCTAAGTCTTTCAAAGTTGTTTGTCTTTATAGTACTGTTTGTATAAACTGTTTTGCTCATTTCACTTTGCCTTAGTTCACAAAAGTCTTCCCAAGTTTTTCTGAAATCATGCCCTTTCTCATTTCTTACAGTACATATGCCATAACTTATTCGGTTATTCCCCATTGATGGGTACCTTTTCATTTTCCGGAAAATTTTTTTTTTTTGCTTTTTGGAAGGGGAAGTGTGGGGCAGTTGGGGTTAAGTGAGTTGCCCAAGGTCACATGGCTAGTAAGTGTTAAGTATCTGGGGACGGATTTGAACTCATGTCCTCCTGACTTCAGGGCTGGGGCTCCATTCACTGCACCACCTAGCCACCCCTCATTTTACAGTTCTTTGCCACCATTAAAAGAGGTGTTATAAATATTTTTGTCCATGTGTCCTTTTCTTCTTTCTTTGATTTCTTTGGTTTATAGATCTAGTAGTAGTGTCATTGTGTCAAAGGATAAGCAGAGTTTAATAGCTTTTTGGGCATAGTTCCAAATCAGTGGACCAATTCAGAGCTCTGTGAACAGTACACTAATATACCTGTTTTCACACAGCTCCTCCAGCATTGGTCATTTTTGTTTTTTGTTAACTATGGTAATCTGTTGAGTCTGAGGTAGTCAAATTAAGTTTTTTCACATGAATATTACATAAGGAAAATCATTAAACATAGAAATTCGAGAGAAAATGGTATTTGAAAATTACCTTTCAAATAAGTCACCTACTTAAATTAGTAGAGTGTATGAGTAATCTTTTAAAAAATGAGATACAATTCTGTAAATACTTAAATTCATTAAAAGTATTGATGAAATACTTGTAGTGCCAAAAGGGACATTATAGATCATATAGTCAATCTGCGTATTTTATAGATGAGGAACATGGCTCTGAAAAGAGAAGTAACTTGCCCAAAGTTACATGCTAGTTAGAAGCAGTCAGGATTAGGGCTTGGGCACAATGTTCTTATTACCATATCGCCTCCCAGATTAATAAATGACCATCTTAACACATACTTCATTTACTGAGGCCACCAAAAAGGGTCTTGACTGTAAAATGATGGCTGAATGGGGTTTAGCATATGGTGCTGAATAATGAGTCAGGAGTTATGTGTTCTAGAATTGGGTCTCAGCCACTATGTGGCCCAATTTAGGCTACGATTCCAACTATTATATGATTCATACAACTGGGGCCCAGTTTGTGTCGGAATGTAAATCTTGTATTTAAGGAGGACGTGGATGCTACAAGATATGCAATGCTCAGGCAAGATAGTTTTTCAGCTGAGGCTTGGGAATGTTACATGTCTTTTTTTTCTACTTCATTCCACTCATATAAAGAAAACATTACCCACATCCTTTCACTACTAGAGGACTCTACCACCTTTGGGTGAAATCTTTTCAGGGAAGTATTTATTACAATGAACAAAACAGTTTCACTTCTACGGATAGATAATTCAATGCATGAAAACCTGAAATTTGATTTTTGGTACACCTAAGTAACAAGTCATTAGATTTATTTTCTCTTGTTTAATGAATTTTCAAGACAGAGGCTCTGTAATAAATATTTTTTTTCTTTTTTTTGAAACAAAGATATAATTTCAACCCTAAATTAGGAAATACGCTTGAGGGATTATACTATGATTAGATCTGGGAAACAAATACTGCTATAACCATAAACAGAAGGAAAATAACAAAAAAAATGCATAATGAACCTTGAATAGCATCACCTAAAACAAAAAACATGATAATTTTATTATGGCTATATTTATGCTAGAATTTGAAGTTATTATTTAATTTTTATTCAGCCTATTGATTTAATATAACATATTATTTACAAGATCGGGTAAATACCAAATGTATAAGCTTTTAGAGACATTTAAAAACCTTTAAAAACCAGCACTGATGAACAGGGTATACTCTATAATTCTACTATATGGAACTAGAAGGTTTCTAAGACTTCACAGTAAATAACAGCAATGCAGCATATTCTACCTTGGTTTTCAATATCTAGGTCACATGAACTATTTTGGATGCTGCAAATATAAAATAACATAAAACAGGTAGATTTTTGAAAAGTCAACAAGAAACAATGGCTTAGTTCTGAATTATGAATGAAATGCATACCATGATTGGGGTGAATAATAACTTTGGATTAAAACAGTACCCATTGTTGTAGAAATGGAATCACCCCTCCCTTTATGTATATTAAATAAAATCCTTTAGGAATTTCATAACCTTTAAGACAAGGCTTTTTTTTTTTAAACTGCTATATGAGATATTCACATTTAGGACAGAATAAAAAGGCAGGTATAGATAAAACAAGCTATAGCGAAAAACACTGCAATGTCAACAAAAAACATACCATGCAATTTAGTAATGATGCTACACTGGATACTCATTGGAAGCTCTTGTTTCCAAACACAATCATGTTAGGTATAGGCACTCACAGTAACATTAGAAAGTACAATATGCTTAATCATATATCTCACAACTTCTTTTAAATTTATTTTTTATTTGTTTTCTTGTTTACATTATTCATTTTCATTACATTTTTGAATTACAAATTTTCTCCCCATCTTGCCCCTGTCCCAACCCTAAAACAGCAATCCCACTTTAAAGCCCCTCCCCTGCTCTGCTCTCTTATTTTCTGGTAGGGCAGGGAGGGTCTCCCTATCCCAGTCCCTGTATATCTTAATTCCTAGTTGCAGGTATTACAGAACTTTAAATTCTAGATTCTTTTAATTCCTCCCTTGTCACCCACCCTCACTGGAAGAACACTTAATTCAATATAGGCTGTGGATGTGTGATTATACAGGACATCTTCATAGTGGGCACATTGTGACAGTGATCATCTGTCTCTCCTTCCTATCCCTCCGCCCACCCTTGTTCTGTTCTCTACCCTGTCCCTGTCCCTTTACTGAAGTGTGTGCTTCCA
>CM053596.1:203341213-203363821 GCA_028646575.1 Pseudocheirus occidentalis
CACGATCTGGATCCAGGCCACTCAATGCAAGAGCACTTGGCCCTGATCAATCGATTCAGCCCCCCTGCTGAGTCCGCAGGCCAGGGGCTCTGAAGCAGCCTGGTGGGGGCCGCTGGTGGATCCAGCAGTTCCCTTTCCCCACTGCTTCCTTGCCCCGGGGGCAGATTGGCCGAACTCCTTTACCACCCGCAAATTAATTTTCAAAGCTTCATTTTCACTAACCGTCTCTCTGACGGAAGCTCCCCTCAGGCAGGTGCTTTAGATTTTCTTTGAAGTAGACTCAAGGTTGGGAGGCTCACTCCTCCTGGCTGCGGCTGTGGTTTTGGGCTGGCTGGATCTCTGCTGTGCTGCTGTGCGAGCTGCCCCTCTCCTGTCCCTGTTCCTCACGCCTTGGCGGAGGTGCTGGAGGCTGTAGAACCACTGCTGACTGGCTGTGGGGCTCAGCTCAGCTCAGCCCAGCTCCTTCCCACCATCCCAGGCCTGGCTCCGGTCTCGGCTTCAGGCTGTTCCAGCATTCGTTCTGGCTGCTGCGCTGAGCCCCTACTGCCGAGCTGCCTTCAGCGAGAGGTGTGTTCTCTGTATTTTTGTGAGTCTGAGAGTCCTAGACTTTCCTAGACTTTGTCTGGGCTCATATTTTCTGGGTGTTTAGGGTGGCGGTGTGGGAGCTGCGAGACCTTGCTGCTTCTACGCAACCATCTTGGCTCCGCCCCCTATCTCACAACTTAAGACCCATAGAGGATAGGATATATTTTAATTACAGAAGAGGTCCAATAGTTCTTGCATTTATTTTCAGATTTTGATGACAATTATTTTTTGTTGAAATTTACTGAATCAATTATGTGATTTTAATAATTCTTCTCTGTCCTAATTAGTTGATACCAAAGTAATCAGGAAGTAAATGCACATTACATAATGTTATATCCTAATCTTGTCTATGAGGAATTGGGAATATCTCAAAGAGAAAACAGGGGGAAGGGAACATAAATCAACATTACAGTAATGTGCTTTTAAATGACTTGTAAAGATAGAGTTTTGATATAGAAACCATTCCTATTATCATACATATTTGTAGATTCTGTTATACTTAAAAGCATAGGTATTCAAGCAAGATGAATATAGTTTTTTTAAAGATGAATATAGTTTTAAGTTTTCAAATATCTCAAAGTATAGAGAAATCTTTCAAGTACGCAAGTAATCATAAACTTATTTTGTTAGGTATGAGATTCTTTCAGGTATATGCTGTCCCACTTTATACATCATTTGGGGAAAAACAATGAAATCATCATATACTTACAGATTTTAAAATTTGGAAATGAGTATTTACTATAGCTAAATGTAATGTAGGCAGTTTCTGGATGGACCTGTACTATCTGTTTAAACTGCTCATTCCAAATGGTTTCAAGGTGCTCATAAGCGAAAAAAAATCATAGTTTTTAGGAAAAGCAGCAAGAAAGGAAGTTGCCAAGAATGCCAGGGAAGATAAAGGATAATATTTAGTGGTTCTTTGCAAAAGAACTTTTCTACCCTATGTGAGAAGAATATTTAGTAGTGGCAAGACCAATCAGTTAACTAGAAAGCACTGATAATATGCTTACCAGGCACTGTGCTAAGGTTGTCATCATTAAAAAAAAAAAGTGACATGGTTCTTCCAGGAGGATGTCAGGAGGGGAGCTGCAGGACTTTGAGTTTCCCACAATGCACAGTATTACCTTCTTGGCCTTCATGGGGCAGGTCCAAGGGCATGAGGAGGCAGTTTCACATTGCTGTCATCTTTAATAGTCAGAAAGTGGTCCAGGTGGGGTGAAGGAAGGAGCCAGGAGGGAGGAACATGCCCAGCCCACAGTATGGGATTGACTGGGATTTTTAGAGTCTGTATGGATTGGTGCTGATTTAAATGGAAACAGAACTTGGTCCCCTGAGCAGTATTTGACCCAGACCAGCATGTAACCACAGATAATGTGATGTAAAGTAAGTGACAACAAGCTGTTAATGCATAAGTTGGCACTTGTTGGCAAAGACTGTCCGTGCCCCTGGATAGCCTTCATTAAGTTAGCTTGCTAAACACCAGTGACATCAGGAAACAGCTGGGAGAGAGTATTCTGATATCTATACCAGGGCTAGAGTGGGAAATCTCCACCCTCACCTTGGGCCATAGAACCACTGCCCTTGTAGGAGACAATCCATACAGCAGAGAGAGGTAGCAGGCCCTTTGACAGCAAAGAAGACAATATACTATGTATTCAGGAGAAAAGTAATCTTGGCAACTGAGACTTGAGTTGTAGAAAGGAGCAGGTCCCAGCAAATACTCTCCCAGAAGAGATGCTATGCCCAGAAGACAGCAAATATAAAGGCTCCTTAAATAGGGAAAAGACACTGAGTCTCTGCTCTCACCAAGAGTACCAGTGACCATATCTAACCTGACACAACTTTCCTCAATCCTTGTTGAAACGGATTCTCCACCACGTCTGGCTCTGCTGACTGCCTTTTCCTTCTGTCCATGCTCTCCTGTCCAGATTTTATGACCATTCTCTCCATTCTCCTCCCACCCAT
Organism: Pseudocheirus occidentalis; assembly: GCA_028646575.1. Classification (NCBI taxonomy): domain Eukaryota; kingdom Metazoa; phylum Chordata; class Mammalia; order Diprotodontia; family Pseudocheiridae; genus Pseudocheirus; species Pseudocheirus occidentalis. Next base: position 203,343,764 of record CM053596.1, read on the forward strand.
TCATTCCTTGTCACTCTCCTTTTCTGAACCTTCACTCATGTCATTGCCAACTGACCATGGGAGTAGCCCAAGGCTCTGGTCTGAGGGAGAAGCAGAAGGCAGCACGTGCCAGGCTGGTCAAAACAAACAGCACCACAATGCTGATCTTCCTTTAGACCTTGATGGAAACAGCCTTGGACACTGAGGCCAAGCACACTGGGAATGGCAGTGCTTCCATCACAGCCAGATCTGTTTCTAGCCCAGTCTCCACAACTATTACTGGGGAAATATTATTGCGGAGAGGGGAGACCACCTTCTGTGTTACCATCAGCAACAACTTCTGACTAACTACTACCAATAGGCAGATAGGCAATGGAGCACCCACCAAGCCCACCAGTCTTGCTTCTAGTCTAGCCCTCACAGCCATTATACAAGGAACCAACTTCTGTTGGGAGGGGCCAGCCACCCCTACCAACTGTCACCAAGAGGATAGGCAAGGCACCCTGAGGGACAGACAGGATGCTGCATGTACTAGGCCAGTGGTTCTCAACCTTCCTAATGCCTGACCCCTTAATACTTGTATGTGGGCGCATCTGCATGTGGGCAGACCTGCCTGGAGACTGATAGAGAAACGGTGTCTCAGTTCCTAAGAGCATCAGAAATATGTGTTTTCTGATGGTCTTAGGTGACCCCTGTGAAAGGGTCGTTTGACCCCCAAAAGGGCTGCGACCCACAGGTTGAGAACTGTGGTGCTAGGCAATAAAATGACTAGTATCACTGTAATTACTCTCTTTCCTCAGATTTTGATGGAGATAGCCTAGAACCCTGTACTCTGGGATTGGCACTGTTTCTAGCCCACTGCCCTTGGCCTTCATCCTAGGAGAACTTGTAGTACATCTTCTGTGCAGTGAAGCCCAGAAATTGCTCCTACAGGTGCTATAGTTGAAGCTACTGAAAATTCAGAACAGGGCTTAGTATATAGTAAGGCACTTAATTAATTTGTAATGATTGACTGACGCTGGAAAGTTAAGTTGGGATCAGGTTCTGTAAGGCTTTTACAAACCAAACAGAGCAGTTCATATTCAGTCTTTACAGGCAACAGGAAACCACTGGAGTTGACTGCTGAATAGGGGAGTCATGGTCAGATCTAAACCTAAAGAAAATTACTTTGGCAGTGGTTCGTAGCACAGTTTAGAACGGTGATACCTGAATCAGGGAAACCAATTAGAAAACTCCTTCTGGGAATGGTGGTACATTTCTTTAATTGCTCCTATTAATAGGAAAATTCTATCATCTGGTGGATCCCTCAAGCTCAGAAGTTCTAAGCTGCAGTAGACTTAGCCAATCTGGTGCCTGCATTAAGTCTGGCACCAAAGTAGTGACTTCCCCAGTCAGGAGGCACCAGGCAATCTAGCATGAATCATCCCAGGTCAGAAAGAGGGCAATAACAGCCCCTGGGCTTATCAATGACTACACTTCTGGCATGGGCAAGATTGGGAGACTCAGACACTAAGGGGAAAAAAAAAGGGCTCTTACAATCGTTGAGGTAAGAAAAAATGGGGGACTGAACTAAGGTGATGGCTGGGTGAGTAAAGATAAGGCTTTCAAGACTGCAAGATCAAGCAGATGAATAGCTATTTGAGGGAAAGGAGAGTAAAGAGTTGTGATTAATGTTGAGGTAATGAATATGGACTGGAAGGATGGTGATGCCTTTGGTAGGAATAGGGAAGTCTGTAAGGGGGAAGTGTTCTGGAGAAAATGACCTCAGTTTTGGACATAATGAATTTAGGAAGTCAAAAATGAGCTCAGGTGCCACTGCAAGTGAACATTCCTGGTCCCCTAGGCTACTGGTGCCTGCTCTGTATGGTTATCTTTAATCTACTTTGTATGTATGCTGTCTAAAGACATATGCACCTTTATGTGTACATATAAGGTTTTAGACGGGAGAGATTTGTTTTGGATTTTTTCTTTGAATCTCTAGTATTTAGAACAGAATCTGGCATGGGTACTTAATAAATGCTTATTGAATGATTAAGTGAAAACCAAATCCAAGCAAAGGAGAGGAGGCTGTAATATTCTTGGAAGGAAGCTGAAAACAAGATGAGCAATCAGGTATTTCCTTTTTTTCAGGTAAAAGAATTGGGTCTAAATTAAAAATCACTGACATTGATATGTTCAGTATACTTTCACTTTTATCACTGTAAGGGAGATGTAATTCCTCTGAACATAAATCTGTAGAAAGGCAACACAAAAGAATCCCCAAACTGAAATTCCTTTTAGATCTGTTACTATTTTAATCAGACTGAGCACATGGATTGCACTACTGATAGGGTTGAACACAATTGTTATTTTCTTGATGTTGCTGTGGTTGTGTGTATGTCTAAGCATGTGTGTGCGTGTGTTTCCAATCATTTTTAGGAATGGATGGAAAAATAAATGTATTTGCTTTAAAAAAGATTTTTCAATTCACTTCCTCAAAAAAAAAAATTCCTCAGAACAGAATAACATTTGCATCTAAGAAGTCTACCAATGATTCTAGTTTTAGGAAGACATTATCTTCCCAATTCAAGCATCAGAATTCTGAAAGTCCTCAAAGGTAAACTGACAGATATAGGATTGATGACCTCCTATAATTTAAAAAATATCATGCAATCTAAAGGGCCATTAAGAGGATGACTGACTAATGTCCTAAGGCTTTGCCTGGGGCCTATAATATCACCTAATAATTATTCACTACCTCCTAGAAAAGCCCGAAGCTAAAACTGTGATTGCTATTTAGAATTAAATACCTTGAAAATTTATTTAAAAACCAACTCCTTTCTACAATTTCAGGGTCTGTTTAATTCATATATATCTTTAGAGGATTAGCTGAAGGAATCATGGATGTCAGCGGGTCAATCTGTTCCATCAGTTGTTTTCTACTGAATTTATAATGAAGTATTTTAATACTAAAGAAAAAAAAGAGGAACAAAAAACTGAAAAGAATTAATGGTGAGGGGTGAGGAGGTAATAACGGAAATAAGAGTTAGGTAAACTTACAACTACATAGGGATACAGATGTGTTTTATACACACACACATCTCATGACTTTTCCCTTTATCAATATAAATGTTGACAAATATTAATTCATATATTTAGTAAAGAGGAAAAGAGGGGATAAAGCAGAATCTCCTGCAATAACATGCTTCTTTTATAGATCCTAATTACTTTTTCCTAATTCAGGTTCTCAAAAAACCCCAAAACATTCTTTCCATCTACTCTGTAAACCTCTCTTCAGAGCTTTATTTCTAACACTGACTTCAGAAACTCTCTTCTCCCTGTTGGTCACTTTGTCTGATTCAAGTGGTTTGAAAAGCTAAGAGTAACAGTAACCTATGTATTCTGGGTATGAGAGACACCTAAAGCAAAGTTTTTTTTTCTTTTCCTTTCTTATCCACTGATTTTATTGGTGCAAAAGCAGTTTAATTTTATGTGACTCTAAATGATCTATTCTATCTTTTGTGATTACCTCTGTCTTGTATATATACCTCATCCAATTCTCTTCTAATTGTTTTGGGTATGAACTTTAATATTCAGGTTGCACATTCATTTTGAGCTTATTTTATCAGATGCCATAAGATGGTTTTTGAAGACTAATTTTGCCCAACTAGTTTAGCAAGAACTTCCTTCTAATTTTTCTATCAGTTCTTGTTAAATAGGAGTTCACTCCCAAGTAAATGATGTCCTCAGGTGTATGAAACATTGGGTTGAGTTCAATTTTTAAAAATTCTTTATACGGTCTCTTTAACTGATCTACTTTAATATTTTTAAAGCAGTGCCAAATAATTTTAAGGATTAGTGCTTTAGAGCAGAGGTGTCATACTCACAGAAGGGCTACAACCACATTAAAATGTAATTGGGAAATGTTTAATAAAATAAATACAAATATAATGCAACATAGATAATGCTAATTTGTGGTTTCCTAAGTCAATATGAGTTTGGCATCACTGCTTTAAAATATAATTCGAGATTCTGAAATGGTATTTTACCTCCATTACTACTATTTATCTTCATTAGTATCTTTGAGATACTATACTGAGTGAATTTTGTTGCTAATTATCTAGAATCATAAAAGTATCCTCAGAAAGTCTGAAAAAGCACTAAAAAAGCACTAAATTTATATATTTATTATACCCCCACTTTGACAGGAGAGAGTCTGCTTCATGTTGCCTCCATTGCACTTATTTAAAGCACTAAATTTATATATTAACAGGTTCTGTTGTGATTTTTATTGTACTGCTACAGCTCAGCTTTAGACATTGAATATCAATCCTATTATTTAAGTAGTTATTTCTTTCAATGTTTTGCAATTGTAGCTATACAAATCTCTTGGTAGACTGACTCCCAACTATTCTATGCATGTTGTGGCTATTTTGAGTAAGACATCCCTTTCTATTATTTCTTCCTGGATTTTGTTGCTGCTATGGGAAAATGCTGATTTTTGTGAATTTATTTTGTATCCTATTTTATTGCTGCTAACACAACATATATAACCAGTAGTCATTTCTAGTTAAGTAAATTGTCAGAGTTCCAAAAAGAACAACAAACTATTATAAAAATTGTATAAAAGATTTTTGCAAATCAAAACATCTATGAGGTTTCATCTTACACAGGGTGAACTGTCAAAATGCTAACAGGTGGGAATAGTCAATGTTGGAGGGGTTCTGGAAAGATAAAGGCATTAATATATTGTTTGTAGAATTGTGATCTGACTCAAAAATTCTATAAGGTATTCAGAACTAAATTAAGAAAGTGACTAAAATGCCCATGTCCAGAAACTTTACCCAATTCTATATCCCCAGGAATTCAAAAATGGGTAGAGTGGTGGGGAAAAGCCCTACATACAACAAAATATTTATAGCAGTATTTGGACTCCTCCCCTGGAACCACCCATGGCTTCTGCCTTATCTTGCCAAGTTCAAGTCTCTTCTGAACTTTTGGATACCTGGATGACATGTCCTATCCACGTGGACCAATCATCTAGAACGGTGGTTCTCAACCTCCCTAATGCTGTGACCCTTTAATACTCGTATGTGGATATATCTGTATGTGGGCAGACCTGCCTGGAGATGGATAGAGGAGCGGTGTCTTGGTTCCTAAGACCATCAGAAATATGTGTTTTCCGATGGTCTTCAGCGACCCCTGTGACCCCTGTGAAAGGCTCGTTTGACCCACAAAAGGGTCATGACCCACAGGTTGAGAACCGCTCATCTAGAACCATACCCCCACTTTGACAGGAGAGAGTTTGCTTCATGTTGTCTCCACTGCACTTATTTGCCATTTCCATGCCATGCTAAAGTGAATATAGTACCCTACTCCACTGTATTTCTAGCTCCCCTTTATTTCTCACCCATTATAACTATAAGCTTTTTGAGGTGTGCAGCTGTCTTGCTTATTTACATTTGCACCTCTGACACTTAGCACAGACTCGTACAGAGTAAATACTTAATAAAGGTCCTATCTACCTATCTCTGTATCATGTGAAAACAAAATTGATGACCATAAACCAGGCCAAGAGTTGACAAACTGGTCCAAAAAGGCCATTTAAAAATGTAAAAACTATTCCTAGATAGTGAATACAAAAGCACTTGGTAGGTCTGATTTAACTTGTAGGCTATCATTTGCTAACTCCTGAATTAGACAATATCTAAATAAATGAGATATATGAACACAATAAAATATTAAGTTACGTAAGAAATAATGTATATGAAGAATACAGAGAAGCACAGGAAGACTTAAATTAACTGATGCAAAGTGAAATATCCTGAAAGAGTAAAACAAAACTCAGGGTGACAATAATGTAAGTGGAAAGAAAAAAAATTAGAAACAATGCTGTGAAGGTATAATGACCAAGTGTGGCCACCAAAGAGCAGATATGCACTTCCCTCCCTTTTTTGCAGAGGTGGAAGACAATGGGGTGTTAACACTGCACGTGGTGCCTGACTTGGCTGATATATTAATTTTGCTAACTGTTTTTTCTCTTTTTCATTATCTGCTATACAGGATGGTTCTCTGTGCTGGATAGAGAAGAGAGATATATTAGGGAATGGAGATGTAAAAACAAAAGCCAGGAATGAGACATTTTTTTTTCCTGACCTTTAAGTACCTTTTTGCAAAGGTATTTTGTGAGTCTTAATAAGGGGAAAGAACACAGGTTTGGGAATGAGGAGACCTGGTATTTAATTCTAACCCACAATAACTTTAATTCACAGCACAGGATCACAGATTTAGAGCAGGAGTGACTGACCTAAGAGGCTGCTGAGTCCAAATCATTTTACAAATGAAGGAATTGAGAGATTGGGTGACTTGCCCATAGTCACTCAGTTAATAAATGTCTGAGGCAGAATCCAGAATCAGGTCTTCCTGACTCCAAATATAGAGATCTATCTACTACATACCTAGGTGTCCTTAACTCAGTATAGTTCAAATAACTTTAGATTACACAGCTTCTGTAAATAAGACACTTTGCTTGGCACAAGAGATACAAAGACAAAACATAAACAATCCTTAATCTCAGGGGGCTAAAATTCTAGAGTGTGGGATGTCAGAGGGATAATTAGCTATATGACTATGCAAATTACTTAACCCATCTGCAAAAATGAGCAGCTGAATTAAAGATCTCCAAGGTTCTTTTCAACTATAAAAATGATATGATTCCATTCAAACTACATAACTCATCTCTTGATTTCAATCTTTCCTCTTCAATGTGCATTACCACTTACTTTTCTTCGTCTTCTGTTTTGTGTCCAATCTAGTTAATTGAAGAAAAACCACATCTGACAGTATTCTGTCCTCTTTGGGTTACGATGTATTATTTGCTACATATCTAGTTTATACCCTATGATGTCTTATAGACACTAAATCTAGGACAAAGTTCTAGGGCAGTGGTTGAAAACTATACATCTATCTCAGTCTTCTTACCCCCAATTTAAAGATTATATTACCTGTGTCTACACATTTTTTTTTTGTTTTTTGGAGGGCAGTTGGGGTTAAGTGACTTGCCCAAGGTCACACAGCTAGTTTTTGTGTTAAGTGCCTGAGGCCGCATTTGAACTCAGGTCCTCCTGACTCCAGGGCCGGTGCTCTATTCACTGCGCCACCTAGCCGCCTCACTGTGTCTACACATTTTGATCTTTCAGCATTAGATGTGCTACTTATTGAATTACAAAACAAAATGACATGAAAAGCAGAATTCTCTGGCACTAAACATTTATATATTTATAGGAAGAAATGTTAGAGTCTTTGAGATCTAGACCATAAGAAGCATTTACATAGCCTATTTCTAAGTCTTAGCTCTGACTTATAATATAAAAAGCTATTCAAAACTCAAAATTGGATGAATTACTTTCATCATGACCAATATCTTATAAACTACTCAGATATTAATTCTTTATAACATTTTACATCTGGAATGCCAAGTTATTTCAAGTAAGAAAATACACCAAAATATCAGCCACATTTTGAAAAGACAAAATTATTCTTAAATTTTAATTTAACTTAAAAGACTTGGGGAAATAGTCACAGTAAGTCATTTGGAAGTTTAACAGCTAATGTTCTTTCAAGGCTATAAGTATGCCATATCTACAATGGGTAAAAAAGAGACTTGGTTTTTAATGGAATATAAGCACTTACCTATGTATCACTAGGTGCTAAACAGAAGTGTACTACTATTAACTTGGTCTGTGGTCCATGAGACAGGCAATATTTTTGGTGACACACACTGAGTTTTTAGATTAATTAAATATTATTTTCTTAAGAGAGGCACATATTTAATTGTAATTTCTGGTGGAACTGTGTCCATTCTTAATGACACATTCTGACATCTACGATATTGTTACACCCAGTGGAAGTCAATGATTTAAGCAGGGTCTTGAGCATGTAACAGGCATAAAAGAATGTAACAATTGACTCTAAATCGAATAATACTTTTGCCTATCTGAGGACATCTGGTATTTTAATTGACAGTTATCAAATGTCTTTTACAGTTACTGAAAATTAACTGTATTCAGAGAAAGAGGACAGATATATAACTTCAAAATGGGAGGGAAGAGAGGGAGAAAAAGACAGAGAGAGAATGAATACTCTATACTTACCCCAGAAAAGGAACTGATAAACCAAACCAATCTTCTAAGGTCCACTGCTCACTGGAGAGATCAAATCTCTCAAATGTTTTATTATATCTTTATTATTCCTGGTTTATATAGTAAGAGAGCACCTCTTTTTCCTGTATATATAAAACAAAACAAAACAGGTACGCATATTCATTTAAGGATACTGTTTCAAAATTTAAAAAAAATCAGACTTTACATCATTTATTACTTTTTCACTTATAAAAATAGAAATAAGTCACTGGCAAGAGGTTCCATAATGACATTCTATAGGAGGCAAGCTACATAAGACATATAAAGAGCTATATAAAAGATATAAAACAAATTTATATAGCCTATAATAGGAAAATCTCTCTCGTTGTTTCTTTCTCCTCCCATTTTTACGAACACACTCTCCCTCCCCTTCTCTTTCACTACTTCTATACATTAGGAATATTTGAAGAAAAAGCACAATTTACTTCACCTGTTATAAAACATGACACACTTTCAATAACAGACCTTATAAAACTAAGACCAGAAATCTGTGCAGGTATATATATTAAAAATTGGAAAGCTAAAAAGTAGTTAGAAACAATAAGGTTGTGCATACTCTATGCATTTTTACATTTTTTTTTTTTTTGCTTTTTGGAGGGGTAACTTGGGTTAAGTTTCTTGCCCAAGGTCACATGGCTAGTTTTTGTATTAAGTATCGGAGGCCAGATTTGTACTCAACTCCTCCTGACTCTAGGGCTGGTCTATTCACTGCACCACCTCGATGCCCCATTTCTTTGCATTTCTGAATGCCCAAAATAGAAGTTAGCCAGGTGGACTGAGAAGCAGGTGAGAGGTAGAAGAGAATAGGGATCGTTCTTATGGAGGACAGATTACTTTGGGTCATCATGCCTAACTTGGGCAAATAGCAGGGGACAGCTTTGTGTACTACAGAGATCACAAACATGTGTCCAATTTGTAGAGTTTAAAATTTCTCCCTATGTTGACTTTCATCATATCATAAATTTAAATATTGCATTTAAAATTGTGTGATGCACTGTCAGTAAGCTTGGTCCCTGTTTGAGCACTGGCAAGTCATTTAAACTCTGTGGGTCTCAATTTACTCCTCTGCAAAATAAGGAAGCTGCAAGAACATAAACTACTGAAAGAAAAATTAATTATTCAACAAGAATTGAGGAAAAAACTCTATCAAAATGTAGTTGTGCAGAAATTAGGCTAAACTAGCATTTTAGATCATATAATAAGTTTACATAAATAATAAATCTACAATGATTTAAAGTAAATGTTCATATTATGTAAAAATTAGAAGAAAAAGATTTATCAAACAAGATAGAAGTGATCATAAAATATAAAACTCCATGAAACTAAAAATCTTTTTTTTTTTTTTTTGCTTCTTTGGAGGGGTAATTGGGGTTAAGTGATTTGCCCAAGGTCACACGGCTAGTGAGTGTTAAGTGTCTGAGGTCAAATTTGAACTCAAGTCCTCCTGATTCCAGGGCCAATGCTCTATTCAATGTACCACCTAGCCGCCCAAAACTAAAAATCTTTTGCCTTAAGAAAATCAAAGTGGGAAGAAAGGGAAAAACCATCAGTGAGAAAAGAAAAGTTTCAAACACCCCTGTAACATAAGATTGATATCTGTGATCTAAAGGGAATAGACACAAATATTTAAGAACAAAAGTAATTTTTCCATAGTTAAGCAGTGAAAGGATATAAAGAGTCTGGAGAGGGAGAATTGCAACTATTAATGACAATATGATAAAATGCTCCAACTCACTAATAATAAGAAAAATTTGATTAAACACTTGGAATTTCACCTCATACCAATCAAATTTGAAAAGATGACAGAAGACTGAAGTAGTCAGCATTAGAGGGTCTATGAAAAGGCAGTCACAAAAACACACTGCTGGTGGAGCTGTGCCTTGGCCCTACCATTCCAAACTGATTTGGTTTTTTTTTGTGAGAAAAGTCACTAAATTGTTCATATTTTTTGAATTTGTGATCTTACAACTAGGCTTATACTGCAAAGAAATCAAAGACAGACAGGGATCATATACAATCAAACTTTCTTGCAAGCATTTTTTTTTGTGGTAGTAACCAGCGGAAACAATGCCCATCAACTGAAGGATGGATGGTTAAAAACATGTGGTATATGGGTTCAACAGAAATGATGAACATAAGGAATTCAGAAAAGTATGGGAAGACTTGTATGAATGGGGAGAGAAGGAAGGAAGCAGAATGAGGGGAATAATATTTAAAATGACTACACAAATGAAAATGAAAGCAACACTGAAAGGTAGCTGAACCCTGGGAAATATAATAACCTATCTTGGTACAATCAAACAGATGATGACATGCCATTCTCATCTCTCTGTATAGAAGCAGGGGGCCATGCTGCAGAATGTTCCTTATTCTGTCAGACACAGTTGCCAGGTCAATTGGTTTTGTTTAATATTTTCTTTGTTATAAAGGAGGACATTTTGGAAAATAACTGGTGTAAAATTTTAAAAAGCATTAAAACAACAAATTAATTAAAACACGAAGACTGAATGATTTTAAAGGAATATTTCAAATTGAGTTCTATGATGTCATGCTCCTAAGAACCTCTCCAAATCTGAATTCCTATAGAAAAATCTTCTAATATTTGATGAGTGGAATGAAGTTTCATTTTCTAAAATCTGTCTCTAGAAGTCACTTTTACAGTTTCCATTTTAAGCATATCTAACATTTTAAAAATTAGGCTTACAAGGAGAAATAACCAAATTAATTTTGGCTAGTAGAGTATTGTGGTAGTCTCTAGGAATACAATATCTATGAATTATCACAGGAACTATATAATTAGTTCAATAAATATTTATTGATTGCTTAGTATGTACAAGGTACTATGCTAAGAAGTGCTGTTGAGACAAGCGGATGGTCTCTCAAGGTAAATACTTTGAAAGTGATGATACGTATTTGACAGTTTTTAAGTTGGAAGGGAATCTCCAGAGCTATCTAGTCCAACCCACACTCCAAGAGAATTTCAAAAGATTATAGCATTCCAAACATTTGGTCTGTATGTATGCACTTACTCTTGAGGCAGCACATTCTATTTTTTTGATAGCTCTAATTGTTAGGAGATTATTCCTGACAAAAATTCATCTTCCAACCATTGCTCCTGGTTTTGTCTTCTCAGGCAAAAAGAAAAGTTAATTCTATCTTCTACATGACAGTCATTTAAAGACTTAAAAGAGAGAAAGCTCTCCTGCTTCCTGTACCTAGCATCTCATCTCCTGGCCAAACATCCCAGTTCTTTCAATCTAGTTTTCTAAGAGCTTTTCATAAAGCTGCTTGCCTCCTGGATGGTCTCTAGCTTAAAAAGGGCCCTCAATACAACACAGTACTACACATGTGATTTTCCCAGGGCAGACCTATTGTCTCCTTACTTCTGGAAAGTAGGCCTCTCTTAAAGAAGTCCACATTCATTTTTCTAGTAGGCACAGAGGGCAGTTGATTTATAGCGTTCACAATTTACAAAATTCTCAGATTTCTTTCAGACAAACTATCACCTAACGACACCTTCATCATCCTGTAATCATGAAACTTTTAAAAAACTAAACTGTAAGACTTTATATTTATCTTTATTGATTTTCATCTTATAAGGGTCAGCCTGATGCTCTAACTTACCAAGATCTTTTTGGATCCTGCCTGTCTTGCAGAATCTCAGCCCTCTTTCTCATCAACATCTCATTAACACATATGTAAAAGTGATATTACTAAAGCACAAGTCTGTCACTAGTTTTCTCAATAAATTCTATTGGCTCTCTATTCCTCCTGGACCAAGTACTGATCTTTCCCTTTGGCCTTAACAGCCTTTAACAACTAGGATTCAACCTATGTTTCTAGGCTTTTTATTAATTCCTCCTCTTCAATCACTTTATGTGCCAGTCAAACTGGCCTTCTCACTACTCTCTAAATATAATAACATTTTATCTCCTGCATTAGCTCCTCTGCACAAGCTGTCTCCCATGCCTAGAATGCTCTCCCTCTTCCCTCTAGCTTCTCAGAACCCCTAGCTTCCTTCAAAACTAGGCTTAAATTCTATCTCTTATAGAAAAGCCTTTCTTGAGCCCCACAATTGCTTCCATCTCCCATTAGAAATTATCCTAAATTCATTTTGCATATGTTTATATGTACATGTCTTCACCAACAGAATATAAGCTTATTGCCAGTAACGACTGTTTCATTTTTTTTGTCTTTGTATCCACAGTGCCCAGCACAGTCCCTGGCATACTTAAGTGCTTAAAAAATGATAATTTATTGAATGATTATCAATTATGCTAATACTAAAATTATTGATAAAATGTTAAAAAGTACATATCCTTGAGGTACTCCACTGGAGACTTTCTATGAAGCTGAAATTGAATCATTCATTATTGTTTTTTGAGATTGGATATTCATTCAGCCAGTTCAGAATTTATCATTTTATATTGTTCCTTTGCCTATAATCCATATTTTCCACAAAAATAGTATGAGCTCTTTTATCAAATACTTGGGTAAAATGTAGATAAATTATCTCAGTGAGTTGAAGCCAAGTCTGTTCACATATCTAGAATTTGTCAACTCTATTCCTCTTCCTTTTTACAAAGACTGGGACATTTGTCCTTCTCAACTCAGGCAAGATACAGCTTCCCTTTTCATTTTTTTTTGGTAGATTGCTATTATTACATTTATTAAAATAATGCTATGGGTTAATAGAAACAACAAAGAACCAAAGAATTAAAATGCAAGTTATGTAAAATCCCGACTAAAACACGAATGTGTCTAATATATTGATTCAGTAACTAACTAAAAGCCCAAGAAAGACAACACTCTCAACATAATAAAGTACTGCAAAACAACTGGCAATTTTCAGTTAACAAAACTGTGGGTTTTGCATTTTGTATCCTTTTCTCAATCAGGAAAAAAAATTTCTTTTTGAATGTTATATAACATACATAAAAAACAAGACAGAAAAATACATTATAGATTTATAACAATGGCTGTAAATATCTTACATGTTTCTCATAGGCAAAAGGTCGGTTATGGTATATACACAGCATGAAACTAGTAAGATAATGAAGAATAGACAAAATACATGTTAACTGTACAGTAGCATACAAGTGACACTCCCATTTACCCACTCTAAAAAATAATTACATGATTGTATCAGAAGAAAAGTCTTATAGCTACATATTTATTTCCTATTAAAATATATAGTTTAATGACTTAACAATCTTTCATAACCTGGGAATGAAATTTATTTGGGCCAGATGACCTGAGGTCATCAAGAGCAATGAAGTACCTTCTGTCACTGGCCATCCATACTGGCCGTCCACCTGGCTCCAGACTGTATGTCCCTGACTCTCCCCACCCCTCCTTTCAAACTTGTTACTACAGCTCCTGCCCTGGGTCCTGGGCTCTGGGCTCATCACTGGTGAGTCGTCCATACCTAGCCCAGACCCAGACCCTCTATACCCCAGACTGACTCATTCCAGCTCCCCATGCCCCCTTCCCCCCCACACACCCCCCCAGGCTCTACTCATGCTTTCCTACTTCTGGTTTTAGGAACACTAATCAAACCAACTGCACTATTCCCAGAAAGGACATGTGAATACAGTGCCTGACAGTCCCCTAACCATGGCTGGATGTGTAAGACGAAAACAGCCCTTCACGGCCACTATTCTTCTACCTATCTATTGTTTTATTTTACTGTTAGAGTATAAGTTCTGTAAGGGCAGTAACGGTCTTGCTTTTGTGTATTTGTATCCCTACATTTTATACTTTGTATCCTAGCACCTAGCACAGTACCTGCCATACAGTGAGTTCTTGGAATGCTTCTTCTGACTTCTGGCACAGGTTGCTGCCTTAACAGAGGCTTGCAACTCACTTCCCATACATCTACACTAGCAAAACCCTGAAGGATGCATATACCAGAAAGAATAAACATCAAGAAAGGCAGGTTCAGGGGATAGAGGACTGGGCCTGAATTCAGATCCTGCTTCTGATACTACTTGTCAGATGCTGGGCATCTTACAACTTAGCCTCTGCATCTCAGTTCCCTCATCTGTAAAATGGGGGTGACAATAGTGTCTATATACCAGGGCTGTTGTGATGATAAAATGAGATAATATTTGTAAGGAGTTTTACTTTGAAAACCTTAAAGCAATTTTTATAAACCTTAAAGCAATATAGAAATGATAACTATAAATGCACTAAATTCTTCTATCTGAGAATTACAGAGTCTGTCAGCAGCCTGTGGGCAATAAGAAAGGGGGCTGCCAACAAATCCAATGCCAGAGGATGCAAACAAGCCAGAGAAGGGCCTGAGACAAGTATCAGTAGAAGGGCTTGCTACAGGGAGGTAGCAAGAGAGGAGGGCTCTCAAAGAAGACTTGGCAATTTCTACTCAAAATGAGGAGATACTGGAATATGATATTCCAAAAAGCAAAAACGACAGGTTTATGAAGAAGAATAACTTATTTGGCAAAGCTGAGTAGAATCCTACAGGGTAAAAAATGGATCTTTAATTGCACAGAGGATTATCAAGCACTTCTGATGAGAAGATCTGACCTGAATAGGAACTCTAAGATGCAAACATAAGAATCAAGAGACACCTAGAGAGGTAAATTTATTTGTACAACTGGAAGGGGATGTATATAACATTTTAATAGAGAAGAAACAGGTATCCCTAAAAAACAAAGGATCTTGACTGACTTAAATAAGAAAAATAAAGTGTCTAGGGAGTGGAATGGTTCTTTTTGGAGGTCTTAAGGAGAGAAAAGAAGAGGCAGAGCAAAAGAATATACTAGCAAATAAAGGGAGGAAGGAAGGTGAAAATTGATGCTTCAAATAATTGGTGGTTGTGAGAAGTATAAAAGGGGAGAGTACAAAAGGCATAATATAAAAGGCCTATTCTCTAATAGTTGTCAAACTAATCGAAGAGAGAAGTGCACAAATAAAACTGAGAACAACAGTAAAATACAAGTGCCAAAGAAGTGTTACAGAGAGTTAAGTTCTACTGGAGTTCAGAGGAAGAAGCACTTGCCTTTGATTTCTGGTGAACAGGAATTTGATTCAAAGGAGGTAGAAGGTAAACAGCAGACTTAAGAACAGGCAGGATTTCACCACCGAAAGAGGACATTCAGGTAGTATGAATAGCAATGAGTAAAGACACATAGGCAGGAAAGGATAAAATATGTTTTAGGTGATAGTGAATAATTCGGTCTGATTGATTGCAGTGGCTAATGGAGAAGAATGAGAAATAATATTGAAAAAAGAGCTTGGGACAAGGCTATCATGGGACTTAATATCTAGGTGAAGAAATAAGAATTCGTCCTACAGACATCAAGAAACCACAGAATGATAGAATTTCAGAGTTGGAAGTGAACTCAGAAGGCTTCCAGAGCAAATGGGAAAGTAGAAAAAGTCTCCCTCCAAGCTATACACTGCCAGTTTCCTTAACTGACTTCATATAAACATGAATTCAAGGCCCATCATCTCAGAGACTGCTTAATGTAGTTTCCCAGAAATGAATACAATATCCCAGACTGGGGGTGAGGACTGGGGTAGTCCTGACCACAGTAGAATATAGAGTGGTTATTAACCTATTATTTGAAGGCCTATCCCTCCCTCCATGCTGCCTGAGATTGCACTGACAATCTCTAAGCATGTAAGTAAGATGATCAAAGCTGTATTTTAAGAAGATTCATTTAGAACACCGGTTTTCAACCTGTGGGACGTGACACCTTTTGGGGTCTAACAACCCTTTCACAGGGGTCGCCTAAGACCATTGGAAAACACATATTTCCAGTGGCCTTAGGTCTCCAGGCAGGTCTGCCCACATGCAGATATGCCCACATATGAGAATTAAAGGGTCGTGGCATTAGGAAGGTTGAGAACCACTTATCTAGAATCATTATGTAACATATACTGCTATGGGAAGATACTGGAAGCAAGGAGCCCAAATGGGAGGCTTGTCTAGGCACAAAGTAATGACTAAGTTTAACTTTTACTATTAACAATGATAAATAATGCTGCAACTACTGAAAATAGAAGTAATTATGGAATTTGAAAGGCAGAATATCCACTAAAAAAACCACTAGAGGAAAAATGTGCTCAGTTAATCTTCAATAAAGTGACAGAAATTAGTGAAATAGAATGTTCTACATATTATAATGGTATATTGATATATTTAATTTTAAAATAGCATTTGATAAAGTATATGCTAATTTTAAAAAATCTAAACCTCATATTTTCTCTTAAAAATTTAAGTCAATATGAAGACTGTCTCCTCTCCATTTCTTAATTCTTCATATTCACCTGGAGAGCCTTATACAAACTGATGCTAAGTGAGAAGAGCAGAACCAGGAAAAATTTGTACACAATCACAGACACATACGTGTGACTACAAACTTTGATAAACTGGACTCTTCTCAGCAACACCAGTTATATGACAACTCTACAAATTTCAGGATGGAAGGACATATCTACATTCAGAGAAATATCTAGAAAGAACAGAATTTAAGTGGCTACTGAAGCAATCTATATGCTATTGTTCTCTTTCATGTTTGGTTCTCTTTCTTTTTTCCCACTGTTCACTCCATTGGTTACAACCCTTCTATACAACCAGACTAATGTCCAATTTGAAAATATCTGCAGATCCAGTACTTGACTGCATGCTGCTTTGGGGTGGGGGGGGGGGAGAAGGAAGGGAGAAAATTTGAAACTCAAGAGATTATGGAACTGAATCTTGTAAACTAAAAGTAAATAAACAAATCAAATTTAATTTAAAAAATTTAAGTCAAGCTATAAAATATGTACAATAAAAATATAAAAACATAGATGAATCAGGACAGCAATAAAGAAATCAAAATAAAATCATTCACATATACAAAACTGCTGAGGGGAACCTTGAGAAACACTGTGGGCTTATCCCTTTTCTCCTACACTTTGATGCTTCTGTTTATCCTGCTGAGTTATTGCTGCAAGCGTGACTGCTTGATAAGTGGATATTAACAATTTTACATACATTAGTTACTGAATATTGCTTTGTTTGGAATCTTGTTTTTACATATGTTAAGAAAAAATTTTTGGCAGACTAATCTTATTCTTTAGAGCAATTAAAGGGCACTGAAAACACCAATGAAAGAAATACAAATTTGTTGGTTTTCACTATTAGATACTTTTGCCAAAGATTTAGTATGAAACTTGGCAGCTATGTGGTGCAGTGTATAGAGTGTAGGTAGGGCCTAAAGTCAGGAAGACCTGAGTTAAGATTTGACATCAGACACTCAGCAGTTATATGACACTAGACAAGTCACTTACCCCTCCTTGCCTCAGTTTCCTTATCTATAAAATGATCTGGAGAAGGACACAGCAGACCACTTCAATGTGTTTGCCATGAAAACCCCTAAAGGGTTAATGAAGACTTAAACAAACACAACCGAACAAGAAGTACAATGCTAAGATTCAGAAGGCATAACTGATGTGAATTTATAATTTATTTCTGTTATTTGATTGGCAATATTTGTAATCTGCAATTTCATCCATTTTCCTAAGCTAGATAAAATGGTGCAAATTATGTATTATCTTAATACTATTTTAATAAGTATTTGTTGTTGAATTGAATTTTAATTTATACATAGTTCTAAAATAATTTTTAAAAGGGTTCACTGTATGACAGGGTTTACTTTCTTTTATATTCTTATAAGAATGCCTGAAATGAAAATTTAAATGTCTTTAATTTCTTGAATATCTTGGAATGTCTTTGAATGCCTTGAATGTGTTGGAATATAAAAAGGGTAGACTCCAAATCATGAATCTATATGAATGCAGGTGGGCTGTTGAAGAGTACAAAGTATCATTAAAGGTTGAATAATATTTAGAAAATAAAATAAAGTTTAATATTCTATCAAGAGAATCAGAATATAGATTTTGACTTTGTTGGATGACCTGGCACCACAGTGACACATACAGAAAACTTTTATACTTACTTCTATATGTTTACACATATATATGTACATGTATGTGTGTATAGCACATATAGAAATTGAATAGGAGAACAAAGGAAAAATGTCCCTCCAATACAAGAGTTAGGGAAAAAATTTAATGGGTAATACTCCAAAGTTAGAAATAGATGACAGTTAAAAAAAAATCTTTACAGATAAGTAGAAATTGTTGCTGTTAAATTATAATGAAAATATTAGACTACATTAAAAGAAACAAGAGTGTTCATAATGAGGGAGATAATAGTCTTCCAGATTCTATCCTGTCCATATTACATATGTCTGGTTTGTATGATTTTTTAAAAAAGGATAGTGATAATTAGAATCTATTGGGAGTAGTGGGAGGGTTTGAAGTGGCCCATACAGTGAGATCCTTTATGAAACTGGAGTTTATTAATTCCAAGCTCAATAAGGTAACAGTGTAATGTGAAAACTAAGAAGCTGATGTAATCTTAGACTTCATTCAATAGAAGTGAACAAAAACAGAACAACAGAAAAATTTTGCTAAATTTTGCTCTAGTCAGATCAGAGACCATAAGTGCTTAGTACAGTGTGCCATAATTTGAGAGACATTGTCAAGTGGAAATATCTATAGAGAGAAATAAATAGGCAAAAAATGGGACTTGAAACCATGTCCAACAAAGGACTTGTAAAATAATTTGTTGATGGTTAGTTTAGAAAAGAGAGCTTGGGCATTGGTATCTGGAAAATTGCCTACCAGTATGAAGTACTACAAGAGGAAGAGTACTTACTTTGTATTACTCCTGAGGGACAGAATGAGGCATAAGAGGTGGAAATAAGAAGGAAACAGTTCTAGACTACATAAAAGGAATAACTTTTTTTTTATTTTAAAGCAATGAGTTTCTAATAATCACAGACAGCTTATATAATGATGGAAATGGTTAGCAAATTAGCACTTTGTAGTAGCTCCATGAGTATTGATTGAGTTCTTTTTAAATGATTAGAAAGCTCTTCTGGCAGGGTACTTTCCAGGCTGGATGATCATCTGTCACAGACACAGTAGAAGGGAATCCTAAACAAGATCAGTGCTAGACTAGATGAAGTAAAAGGTCACTTTTTTTTCCTGAATTAAGTTATTTATTTTCTTCTTTACATCACTCATTTCTACGAGACTTGGAGCTACAATTTTTCTCCTCATCTTTCCCCTATCCCCCACCCCACAACAGCGAACACACTGTAAAGTCTCTTCCCTAATCTGCTCTCTCCTAGGTCCTCTCCTATCACCCCTCTGACTTTCTGGTAGGGCAGGATGGGTCTCCCTACTGCAGTGCCTGTATATCTTAATTCCCAGTTGCATGTAGTTAAGATAATAATAATCTATATACATAATATATTTTTTAACATTTGATTATAGAACTTTAAATTCTAGATTCTTGTCCTTCCTCCCTCATCACTCAACCCCACTGGAAGGACAAGCAATTCAATACAGGCTATACATATGTAATTACACAGAATATCTCCATAGTGGACATATTGTGAGAGATTGATTATATGTCCCTCCTTCCTATCCCGCCCTCACCCTTGTTCTATTCTCTACCCTGTCCTTGTCCCTTTACAGAAGAGTGTACTACCAGCAATCATCCCCCTACCCTTCCCTCCCCTATATCATCCCACCTCTCATCTCCATCTCCTCTACTCTCCTATGTGGCAAGATACCCAGTTTAGAGTATTCAATGAAAGTAAGGTTGACCATTTCCCTTTTGCCTTCCTGTTCTTCCCCTCCATTGTAACAGTTATGCCTTGCCTCTTCTATATGAGATGATTAACCCCATTCTGTCTCCCCTGTCTCCTCTCATTCTAATCCTCTCTCACCCCAGAATTTCACCTTTTAAAGTATCATCCCTTCCTATTAAGTTGATCCTGTGCCATCTATGTACACATGTATACACGTACTC